>CANJKZ010000922.1:12500-612500 GCA_947471745.1 Closterium sp. Naga37s-1 | reverse complement strand
AGCATCACGAGTCTGCCACTGGGAGCGTTCTAGAGCAGGAGCATCAGCAGCAGGAGTAACGGCAGTGCCAGAGACGTAATCAAACAGGGAAACGCCCTCTTTGGCATTAGTCAGAAGGAACAGCTGGATATCGTCTAACCACACAGTGAACTCGATGGGACGACCGTCAGGCTCGAACGCTAGAACGTTAGGCGTCGCCATATTGGCTTAAGGCAGGAGGCAGCAGGCAGCAGGCAGAAGGCAGAGGCAGCAGGCACCAGGTAGGAGGCAGGAGGCAGAGGCAGGAGACAGAGGCAGGAGGCAGGGGCAGCAAGCAGCAGGCAGGCGGCAGCAGGCAGCAGGTAGGCGGTAGGCAGGCGGCAGGCAGGCGGCAGGCAGGCGGCAGCAGGCAGCAAGCAGCAGGCAGGTAGCAGGCAGGCAGTAGGCAGGCTGCAGGCAGGCGGCAGCAGGCAGCAAGCAGGCAGGCGGCAGGCAGGCGGCAGCAGGCAGCAAGCAGGTAGGCGGCAGCAGGCAGCAAGCAGCAGGCAGGCAGCAGGCAGGCAGCAGGCAGGCTGCAGGCAGGCGGCAGCAGGCAGCAAGCAGGCAGGCGGCAGCAGGCAGCAAGCAGCAGGCAGGCAGTAGGCAGGCAGTAGGCAGGCTGCAGGCAGGCGGCAGCAGGCAGCAAGCAGGCAGGCGGCAGCAGGCAGCAAGCAGGTAGGCAGGCAGGCAGGTGGCAGGCAGGCGGCAGCAGGCAGCAAGCAGGCAGGCGGCAGCAGGCAGGCAGCAGGCAGGCAGCAGGCAGGCGGCAGGCAGGCGGCAGCAGGTAGCAGGAGGCAGCAAGCAGGTAGGCAGGCAGGTGGCAGGCAGGCGGCAGCAGGCAGCAAGCAGGCAAGCGGCAGGCAGGCAGCAGGCAGGCGGCAAGCAGGCAGGCGGCAGCAGGCAGCAGGCAGGAGCGGCCTGAGGGCTGCGTGAGGCTGCTGGCTGCGTGTGGCGGCTTGCTGCACGAGGCTGCAGGCTGCGCATGGCTACGGGCAGCGCGCGCGGCCGCAGGCTGCGTGCGGCGACGAGCTACGCGGGCTGCGGGCTGTGCGTGGCGACAGGCAGCGTGCGCGGCTGCAATTTGCGTGAGGCTGCGGGCTGCACTGGGCGACGGGCCGCACGTGCGCGGCTGCGGGCTGGTCGCTAAGTTGCGGGCTACGCTGGGCGACGGGCCGCGCTGGCGTGGCCTAACTGGGTTGCGCGCGGTCGGCCTAAGGGGCGCACAGGCGGGGCCGAAACGGGCTACGCGGGCTGCTGAAGCTGCGCACGTGGGAAAAAAAAGGACCGCCCGAGGCGCGCGCGGGCAGCCGAGGCGCGCGTAGGCACTAGACAAGGCAGGCAAGCGTGGTGGGCCCTAATCCTAGGTCCTAAGGACCTATGCTCTATACCATGTTGGAATAGGAGGCAAAAGTGATGTCGACTGTCGAGAGGGTTGGTACAAAGAAAATGAACCTAAGGGGTTGTACCCCACAGTGTGTACCCCACTAAGCCTACCCAAACTATAACATAGATATACATATGTTTGACACTTTGTACTTCGAGTTTGCACGTTGTGATGAACAGGTGCCATAATAGGTGACGATATGCCATAAGCCCGACCATTTTAACTTCCATGGAGTAACTTAATGCCTCTTGAGCTTAAAACCAGTTTTTCACCTGAAACAACAGATCTTCATAAAAGCTTTTACGACGAGCCAATGTTCGCTGTTTGAACACAAAGTGGTGTCGAAATAAATCTCTTGATGAGTAGACCTTAAAAACGTATTCAGACAAAGAAACTGATTGAGTTAAGCTGGACATTGCTTAGTCTGAAGTTCTCCTAGGAGCCATGGCGGAGAGGCTGATGCGAGCAGCCATTGCGAAATGTGAAATGTGAGTTTATGATATATATTTTCTATTCAATAGAGACAGTTGTAAACAGTCTTTACTGTATCGAGGATGGCAGTTCTGCTCCAAGTCCTTCCCTGCTACACTGCTTGCGCCATTCAAAGCTAGGGGCAGATTCCCCTTGCAAAGCCCGGCGTTTTTGGGTTTCGAGGGAAATCAGGGTTTAGGCGCAATCAGTTTGTGGAAACACGTTTCGTTTTCCACACCCTAGACACAACCATCTTGAGCCGTTGCCGTTGCGTGATCTTGTCGTTCCGCCATCCAAACGTGCCGTGATTTCGAGCAGCCTCTCCATCCGAAAACTCGTTCGTCATGGCGCCCCGACTAGAGGGCGCCACGTCATCACACCACTCCGTAGGTGCCCAATCGCAGAAGCATCAGCAGCTGACGCGCCTCGTTCCTAAAAAAACCTACAAGCCGCTGCTAAGCCTTGAGGTCTTTTACACAGGCGGCCACGTGGCAGTCTTTCCGGATGGACGCCACGTGGCATGTCCTTGCGCTGACGCGGTAAAGGTCGTCGATCTCACCACGGGGAAGGTCGTGCGGACGTTGGAGGGCGACGGAGAGCCAATCACAGCCGTCGCCGCGAGTCCAGATGGCGTGTCCGTATTGGCCAGCTCGCGCAGCCTGCAGACGCGCTGGTGGAACTGGCGCACGGGGGAGTGCAAGCGGTCGTGGAAGGTGAGGGGAGGGGGGGGGGGGGGGGAAGGGGGTGAAGGGTGGGGTGGGTTGGAGGGGAGGGTGGGGTGGGTTGGAGGGGGAAAGGCGTGAGGGGGAAGGGGGAGAGGCGGCGCACAGGGGAGTGCAAGCGGTCGTGGAAGGTGGGGGGGGGGGGGGGGGGAGGGGAGGCAGAGTGTGGGATGGTTGAATGGGGGATGGGGGATGCGGGAATGGCGGATGGGGGATGGTGGAGGGGGAAATGGCGGATGGCGGATGGGGGATAGGGGAGAGGTAGCGCAGCTTGTAGAGTTGCTGGTGGAACTGGCGCACGGGGGAGTGCAAGTGGTCGTGGAAGGTGAAGGGGAGTAGGGGGAAAGGGGAGGGAAAGGGGGCGAGGTGGAGGGGGATAGGCGTGAGGGGAAGGGGGAAGGGGCGGGGCTCGGGGATTTGCAAGCGGTCGTTTAAGGTTTCGTGGGTAGGGGAGAGGGGGAAGGGGATGCGGGGGAGACTGCGGAAGGTGGAGGGGAGGGGGAAAGGCGGAGGGGGAAGGGGAAGAGGTGGCGAACTGGGGAGTGTAAGTGATGATGGAAGGCGAGGCACGCCCTCCCATCCCATCCCCCTGGTGAGGCAAGGTGGCCGTGCTGGTGGTATTCCTTACACACGCCAATCCCCTAAACCCCTTACTCGCACGCCCTCCCCCTCTCCCACCCTCCCGCCACCCGCCTTCCCCGCCTCCGCCCCCACCCACCCCCCCCCCCCATCTCTTCCCAAGCACACCGGTCGTCAGTGTCGCGAGGGGGGGCGTGGTGGCGAGGGGGGTGGGTGAAGAAGCAAGGGCGCGCATGTGTGTGACCAGACCAGCACCGTAGAGATAACGTCAAGAGTAGTGGTATAGGGTTGTGTCTGGATATCATGTGTGTGACCAGACCAGCACCGTAGGCATGGACAGGGGCGGGCACGTGCGGGGCCTACAGGCGTGGACCAGACCACGCTGAGCCCAACTCCCGCCCCCTTTCTTCTCCTTTCCTCTCCTTTCTTCCTCTCTCTCGCCCAACTCCCTTCCGCCTTTCTCTGAATTCCTCCCCCAGGCGCACCCCGCACCGTGTCTGGCGATAGACGTGAGCGGGGGGCTGCTGGCGACAGGGGGGACGGACAGGGGCGTGCGCGTGTGGGACCAAACCAGACCAACCCCATAGGCTAATCCCCTTCTCCCCTTTCTCCCCGTCCCAGGCGCACCCCCGCGCCAGTGACTTGTCTAGCAGTGGATGCGAGCGGGGACTACTGGCGACAGGGGGGGCGGACAGGGGCGTGCGGTGATGACACTGTAGGAGAACTCATCCTCCCTTCTATTGCTCTCCTCTCTTGTTCCCCACTCCCAGGCGCACCCCGCCCCAGTGTCGTGTCTGGCGATAGACGCGAGCGGGGGGCTGCTGGCGACAGGGGGGGCGGACAGGGGCGTGCGCGTGTGGGACCTAGAAGCCAATGCCTGCACGCATTCGTTCACGGGCATGGGAGGCGTGCTGTCGTGCGTGGCGTTTCACCCCGACCCGAACCAATTGCTGGTGAGTGTGTTGCAGCCAAATAAAAGCTGACAGACTCACAGGCACACGGGCAATTTGCTACATTTTTACTCCGATTTTTGAGTTGAGTTGAGTCCTCCTCGCATGCACATGTCTGTGTTATATCATGCACAATCCCTCCCTTCCATCCCACCTCCTTTTCACCCTCCCACCTCCTCCCCCATCAGCTGGTGGGCGTGTCAGGGAGCGGGCTGGTGCGAGTGTGGGATTTGGTCACCAAGCGCCCAGCAGCCTCTCATTGCTGTTCCCCCCCTCTCATTGCTGTTCCCCCCCTCTCATTGCTGTTCCCCCCCTCTCATTGCTGTTCCCCCCCTCTCATTGCTGTCCCCCCCCTCTCATTGCTGCGGGGAGTTTTTGAGAAATCTCAAAAACTCATTGCTGTTCCCCCCCTCTTCCCCTGCCATCCCCACCTCTCTTCCCGCGCCCTCACTCCCCAACAGCTGGTGGGCGCGTCAGAGAGCGGATTAGTGCGAGTGTGGGATCTGGTGACCAAGCGCCCAGCAGCCTCTCTGGACAAGCACTTCTCTACAGTCACCTCCATCGCCTTCTCGCCCTCTGGCTGGCTGCTGCTCACTGCTTCCCGGGATAAGGTGGGTCCCCTGTAGGCTCCTCTAGGTCTGTTCTAGTTCTGTTCTAGGTCTTTCTAGGTCCCACCACGTTCCTCTGTCCGTCCACTAGCCTCTCTGGACAAGCAAAGCACTTTTCCACTGCCACTGCCACTGCCATTGCCACTGCCATTGCCATTGCCTTATCGCCCTCTGGCTGGCTGCTGCTCACCGCCAGTCGCAACAAGGTCAGCCAACCAGCCAACCCCTTTCCCCCTACCTCACCTCTCCGGACGAGCACTTCTACACAGTCACCTCTATCGCTGCCCGCTTGAGGCGCCTCAAAAGTCGCTGCCCTTTTGAGGCGCCTCAAAACCCCTTTCCCCCTACCTTACCTCTCCGGACGAGCACTTCTGCACAGTCACCTCTATCGCTGCCCTTTGGCTGGCTGGCTGGCTGCTGCTCCCTGCCAGTCGTGAAAAGGTGTGGATCCCTCTATGTCCTTGTGAGGTAGGTCTCTCTGGGTCAAAATATGGGATATTTGCACCTACGCCCACGTCACAACCATTCCCGTGTTTACTAAAGTCGACTTAAAAAATCGTCTCACCTCTATTTTCCCCCCTCCCCTCTCCGTTCACCTTCGCTCACCCATTTCCTTCGCCCCACCTCTCCCACCCCGCTTCCCACCTTCCCTGTCTCAGCTGGTACACATATGGTATATTCGCATCTACTCCCACGTCACCCAATCAAATAAGAATTCATCTCACCTCCCCTCTCCCTTGACATTTCCCCACCCCTTTTTTTCTCCCCTACCCCCCACTCCCCCCCTTCTCCCCCTCTCCCCCCTTCCTCTGTCTCAGGTGGTCAACATATGGGACATTCACACCTGCGCGCACGTCACCACGATTCCTGTTTTTTTATCGAATAAACACCCCTTTCCTTCTCCCACGCACCCCGCCCCCCCCCTCCTCCCACGCCCACCTTTTCCTCTGTCTCAGGTGGTCAACATATGGGATATTCGCACCTATGCCCATGTCACCACCATCCCCGTTTTTGAGTCCCTCGAAGGCCTCGCTATAGTCACACCGCCTATAGCTCCAGACTTTCCTGTCATCCCCCCCACCTCTGCTTCTGCCACTGCTGGGGCGGATGCAGGCGGGGGAAAAGGGGAGAAGGGGGAGAAAGGGAAGAAAGGGGAGAAGGGGAAGAAGAGTCGGGAGGAGATGGGGGAGAAAGAGGTGGTATGGTTTGTGAGTGTGGGAGAGAAGGGTGTGATGCGGTTGTGGCGGTCAGACAAGTCAACGGCGGTCTTGGAGCAACGGGCAGCTGAGGTGGCGGGCGGGCAGCAGAAAACAGGCACGGAGGCCAATGACGAAGCGCCAGCTGGCGGCGGGTTTTTGTCTGCACAGTTTTTGGGCTTGGATGGAGGAGGAGGGGGAGTAGGGGAAGGGAGAGGAGGAGAAGGGGGAGTGGGGGGAGGAAAGGGAGGATGCAGGCTATTGTGTACCACTGCAGATCAGCGGTTGTTGATATACCAGCCTGTCAACGTGACTGTAACGAAGCAGCAGCAGCAGCTGCAGCAGCAGTTTCTTGCCATGTGTCAGCAGCTGATTGGTCAGAACGACGAGATCGTGGACGTGCGATTCGTCCTTGACCCTTCCTCTTCATCTATCGCTGCAGTGGGAGGGGCAGATGAGGAGGAAGAGACTGAGAGAGCAGGTGGGGGGAGGGAGGGAGAGGAGGGGGAGGGCGGAGAGGACGGAGGGGAGGGGATAAGGAAGGCGTTGAGAGGGGTGGAGAGGAATCTGCAGCTGGCCGTGGCGACCAACAGCGAGCAAGTGCGCGTGTACGACGTGGCGACCGCCAGCTGTCACCGTTCCCTGATTGGCCACTCGGACATCGTCCTCTGCATCGACGCGTACCCCCACCCCTGCTCCGTGCCGCGTGCCCTTCTTGGCCCTCCTGCTGCTGCTGCTGCTGCTGATGATGATGATGGCTCTGCTGCTGGTGCTGCTAGTGCGGGTGGCGATGGTAGCGGCGGCAGCGGTTCTTCTGATTTGGTGCCGGTTTCGCTGCTCGCCTCGTCTGCTAAAGATCACTCTGTAAGCAACTCGCTCGACCCCTCGCCCGTCCCCCAACCCTATCCCCTCCTCTCACCCTTCCCATGCCATGCCTCATTTTCCCACCCCCTCCTCCCCGCCCACCCTTCCCCTCCCCATACCACCTCCAACATACCCCCCGTGCCCCTCCTCCCGTCGCCTTAGTACACTCGCTGTGCGTGCGTGGTGTTATACAAGTAGAAACGTAATTTCGCATGCCACATGCCACATGCCTTCCATATTGGTGTGACCTTTGAGAATTCTCAAAAGAAACGTAATTTTGCATGGCACATGCCTTCCCATGTATCCTCCCTTCTCCTGGTTACCCTGCCCCCCACCTGCCCTCATCCCACCCATCCCTTCCCATCCCTCTCATCCCTTCCCACCCATCCCGTCCCACCCATCCCGTCCCACCCATCCCTTCCCACCCATCCCGTCCCACCCATCCCTTCCCACCCATCCCGTCCCACCCATCCCTTCCCACCCATCCCTTTCCACCCATCCCGTCCCAACCATCCCTTCCCACCCATCCCGTCCCACCCATCCCTTGCCTTGCCACCCATCCCTTTCCACCCATCCCATCCCAACCATCCCTTCCCACCCATCCCTTCCCACCCATTCCTGGCCAATCAGGTGCGGGTTTGGGACGTCACCACCGGCAACTGTCTAGCAATGGGGTCAGGACACGTGGCAGCTGTTGCTGCCGTGGCGTTTTCTCAGAGACCGCTGCCAGATCAGCCAACAGGAGGGAAAGGGGGAGGAGCAGGGCCGTTCTTGGTATCTGGTTCAAGGTATGTATGTGTGTGAGCTCAGCCATGTAACGTGTGTGAGCATGTGTGGGCGTGTGTGTGTGTGTGTGTGAGTGTGTGTGAGTGTGTGTGAGTGTGTGTGAGTGTGTGTGAGTGTGTGAGCGTGTGTGAGTGAGTGTGTGTGAGCATGTGTGCGCGTTTATGAGTGTGTGTGAGCGTGTGTGAGCGGGTGTGAGTGTGTGTGAGCATGTGTGCGCGTGTGTGAGTGTGTGTGAGCATGTTTGCGTGTGTATGAGTGTGTGTGAGCGTGTGTGTACGGTGAATATTACATGCGTTAAAACTGCTTCCCCTCATTCCCTTCCCCCTCTCCCGCCTCCCAGTGATCGCACATTCAAAGTCTGGCCACTGGCGCTCCTCCTCGCCTCCTCAGCACCACCACTGCCTAGCTCAAGTCTGTAACATTTCATCCCTCTCTTACACCTCCCCTGTCTCTCCCTTTCCCCTCCCTCCTCCCAGTGACCGCACACTCAAAGTCTGGCCGCTCGCACTCCTCCTCGCCTCCTCAGCAGCAGCGCTGCCTCGCGGGAGGGGCGGCGTGCTTCGTCTCAAGTCAGGTGCAACAATGGCAGCACACGACAAGGACATTAACGCTGTAGCTGTGGCGCCCAATGATGGCCTCGTGTGCTCCGGCTCCCAGGTAAATCCGAGTCACTTGCACAAGTAATTTAAAGCAAGGCAAGTCAGGTGCCACAGTGGCAGCACACGACAAGGACATCTTTTGAGGCGCCTCAAAAGTCGTCAATGCTGTGGCTGTGGCACCCAGTGATGCTCTTGTGTGCTCTGGCTCCCAGGTAAATTATCTGAGCGCTTCAAGTCAATTCAAATCAATTCAAGTCAGGTGCCACAGTGGCAGCACATGACAAGGACGTCAACGCTGTAGCTGTGGCTCCCAATGATGGCCTTGTGTGCTCCGGCTCCCAGGTAAATAGTCTGAGCGCTTTAAGTCATGTCAAGTCAAGTCAAGTCAAGTCAAGTCAAGTCAAGTCAGATCAAGTCAAGTCAAGGAGAGGCAAGTCAAGTCAAGTCAGGTCAAGTCAGGTCAAGTCAGGTGCCACTGTGGCAGCACACGACAAGGACATCAACGCTGTGGCGGTGGCTCCCAACGGCAGCCTTGTGTGCTCCGGCTCCCAGGTAAATAGTCTGAGCCGCTTTTTAGAATTCTCAATAGCAAGGCAAGTAAGGTGCCACAGTGGCGTGGCAGCACACGACAAGGACATAAACGCCGTGGCTATGGCTCCCAATGATGGCCTTGTGTGCTCCGGATCCCAGGTAAATAATCTGAGCGCTTTAATTCAAGTTAAGTGAAGTCAAGGCAATTCAGGTGCTACAGTGGCAGCACACGGCAAGGACATCAATGCCGTGGCTGTGGCGCCCAACGATGCTCTCGTGTGCTCAGGCTCTCAGGTGGGTCTCAGGTGAATTTTTTTGTTTAATCTCAGGTGATGGTCAGGTGGGTCTCAGGTGATTTTTTTGTTTAATCTCAGGTGATGGTCAGGTGGGTCTCAGGTGATTTTTTTGTTTAATCTCAGGTGATGGTCAGGTGGGTCTCAGGTGATTCTTAGCTCATATCGGGTGGGCCTTCGATGATTTGCGAGGGTTGTCTCAGATGATTATCAGGTGGGTGAAAATTGTTTTCCTCCTCCCTGCCCCTCCCCCTTGCTCCCCCCATCACCTTCTCCCTCCCCTACCAACAGGACCGCACGGCCAAGGTGTGGCGCCTGCCTGATTTGTCCCTTTCTGTCACACTAAGGGGCCACAAGCGTGGCGTGTGGTCTGTCGCCTTCTCTCCTGTGGATCGCTGTGTGCTCACGGCTTCAGGCGACGCCACGTGCCGCATCTGGGCGCTGGCGGATGGCAGCTGCTTGCGGACGCTTCAAGGGCACGAAGCATCGGTTCTGAAGGCCATCTTTGTGACTCGAGGCACCCAGGTGTGTGCTGTGTTTGTGCTGCAGCGGTCTGTGTGCTGCATTTAGTATGTGTGTGTGCTCACGGCTTCAGGCGACGCCACGTGCCGCATCTGGGCGCTGGCGGACGGCAGCTGCTTGGCTTGCGCACGCTTCAAGGGCACGAGGCGAGCGTGCTGAAGGCGATATTCGTTACCAGAGGCACGCAGGTAGGCCCTGTGTTGTGTGCTGCGTGTTGTGTGTGATGTGTGATGTGTGATGTATGCTGCATTGAGTCTGTCTGTGTGCTCACAGCATCGGGGGAGGCCACGTGTCGCATCTGGGCGCTGGCAGACGGCAGCTGCCTGAGAAACCTTCAGGTGCACTAGGCTTCGGTTCTCAAGGCCATCTTTGTCACCCGAGGCACGCAGGTAGGCCCTGTGTTGTGTGCTGTCTTTTGTGTGCTGTGTGTGGTGTGCCACATTGGGTCTCTGTGTGCTCACAGCATCGAGTGACCCCGCATCTGGGCGCTGGGAGACGGCAGCAGCCTGCATTGCAAGCACTGCAGGGGGCACGAGGTTTGAGTGGTCAAGGCAGTGTCTGTGACCCAGGGGCACGCTGGTAGGTGGGCACTGGATGAGTGTGAGCGACATGTTAGTGCGGCAGGAGCTGGTTTCAGAGCCGGATGCCACGCTGGTAGGTGGGCACTGGATGAGTGTGAGCGACATGTTAGTGCGGCAGGAGCTGGTTTCAGAGCCGGATGCCACGCTGGTAGGTGGGCACTGGATGAGTGTGAGCGACATGTTAGTGCGGCAGGAGCTGGTTTCAGAGCCGGATGCCACGCTGGTAGGTGGGCACTGGATGAGTGTGAGCGACATGTTAGTGCGGCAGGAGCTGGTTTCAGAGCCGGATGCCACGCTGGTAGGTGGGCACTGGATGAGTGTGAGCGACATGTTAGTGCGGCAGGAGCTGGTTTCAGAGCCGGATGCCACGCTGGTAGGTGGGCACTGGATGAGTGTGAGCGACATGTTAGTGCGGCAGGAGCTGGTTTCAGAGCCGGATGCCACGCTGGTAGGTGGGCACTGGATGAGTTTGAGCGACATGTTAGTGCGGCAGGAGCTGGTTTCAGAGCTGGATGCCACGCTGGTAGGTGGGCACTGGATGAGTGTGAGCGACATGTTAGTGCGGCAGGAGCTGGTTTCAGAGCCGGATGCCACGCTGGTAGGTGGGCACTGGATGAGTGTGAGCGACATGTTAGTGCGGCAGGAGCTGGTTTCAGAGCCGGATGCCACGCTGGTAGGTGGGCACTGGATGAGTGTGAGCGACATGTTAGTGCGGCAGGAGCTGGTTTCAGAGCCGGATGCCACGCTGGTAGGTGGGCACTGGATGAGTGTGAGCGACATGTTAGTGCGGCAGGAGCTGGTTTCAGAGCCGGATGCCATGCTGGTAGGTGGGCACTGGATGAGTGTGAGCGACATGTTAGTGCGGCAGGAGCTGGTTTCAGAGCCGGATGCCACGCTGGTCGGTGGGCACTGGATGAGTGTGAGCGACATGTTAGTGCGGCAGGAGCTGGTTTCAGAGCCGGATGGCACGCTGGTAGGTGGGCACTGGATGAGTGTGAGCGACATGTTAGTGCGGCAGGAGCTGGTTTCAGAGCCGGATGGCACGCTGGTAGGTGGGCACTGGATGAGTGTGAGCGACATGTTAGTGCGGCAGGAGCTGGTTTCAGAGCCGGATGCCACGCTGGTAGGTGGGCACTGGATGAGTGTGAGCGACATGTTAGTGCGGCAGGAGCTGGTTTCAGAGCCGGATGCCACGCTGGTAGGTGGGCACTGGATGAGTGTGAGCGACATGTTAGTGCGGCAGGAGCTGGTTTCAGAGCCGGATGCCACGCTGGTAGGTGGGCACTGGATGAGTGTGAGCGACATGTTAGTGCGGCAGGAGCTGGTTTCAGAGCCGGATGCCACGCTGGTAGGTGGGCACTGGATGAGTGTGAGCGACATGTTAGTGCGGCAGGAGCTGGTTTCAGAGCCGGATGCCACGCTGGTAGGTGGGCACTGGATGAGTGTGAGCGACATGTTAGTGCGGCAGGAGCTGGTTTCAGAGCCGGATGCCACGCTGGTAGGTGGGCACTGGATGAGTGTGAGCGACATGTTAGTGCGGCAGGAGCTGGTTTCAGAGCCGGATGCCACGCTGGTAGGTGGGCACTGGATGAGTGTGAGCGACATGTTAGTGCGGCAGGAGCTGGTTTCAGAGCCGGATGCCACGCTGGTAGGTGGGCACTGGATGAGTGTGAGCGACATGTTAGTGCGGCAGGAGCTGGTTTCAGAGCCGGATGGCACGCTGGTAGGTGGGCACTGGATGAGTGTGAGCGACATGTTAGTGCGGCAGGAGCTGGTTTCAGAGCCGGATGCCATGCTGGTAGGTGGGCACTGGATGAGTGTGAGCGACATGTTAGTGCGGCAGGAGCTGGTTTCAGAGCCGGATGCCACGCTGGTAGGTGGGCACTGGATGAGTGTGAGCGACATGTTAGTGCGGCAGGAGCTGGTTTCAGAGCCGGATGCCACGCTGGTAGGTGGGCACTGGATTGGATGAGTGTGAGCGACATGTTAGTGCGGCAGGAGCTGGTTTCAGAGCCGGATGCCACGCTGGTAGGTGGGCACTGGATGAGTGTGAGCGACATGTTAGTGCGGCAGGAGCTGGTTTCAGAGCCGGATGGCACGCTGGTAGGTGGGCACTGGATGAGTGTGAGCGACATGTTAGTGCGGCAGGAGCTGGTTTCAGAGCCGGATGCCACGCTGGTAGGTGGGCACTTAATGAGTGTGAGCGACATGTTAGTGCGGCAGGAGCTGGTTTCAGAGCCGGATGCCACGCTGGTAGGTGGGCACTGGATGAGTGTGAGCGACATGTTAGTGCGGCAGGAGCTGGTTTCAGAGCCGGATGCCATGCTGGTAGGTGGGCACTGGATGAGTGTGAGCGACATGTTAGTGCGGCAGGAGCTGGTTTCAGAGCCGGATGCCACGCTGGTAGGTGGGCACTGGATGAGTGTGAGCGACATGTTAGTGCGGCAGGAGCTGGTTTCAGAGCCGGATGCCACGCTGGTAGGTGGGCACTGGATGAGTGTGAGCGACATGTTAGTGCGGCAGGAGCTGGTTTCAGAGCCGGATGCCACGCTGGTAGGTGGGCACTGGATGAGTGTGAGCGACATGTTAGTGCGGCAGGAGCTGGTTTCAGAGCCGGATGGCACGCTGGTAGGTGGGCACTGGATGAGTGTGAGCGACATGTTAGTGCGGCAGGAGCTGGTTTCAGAGCCGGATGCCACGCTGGTAGGTGGGCACTGGATGAGTGTGAGCGACATGTTAGTGCGGCAGGAGCTGGTTTCAGAGCCGGATGGCACGCTGGTAGGTGGGCACTGGATGAGTGTGAGCGACATGTTAGTGCGGCAGGAGCTGGTTTCAGAGCCGGATGCCACGCTGGTAGGTGGGCACTGGATGAGTGTGAGCGACATGTTAGTGCGGCAGGAGCTGGTTTCAGAGCCGGATGCCACGCTGGTAGGTGGGCACTGGATGAGTGTGAGCGACATGTTAGTGCGGCAGGAGCTGGTTTCAGAGCCGGATGGCACGCTGGTAGGTGGGCACTGGATGAGTGTGAGCGACATGTTAGTGCGGCAGGAGCTGGTTTCAGAGCCGGATGCCACGCTGGTAGGTGGGCACTGGATGAGTGTGAGCGACATGTTAGTGCGGCAGGAGCTGGTTTCAGAGCCGGATGGCACGCTGGTAGGTGGGCACTGGATGAGTGTGAGCGACATGTTAGTGCGGCAGGAGCTGGTTTCAGAGCCGGATGCCACGCTGGTAGGTGGGCACTGGATGAGTGTGAGCGACATGTTAGTGCGGCAGGAGCTGGTTTCAGAGCCGGATGCCACGCTGGTAGGTGGGCACTGGATGAGTGTGAGCGACATGTTAGTGCGGCAGGAGCTGGTTTCAGAGCCGGATGGCATGGCACGCTGGTAGGTGGGCACTGGATGAGTGTGAGCGACATGTTAGTGCGGCAGGAGCTGGTTTCAGAGCTGGATGCCACGCTGGTAGGTGGGCACTGGATGAGTGTGAGCGACATGTTAGTGCGGCAGGAGCTGGTTTCAGAGCCGGATGGCACGCTGGTAGGTGGGCACTGGATGAGTGTGAGCGACATGTTAGTGCGGCAGGAGCTGGTTTCAGAGCCGGATGGCACGCTGGTAGGTGGGCACTGGATGAGTGTGAGCGACATGTTAGTGCGGCAGGAGCTGGTTTCAGAGCCGGATGGCACGCTGGTAGGTGGGCACTGGATGAGTGTGAGCGACATGTTAGTGCGGCAGGAGCTGGTTTCAGAGCCGGATGCCACGCTGGTAGGTGGGCACTGGATGAGTGTGAGCGACATGTTAGTGCGGCAGGAGCTGGTTTCAGAGCCGGATGCCACGCTGGTAGGTGGGCACTGGATGAGTGTGAGCGACATGTTAGTGCGGCAGGAGCTGGTTTCAGAGCCGGATGCCACGCTGGTAGGTGGGCACTGGATGAGTGTGAGCGACATGTTAGTGCGGCAGGAGCTGGTTTCAGAGCCGGATGGCACGCTGGTAGGTGGGCACTGGATGAGTGTGAGCGACATGTTAGTGCGGCAGGAGCTGGTTTCAGAGCCGGATGGCACGCTGGTAGGTGGGTACTGGATGAGTGTGAGCGACATGTTAGTGCGGCAGGAGCTGGTTTCAGAGCCGGATGGCACGCTGGTAGGTGGGCACTGGATGAGTGTGAGCGACATGTTAGTGCGGCAGGAGCTGGTTTCAGAGCCGGATGCCACGCTGGTAGGTGGGCACTGGATGAGTGTGAGCGACATGTTAGTGCGGCAGGAGCTGGTTTCAGAGCCGGATGGCATGGCTCGCTGGTAGGTGGGCACTGGATGAGTGTGAGCGACATGTTAGTGCGGCAGGAGCTGGTTTCAGAGCTGGATGCCACGCTGGTAGGTGGGCACTGGATGAGTGTGAGCGACATGTTAGTGCGGCAGGAGCTGGTTTCAGAGCCGGATGGCACGCTGGTAGGTGGGCACTGGATGAGTGTGAGCGACATGTTAGTGCGGCAGGAGCTGGTTTCAGAGCCGGATGGCACGCTGGTAGGTGGGCACTGGATGAGTGTGAGCGACATGTTAGTGCGGCAGGAGCTGGTTTCAGAGCCGGATGGCACGCTGGTAGGTGGGCACTGGATGAGTGTGAGCGACATGTTAGTGCGGCAGGAGCTGGTTTCAGAGCCGGATGGCACGCTGGTAGGTGGGCACTGGATGAGTGTGAGCGACATGTTAGTGCGGCAGGAGCTGGTTTCAGAGCCGGATGCCACGCTGGTAGGTGGGCACTGGATGAGTGTGAGCGACATGTTAGTGCGGCAGGAGCTGGTTTCAGAGCCGGATGCCACGCTGGTAGGTGGGCACTGGATGAGTGTGAGCGACATGTTAGTGCGGCAGGAGCTGGTTTCAGAGCCGGATGGCATGGCTCGCTGGTAGGTGGGCACTGGATGAGTGTGAGCGACATGTTAGTGCGGCAGGAGCTGGTTTCAGAGCTGGATGCCACGCTGGTAGGTGGGCACTGGATGAGTGTGAGCGACATGTTAGTGCGGCAGGAGCTGGTTTCAGAGCCGGATGGCACGCTGGTAGGTGGGCACTGGATGAGTGTGAGCGACATGTTAGTGCGGCAGGAGCTGGTTTCAGAGCCGGATGGCACGCTGGTAGGTGGGCACTGGATGAGTGTGAGCGACATGTTAGTGCGGCAGGAGCTGGTTTCAGAGCCGGATGCCATGCTGGTAGGTGGGCACTGGATGAGTGTGAGCGACATGTTAGTGCGGCAGGAGCTGGTTTCAGAGCCGGATGCCACGCTGGTAGGTGGGCACTGGATGAGTGTGAGCGACATGTTAGTGCGGCAGGAGCTGGTTTCAGAGCCGGATGGCATGGCACGCTGGTAGGTGGGCACTGGATGAGTGTGAGCGACATGTTAGTGCGGCAGGAGCTGGTTTCAGAGCTGGATGCCACGCTGGTAGGTGGGCACTGGATGAGTGTGAGCGACATGTTAGTGCGGCAGGAGCTGGTTTCAGAGCCGGATGGCACGCTGGTAGGTGGGCACTGGATGAGTGTGAGCGACATGTTAGTGCGGCAGGAGCTGGTTTCAGAGCCGGATGGCACGCTGGTAGGTGGGCACTGGATGAGTGTGAGCGACATGTTAGTGCGGCAGGAGCTGGTTTCAGAGCCGGATGGCACGCTGGTAGGTGGGCACTGGATGAGTGTGAGCGACATGTTAGTGCGGCAGGAGCTGGTTTCAGAGCCGGATGCCACGCTGGTAGGTGGGCACTGGATGAGTGTGAGCGACATGTTAGTGCGGCAGGAGCTGGTTTCAGAGCCGGATGCCACGCTGGTAGGTGGGCACTGGATGAGTGTGAGCGACATGTTAGTGCGGCAGGAGCTGGTTTCAGAGCCGGATGCCACGCTGGTAGGTGGGCACTGGATGAGTGTGAGCGACATGTTAGTGCGGCAGGAGCTGGTTTCAGAGCCGGATGGCACGCTGGTAGGTGGGCACTGGATGAGTGTGAGCGACATGTTAGTGCGGCAGGAGCTGGTTTCAGAGCCGGATGGCACGCTGGTAGGTGGGTACTGGATGAGTGTGAGCGACATGTTAGTGCGGCAGGAGCTGGTTTCAGAGCCGGATGGCACGCTGGTAGGTGGGCACTGGATGAGTGTGAGCGACATGTTAGTGCGGCAGGAGCTGGTTTCAGAGCCGGATGCCACGCTGGTAGGTGGGCACTGGATGAGTGTGAGCGACATGTTAGTGCGGCAGGAGCTGGTTTCAGAGCCGGATGGCATGGCTCGCTGGTAGGTGGGCACTGGATGAGTGTGAGCGACATGTTAGTGCGGCAGGAGCTGGTTTCAGAGCTGGATGCCACGCTGGTAGGTGGGCACTGGATGAGTGTGAGCGACATGTTAGTGCGGCAGGAGCTGGTTTCAGAGCCGGATGGCACGCTGGTAGGTGGGCACTGGATGAGTGTGAGCGACATGTTAGTGCGGCAGGAGCTGGTTTCAGAGCCGGATGGCACGCTGGTAGGTGGGCACTGGATGAGTGTGAGCGACATGTTAGTGCGGCAGGAGCTGGTTTCAGAGCCGGATGGCACGCTGGTAGGTGGGCACTGGATGAGTGTGAGCGACATGTTAGTGCGGCAGGAGCTGGTTTCAGAGCCGGATGGCACGCTGGTAGGTGGGCACTGGATGAGTGTGAGCGACATGTTAGTGCGGCAGGAGCTGGTTTCAGAGCCGGATGGCACGCTGGTAGGTGGGCACTGGATGAGTGTGAGCGACATGTTAGTGCGGCAGGAGCTGGTTTCAGAGCCGGATGGCACGCTGGTAGGTGGGCACTGGATGAGTGTGAGCGACATGTTAGTGCGGCAGGAGCTGGTTTCAGAGCCGGATGGCACGCTGGTAGGTGGGCACTGGATGAGTGTGAGCGACATGTTAGTGCGGCAGGAGCTGGTTTCAGAGCCGGATGCCATGCTGGTAGGTGGGCACTGGATGAGTGTGAGCGACATGTTAGTGCGGCAGGAGCTGGTTTCAGAGCCGGATGCCACGCTGGTAGGTGGGCACTGGATGAGTGTGAGCGACATGTTAGTGCGGCAGGAGCTGGTTTCAGAGCCGGATGGCATGGCACGCTGGTAGGTGGGCACTGGATGAGTGTGAGCGACATGTTAGTGCGGCAGGAGCTGGTTTCAGAGCTGGATGCCACGCTGGTAGGTGGGCACTGGATGAGTGTGAGCGACATGTTAGTGCGGCAGGAGCTGGTTTCAGAGCCGGATGGCACGCTGGTAGGTGGGCACTGGATGAGTGTGAGCGACATGTTAGTGCGGCAGGAGCTGGTTTCAGAGCCGGATGGCACGCTGGTAGGTGGGCACTGGATGAGTGTGAGCGACATGTTAGTGCGGCAGGAGCTGGTTTCAGAGCCGGATGCCACGCTGGTAGGTGGGCACTGGATGAGTGTGAGCGACATGTTAGTGCGGCAGGAGCTGGTTTCAGAGCCGGATGGCACGCTGGTAGGTGGGCACTGGATGAGTGTGAGCGACATGTTAGTGCGGCAGGAGCTGGTTTCAGAGCCGGATGCCACGCTGGTAGGTGGGCACTGGATGAGTGTGAGCGACATGTTAGTGCGGCAGGAGCTGGTTTCAGAGCCGGATGCCACGCTGGTAGGTGGGCACTGGATGAGTGTGAGCGACATGTTAGTGCGGCAGGAGCTGGTTTCAGAGCCGGATGGCACGCTGGTAGGTGGGTACTGGATGAGTGTGAGCGACATGTTAGTGCGGCAGGAGCTGGTTTCAGAGCCGGATGGCACGCTGGTAGGTGGGCACTGGATGAGTGTGAGCGACATGTTAGTGCGGCAGGAGCTGGTTTCAGAGCCGGATGCCACGCTGGTAGGTGGGCACTGGATGAGTGTGAGCGACATGTTAGTGCGGCAGGAGCTGGTTTCAGAGCCGGATGGCATGGCACGCTGGTAGGTGGGCACTGGATGAGTGTGAGCGACATGTTAGTGCGGCAGGAGCTGGTTTCAGAGCTGGATGCCACGCTGGTAGGTGGGCACTGGATGAGTGTGAGCGACATGTTAGTGCGGCAGGAGCTGGTTTCAGAGCCGGATGCCACGCTGGTAGGTGGGCACTGGATGAGTGTGAGCGACATGTTAGTGCGGCAGGAGCTGGTTTCAGAGCCGGATGGCACGCTGGTAGGTGGGCACTGGATGAGTGTGAGCGACATGTTAGTGCGGCAGGAGCTGGTTTCAGAGCCGGATGGCACGCTGGTAGGTGGGCACTGGATGAGTGTGAGCGACATGTTAGTGCGGCAGGAGCTGGTTTCAGAGCCGGATGCCACGCTGGTAGGTGGGCACTGGATGAGTGTGAGCGACATGTTAGTGCGGCAGGAGCTGGTTTCAGAGCCGGATGCCACGCTGGTAGGTGGGCACTGGATGAGTGTGAGCGACATGTTAGTGCGGCAGGAGCTGGTTTCAGAGCCGGATGCCACGCTGGTAGGTGGGCACTGGATGAGTGTGAGCGACATGTTAGTGCGGCAGGAGCTGGTTTCAGAGCCGGATGGCACGCTGGTAGGTGGGCACTGGATGAGTGTGAGCGACATGTTAGTGCGGCAGGAGCTGGTTTCAGAGCCGGATGCCACGCTGGTAGGTGGGCACTGGATGAGTGTGAGCGACATGTTAGTGCGGCAGGAGCTGGTTTCAGAGCCGGATGCCACGCTGGTAGGTGGGCACTGGATGAGTGTGAGCGACATGTTAGTGCGGCAGGAGCTGGTTTCAGAGCCGGATGCCACGCTGGTAGGTGGGCACTGGATGAGTGTGAGCGACATGTTAGTGCGGCAGGAGCTGGTTTCAGAGCCGGATGCCACGCTGGTAGGTGGGCACTGGATGAGTGTGAGCGACATGTTAGTGCGGCAGGAGCTGGTTTCAGAGCCGGATGCCACGCTGGTAGGTGGGCACTGGATGAGTGTGAGCGACATGTTAGTGCGGCAGGAGCTGGTTTCAGAGCCGGATGGCACGCTGGTAGGTGGGCACTGGATGAGTGTGAGCGACATGTTAGTGCGGCAGGAGCTGGTTTCAGAGCCGGATGGCACGCTGGTAGGTGGGCACTGGATGAGTGTGAGCGACATGTTAGTGCGGCAGGAGCTGGTTTCAGAGCCGGATGGCACGCTGGTAGGTGGGCACTGGATGAGTGTGAGCGACATGTTAGTGCGGCAGGAGCTGGTTTCAGAGCCGGATGCCACGCTGGTAGGTGGGCACTGGATGAGTGTGAGCGACATGTTAGTGCGGCAGGAGCTGGTTTCAGAGCCGGATGCCACGCTGGTAGGTGGGCACTGGATGAGTGTGAGCGACATGTTAGTGCGGCAGGAGCTGGTTTCAGAGCCGGATGGCACGCTGGTAGGTGGGCACTGGATGAGTGTGAGCGACATGTTAGTGCGGCAGGAGCTGGTTTCAGAGCCGGATGGCACGCTGGTAGGTGGGCACTGGATGAGTGTGAGCGACATGTTAGTGCGGCAGGAGCTGGTTTCAGAGCCGGATGGCACGCTGGTAGGTGGGCACTGGATGAGTGTGAGCGACATGTTAGTGCGGCAGGAGCTGGTTTCAGAGCCGGATGCCACGCTGGTAGGTGGGCACTGGATGAGTGTGAGCGACATGTTAGTGCGGCAGGAGCTGGTTTCAGAGCCGGATGGCACGCTGGTAGGTGGGCACTGGATGAGTGTGAGCGACATGTTAGTGCGGCAGGAGCTGGTTTCAGAGCCGGATGCCACGCTGGTAGGTGGGCACTGGATGAGTGTGAGCGACATGTTAGTGCGGCAGGAGCTGGTTTCAGAGCCGGATGCCACGCTGGTAGGTGGGCACTGGATGAGTGTGAGCGACATGTTAGTGCGGCAGGAGCTGGTTTCAGAGCCGGATGCCACGCTGGTAGGTGGGCACTGGATGAGTGTGAGCGACATGTTAGTGCGGCAGGAGCTGGTTTCAGAGCCGGATGGCACGCTGGTAGGTGGGCACTGGATGAGTGTGAGCGACATGTTAGTGCGGCAGGAGCTGGTTTCAGAGCCGGATGCCACGCTGGTAGGTGGGCACTGGATGAGTGTGAGCGACATGTTAGTGCGGCAGGAGCTGGTTTCAGAGCCGGATGGCACGCTGGTAGGTGGGCACTGGATGAGTGTGAGCGACATGTTAGTGCGGCAGGAGCTGGTTTCAGAGCCGGATGCCACGCTGGTAGGTGGGCACTGGATGAGTGTGAGCGACATGTTAGTGCGGCAGGAGCTGGTTTCAGAGCCGGATGCCACGCTGGTAGGTGGGCACTGGATGAGTGTGAGCGACATGTTAGTGCGGCAGGAGCTGGTTTCAGAGCCGGATGGCACGCTGGTAGGTGGGCACTGGATGAGTGTGAGCGACATGTTAGTGCGGCAGGAGCTGGTTTCAGAGCCGGATGCCACGCTGGTAGGTGGGCACTGGATGAGTGTGAGCGACATGTTAGTGCGGCAGGAGCTGGTTTCAGAGCCGGATGCCACGCTGGTAGGTGGGCACTGGATGAGTGTGAGCGACATGTTAGTGCGGCAGGAGCTGGTTTCAGAGCCGGATGCCACGCTGGTAGGTGGGCACTGGATGAGTGTGAGCGACATGTTAGTGCGGCAGGAGCTGGTTTCAGAGCCGGATGCCACGCTGGTAGGTGGGCACTGGATGAGTGTGAGCGACATGTTAGTGCGGCAGGAGCTGGTTTCAGAGCCGGATGGCACGCTGGTAGGTGGGCACTGGATGAGTGTGAGCGACATGTTAGTGCGGCAGGAGCTGGTTTCAGAGCCGGATGGCACGCTGGTAGGTGGGCACTGGATGAGTGTGAGCGACATGTTAGTGCGGCAGGAGCTGGTTTCAGAGCCGGATGGCACGCTGGTAGGTGGGCACTGGATGAGTGTGAGCGACATGTTAGTGCGGCAGGAGCTGGTTTCAGAGCCGGATGCCACGCTGGTAGGTGGGCACTGGATGAGTGTGAGCGACATGTTAGTGCGGCAGGAGCTGGTTTCAGAGCCGGATGCCACGCTGGTAGGTGGGCACTGGATGAGTGTGAGCGACATGTTAGTGCGGCAGGAGCTGGTTTCAGAGCCGGATGCCACGCTGGTAGGTGGGCACTGGATGAGTGTGAGCGACATGTTAGAGCGGCAGGAGCTGGTTTCAGAGCCGGATGCCACGCTGGTAGGTGGGCACTGGATGAGTGTGAGCGACATGTTAGTGCGGCAGGAGCTGGTTTCAGAGCCGGATGGCATGCTGGTAGGTGGGCACTGGATGAGTGTGAGCGACATGTTAGTGCGGCAGGAGCTGGTTTCAGAGCCGGATGCCACGCTGGTAGGTGGGCACTGGATGAGTGTGAGCGACATGTTAGTGCGGCAGGAGCTGGTTTCAGAGCCGGATGGCACGCTGGTAGGTGGGCACTGGATGAGTGTGAGCGACATGTTAGTGCGGCAGGAGCTGGTTTCAGAGCCGGATGCCACGCTGGTAGGTGGGCACTGGATGAGTGTGAGCGACATGTTAGTGCGGCAGGAGCTGGTTTCAGAGCCGGATGCCACGCTGGTAGGTGGGCACTGGATGAGTGTGAGCGACATGTTAGTGCGGCAGGAGCTGGTTTCAGAGCCGGATGGCACGCTGGTAGGTGGGCACTGGATGAGTGTGAGCGACATGTTAGTGCGGCAGGAGCTGGTTTCAGAGCCGGATGCCACGCTGGTAGGTGGGCACTGGATGAGTGTGAGCGACATGTTAGTGCGGCAGGAGCTGGTTTCAGAGCCGGATGCCACGCTGGTAAGTGGGCACTGGATGAGTGTGAGCGACATGTTAGTGCGGCAGGAGCTGGTTTCAGAGCCGGATGCCACGCTGGTAGGTGGGCACTGGATGAGTGTGAGCGACATGTTAGTGCGGCAGGAGCTGGTTTCAGAGCCGGATGGCACGCTGGTAGGTGGGCACTGGATGAGTGTGAGCGACATGTTAGTGCGGCAGGAGCTGGTTTCAGAGCCGGATGGCACGCTGGTAGGTGGGCACTGGATGAGTGTGAGCGACATGTTAGTGCGGCAGGAGCTGGTTTCAGAGCCGGATGCCACGCTGGTAGGTGGGCACTGGATGAGTGTGAGCGACATGTTAGTGCGGCAGGAGCTGGTTTCAGAGCCGGATGCCACGCTGGTAGGTGGGCACTGGATGAGTGTGAGCGACATGTTAGAGCGGCAGGAGCTGGTTTCAGAGCCGGATGCCACGCTGGTAGGTGGGCACTGGATGAGTGTGAGCGACATGTTAGTGCGGCAGGAGCTGGTTTCAGAGCCGGATGCCACGCTGGTAGGTGGGCACTGGATGAGTGTGAGCGACATGTTAGTGCGGCAGGAGCTGGTTTCAGAGCCGGATGGCATGCTGGTAGGTGGGCACTGGATGAGTGTGAGCGACATGTTAGTGCGGCAGGAGCTGGTTTCAGAGCCGGATGCCACGCTGGTAGGTGGGCACTGGATGAGTGTGAGCGACATGTTAGTGCGGCAGGAGCTGGTTTCAGAGCCGGATGGCACGCTGGTAGGTGGGCACTGGATGAGTGTGAGCGACATGTTAGTGCGGCAGGAGCTGGTTTCAGAGCCGGATGCCACGCTGGTAGGTGGGCACTGGATGAGTGTGAGCGACATGTTAGTGCGGCAGGAGCTGGTTTCAGAGCCGGATGCCACGCTGGTAGGTGGGCACTGGATGAGTGTGAGCGACATGTTAGTGCGGCAGGAGCTGGTTTCAGAGCCGGATGGCACGCTGGTAGGTGGGCACTGGATGAGTGTGAGCGACATGTTAGTGCGGCAGGAGCTGGTTTCAGAGCCGGATGCCACGCTGGTAGGTGGGCACTGGATGAGTGTGAGCGACATGTTAGTGCGGCAGGAGCTGGTTTCAGAGCCGGATGCCACGCTGGTAAGTGGGCACTGGATGAGTGTGAGCGACATGTTAGTGCGGCAGGAGCTGGTTTCAGAGCCGGATGCCACGCTGGTAGGTGGGCACTGGATGAGTGTGAGCGACATGTTAGTGCGGCAGGAGCTGGTTTCAGAGCCGGATGGCACGCTGGTAGGTGGGCACTGGATGAGTGTGAGCGACATGTTAGTGCGGCAGGAGCTGGTTTCAGAGCCGGATGGCACGCTGGTAGGTGGGCACTGGATGAGTGTGAGCGACATGTTAGTGCGGCAGGAGCTGGTTTCAGAGCCGGATGCCACGCTGGTAGGTGGGCACTGGATGAGTGTGAGCGACATGTTAGTGCGGCAGGAGCTGGTTTCAGAGCCGGATGGCACGCTGGTAGGTGGGCACTGGATGAGTGTGAGCGACATGTTAGTGCGGCAGGAGCTGGTTTCAGAGCCGGATGGCACGCTGGTAGGTGGGCACTGGATGAGTGTGAGCGACATGTTAGAGCGGCAGGAGCTGGTTTCAGAGCCGGATGCCACGCTGGTAGGTGGGCACTGGATGAGTGTGAGCGACATGTTAGTGCGGCAGGAGCTGGTTTCAGAGCCGGATGGCACGCTGGTAGGTGGGCACTGGATGAGTGTGAGCGACATGTTAGTGCGGCAGGAGCTGGTTTCAGAGCCGGATGCCACGCTGGTAGGTGGGCACTGGATGAGTGTGAGCGACATGTTAGTGCGGCAGGAGCTGGTTTCAGAGCCGGATGCCACGCTGGTAGGTGGGCACTGGATGAGTGTGAGCGACATGTTAGAGCGGCAGGAGCTGGTTTCAGAGCCGGATGCCACGCTGGTAGGTGGGCACTGGATGAGTGTGAGCGACATGTTAGTGCGGCAGGAGCTGGTTTCAGAGCCGGATGGCACGCTGGTAGGTGGGCACTGGATGAGTGTGAGCGACATGTTAGTGCGGCAGGAGCTGGTTTCAGAGCCGGATGGCACGCTGGTAGGTGGGCACTGGATGAGTGTGAGCGACATGTTAGTGCGGCAGGAGCTGGTTTCAGAGCCGGATGGCACGCTGGTAGGTGGGCACTGGATGAGTGTGAGCGACATGTTAGTGCGGCAGGAGCTGGTTTCAGAGCCGGATGGCACGCTGGTAGGTGGGCACTGGATGAGTGTGAGCGACATGTTAGTGCGGCAGGAGCTGGTTTCAGAGCCGGATGCCACGCTGGTAGGTGGGCACTGGATGAGTGTGAGCGACATGTTAGTGCGGCAGGAGCTGGTTTCAGAGCCGGATGGCACGCTGGTAGGTGGGCACTGGATGAGTGTGAGCGACATGTTAGTGCGGCAGGAGCTGGTTTCAGAGCCGGATGCCACGCTGGTAGGTGGGCACTGGATGAGTGTGAGCGACATGTTAGTGCGGCAGGAGCTGGTTTCAGAGCCGGATGGCGCGCGTCTGCGACTGGAACGGTCAATGGGGCAGAGTGGGGGAGTGTCAAGCTTAGTGGCAAAAGACGCGTCCTGCGTCTAAGACGAGTGCGTCCAGACGCAGCGTCTTAGACGCAGGACGCATGATGTGGGCCTTTGAGACGCAGCAAAAGACGCAGGCCCGGGCAGGGCAAAAGAAGCCCCCGGGCAGCCAAAAAAACACGTTATAGGGCATGGGAAGGGGGGGGAGGACGACGTATCACACATGTGAGGCAAAAACATAGCTATGGAGCGAAAGGTAGCTAAACCCTCAAGGGTTTACGAAGGAGAATTGTGTGTGGGCTGTTTTTGATGGTCGAAATGGGTCTGGGGGTCGAAATTTCGCGACATTGACATTCGCGTCGAAATCGCGAATGTCAACTTCGCGATCGGGAAACAAAACAAAAAAAATCCGGTCAGCCCGAAAAAAATTATGCCGTGCGTCCTGCGTCCGGACGCTGGGTCCAGACGCAGGACGCATGACGCGCCCAGCGTCTTTTGCCACTTAGGTGTCAAGTCAAAGCAATGTCTTGGAGAGGCTTCGAAGCTGTTTCACTCCCCCACTCTCCCTGCTCGTCTCACTTCTTTCCCCCTGCCCTCCTGTTTGTCTCTTGTCCCCAGGTGGTGTCGACGGGAGCGGACGGGCTGCTGAAGCTGTGGAGTGTGAAGGGTGGGGAGTGTGTCAACACGTTTGACGAGCACGAGGATAAGGTGAGAACAGAGGGGGCAGGGAGAGGAGGGGGGTAGGGATGGCGAGTTGGATACGGTTTTTTTCAAACAGATTTGCGCGGGGTCGTGGGAATTTGCTGCTCTTTGACTGGCACTGCACCGCATTGCATCACATTGCATCGGTGCCAACACATTGATCTCGCGGCAAAATCACCAAAACGTCCTTTTTGCATTCCCCTTTTTCACTTCCCCCTTCCCCCTTCCCTCCTCCCCCTTTCCCCTTTCGTGTTCCCCCCCCCCCTTTTCCTCTCTCCGCCTCCCATGGGCCCTCAGGTATAGGTGCTGGCAGAGAGCCGTTTTGAGACGTCTCAAAACATTTCTTTTATCTCAGCGTCAGAGATCCTGGCGACACAACCATTCCCCCCATCCTGGTCTCTCTCCTCCCCCCACCCCCGCCGTCTCCCCCCTCCCCCGTTGCCCGCCCCCTACTTTCTCTCTCCCCTTCCCGGTCTCTCCCCCCTTACCCCCATCTCCCCACCTCTCTATGCCCGCAGATATGGGCACTGGCAGTGAGTCCAGGGTCGGAGATGCTGGCGACACAACTGCCCCACCACCCCCCCCCCCCTCTCCCCCCCCCCCCCCCCTCCACCAACCCCCACTTCACCACCAAAACCCTCCCCCTTCCCCCCCACCCCCGGTCTCCCCCTTCCCCCCATCTCCCCCAACTCCGCGTCTCACAGATATGGGCGCTAGCAGTGAGTCCAGGGTCAGAGATGCTGGCGACAGGTGGCAGCGACTCTTTGGTGCACGTGTGGCAGGACTGCACGCAGCAGGAGCAGCAAGAGGCCGCCCTGGAGCAGGTGAGGGGCGTGCTGTGGTACACTCTGTACTCGTTATGGAGCAGTTTGGAGAGGACTGTGTTGTGCTGCACTCTGTACGCGTGGTAAAGCAGGACTGTAGCTGAGGACTCTCGCCCTCCCTCTCCCTGCCCAAGGCTCACTCCCTCCTCCCCTCTCCTCCTCCGCCCCTCTCTCACCTCAAATGAAGGCAGCGCAGCAGGAGCAGGCAATGCAAAATGCGGCTGTAGGTAGCCACTATGTGACACCACTCTCCCTCTTTCCCAACCCGCCTCCTTTTTCCGCGACGCAACCCTTTCATATTCCCAGGTAAGGCAGTGCAGCAGAAGCAGGCGATGCGCAACGCGGCTGTAGCGGAGGACTATGTGACGGCGCAACAACTGGTGCAGCAGAATGTGGCTGTATTAATCACTCTCTTTACCCTCCCGCCCCACACAGGTCAAGGCAGTACAGCAGGAGCAGGCGATGCGCAACGCAGCTGTAGCGGAGGACTATGTGACGGCGCTACAGCTGGCGCTGCAGCTGCAGCGACCCGCCACCATGGCCGCCCTGCTCTCTGACCTCATGAAGTGAGTCGGTTGGTGATGCACAGACGGTTGAAAGGATTTCGTAGCTTGGCATATTGAACTGCTGTTGAGGCCTCTCCACTGCAGCTGCAGCGACCCGCCACCATGGCCGCCAGCACTGCTCTCTGACCTCATCAAGTGAGTCCGCTGCTGTCCACGCTGTGTGACCCTCTGTGTATGTGTGACTCGGTGTGTGAGTGTGAGTGTGAGTGTGAGTGTGAGTGTGTGTGTGAGTGTGTGTGTGAGTGTGTGTGTGAGTGTGTGTGTGAGAGTGTGTGTGAGTGTGTGTGTGAGTGTGTGTGCACGCGCACGCCACGCTGCAGCTGCAGCGACCCGCCACCATGGCCGCCACGCCAGCACTGCTCTCCGACCTCATCAAGTGAGTCCGCTGCTTGATGTATCCACTCTATCGGAACACTCCCCTTCACCCTACCTCTCCCCTTACGCCCTCCCCACTGTTCTCCCCATGGCAGGAAGGAGGGGGCGGAGGAGAGGATAGGAGGGGCGGTAGCAGGGTTGGAACCTTCACAGCTGCGGCAGCTGCTGCTGTACGCGCGCGAGTGGAACACAAACGCTAAGCTGTGCTTGTCGGCGCAACGCTTGCTGGCTGCAGTGTTGAAGCACCACCCCCCAGCAACGCTGATGCAGGTAGGGGACTGGGTAAGACTGAATGAATAGAAGGAGCAGCAGCTGCTGCTGCTGTATGCTCGCGAGTGGAATACCAACACCAAGCTGTGCTTGTCCGCTCAGAGACTGCTGGTGGCTGTGCTGAGGCACCGCCCTCCATCAGCCCTCATGCAGGTAGGGGATAAGGTGAAGTGAAGGCAGTGAGCAGCTGGGGCATCTGCTGCTGTATGCGCACGAGTGGAACACCAACACCAAGCTCTGCCTCTCGGCTCAGAGGCTTCTGGCAGCTGTGCTGAAGCACCACCCTCCATCAGCTTTAATGCAGGTAGGGACTGGGAGAGGAGGAAGGGAGGACGGAAGGGAGGGTGGGGGCTTGGGGGGGATATAGGAACAAAACCAATCAGAGGCAGCTGCTGCTATATGCGCGCGAGTGGAACACCAATGCCAAGCTGTGTCCCTCTCGGCCCAGAGACTGCTTGCGGCTGTGTTGAGGCACCACACTCCCCCCTCGCTCATACCCCCCTGCTATTACATTTTTTCCCACCAATCCCCAACTGCCACGTCACGCAGATCCCAGGAATCGGGGAGATTCTGGACGGGCTGCAGCCATACACGCAGCGCCACCTGGCGCGTCTCGAGCGCGTGTTGCGGAGCTCCTACCTCGTTGACTACACCCTCGCCGCCCTCACCATGCTACAGCCGACCGCTGACCTGGCGGTGCATGCTGACGTGGTGCTACAGCCGGGTGCTGAGCTGGCGCTGATGGGCGGCAAAGCCCCCCTGGCGCTACAGGCCAAAGCTGCCGCCAAGGAGAGGCCATCTGGTCTGGAAGTATTGAAGGAGAAGGCGAGGAGGGAGAGTGAGAGGAGGGAAAGAGGTGAGAGGAGGGGAGGGGAGGAGGGGAAGGGAGATGGGAGTGAGAAGGGAGGAGGGGAGTATAGCGAGGTGGATGCTGCTATGAAGATGTGGAGGTATCTGGAGAGTAAGAGAGAGGAGGGGTTGAAGGGGAAGGAGGGTAAGGGAGAGGGGGAGGAAGAGGAGAGGGAGGATGGGGAAGAGAAGTTGGAGGAAGGGGAAGAGGATTTGGAGGAAGGAGAGGAGGAAAGGGAAGATGGAGAGGAGAATGGGGAAGTAGAGGGGAGTGAGGAGGACGAGGAAGAAGGTGGGGAAGAGGAAGGAGAGGAGGCAGGGGAGGAAGAGTCAGAGGAAGAGATAGAAGAAGAGGAAGAGGAAGGAGAGGAAGGGGAAGAGGAAGGAGAGGAAGGGGAAGAGGAGGACGCAGGAGAAGAGGCAGAAGAAGAAGCAGAAGGGACAGGGGAGGAGGAAGAGAGCGAATCAGAGGAGGAGGAGGAGGAGGAGCACCGTGGCAGGCAGGCAAGAGTCCAAGCCACGGTGCACAAGGGAAAGGGGGGGGTTGAGAAGCGAATGAGCGCGGCACACAAAGGTCCGGCGGCACAGAAGCGTGTTTCCAAGAGCAAAGCACAGGCAGCAGCAGGACATGCTGTGCCTAGCAAGAAGCAGAGGATGAGATGATGTTGCGTGACAGGTGACATTAGATCCAGGTGACTTTATAGTTGACTCAAAAGTCGCAAAGCACAGGCAGCAGCTGGACATGCTGTGCCTAGCAAGAAGCAGAGGATGAGATGATGTTGCGTGACAGGTGACTCTTGAGGCGACTTTTGAGTCGACTCAAAAGTCGCAAAGCACAGTCAGCAGCAGCAGCACATGCTGTGCAGAGCGAGAAGCAGAGGATGAGATTATGTGCTTGCTGCTAGGGCTTCTCCCAAGGGTGTTATCGAGTGAATTGTTGATAGCACTACAATGGCTACCAGTTGTCCAGGTTTCCTCCCGTGGATCCCTTCTGTTAACAATAGCGCAAGGGTATTGGCTTGGCATACAAGTGTCCTGGGACAAGTTTCTTAAGCACCAATCGAGTGCGCATGGACTCGGAGGGTTTCGGCCTGTCTGAATGTCTGACAGACAACCCAAAACGCCCTGATTTCCTGCCACTGCCAGGAGGGGGGAATTAGAGTTGAATTATGTCAAAACTGCCATGGTTTCAGAGCAGGTCCTTCCGTAGGACCGATTTTTTTTTTTTAGGGCCCACCACATAGCTGCCCCACTAGCTGCTTGCGGCCCGCTCGCCGCCCTTAGGCCCACTCACCGCCCTTGCGGCCCGCTCGCCGCCCTTGCAGCCTGCTCGCTGCCCTTACGGCCCGCTCGCCGCCACTGCAGCCCGCTCGCCGCTCGCTTGCGGCCCGCGCACCGCCCCTGCAGCCCGCTCGCCGCCCGCCTGCGGCCCACTAGCCGCCCTTGCGGACCGCTCGCCGCCCCTGCAGCCTGCTCGCCGCCCTCTTGCGGCCCGCGCGCCGCCCATTGCAGCCCGCTCGCCGCCCCTTGCGGCCCGCTCGCCGCCCCTTGCAGCCCGCTCGCCGCCCTCTGTCAGCCGGCCCGCCGCCCTTTTCTGCTGGCCGCCCTAGCCGTGCGCCACCCTGCCCTGCCTTGCGCACTTCCCTCGTGCTCGCGTGCCGCCCTATCTGTGTGTTGCTCTGCTGGTTGTACGCCACCCTGTTCTGTCCGATATGGCTTCTCTCACTGTACTCACGTTCGATCCAGTTCGATACGTGGCTCGACGATTTATAGCTGTACCTACTGAGCGATTCTAGAGACAGCGTTTCGTTGTTTGACCACACGTCTGGAGCCTCTCTCGCCCCTCCCGCCACAGCTGACAGTGCGACTCGCTCACAGTGGCTTACCCGTGACGCTGCTGCTCGCTTAGCCGTTCGCAACCACCTGCCGTTAGCCGAACGCGCTCACTTCGGACAGCACAAGACTGCTACAGCACTGTACGACGCTGTAGTCGCCCGTTACTCCTCCCCTGGCACTGCTGCTCTAGGCCGTCTTCTACTGCCCTACCTCTTTCCCGAGCTGTCCGTCTTTGCCATCGTAGAGGACCTCGTTACCCACCTTCGCATTAGTGACGTTGGCTACCGCGCTGCCCTTCCAGCAGAGTTCCTTGACAGGAACCCCCTTCCCCCCGCGATGTACATCACTCTCTACTTCATAGTCACCCGCCTCCCTGACTCTCTTCGCGCAGTCAGTGACCACTTTCTCACACTTGACCCCACAGCCCTCAATGTCGACCTGCTCGAGCAGCACCTCTTTGCAGCTGAGAGTAGCGTAGTCGCTGTAGGTGCCGCTCGTGGCACTCCTCACACGCCCTTCTTTGAGGGGTGTTCCCCCTCCCCCCTTGCCCCCTCCTACACCTCTGCTGCTGCTGCTGTTGACATCCTTGGTGCTGCGGATGTCGGGGCTGCTTCTGCTGTTAGTGGGAAGCGCCGCAACAGCAAGGGCAAGGGTGACAAGGGTGGTGGCGGTGGCAGCGGGTGCTTAGGCCTGGAGTTGATATCTTTGCTCTTGACTATGATGCTATCCTTGCTGCTATGTATGCCTTGTCTGTTAGTGCTGAGGGTGACTGTTACCTGTGTGTGCCGCTTGACCCAGGTATAGAGGCTGCTGCTCTAAGTGCTAGTGAGTCTGATCTCCCTGGTACTGCGCCTGCTGCGGCCTTGCACACCTTTACGCTTGACTCAGGTGCTTCCCACTGTTTCTTTCGCGACAGTACCACCCTCACTCCTCTCTCTGCACCTGTACTAGTCAGACTGGCTGACCCCTCAGGGGGCCCGGTTCTTGCCCGTTCCTCCACTGTTCTCCCGTGTCCGGCGGTTCCGTCCGGCTCACTCTCAAGTCTTCACCTCCCCTCGTTCTCTATGAACTTGGTGAGTACCACTGCCCTCCAGGATGCGATGGTCACTACCACCACTCCTGGGGGTCAGTGTGTGTCGATCTGCACATGTACACGGATGGGCCATCACCTGGCCACGTTCATCCATCGGCCTGGGTCGAGTCTGTATACACGAACTACCAAGCCTCCTCAGGTAGCTGCGTCTGCCCAGGTGTCCGCGTCAGGTCCGGTAGCACCCCCCTGCTCGTGTCGCCTCCTTTCGCACCAGACCCTCATGTGGCACCACCGCCTTGGTCACCCCTCCCTGCCACGCCTTCGTGGCATGCACTCCCGCCTCCTTGTTTCTGGTCTTCCCAGGTCTCTACCTCCCCTCCCGCCCTCGCCTGCCCCGCCTTGCCTTCCTTGCGTTGAGGGGCGGCAGCGCGCCGCTCCTCAATCCTCCTCGTTTCCCCCGACGACTGCTCCCCTGCAGACTCTCCACATGGACGTGTGGGGCCCAGCCCGCGTCAGTGGACAGGACCGCGAGCGCTACTTCCTGCTGGTTGTTGACGACTACATGCGTTACACCACGGTCTTCCCCTTGTGCAATAAGGGTGAGGTCCCTGATGTCTTGATCCCTTGGATCCGTGCAGTCCGTCTCCAGCTTTGCGAGCGGTTCCGCGAGGACCTTCCTGTCCTGCGTCTGCACTCTGAGAGAGGTGATGAGTTCTCCTCCAACCTCTTGCGGGAATTTTGTCGTGGGGAGGGCATCCTCGAGTCGTTCACGCTTCCGACCTCCTTGCAGCAAAATGGGATTGCTGAGCGCCGCATTGGCTTAGTCATGGAGTTGACTCGTACCTCCATGATCCATGCGGCTGCTCCCCATTTTCTGTGGCCGTTTGCGGTCCTGTACGCTGCGCATCAGCTCAACCTCTGGCCCCGTGTCTCCTTGCCGGAGACCTCGCCTACACTGCGTTGGACGGGGAAGGTTGGCGATGCGTCAGTGTTCCGGGTCTGGGGCTCTCGTGCCTTTGTTCGCGATACTTCCGTGGACAAGCTCTCCTCCCGCTTTCTTGGCTTCCTTGGCTTTCCCCCTGACACGCCTGGCTGGCAGTTTTACCACCCCACCTTGCGCCGTGTCCTCCCCTCTCAGGACTTCACGTTTGACGAGTCGGTTACCTTTTACCGTCTCTTCCCCTACCGCACTGCCCCTCTCCCCCCCCCCGCCGCTCTTCTTTGCTCCAGGTCCCCCTCCGGTAGATCCCCTCCCCCCTCAGGGTCCTGCTCCCTCAGGTGTGTCTCAGGTAGACCCACTCACCAGAAATGTGCCTGTTGAGATCGCTGTAGACTCAGGTGCTGCTAGAGGTGCTGCGTCTGGGGTTGCTGTGTCTAGGGGTGCTGCGTCTGGGGGTGCTGAGCCTACGAGTGTGAAGCCTGGGGGTGATGAGCCTGAGGGTGCGGAGCCTGGGGGTGCTGAGCCTGTGGGTGCGGAGCCTGGGGGTGCTGAGTCTGAGGGTGCGGCGTCTGGGGGTGCTGAGCATGGGGGTGCGAAGCCTAGGGGTACTGAGCCTGAGGGTGCGGGGCCTGGGGGTGCTGATTCTGAGGGTGCGGAGTCTGGGGGTGCTGAGCCTAAGGGTACTGCATCTGCTGGAGGTCCTGCGGGTGCCTCGCCACGACTGTCTCCTCGGTGGGAGCCTCTCTCACCGCAACAGCTGCGCGAGTGGTTTGCTCAGCACACACGCCTTAGGAGTGGAGCTGTAGGAGCTGGAGGCTCTGCTACTGGAGGCACTGGAGCTGGAGGTGCTGGAGCTACTAGTCTTGGAGGTGCTGGAGTTATTGCTGGAGCTGGAGGTACCGGAGGTGCTGGAGCTGCTGGTCCTGGAGGTGCTCGTACTAGAGGTACTGGAGCTGCTGGGGCTGGTGGTGTTGGAGGCGCTGGAGCTAGAGACCCTGGAGCTGGAGACACTGGTGCTGGAGGCACTGGAGCTGGAGGAGCTGGGGCTGGAGACTCTGGCGCTGGAGGCGCTGGAGCTGGAGGCACTGGCGGCGCTGGAGCTGGTGGAGCTGGAGCTGGAGACTCTGACGCTGGAGGCGCTAGGGCTGGAGGCGTTGGAGCTGGAGACCCTGGAGCTGGAGGCGCTAGAGCTGTCGACCCTAGATCTGGAGACCCTGGAGCTGGAGGTGCTGGCGCTGAGGGTGCTGCGTCTGGCGGTACTGGTGCTAGAGGCACTGTGCAACGGCGACCGTTTTTCGTTCCGCCGCCACCGTCGTCTCTGCCGCCACCTGACTCGGTCCTTCGCCAGGTTCTACTGGCCTTCCTCCTAGCTTCCTGAGTCCACCGCCTCACCAGTTGCAGCCACAGTTACAGCCAGACTCCCCTCTACCTGCTCCTTCTCCTTACGCTGAGCAGACAGACTCTTTTACAGAGCGTCGTGAGCCTGAGTCCCGTCATGCCTTGCCTGTTCGCGCTATTCGCACTGGTCGTCATGTTCCTCATCCGCGTCCTCCTCGTGTCCCTGGCACTCACGTTATGGCACTTCGTCCTTCCTCTGTTCCACTGCGAGTTCCCCTGCCGCCTCCTCTTGAGTCCTCTCTTCCTGCCGTTCCTGACCTTGAGTCTGACTTAGCTCGTGCTACCAGTCCTACTATCCCTCGTCTTCTAGCCACTGTTGGCACTGACCCTTTGCTTGAATCCACTGCTGCGTCTGCCCTAGTTGCTGAGCTTGTTGAATTTGCTGCCGCCTGTCTTCTCGACTACGCCGCTAGTCTTGTTGCTGAGTCTGAGTCTGAGTCTAAGTCTGATTGTCCTCCGTCCGTCGGGGGTGAATTTGCTCTCGGCACGGACGTCCTTGAGGACAGGCAGGAGGAATTTGAGTGTCTTGCAGCTGCTGTACCTCAAGTACTAACCCTAATTTGGTTGTACCCCTTATGGGCTACCCCACTACAGCCTACACAAAATAAGGACTATAACAGTTTTGACACACCCCCATAGACAAAGTGGGGGAGAACAAGTGGTCACAAGACCAGTCAAGAAAAGCAAAGCAAGCTCAGGGTGGATCACAAAGTCACAACACATTCCGAGCACAAGCAAATGGCCACAAGGCCAGTTCACATGCAGAGTTATATAAAAGAGGACAAACAGTACAGTGATCATACCCTAGCAAGTGTAAGCATGCAGATATATATATAGATCACAGTACAAGCAAAGTCACGCAGTAAGCAAGTGAGGCAAAGTAGGCACAAGGCCTAACACAGTAGTGAAACGCTGATGATCACCAGGCGGAAGTGCCTTGGTGAATATATCAGCAGTGTTGGCCCTAGTGGTCACGTACGCAAGACGAAGCTGGCCACGCTGCTGCAACTCTCGAGCAAGGAAGTATCGCAGAGCAATGTGCTTTGTTCTGTGCTCCGGTCTGTACTCCTCACACAAGGCAATCATGGCCTTGTTGTCTACGTACAGAACTGGAGGCGAACGAGGCTGTTCTCCCAAATCAGTCAGCAGGTAGGTGAGCCAGCGTATCTCCTGTGCAGCCATGGCCCAAGCGTAGATCTCAGCCTCACAACTGGAGCTGAGAACCAAAGACGAGCGGGTAGACCACCAGAAGACAGAGCCAGAGCCAAGGCTGAAGGTGTAACCCTGTGACGACCGCTGCGTAGCTGAGTCGTCAACCCAGGAAGCGTCTGCGTGACCGGTGAGGACAACTGGACCCCGTCCTCCAAGCACGAGCCCCATGCCCGACGTACTGCACAAGTAACGCAATACCCTCTTCGCAGCATCCCAGTGCACCTTTCGGTGCCTGCCGGGAGCCACGTAGCGAGCCAGGAGGCTGAGAGGGTACGCGAGGTCGGGTCGAGTGCACGTCATCAGGTACATGAGGCAACCCACAAGCTCTGGGTACGGACCACTCGGCTCTACGGACTCGTCCGAAGGTGGAGCTGAGAGCGAGTGGCTGGTAGACATAGGAGTGGGCTGTGGCGAGGAGAACTGGAAGCCGAAGCGCTGAAGGACCTGGTGCACCATGTGTGACTGCGTCAGGGTAATGGTGCGCTGAGCTCTGTCCCGGGTGATCTGCAAGCCAAGATAGCTGCGCAGTTCACCCAGGTCAGTGCAGGTGTGTCTCTTCTGCAGCTCCGACTTCACAAGAGTCAGTGCCTCAGTGTAAGCAGTGGCAAAGACAAGGTCGTCGACGTAGACAAGGACGTAGAACGGCGGCAGCGAGGTGTCGGTGCGTAGAAACAGCGACGGGTCAGCAGTAGCATGAGCAAACCCAAGAGCCGCAAGTGTAGTCCTCAGTGTGTCGTGCCACTGGCGAGGCGCCTGACGGAGACCGTAGACTGGCCGCCGAAGACTCCACTGAGTACCTGCAGGAAAAGACTCAGTGAAACCAGGTGGGCGGCGCAACCAGATCTCCTCGTGCAGGCTGCCCTGCAGGAAAGCTGTGCAAAAGTCCAGAGAGTGCAGCTCGTAGTCACGCTGAGCAGCGAGGTGCAGTAACACCGGAAGAGTAGTCATCTTTGGGGTGGGGGAGAAGGTCTGGAAGAAGTCAACTCCCTGTCGCTGACTGAAACCTCTAGCAATGTAACGCGCCTTGAAGGCAGGCGGAGAACCCGACGGCCGCTTCACCCAGAAGATCCACATGCCATCGACTATGTTCGCCCCAGGTGGGGGAACCTCGTCGACGTAGGTGCCTGTGGACTTCCAGGATGCCATCTCGGCATCCATAGCTGCCTGCCACTGAGAGGAGTAAGGACCCGTAATCGCCTCTGTGTAAGAGCGCGGGGTCGGGATGTCTGGTGCATCCGGATCTCCCTCAGGGGCAAGCAGCATGGAAGCGAAACGAGGTACAGCAGGTGCAAGACACTCAAAGTCCTCCTGCCTGTCCTCAAGGACGTCCGTGCCAAGAGCACACTCACCCCCGACGGATGGAGGACTGGCAAACGCAGACTCAGCAACAAGAGCAGTGGCGTAGTCCAGACGACAGACAGCAGCAAAGTCAAGCAGCTCAGCAACGAGAGCAGACGCACCAGTAGACTCAAAAGAAGGGTCAGTGATAGCAGTGGCGAGGAGACGAGAGACAGTGGGACTGGCAGCACGAGCACGGTCAGACTCAGGGTCAGGAACCTCAGGAAGAGAGGACTCAGGAGGAGCTGGCAGAGGAACGCGTAGAGGAACAGAGGAAGGACGAAGGGTCAGAGCGTGCATGCCAGGGACAGGAGGAGGACACAAACTAGGAACGCGACGAACAGTGCGAACAGGCAAGACAGGACGAGACGCAGGCTCACGTCGCTCTGTAAGACCGCCAGACTGCTCAGTGTAAGGAGAAGGAGCAGGCAGTGGAGAGGCCGGCTGTAACGGCGGCTGCGACTGGTCAGGCGGGGGACACAGGAGGGGAGGAGTAAGGGCAGCAGAAGGCGGGGTACCAAGAACCTGCTGGAGCAGGGGAACGAAGTACGGTCGCGGCCGCACAGTGCCACCAGGGTCAACAGCTCCAGCTCCTCCAGCTCCAGCACCTCCAACACCAGGGCCTCCAACTCCAGCGCCTCTTGCGCCAGGGCCACCAACTCCAGCTCCTCCAGCTCCAGCGCCACCAGCGCAAGTAGTACCAGACTCCGTAAGGTCTCCAGCTCCAGCACCCTCAACACCACCAGTCCCGGCAGCTCCAGTACCCAGGGTACGAGCACCTCCAGGACCAGTGGTCGCAGTACCTCCAGTAACACCAGCTCCAGCAGCAACTCCAGTACCTCCAGCTCCAGCAGCGCCAGCACCTCCAGCTCCAGAAGCTCCACTCCGAAGCCGCGGACGCTGAACAAACCACTCACGCAACTGCTGCGGAGTTAGTCTCGGCGAAGCACCAGCAGAATCTCCAGACGAAGCAGCACCCTGAGGCTCCGCACCTCCAGACTCCGCACCCTCCGACGCAGCACCCCCAGGCTTAACACCCTCAGGCTCAGCACCCCCAGGCTCACCACTCCCAGTCGCAACACCCCCAGGCTCAGCACCCCCAATCGCAACACCCCCAGGCTCAGCACCCCCAGTCTCAGCACCCTCAGACTTTGCACCCCCAGGCTCCGCACCCCCAGACGCAGCACCTCGAGCAGCACCTGAGTCGACAGCTACCTGAACAGGCGCAGGACCAGGGAGAGGGTCTACCTGAGACACACCTGAGGGAGCAGGACCCTGGGGCGGGAGGGGGTCTACCGGAGGGGGACCGGGAGCAAGGAAGAGCGGCGGGGGCGGGGGAGGGGCAGAGTGGTAGGGGAAGAGGCGGTAAAAGGGAACCGACTCGTCAAACGTGACGTCCTGAGAAGGGAAGACACGGCGCGAGGTGGGGTGGTAAAACTGCCAGCGAGGCGCGTCGGCGACAAAGCCAAGGAAGACGCAGGGATAGCACGGGGGGAGAGCTTGTCCGCGGATGTATCGCGAACAAAGGCACGAGATCCCCAGACCCAGAACACCGACGCATCGCCAACCTTCCCCGTCCAACGCAGTGTGGGCGAGGTCTCTAGCAAGGAGACACGGGGCCAGAGGTTGAGCTGATGCGCAGCGTACCGGACCGCAAACGGCCACAGAAAATGGGGAGCAGCCGCATGGATCATGGAGGTACGAGCGACCTCCATGACTAAGCCAATGCGGCGCTCACCAATCCCATTTTGCTGAGGGGAGTCCGGAAGTGTGAACGACTGGAGAATGCCCTCCCCACGACAAAAGTCCCGCAAGAGGGTGGAGGAGAACTCACCACCTCTATCAGAGTGCAGACGCGGGACAGGAAGGTCTTGGCCGAACCGCTCGCGGAGCTGGAGACGGACTGTGCGGATCCAAGGGATCAAGACATCAACGACCTGACCCTTGCTGCGCAAGGGGAAGACCGTGGTGTACCGCGTGTAGTCGTCAACTACCAGCAGAAAGTAGCGCTCGCGGCTCTGACCACTGACGCGGGCTGGGCCCCACACGTCTATGTGGAGAGTCTGCAGGGGAGCAGTCGTCGGGGGAAACGAGGAGGAGTGAGGAGCGGCGCGCTGCCGCCCCTCGACGCAAGGGAGGCAGGGCGGGGCAGGCGAGGGCGGCAGGGGAGGCAGAGACCTAGGGAGACCAGAGACAAGAAGACGAGAGTGCATGCCACGAAGGCGAGGCAGGGAGGGGTGACCCAGGCGGTGGTGCCACAGAAGAGTCTGGTGCGACAGGATGCGACACGAGCAAGAGGCGGCTACCTGACCTGACGCAGACACCTGGGTAGACGCAGCTACCTGAGAAGGCTCGGTAGCGGTTGTGTACAGACTCAGCCCTGGGCGACGAGTGAACGTGGCCAGGTGAGGACCCGTCCGTGTACACGTGCAGATCGACACACGCTGACCCCCATGAGTGGTGGTAGTGACCATCGCATCCTGGAGGGCAGCGGTACTCACCAAGTTCGTAGAGAACGAGGGGAGGTGAATACCTGACAGTGAGCCGGACGGAACCACCGGACACGGGAGGACACTGGAGGAACGGGCCACGACCGGTCCCCCGGAGGGGTCAGCCAGTCTGACCGGGACAGGTGCAGGAAGAGGAGTGAGGGTGGTGCTGTCACGAAAGAAACAGCGCGAGGCGCCGGAGTCCAACGTGAAAGTGTGCAAGGCCTCAGCAGGCGCAGTACCAGGGAGAGTACCAGACTCACGAGCACCTAAAGCAGTAGCGGCTATACCTGGGTCAGGCGGCACACAAAAGTAACAGTCACCCTCAGCACTAACAGACAAAGCATACATAGCAGAAAGAATAGCATCAAAGTCTAGGTCAAAGATAGCAATCCTAGACTTAAGCAGATCTGCCCAGCAAGGGAGCTCGACGTCGTCACCAAACTCTGCTCGCCAAGCGTTGTCGAGGCAGGAGAAGCAGCGGTGCTGAGTGTGGAGCCGCCCGCAAGTCTGACCAGCACATTCACCCGTGCGAATGACATACGGGCAACTACCCCCAGACGCCCCACGCAGAAACCACTCACGAAGCTGCTGGGGAGACGGGGTCTCGCTCCGACGCTGCTGCTGCTGACGCTGGCCACCTCCAGAACCAACACGCCGAGCGCCAATCCCACCGCCACCACTGCCGCCACTCCCACCACTGCCTCCACCACCGCCACCAATGCCCCCACTCCCGCCAACAGTCCCACCGCCGCCACCACCTCCACTGCTGCCCCCACCACCACTCCCGCTGCCACCTCCACCACCGCCGCTGCCACCACCACCACCCTGGCCACCCTTGCCCTTGCTGCTGCGGCGCTTCGCACTAGCAGAAGCAGCCCCGACGTCCTCAGAACCAGAGACGTCCGCAGCAGCAGCAGAGGTGTAGGAGGGGGCAAGGGGGGAGGGGGAACACCCCTCAAAGAAGGGCGGGCGCGGAGTGCCACGAGCAGCACCTACAGCAACTGCACTAGTCTCAGCTGCGAGGAGATGCTGCTCGAGGAGGTCAACAGTGAGGGAGGTGGGGTCAAGAGAGAGGAAGTGGTCCCTGTCAGAGCGAAGAGAGTTAGGGAGGCGGGTGACTATAAAATAGAGTGATGTACATCGGGGGCGGGTTCCTGTCAAGGAACTCAGCAGGAACGGCAGCGCGGTAGCGAGCGTCACTAGCGCGAAGGTGGGAAACCAGGTCCTCGACTGTGGTAAAGGCGGACAGCTCGGGTAACAGGTAGGGCAGAAGGAGGCGGCCTAGAGCAGCAGTGGCAGGGGAGGAGTAGCGAGTGACTACAGCGTCGTACAGTGTCTGCGCCGTCCTGTGCTGTCCAAAGTGAGTGCATTCAGCTAATGGCAGGTGGTTGCGAATGGCTAAGCGGGCAGCAGCATCACGAGTAAGCCACTGTGAGCGAGTCGAACTGTCAGCTGTGATGGGAGGGGCAGTAGCAGCGCCTGACGCTAGGTCAAACAGCGAGACACTGTCCTTAGAATCGCTCAGTAGGTACAGCTGCAGGTCGTCTAGCCACGTGTCGAACTGAACCGGTCTGCCCTCATGATCAAACGCGAGAACCCAAAGCGAAGCCGTAGCTGTGCAGCACGCAGGATAGCAGTAGCAACTGTAGCAGTAGCAGTAGCAGATGTAGCAGTAGCAGCAGTGACAATGGGACAAGGAGCCGATGGGGCCGGGCGCGGGGCTAAGGGTCGACTGGGGGCCGGGCGCGGGCTAGGGACGGGGCTGTCAGAGGTCCACTGGTGATCCCCGATTGATCCTAGGGAAGGGTTACAGGCTCGTTGTCCTGGGGGGTTATGGGCGCACTGACCCGCTACTTAAGAAGCCCTTTTATCCCAATGGTCTAGTGGTTGGGATTCTGACATGGTATCAGAGCGAAGGTCTCGGGTTCGAATCCCAGTGTGTGCACTTCAGGCATCCCAGTGCGGGGGGGTGTCAGAGGTCCACTGGTGATCCCCGATTGATCCTAGGGAAGGGTTACAGGCTCGTTGTCCTGGGGGGTTATGTTGGTGCAACCCTACGGTTTGCACTCGGCTTGTTGTCCGTGTGCGTGAATGTGTGTGTGTATGGAATGGTATGAGGGCATGGGATAATATATATTTCATGCTTATAATTGTGTGTGAATGTTGAGTCATGATGTCGAGTGTGTGTGTCGAGTCAATAGCGAGTTATCGCTAGACGCGTGTTACGCGGTCGTTTGTGTCTCGCGCGCGGTTTCTATTTTGTCGTGCGCGGTTTCTATTTTGTCCTGTGTCGAACGTTCGGCGTGTCGCAGGTGTGTGCAGCAGACCCATCAAGAACTCAAGGATGAGTTTGTGATGAAGAGCCCGAGCCTTGGTGTCAAGCCTCAAGTGATTTCGAAGCTTGCCAAAAGGGTACACCTCAAGATATTGAAGATAGTTACATTACTTTGTGTAGTGTAACATTTCACTTGGTGTAGGTTCTAGTGAAGGGTAGTTTCGAGACCCTTCGTGGTTGGGGACAGTGTGGCACTGTTCCACATCACTGTACCTCGGCTCTTGGGGTTTGTAGGAGCTGGGAGTCATTCCCAACTCGTAACTCTTCCTATCTTGTGTTCTAAGACTATAGTGGCTGCCATAGTACCGTTCGTTCAAACCGACGCTGTGTCGTCAATTCTTTATCAAATCGTGCAATCTAAATTGCTAATTGTAGACGACGTGAAGACGCTCCAGATCCAATTTGAATCAAGTCATTTGCAGCTGTGAGCAGAACGCTATCAACGTTTGAAGCCGCTGTGCAGAAATCCGTCTGTGCTCTCTATCTCTCGTTTTAGGCACATTCAAGCCTATTGTGCCTATAACAAGTGGTATCAGAGCCCCTTGGAGCAGTTTCGACAATGCCTGGACCTGAGGAAAGGGGTGGCAGAGGTGCTGGTGGCAGTGGAGAAGCTCAAGCTCAAGGCCAACCCCGTGATTCAGCCATGGCGCCCATGCAACCAAGTCTTGGCCCACCTAGGGATGAGCCTAGGGTGTTTGGGCTTGACAAGTTCAACGGTGACAACTTTGCTGAATGGTCCTTCAAGATGGAGAACATCTTTGACCACTATGACCTGCTGGAGGTGATGGAAGGAACGGAGAAGCGCCCCGAGAACGACCCGGAGAAGAGCCCGTGGGTGCGGAAGAGCGCACAAGGCTATCTCTTACTTGGGCAAGCGTTGGGGAGCAGTCAGATCCGTCACATCAAGCCATTCCAGCGTGAACCAGAGAAAGGACCAAAGGCATGGGCTGCTCTCAAGGGTGTACATGCTCCTGCAACAGCGGCGGTAGCGGTGGTGTTGGAACGGCAAATGGCGGCACTACGAATTGAAGAAGACGAAGCGGTTGAAGAAGGGGTGCAGAAATTCTTCGACTTGTTGACGCGGCTTGAGGGAGCTGATTTGAACTACAGTGAGCTCCAAAAGAAGACCAAGTTGCTGGCCTTACTCCCAGAGTCATGGTCCTCGCTCATCATCAACCTTAATCGCGACTTGCCCCGCCTCTCGCTTGAAGACGTGAAGCGAGCTATCCTTCAAGAGGATTTCCGCCGCCGTGAGTTGGCGAGTGCGGATGGCGCTGGGGCAGCGAGCATCGGCCGTGGATATGGTCGAGGAAGAGGCAGAGGACGAGGGGGAGGAAGGTTTGGTGGCAGCAACTTCGGCGGAGGCCGCAGGAGTGGCGGTTACGGCAGCGACGACAAGAGCTACGGACGCGGTCGCGGCCGATTCGACGGCGAGTGTCACTATTGCCACAAGAGCGGACACATGTGGCGCGACTGCTACAAACTCCCTGATGGTTGGACCCCTGCTCAAGGCCAAGAGGGTAGAGGAGCAGGAGGAGGGAGAGGATGAGGCCGTGGAGGCCGTGGCGGTCGCGGTGGCGGAGCTGCAAACATGAAGAGCGGAGACAACGACAAGGACCCGAGCGACGATCGATACCCGGGTCTATTCTACTTCGTGTCGACGCAAGTACCGGCTGGTCCAGAGAAGGATGAAGGCTTTGAGGAGCCAGCAGCTGTGGGGAAGGTGACCCTACACCCCCTGGACTATTGGGTGATTGATAGTGGCGCTACCTATAGCATGACACCTCGCCCGCACTTGCTCACCGAACTCGAGCCGTCACCGGTGAAGCATGTCACATCGGCTTTGGGGCAGCGAGCAGAGGTGAAAGGCATGGGCAAGGCCATGTTCAAGGGTGCTGATGGGAAGATGGTGGGCCTCAAGAACGTGCTTTGGGTGCCCAGCCTTGCTGCAAACCTGATTTCCGTGCGGCGGTTGGCAAAGGCCGGCATGGACACGAACTCGAAGGGAGCCAAGACCTACACCGCAAGGCTTGGCGATCGAATTCTTTGGGACCTTCATGAGGACAGGGATGTCTACAACGAGATGTGGCAGATCCCAGTGGTCCCTATGCCTAAGGAGAGGCAAGTGGCAGCAAGCATCAGCACCAAGGATGGAGCGGTCGGTAGCGACGATGGCGCGAACGGTCGCGCTAAGGAGAATGAGCTCAAGAAGAGCAAACCTGGAGGGACCAGCAAGTTCAGTGAACCTAAGGAGAGTGGTGCAGCAACCAAGGAGCAGCAAAAGGGTGAGGAGAACCCAGAGGCAGCAGCGGAGGAGGACTACGGAGAGAGTATGTGGGGCGCTATTGCGAGCGCGGCATTCTCCAATCCAACTTCGGCTACGGGGGAGTGTGATTGGCTCACCTTGCATCGGCGCATGGGGCATGTGGCCCTGCCCATCTTGCAGCAGCTAGTGAAGAATGCGATGGTTGCTGGCATACGTGTGAAGGGGGAGCCCGATGAGGTGCTTGGCTGCCCGACGTGCATTCAAGCCAAGTTCACCCGGTTTCCGTTCCCTAGTTCGGAGGCAACGGCAAAGGCACCGCTTGATGAGGTGGTGATGGACGTGGTGGGCCCCCTGAAGCTTGGAGCTGCTGGAGCTGAGTATTTTCTCACCATTGTCGACGTCTACACCCGCATGACTTGGGTGTACGTGCTGGCCAAGAAGAGCGACGTGGCTGAAACGTTGAAGACGGATTGGTTCCCGATGGTGGAGCGGCAACAAGACCGTCTAGTCAAGTCAATCCGCACCGATCGAGGGGGAGAGTTCCTGAGCAAGGAGTTTGGGTTGTGGCTGAAGAAGAATGGTATTCGGCACTCCCTCACCATGCCATACTCCCCTGCAATGAACGGCATCGCCGAGCGAGCGAACCGCACAATCACGGAGGCGGCACGCGGGTTGCTCATTGAAGCCGGGCTACCCGACTATTTCTGGCCTGATGCGGTGCGGAGCGCGTGTGTGGCCAAGAACAGAGCCTTGACTCATGTGGGAGCAGGCAAATGGGTGCCCTATGTGGAGTGGCTAGGAAGGAAGCCAAAGGTGGATATGCTTCGGGTGTTCGAGTGCATGTGCATGGCGCTCGTGCCTAAGCATCTTCGGCACAACAAGCTTGGTGCCAAGGCGGTGTGGGCCGTGCATTTGGGCATGGCTCAAAACAGCAAGGGATGGCTTCTTTGGGACCCATTCACCAAGAAGTTCTTGGTGAGCAGGGACTGCAAGTTCATGGAGAACTTCATGTACAAGGATTGGAAGGCGGAGAATGAGGCGAAGATAGGCGTGCGGTTTGGGGAGGTGAAGAGTTCCGGTTTGGAGCATGTGGAGCTGCCTTTGGAGCTGAGCAGCGGCAGCACAACCACAAGGCAATCCTCCCTTGTGAATGGGGGAGAGGAGGCCAATGATGCAGAGGAAGAAGAGGAGGAGGTGCAGCAAGTGAGCGAGCGTGCACCGTCACTCCCTTCCCGTACTACGAGTGCTCCACGGATTCGAGCCACACCGCAGCAACGCCAAGGCCTTCAAGTCCCTGCAGCTGAGGAGGAAGGAAGGGGGAAGAGGAGAGTTCAACCCCCTAATAGGCTGACCTATGATGCGCCGGGAAAGCAGGGCAAGACAGCCCTGGCCGGAGCGGCAATGATGGTCGGAGACGACGAGGAGAGTGACTACGAGGAGTGTGCCTTCGCGTTCTTCTCTCCGGTGGAGATGCCGGGAGAACCAGCAACTCTCAAGGAGGCTTTGGAGAGTAGTGATGCTGAGGAGTGGAAGAAGGCCATGGAGAGTGAGCTGAAGAGCATCGAGGAGAATGACACGTTTGAATTGGTGGAGCTACCGGAGGGGCGTACGGCGATAACGTCCAAATGGCTCTTCAAAATCAAGTCGGATGCCGACGGCAAGATCGAGCGCTACAAGTCTAGGCTTGTAGCCAAGGGGTACCAGCAGAAGGAGAAGGTGGACTTCAAGGAGCTGTTTGCCCCTGTGGTGAAGCCGACGACGCTGCGAACCCTATTCGCGGGAGCCGCCATCAAAGGATGGGTAGTAAAGCAAATGTACATCGTAACGGCATTCCTTAACGGCATCCTTGAGGAGGAGATTTTTATGGCGCAGCCAGAGGGGTTTGATGATGGTAGTGGCAGAGTGTGGAAGCTGAAGAAGGCCCTCTATGGGCTGAAGCAGGCCCCTAGGCAATGGTACATGAAGCTGCGCGAAGTGTTGGAGGGGATCGGCTTCACTCCCTCAACGGCCGATCACTCCTTGTTCATGCTTGGCGAGGGGGAGCAGAGGAGCTTCATGGTGGTGTACGTGGACGACATCCTGATCTTCTCACCCTCTTCTGACCTTGTGAAGGAGGTGATGCTAAAGCTGCAAGACAAGTTCAAGTGCAAGTCCCTTGGTGACGTCAACTTCTACCTTGGGCTCCACATCGAACGAGATGTGGAGAAGCGGTGCATGCGGGTGCATCAACGAAAGTACCTGGAGGCATTGGCTGCCAACTTTGGGCAGAGTGAAGGCCATGTGGCTACACCCTTTCCCTCTTGGTTCAAGTGTGTGAAGGGACCAGAGGAGGAGAGCGTTGGTGAAGAGGAGAGGCGCCGATTTCACTCGTTGGTGGGCAGCCTCATGTATGCGGCGGTAAACACCCGACCGGACGTCGCGTTTGCTACCGGGCAGCTGGCTAGGGTTGTGCAATGCCCTAATGAGGAGCAGGTAGCAGCTGGAATGAGGGTGGCCAAGTATCTTGGCCAAACACCGACCGTTGGGCTGCAATACTCGGCGGCGGCACAAAGGCGCCAAAAGGGCGCGGATGGTGTTGAACCCGGGCGTTTGTTCCTCACCGCCTACTCGGATGCTTCATATGCATCAGAACTAGAGGACATGACAAGTGTGGGAGGCTTCATATGCTGTGTTGGTGGAGGCCCAACTGCTTGGGAGAGCAAGAAGCAGGTTGACCAAGCTTTGAGCTCGGTGGAGTCCGAGTACATGGCACTCTTCCGTGCCGTACGGGAGATTGTGTGGCAGCGGCGTTTGTTGGCTGAATTGGGGGAGGAGCAGCAAGGACCTACCCCACTGTACTGTGACAGCCAGGGTGCCATTGCTCTTGCTAAGAACCCTGTGTTGCATGGACTCACGAAGCACATGAGGGTGAAGTGGCATTGGACGAGGAGCATGGTAACCGCGGGTGAAGTTGAGTTGCGCTACGTGAAGACCACGGGGCAGCCGGCTGACATGATGACCAAGAGGCTGGTGGAGCAGCAGCATTGGAAGTGTTGCAAGCTGGCTGGGATGGCTCTGAACTGAGAGAGCAACATATCCTAAGGCCAACAATCCGAGGGGGAGTTTGTTGGTGCAACCCTACGGTTTGCACTCGGCTTGTTGTCCGTGTGCGTGAATGTGTGTGTGTATGGAATGGTATGAGGGCATGGGATAATATATATTTCATGCTTATAATTGTGTGTGAATGTTGAGTCATGATGTCGAGTGTGTGTGTCGAGTCAATAGCGAGTTATCGCTAGACGCGTGTTACGCGGTCGTTTGTGTCTCGCGCGCGGTTTCTATTTTGTCGTGCGCGGTGTCTATTTTGTCCTGTGTCGAACGTTCGGCGTGTCGCAGGTGTGTGCAGCAGACCCATCAAGAACTCAAGGATGAGTTTGTGATGAAGAGCCCGAGCCTTGGTGTCAAGCCTCAAGTGATTTCGAAGCTTGCCAAAAGGGTACACCTCAAGATATTGAAGATAGTTACATTACTTTGTGTAGTGTAACATTTCACTTGGTGTAGGCCCTAGTGAAGGGTAGTTTCGAGACCCTTCGTGGTTGGAGACAGTGTGGCACTGTTCCACATCACTGTACCTCGGCTCTTGGGGTTTGTAGGAGCTGGGAGTCATTCCCAACTCGTAACTCTTCCTATCTTGTGTTCTAAGACTATAGTGGCTGCCATAGTACCGTTCGTTCAAACCGACGCTGTGTCGTCAATTCTTTATCAAATCGTGCAATCTAAATTGCTAATTGTAGAAGACGTGAAGACGCTCCAGATCCAATTTGAATCAAGTCATTTGCAGCTGTGAGCAGAACGCTATCAACGTTTGAAGCCGCTGTGCAGAAATCCGTCTGTGCTCTCTATCTCTCGTTTTAGGCACATTCAAGCCTATTGTGCCTATAACAGGTTATGGGCGCACTGACCCGCTACTTAAGAAGTCCTTTTATCCCAATGGTCTAGTGGTTGGGATTCTGACAGGGGCCGGGCGCTGGGTTAGGGACGGGGCCGGGCGCGGGGCTAGGGGCCGACGGGGCCGGGCGCGGGCTAGGAACGGGGCCGGGCGCGGGGCTAGGGGCCGACGGGGCCGGGCGCGGGCTAGGGACGGGGCCGGGCGCGGGGCTAGGGGCCGACGGGGCCGGGCGCGGGCTAGGGACGGGGCCGGGCGCTGGGCTAGGGGTCAACGGGCCGCGGGCTAGGGGTCGACGGGCCGCGTAGGCTAGGAGCGAAGGGCCGGGCGCGTAGACTAGGGGCGACGGGCCGGGCGCGTAGGCTAGGGTCGACGGGCCGGGCGCGCTTAGGCTAGGGTCGACGGGCCTAGGGGCGGTACTAGCGTAGCAGGTGGTGGGCCCAAGGTAGCTGCTCTGATTCCATGTCTAAGTAACGAGCGAGAATGAATGAACTAGCAAACAGTTGGGTACAAGTACTAACCCTAATTAGGTACCCCACTACAGCCTACACAAATGTATAAGCTATAATGTTCTGACAATACGGTAAATCGCAAAACCTTCGGGGCCACTACTAGAAAAACTACTGCTGTATTGTCTAAATCAGCCCAAGACTGTTTCACATAAGTTTTACACTATTGATCCTAAAGCTCAAGCGTTTACTCTCAGCACTGCTTCCCTACTAGGACAGAGATGAGTCTATTTTTTAATCGACTCAAAAATAGACTACATACCAGCCGTCATGCCACCTCCAACACATCACCCTCCTACAAGTCCTCCAAGTGTCGAGAGAACTGTGCAGAAATGATTGCATTAGCAAGATTTGGGGTACAAGTACTAACCGTAGAAGTGCTGTACCCCATAGGGAGTGCTCCACTATAGCCTACAAGTAAGATTGTACTTTGACACACCCCCATAGGCTAAGTGGGGGACAACAAGACGGTCACAAGACCAGTCAAGCAAGGCAACAAAGCAAAGCTCAGGGTGGATCTCAAGGACACCACACAATCCGAGCACAAGCAAGCGGTCACAAGGCCAGTTCACATGCAAAGTTATAATAGCAAGGCAGTACACTGATCACAACCTAGCAAGAGTAAACAAGTAGGTATAAAGATATATATCAGTGTACAACAAGAGCAAGTCAAGCAACCAACAGCTGAGGCAGAGTGGGCACAAGCCCAAGAGCAGTGCAAAAACGCTGATGATCACCAGACCATCAGAAGTGTTGGCCCACAAGGCCACGTAGGAAAGGTCGAGCTGACGACGCTGCTGCAGCTCACGTGCAAGGAAGTAGCAAAGAGCAATGTGCTTTGTTCTGTGCTCCAGTCTCTGCTCGTGACTCAAGGCAAGCATTGCCTTGTTGTTGACGTACAGAGCTGGAGGAGAACGAGGCCGCTCCCCCAAGTCAGTCAGCAGATAGGTGATCCAGCGTAGCTCCTCTGCAGCCATGGCCCCAGCGTAGATCTCGGCCTCATAGCTGGAACTAAGAACAGAAGAAGAACGAGTGGACCTCCACGAGACAGAACCAGAGCCAAGACTGAAGGTGTAACCCTGTGACGAACGCTGAGTCGCCTGGTCGTCGGCCCAAGAAGCGTCGGAGTGTCCGGCGAGTACCACTGAACTATGTCCTCCAAGCACGAGCCCCATGCCCGATGTACTACACAAGTAACGCAGTACCCTCTTCGCAGCATCAAAGTGCACCTTTCGGTGTCTACCGGGAGCCACGTAGCGAGCCAGGAGGCTGAGAGGGTACGCGAGGTCAGGTCGTGTGCACGTCATCAGGTACATGAGGCAACCCACAAGCTTTGGGTACGGACCACTCGGCTCTACGGACTCGTCCGAAGGTGGAGCTGAGAGCGAGTGACCGGTAGGCAGAGGAGTGGACTGTGGCGAGGAGTACCGGAAGCCGAAGCGCTGAAGGACCTGGTGCACCATGTGTGACTGAGTCAGGGTGATGGTGCGCCGTGCTCTGTCCCGGGTGATCTGCAAGCCAAGATAGCTGCGCAGCTCACCCAGGTCACTGTAGGTGTGTCTCTTCTGCAGCTCCGACTTCACAAGGGTCAGTGCCTCAGTGTCAGCAGTGGCAAAGACCAAGTCGTCGACGTACACGAGGATGTAGATTGGCGGCAACGAAGTGTCGGTGCACAGAAAGAGCGACGGGTCAGCAGTCAAAGGAGCAAACCCAAGAGCTGCAAGTGTAGTCCTCAGTGTGTCGTACCACTCTCAGGGCGCCTGGCGGAGACCGTAGACTAGCCGCCTGAGGCTCCACTGGGTACCCACAGGAAACGATCCAGTGAAGCCAGGTGGGCGGCGCAGCCAGATCTCCTCGTGAAGGCCGCCCTGCAAGAAAGCCGTGGAGAAGTGGAGGGAGTGCAGCTCGTAGTCACAATGTGCTGCAACGCGCAGCAGCACCCAAAGAGTAGTCATCTTCAAGGTGGGGGAGAAGGTCTAGAAGAAGTCGACCCCCTGTCGCTGACTGAAGCCTCGAGCAACGTAACGCGCCTTGAAGGCAGACGGAGAACCCGGCGGCCGCTTCACTATGAAAATCCACATGCCATAGACTATGTTCGCCCCAGGAGGAGGAACCTCGTCGACTTAGGTGCCTGTGGACTTCCAAGAAGCCATCTCTGCGTCCATGGCTGTCTGCCACTGAGAGGAGTACTCACCCGCGATCGCCTCAGCGTAAGAGCGCGGGGTAGGGATGTCAAGTGCATCCAGGTCTCCCTCAGGGCAAAGCAGCATGGATGCGAAACGAGGTAAAGCGGCCGCAAGACACTCAAGGTCAAACTGCCTGTCCTCAAGGACGTCACTGCTAAGGGCAGGCTCACCCCCGACGGACGGAGGACAGACAGAGTCAGACTCAGTAACAAGACTCGCGACGTAGTCGAGACGACTCCTAGCTGCAAAGTCGACTAGCTCAGTGACTAGGGCAAACGCAGCAGTAGACTTGAAGTCAGGGTCAGTGACGACAGTAGCGAGGAGACGAGTGATAGTAGGACTAGCAGCACGAGCAAGGTCGGACTCAGTGTCAGGAACATGCGGAAGAGAGGACGCAGGAGGCTCAGGTAGGACAACACGCTGGGAATAGAGGAAGGACGAAGTGCCATACCGTGAGTGCCTGGGACAGCAGGAGGACGAGGACGGGCAACACGACGAGCACAAACAGGTGTGGAAGCACGAGTCTCAGGCTCACGACGCTCAGTCAGGGACTCAGTCACCTCAGTGTGAGGAGCAGGCGCAGGCAGCGGGGAGCCAGGCAGTAGCTGTGGCTGAGACTGGTCTGTCGGTGGACACAGGAGGGGGAGAGGGAGGCCAGTGGAAAATGGGAGACTAAGAACCCGGCAAAGGACCGAGTCAGGCGGCGGCAGGGACGACTGCGGCTGCGGGTAGAAAAACGGTCTGCGCAGGGCAGTACTAGTAGCTCCAGCTCCTCCAGCACCAGCAGCACCAGCATCTCCAGCACCAGCAGCTCCAGCAGCACCTCCAGCACCTCCAGCACCAGCAGCACCACTAGCTCCGGCAGCGCCAGGACCTCTAGCACCAGTAGTACCTCCAGCACCTCCAGTGCCACTAGCTCCGGTAGCACCTCCAGCACCACCAGCACCAGCAGCACCACCTGCTCCAACAGCTCCTATACCTCTAGTACGAGCACCTCCAGGACCAGCACCTCCAGCACCTCCAGTACCTCCAGCTCCAGCGCCTCCAGCACCAGCAGTACCTCCAGCACCTCCAGTGCCAGCAGCTCCAATAGCACCTCCAGCACCTCCAGCACCTCCAGCACCAGCAGTACCACCTGCTCTGGCAGCTCCGGCACCTCTAGCACCAGCAGTACCTCCAGTAACTCCACTGCCAGCAGCTCCAGTAACTCCACTACCAGCAGCTCCAGTAGCACCTCCAGCATGAACAGCACCACCAGCTCCGGCAGCTCCAGCACCTCCAGTACGAGCACCTCCAAGACCAGTAGCTCCAGCACCTCCAGTACCTCCAGCTCCAGCGACTCTAGCACCAGCAGCACCTCCAGCACCAGCTGTACCTCCAGGACTAGTAGGTTCATCACCTGCAGCACCAGTAGCACCTCTAGGACTAGTAGCTCCTGCACCTCCAGCACCAGCAGCACCTCAAGTACCTCCAGCACTAGCAACACCTCCAGTACCTCCAGCACTAGCAGTACCTCCAGGACTAGCAGCTCCATCACCAGCAGGACCGTACCCTCCACCACCAGGACTGCCTCGCCAAACGATCCATGCACGAATCGCCTGCGGCGAGAGCGTCTAAAGTAGGTCAGGCTGCGGTGGTTGTCCAGCTCCAGGACCTCAAGTAGGGTCACCCACAGCTCCACCGCCACTAGGATGCGCAGGACCCCCAGAGTCAGCACCCCCAGTTGCAGCACCCCAAGAACCAGCACCCCTAGTCGCAGCACCCCTAGTCGCAGCACCCCCAGAACCCTCACCCTCTGTCTCAGCACCCCTAGGCTCAGCACCAGCAGTCTCAGCTCCAGATTCCATAGCAGCAGTCTGCGGAGGCGGCGAAGACGGCCGAGGCGGAAAACCAGGTGGGGTCTCCAAACGTGGAGAGCTGCGAGTGGCCGCCATGTCATCAGCGGCAGGGTCACCCCCCTTACCTGGGCCAGAGGAGTCAGAAGATATCTCCAAAGGCTCAACCAAGGGGGGTGGGTCTACATGAGACACACCTGAGGGAGCAAGACCCTGTGGGGAGAGGGGGTCTACCGGGGGGGGGACTGGTACCAAGAAAAGAGGCGCTAGGGGGACCGGGTGGGACGCATGCGGGTGTAGCCTGTAGTAACAGACAGACTCGTCAAAAGTGGCGTCCTGGGAGGAGAAGACTCGACACTCTCGCGGGTGGTAAAACTGCCACGGCGGGGCGTCGGTGGGGAAGCCAAGGAAGACGCAGCGGAGAGTGCGAGAGGAGAGCTTGCTCGCTTTGGCATCGCGAACAAGGGAGAGCGCGCCCCATACCCGAAACACCGACACATCGCCAACCTTCCCCGTCCACCGGAGTGTGGACGAGGACTCTGGCTCAGAGGTTGAGCTGATGCGCAACGTATTGGACCGCAAACGGCCACAGAAAATGGGGAGCAGCCGCATGGATCATGGAGGTATGAGCAACCTCCATGATCAAGCCAATGCGACGCTCAGCAATCCCATTTTGCTGAGGAGAGGCCGGAAGCGTGAACAAGTGGACGATGCCCTCATCTCGACAAAACTCCGCAAGGAGGTCAGGAGAGAACTCACCGCCCCTGTCAGAGTGCAGACGCAAGACTGGGAAGTCCTGACTGAACCGCTCGCGCAGCTGGCAAGGAGTAGCACGGATCCAGGAGATCAAAACACCACTGACGTCCGCCTTGCGCCGCAAGGGGAAGACAGTGGTGTAACATGTGTAGTCGTCAAAAACCAGCAGGAAGTAGCGCTCCTGGTCCGTTCCACTGACGGGGGCTGGGCCCCAAACGTCAATGTGGAGAGTCTGCAGAGGAGCAGTGGTCAGAGGAAAATCGGAGGAGTGAGGAGCGGCGCGCTGCCGCCCCTCGACGCAGGGAAGGCACGGCGGGGCAGGCGAGCGCGAGAGGGGGGGCAGGGACCTGGGAAGGCCAGAGACAAGGAGACGGGAGTGCATACCGCGGAGACGCGGTAGGGAGGGGTGACCGAGGCGGTGGTGCCAGAGGAGAGTCTGGTGTGAGAGTACCCGACACGAGCAAGAAGCTGCAAGCTGACCAGACGCACACACCTGACTCGACGCAGCCACCTGACCTGCCTCAGCCACCTGTGCAGCCGCAGTGGTCAGTGTGTACAGACTAGACCCAGGCCGTCGAGTGAACGTAGACAGGTGACGGCCAGTCCGGGAGCACGTACAGATCGCCACACGCTGCCCTCCAGGAATAAAGGTGTCAACCCAGACATCCTGAATGGCAGCGTTGCTCACCAAGTTCATCGAGAACGTAGGGAGGTGGAGACCTGACAAAGAACCGGAGGGGACTGCTGGACACGGGAGGACAGTGGAGGCTCGTGCGACTACCAGGCCCCCAATGGGATCAGCCAGTGATACCGGTACCGGTGCAGCAAGTGGTGTGAGTGAGGTGCAGTCACAAAAGAATCAACGTGACGCGTCTGAGTCAAGTGTGAAAGTGTGCAAGGCCTCAGCTGAGGAAGGACCTGTGGCGGGAGACGCACGAGCACCTAAAGCTGCAGCAGACTCACGAGCACGTAGTGCTGCAGCAGACTCACTAGCACCTAGTGCGGCAGCAGACTCACTAGCACCTGGTGCAGCAGCCTCGAGAGAACCAGTGACACATCGCTGAGGAAACAGCTCACTAAGCACCTGAGGGGAGAAGGTCTCCTGCTGACTCTACTGCCGACTCTGTGCAGTACGTAGAAAACCAAAGCCTCCCCCACCTTGACGGGCTCGCTGAAGAACCCACTCGCGAAGCTGCTGAGGGGTGGGGTCGTCTGGTAGAGGCAGTGACCGCCGCTGTCCACCCCTAGCCGCTGCAATTGCTGTGATAGTGGCCATGACAGGCAGTGACGGTCAGTAGGAGGTCCAGCACCTCCGGCACCAGCAGCAGCAGTAACACGAGCAGCAGCAGCAGCAGCAGGGCGGCGCAAGCAGGGCAGCGCAAGCAGGGCAGCAAAAGGGCGGCGAGCGGGCTGCCAGAGGGCGGCGCGCGGGCTGCAGGGGCGGCGAGCGGGCTGCATGGCAGGGCAGCGCGCGGGCTGCAGGGCTGCGCAGGCCAGGCAGCACGCGGGCTGCAGGGCGTGCGGGCAGCAGGGCAGGGTAGGGCAGTGCAGCGCGCAGGCTGCAGGGCAGGGCAGGAAAAACGGCCTGCCTAGGGGCGCGATTCGGGCAGGAAAAACGGCCTGCCTAGGGGCGCGATTCGGGCAGGAAAAACGGCCAGCCTATGGGCGCGATTCGGGGAGGAAAAACGGCCTGCCTAGGGGCGCGATTCGGGCAGGAAGAACGGCCTGCCTAGGGGCGCGATTCGGGCAGGAAAAACGGCCAGCCTAGGGGCACGATTCGGGGAGGAAAAACGGCCTGCCTAGGGGCGCGATTCGGGCAGGAAAAACGGCCTGCCTAGGGGCGCGATTCGGGCAGGAAAAACGGCCAGCCTAGGGGCACGATTAGGGAAGGAAAAACGGCCTGCCTAGGGGCGCGATCCAGGCAGGAAAAACGGCCTGCCTAGGGGCGCGATTCGGGCAGGAAAAACGGCCAGCCTAGGAGCGCGATTAGGGGAGGAAAAACGGCCTGCCTAGGGGCGCGATCCAGGCAGGAAAAACGGCCAGCCTAGGGGCGCGATTCGGGGAGGAAAAACGGCCTGCCTAGGGGCGCGATTCGGGCAGGAAAAACGGCCTGCCTAGGGGCGCGATTCGGGCAGGAAAAACGGCCAGCCTAGGGGCGCGATTCGGGGAGGAAAAACGGCCTGCCTAGGGGCGCGATTCGGGGAGGAAAAGCGGCTTGCCTAGGGGCGCGATTCGGGCAGGAAAAACGGCCTGCCTAGGGGCGCGATTCGGGCAGAAAAAACGGCCAGCCTAGGGGCGCGATTCGGGCGGGAAAAAAGGCCTGCCTAGGGACGCAATTTGAGCAGGAAAATGGGCAGAACGGAACTAACGGTGGGCCCTAAACGAGTGGTCCTACAGATGGACCTGCTCTGAAACCATGTCGAGAGAACTGTGCATTAATGATTGGATTAACAAGAGTTGGGGTACAAGTACTAACCCTAGAAGTGCTGTACCCCATAGGGAGTGCCCCACTATAGCCTACAAATAAGATTGTACTTTGACACCAAGAACCTCTCTTTATTCGCCGCCCCCTCTCCTCGCAAATCCTAGACCGCATATGAGAGTCCTTCTTCAACTCCTCCAAAAACCGTTCCTCATGTCTCCATCAGATCGTCATCCTCATCCTCCACCTCCCCTTCCTCCGCCTCCTCTCCTGCAATCCTCAAATCCGACAACAACTCTTCCAGCGGAATCTCCGGAACCTCCTCCCCATCCTCCTCCTCCTCCTCCTCCTCCCCAGCATCCACCATCTCATCCCCTCCTCTCGCTCCTCCTCCTGCCGCCGGCGCCACATAAGCCGGGTCCCTGTAAACAGCAATCCGCGACCGCATATCCGCATCCTCCTCCAACTCCTCCAAAAACCTCTCTTTATCCGCCGCATCCCTCTCCTCGTCGATCCGTCCCTTCGCGCCACCACCTCCTCCTCCTCCTCGTTCTCCTCTCTCTGCTGCTCCCCCGGCGCCCCCGTCTACTTCCATGTCAAGCTGCTTCAGCTTCCACGCCCGCGGCTTGCCACGCCTCTTCTTGCGCTTCTCCTCGTAGCTCTTGCGCACGAGAATGACGTCGGGAAGGGTGGCTCTGTTGCTGTACCTGCAGAGACAGGAGGAGGGGAAGGCGGAGGGGAGGGAGGAGGGGAGGGAGGAGAGGGGAGGGAGGGGGTGGGGGGGGTGGTGGTGGTAAGTTCACAGGGTCACATCGCCTCCTCCCCCGGCGCCCCCATCCACTTCCATGTCAAGCTGCTTCAGCTTCCAGGCTCGTGGCTTGCCGCGCCGCTTCTTGCGCTTCTCCTCGTAGCTCTTGCGCATGAGAATGACGTCGGGAAGGGTGGCTCTGTTGCTGTACCTGCAGAGACAGGAGGGGTGGTGGTAAGTTCACAGTGTCATCTCGCCTCCTCCCCCGGCGACACCCGCACGTCTGCCAGGCTGCCAGCAGCAGAACTACCACCGACCAGCAGTGTCTCACCTGGCGAGGTCGTCGATGTTGAGGTTCGCCCCGTGCAACTCGTATCTCATGGTATAGTCCCCCGGCCTCAGCAGGTGCCCCAGGTGCGTGCGTGCAGTGATCACATCGTTCCTCCCATCAATGCAGGAGCACAGTGCACACCAGCACCACCACCAGAAGCAAGCAGCTCACCTGGCCAAATCATCACTGTTGAGGTTGGCCCCGTGCAGGTCATATCCCATGGCATAATCCCCTGGGCGCAGCAAATGCCCCAGGTGCGTCCTCGCTGTGAACATCACATCGTTCTTCCCAACATCCTAAGCACCAGCAGCACCAGCAGGAGGAGGAGGAAAGCTCACCTGGCCAGGTCATCACTGTTGAGGTTGGCCCCGTGTAAATCATACCCCATGGCATAATCTCCTGGGCGCAGCAGGTGCCCCAGGTGCGTGCGTGCAGTGAACATCACATCGTTCTTCCCAAAGTCCGCCACCCGCGCCACCTGCACATCTGCCAGCATAAATTTCCCCAACGCCCCTCCCCCCGCCTTGTGCGGCGCTCCCCCCACTCCTCCTCCCCCTGCTCCCCCTCCGCCTCCACCCCCCCATCCCCCCCCGCCGCCCACGGTCTCAACATCTAGAACCACATATTCCACAAGCTGTCGCGAGGAGAGCAGGGGCTTAAAGCCATAGCGCCAGTACTGGTTCGAGTCGATGTAGATGGCGTGCAGGGTGGAGGGGTCGAGCAGCTGCAGCGAGTTGGAGACGCGGATGCAGAGGACTAGAGGGTTGGCTGCCATGCCACACGCGTTGGCGGCCTTTGGAGGGAGGCAGATCAAATCCTCTTTGCACACGGGACAGATTTCCACAGAGAAAGTGTACCTGCAAGGCGAGTCGGGAGGAGGGGAAGTGGGGAGAAGGCGCGATGAGAGCAGGGGCTTAAAGCCATAGCGCCAGTACTGGGAGGAGTTGAGGCAGGTGGCGTGCAGGGTGGAGGGGTCGAGCAGTTGCAGCGAGTTGGAGACGCGGATGCAGAGGACTAGAGGGTTGGTTGGCTGCCGTGCCACACGCATTCGGGGCCTTTGGAAGGAGGCAGATCGGGTCTTCCCTGCACACTGGGGCAATTTTCCACCGAGAAAGTGTATCTGAGGCCAAAGGGAGGAGGGAGGGGCGCAAGTGGGAAAGAGCGAGGGCAAGAAAGTCAATTCTTTGGTGGTAGTACTGCGAGGAGTATTTTGAAAGTAGTACTGCAATGAGTATTTTGAGGGTAGTACTGCGAGGATACACCTCAAGATACACCTCAGTGGTAGTACTGCGAGGAGTCAAGCTAGGTGGCGTGCAGGGTGGATGGATCGAGGAGTTGGAGGGAGTTGGAGACGCGAATGCAGAGCACCAGGGGGTTTGCGGCCATGCCACGCGCGTTGGTGGCTTTAGGGGGGAGACAGATGCGATCTTCTTTACAAAACAGGACAAATCTCCACCGAGAAAGTGTACCTGCGGGGGGGAGGAAAGAGGGGAGAAGGGAGGGAGGTACACATGTGAGGAAGGCAGAACTGGCGCTTTTTGTACTCGCTAAAAGGCTCCACTGTACTGGTTTCGAACAATCGCTTCTAATTATACTCACTGTAAGCGTTCTCACCGCTCACTTGTAATTGTACTCACTAAAAAACCTCAGCACTCACTTTGAAGTTGCACTCACTATAAAGCTTCTTTTCACTCACTCGTAATTGTACCAAGCCGTGTGGATGCCGAGTGTTAACAGCTGCTCACATCTACTCATACCCGTTATAAGCCTTCAGCAGTACTCACTTGTAATTATAAGAGGCCGTGTGGATGTCATGAGACACCAACTGCTTGTGGCTGCGGTGCTGAGCTGAGCTGCGTGCACTAGGCATAACACCCACGTGTACTCGTTATAGCGCACTCACTTGTAGTTGTACGAGGCTGTGTGGATGTCATGAGACACCAGCTGCTTGTCGCTGCGGTGCTGAGCTGGCACCACGGCCGATACAAAGTCAACAAACTTCTGTGCGTGTGAGCGGTTGGCGTAATAGAAATCAATGCCGTCGTGCACCTGGGAGGGGAGGGGAAGGAGAAGCACACATAGTAGGAGTTTTGGAAAAAAAAACAATGGAAGTGTGAGTGTTACGATTCGTCCCCCCTCCACGTTCATCCGCCCTTCTCCTAAATCCTCGCCGGTGCTGAGCTGGCAGCTGAGCTGGCAGGCACCACCATTGACGATTAGAACATTGACTTCCGATTGTCCCTATCCCTTCTCCTAAATTCCAAACTGTTAATGATGTTGACGGTTTTGAGACATCTCAAATTTTAGTTTTGAGACGTCTCAAAACCGATTGCCCCTAACCCCTCTCCTAAAGCTTCACCTGTTAATGGTGTTGGCAAAGTCAGAAAGCCCACCTGGCGGGTGTTGATGGTGTTGGCGTCGGCACCATGCTTCAATATAAGCTGCTCCAGGAAGAGAAACGTGCGCTTGTGCTCCAACGTCTCCCTTGTGCTTTTTGCCAAATACCCTTGTCTTTTTAACCCCCCCCCACAAGCCACCTCACTGCAAGCCCCCACCTGGCGGATGTTAATGGTGTTGGCGTCAGCACCGTGCTTCAATATAAGCTGCTCCAGGAAGAGAAACGTGCGCTTGTGCTCCGCCTTCTGCCGCAGCTGCACCACCGCCACCCACTGGTCGGGGTTGGCTGCCGACCGCGTGCACGCGTCGCACATGTGATCCTCCACCACGTATTCTGTAACGAACGTCTGCTGCAGCACGGCTCCACTGAGGACCTCCTTCTGTATCGTCACCTGGAAATCACAGGGGTGTGTGGCAGAGGGTTCTAGGTCTAAGGTTGTAGGCACATCAGGGTCAGGGTTGGCAGCCGACCGTGTGCACGCATCACACATATGATCCTCCACCACGTATTCTGTCCCAAAGGTTTGCTGCAGCACGGCCCCCGATAGCACCTCCTTCTGTATCGTCACCTGGGAGCAATATGGGTAGGAACAAAGGGTTTGAAGCCAGGGTTGGCTGATTCGGGTTGGCAGCTGACCACGTGCACGCGTCACACATGTGATCCTCCACCACGTATTCTGTCACGAACGTCTGCTGCAGCACCGCACCGGATAGCACCTCCTTCTGTATTGTCACCTGTGAGCAATAGGGGGTGGGAATCAAGGGATATAGATTCAGGTTTGGCAGCTGACTGACCGCATGCACGAGGGTTGGGAGTGGCAGCTGACTGACCACCACATACTCCGTCACAAACGTCTGTTGAAGAACTGCGCAGGATAGCACCTCCTTCTGTATCGTCACCTGGACAGAGCAAAGGGCTCACATGATAGTAGAAATCAGGCTCAGTACAGTGTCACGAACGTCTGTTGCAGCACAGCGCCAGATAGCACCTCCTTCTGGCAGAAGAAGACGGAAAATAATCAAAACCCTTGATTTCGCTTGGAGTATGGCTCGGCCCAGATGAACGAGCCAGCTTCTAATGCGCTGCAAAAGTAACAGTGGAGATTAGAGATTCAACAGGCGAAAGTCACACCTTGATTTTGATTCGCTTGGAGTGCGGCTCAGTCCAGATGAAGGACGCGTCCACCAGCTTCACCTTGTTGAGATTCTTCATGCGCTGTTGCAGTGACACACACGGCAACAGGGTAGCATGGTAACACATGCACATGCGTGCAGTGGGAGGGAGGGAGCAGGAAAACACTGGGGTTTGCAAGGGCAGACACGTCCACCAGTTTCGCCTTGCGAACATACTTGATGCACTGTTACAATGATAGCGTCAGTAAAACCGTGGTTCGTTCAAAGGAGGTAATGGACAAATTGGCAACGCAGGGTTTTAACAGGGTTTCGGCAGGTAAACACGTTCAGAATACTCGATTGGCCCTGCGTACCGCCTGCGCGCGCGGCAGGCGATGTGAGTACACGGTTGAGCGACAACGCGCCTAATAAGAATCAGGGTTTGACATTGGGGTTTAAAACGAGAACAAGAAGAACGAGCACCAACAAAAGCGCAACGGCTGAGAGCAGGAGTGCGGGCTGCTCGCTTGCATGAACAACTCTCACGTTGGCAAACCCATTGACGACCAACGCGGATGCACATCCATGTGCGGGGAGAGACCAACGAATACATCCACATCCATACAAAAAGCGAATTCACGAGCGCAACCTCGAAACGGCGCGCCACGAGAAATTGGAGCCTCTTGTGGAACGGCAGGACGCAGAATTACCGGTGGGTATCCTTAGAAAGTAAGTAAGGCACACACCTTAAGGCAGAACGTGAGGAGTTCCTTCGACTCGAGCTCCGCGCGGATCCACGCGCGCGGCGGCGCGAGAAACCTTCCGCACGGCGGCGGGCAGCGCAGCACCGACAGGCGGCGCGGGAGGCCCTCGGTAATGTCGACGTGCGTGCGGATGCAGCCGGGGCACATGCCGGTCGGGTTGGGCGGCATGGCCGTGCCGCACAGGCAGCACAGCACGGTGGACGGCGTCTGCTGGACGGTAAACATGCCGGCCGGCGCGGAAACGTCCGGCTCCATTGACGCCATCGGAACCGCGCTACGGACACGCCGAATCTAGGATATTCTACTGCTATCAATTGCGCGTTGTGGTAAGAACAAGTGAGGAGTTAGGAGACAGAAAAACACAGCCGTTTGGTGTTCGGGACTACAGACTAGAGTTTAGAAACTAAGAATTTCTGCTTCTAGTCTCCCTAGTCTCGACTGTCAGGTCTCCAGCTCCTACTAACGGAAAGTAGTGTCGGTGGGCATGGATGAGGCAAACGAAAAACCCTAGTGTGTTGCGTGCTGGAATTCTGTGTTTGGGTACACTCTCGCCATACGACGCTTCATTCGCTTTAAAATGCAGCTACAGCTCTTGCAGCCAAAACAATGATTCGTTTATGAGTTCGAGTTCCGATCAATAAACTTTTTGGCACTACTTGCTAATGTACAATGCTCCTCTATCCGTGCGATTGTAGCCAGCTGCAGTGCTTGATTGCAAGCTGCATTCAGAACAACTCGTCAGCCATACATCCTAGGTCCGTACGAGTCGCGAGTGTTTCAATAACGGCCCCTCGTTATAGCGGCGTCTACAAAAATCATCGCCAGGCAAGCTGTCGCATGTTGCCCCCGGCGACTCGGCGATGCTGTTCTCCAGCTTGCGACATGGCGAGCCAGTCCTAATAAGTTTGCAGCAAAGATGTTGCCATGGGACTGATCGCATTGAGTCGCATCGGATCGCTCAAACAAGGACAACCGCGGTTTGGCAGTTTGCTTGACGTGGCAGGGATGTACGGCAGTTGCTAATTTGCTGAGGTGGGGCTGGAATTCAAAAGGCAAGGGAGTGCCGTGTGATCTCCACTGTCAATAAAAATAATCTAAAATTGTTGTAAAATTGTTGTAACCATCAGCTACAAGACACAGCAGCAGTCCGTAATTTGTACAGACTCAGTACATTGCAGAAAATCGCACGCGGCGCATGCATCCCGTTCCCAAGCAAGCAAACACGAATATCCCTCCCTCGGTGCACCCAACAAATCGCCCCATTTTCTCACCTCACCTCACCTTCCCCTCACTGCTCCTGCCAGTAACACGAGTTGAGCAGCACAACGTGAGTTGCGTGAAGCACGGAGAGCAGCGGAGTGAAAGAAATGTCTTCAACAGTTCTTCGTCCTTGTCCGCGGCCATTTCCATTTGTACTCTCGGCTCGCCCCATACTTTTGCTTAATCGCTCAACATCGTATCCTCAAGAGAGTCTCTCCCAGTCGTCCTGAAAGTTTTGTCTGGAAGATAGTCGTTCCATCGTCGTCACCATGTCGACTGATGATCCTCTTCCACCATTACCGCGTCTCCCGGACGACATTCTTCGCATGATCTTTGCTCGCATAGGATTGCACGGCGACACCTTCTCGCACGCGGTTACCTGTAAGCGATGGCTCGAGATCGCGCGTCCCGCTCAAACCGCAGTCTGCATTCGCGAAACCCGCGAAGCGTCCTCCCGACAGCTCGCGAACGCCATCGCGCAGTTTCGCAACCTTTCGCGCATCCATCTCCCCAACTGCAGCGTCGACAGAGTGGACGACGATCTCCTCGACCGAATCGCCGCGTCTTGCGGCGCGACTCTCACTTCCTTCCGCTTCGGTACGGTGCGTACTTCTTCAATGCAAAGCGGCGGCTCCAACGGCGGCCTCCGAAACCGCCGCCATGTGGACGACACCCACCACGCACCGCGCGAGCGTGTCGCGCAAGGACAAGGAGAACTCCAAGAACTGCTAGAAGCGGAAGAAGCGGCGGGAGAAGCGGGAGAAGAAACGCCCGCCGAATCGACGGCCGAAGCAGCTCTCTACTCTGAAATCACCGAAGCGGGGTTGGATAAACTTTTTCGGACCTGTCCGCAGTTAGAAGAGTTCGGTCTGCATTGCGCGCCGAACCTCTCCCTTCGACCAATGTCGTTTCTCGAGCTCGCGCGGATCAGCGGGGGGCCGTTGGATACCGACTCGGTTTACAAATGGAGCATCCCGAACGACGCTAGCGCGCCGCCGAGCCTCCAGTTTCCGAAGCTGCAGGCTCCGAGCCTGACCGCGCTGCCAAATAGCCTCGGCGTGCTGGCGAACCTGCGTGATCTTCAGATTGGCTGCAGCGCGTTACGATCGCTGCCCGAAACTCTCGGGCAGCTGTCACGGCTGACGCGGCTGCATGTGACTGACTGCGGGCTTGCGCAGCTTCCCGATTCTTTGTGCAACCTGCCCGCGCTCTCCTTACTCTCCATCACTTACTGCATGCGAATCAGCCGGCTGCCCGCGAATCTCGGGCAGCTCTCTTCTTTAAAGTCCCTGCAGCTGCACAGCGTGTTTAGTCTAGAGACGGTGCCGGAATCTCTCGGGCAGCTACCAAATCTCGAAGCGCTGCGTCTCCATGGATGCAAACGGCTAACTGAGTTACCTTCTTCGGTCTATCAGCTAACGCGGCTCGAGCTGCTGAGTATCAGAGACTGCCCGCGAATAGTCAGCCTCCCTGATGATATGGGTTTCCTTAGCCGGCTCGAGTCGCTGGAGATTAACACGTGCGAGTCGCTGATTGGCCTCCCGCCCTCGTTTATCCACCTCATCAGCCTCCAGTCTCTTGAGGTTTGCTTCTGCAAGAGTTTCGCTTCGATTCCCGCGGATTTTGGGCAGCTGCCGAGCCTCCACACGCTCAAGATCTCATCCATTTCCTGTCTAGCCCACCTGCCCGAATCCATGGGGCAGCTGTCTTCCCTGAAACACCTGGAGCTGTCCCATTGGCCGCTTCTTCGCGCTCTGCCGCTCGCTCTGTTCGCGCTGAAGTCACTCGAATGCCTGGCGGTCACCAGCTGCCGTCATCTCTCATCCCTTCCTGTGAGCATCACACAGCTGACGTCGCTGAAGCTGTTGAATCTGTCTGGTTCTGCCGCCCTTTCCGCACTGCCGGAGTTCCTCTGCCGGCTTAGCAGCCTGGAGCAGATCCTCTTGACTGATTGTTTTCGTTTGGTATGGCTGCCCGAGAATCTCGGGCAGCTGATGAATCTTCGGCTACTAGACCTGGAGGGATGCGACAGCTTGCAGGATTTGCCCGGCTCACTTTCGTCCCTAGGTGGACTACAGATAAGAGCTAGACCGATGTTACGAAGAATGATTTCAGCAAAAGCTGGTGTCGGGTTAATTTGTGATAAGTACAGTAAAGGAGGAGTCTCTGGGTTAGAAGATCAGGACAACCTAGAGATTTCGCAGGATACACAAGAGTCGCAGCAGAGGACAGGTGGAGATGCGTCATTGGTGGATAGGGGAGTGGGGTTGGAACCAGAATGTGAGAAGAGAGTGGGGGAGGAGGCGTGGAATGGTGAGGATGAGTGGGATGGTGACTGGGAGTGGTTGCAGGAGGAGAGGGCTCAGAGGGAGTGGCATCAGCGGTCACAGCGCTGGTGTGTTTTGGGCCTGTCACCCTTGAAAGTGGCAAAAAGAATGCTCCTTGTTCAGCCCGGAAAGCTGTGCAGAGTCCCTTTGTGCACAGGCCAGACAAGGCCTGCACAATAATATGGCAAGAAATCTTGTAATGTCCTGATGCGTTCATTTTGTCCATCTTTCAGCTAGTGTCAAAGGGACATACTTTGTGCACAAGAGTTGTGTTACGGTATGCGTGATTGGATTTGCTGCGGTACTATCTGTCGATCTCCTGAGCCATCTCAATCAGTAAATATGTATCTATTGGAATGATGATCAACTGCACCTTGCTTCATGCTACTACAAACTGGTTATGGACCATGGTGCAATGTGGTTCGGTATATATATTCCAACCTGTCAAAACAGACAAATTGCATGCTGGTTTGGCGAGTCTACACCCAGTCAACCTTGATAATATATAGAGATGAAGCTGTAACATTTCCTACCTATGTCGCTTCGTCAATGGCAACTCGGTTCGCAAATCCTCCGTGGAAGGCGCCATCTCAGACTTGGTGGATGGCGCGTCGATCCCCCACACAAGATCACGAATCACGTCCTCCGTTTGTGCCGGTAGCACGTCGCTGTGTCCAGCGTCCATTCAGAGAGTTTCTTGCCAAAACGAAGCAGGTGAGTAGGCTTGGTTTACCGGACGAGCAGGGGCTAAGTAACCAATAGCGACGCGTGGTAGGTGGGAAGCAATCACACCAAGTTGATGGGCTATCCATGGCAAAAACGCTCACACAGAACAGCCGTGTGCACGTCAACAGTGTGCCCGAGAAATACATTTCCGGCACCGAGCCGGTATCACACCAAGCACGGGACGGCTCCTGGTGCCAAGTGTACGGCAAAATAACGGTTGTTCCGACAAAATGTTCACTGCACTTCACTCAATCTGCCCGAACTGTTTTTCAACCAGCTGCATTCCTTGAACTTGGCTCTTCGGGATTTCAGCCAGGTCGTCAAATCATCTTCGCCCTTGATTTGTAATGCCCCAACAGAGCTACTCTGTTTTGACGGTGTCGATAGGCGCATTCGCCCTCCCTCCCATTAGCGCTTCGATAAATGAGCGGCGCGTTGGTGCTGGTTCTCGGATATTCGAGGGCAGATGTTCATCCTATGACCTGTCCCTTCCTATTCCCTAGAAACTCAAGGGAGCCTGCCCCAGGGATTGCATCTCGGAGAAAAAAATCTGACTGGCCATGCGAGGAGGGAGGGAGCACTGGTGTTCCAATCCGACGCAGAACACATGGACCAACCGTCTCGAGATTGATCGTTATCAGCTCCGTTCCATTAGTTGTAGTACGAATTCGCTCTAGTATTCTACGATCACTTGCCTTCCCTGCCAGTTCTCCGTTTAGAAGTGCATGAGGTATTAAAGAAACTCGCTGTTCTTGAACTTTGCTAAGGGAGAAGATTATTCTGTTAGCTTCATGTCAAGCTTGAGACTAGGGTCTTGAGAATATTGTCAGACTGAACAACTGTGTTTCTTTAATCTCGAGGCGCTATTCTGTCCCTGTTGTTCATAACAGGTGCATGTGGTAGGAGTCATGGGTAGGTTGAACGGGCACGGATACCATTCAATTGGTCTAGAAACTCGCACTTCGATTGCGGACTCTGTGCCGCACGCATCTCAGCTCAGTTCGCGAACGTCGCATGCACTCCCCGTACAGTCGCCAACGTCGTCAGCGTCACCCCTGTCGCGCGTCTCTCATGTATTTTCGCACATGTTGACGGCTCTCGGGATTAAACCGGGAGGGTCTACAAACGAGGAGAGGAGCCATCGATTGGGGTATTCCATGGACTGGTTTCACTACGTGCTCGTTTCCGTCAATCTGTGCCTCCTCGTACTCGTTCTAGCCGAATCGCTACCGTCATGGGTCACCAGTTCCGATGCGGGAGCCGAATTGGCAGCAGCAGGGGGAGCGAGCGGAAGGCTACGCGGCGAATGGAGCCCTTTATTTCCCATGCAGCTGCGAAAGTCGCTGCTTGTCGCCCACTCTTCAGACGAAACTGGAGATACCACCGTGAGCCCATTCAAGTACGTGCTTGGCAGCCACGCGTGTAAGACCTGAACCAGCCTTCAGTGTGGGTTTTTTTTTTCGGATCGTCCGTTTTACTCATGTGATTTGGCTGCTCGTGGTGCCTTGTCAAGCCGATTGAAGACGATAGTCCATGAGTCTCTGCTCTCCGTACTCTTTCTTGTTCACTCATCCGCATGCTCCCCTCCCTTGCCCCCGATTTCCGTCCCACACGCGCAACCTCCCCGCCAACCGCCCTTCAACCTCCCCGCAGTGACCCCGTGCTCCAAAGCAGTGCACCCGCAACGATTCACGCTACCGCCACTGGCGTTGCTTCCGGCATCTTCGATGGCAGCGTGGCGCCGCTGAGGCGACGAGTATGCTGGACGTCTTCAGGAGGTGAGATTCCAAATAGCATGGAAAATATGAGCTGCGTATTTTTAGGCGCCTCGAATAAAGGTAAGGTCAAATAGCATGGGAAATATGAGTTGTGAGATGTCCAAAAAAAAAGGTTGTAAACGAACGACGACGAATATGCTGGACGTCATGTGCGCTCATCGCCTTCCGCCTTACGCGTATCGCATATGAGGTAGGTGTGCGGCCGACGTTCAGTGCAGCGACGCTAATTTCACTTTCTCGAAAAAAAATAGGCGCCCAGAACAATGCTCTCGTGCAACCCGCCTTCCCCCTCTCTTGCTTCTCATCTGCTTATTTTTTCGCAGACTATTCCTCAACTTCCCCCTCGGGAGTGGTGATCCACGGCTCAGGTTGCGCCACGTGTCTGCGCGGGCAGCGCTGCTCCTTCCGCGTGTCCGTGCGCGCGCCCGCGCGATGGGCGCACGTGCTGGAGGCGGACAAGGAGAGCTGGTGGAAGCGCGATTTAGCTCTCACTTTAAGAGGCATCGCGCTAGCTCATGGGGACATTAGGTGTCTAGACCCTCCGCATTGCACGGAATTCAGAGTGTCGTACCGCGTGTGGGACCTCGGCAATTACTGGTGAGCCTAGTCTCGAATCGCCTCAAAGTGAGGTAGTTGATCTACTCCTTACCGAACTGCTCAGCTGTTGTTTCCTCCGCACCACCTCCGATCCCTCACAACCCCTATGCCTCTCGTGTACATTCTCAACGTCCGTTTTGCACCCAACGCCTTCCTCCCTCGCGTGCGCCTCTCTCTCCTTGTCTCCCCCATGCTTCCCCCATGCTTCTGCACGTGAGTTGCGCCAACCTCAACTTCTCCTTTCCCTTCCCCATGCTGGCCCCATCCTCACACTCCCCCCCCCCCCCCCCCAACACACTCTCTCCCCCACCCCCCCTCCTCAGGGCGACGCTCCACGTGCTGTGCGCCAATCTCAACTTCTCCGCCTCCTTCACGCATCACTTCAACCGCACATACCAGGACAGCAACCTCCCTTGCTTCCCCCACTCCCCTTCCCTCCCCCCCACCCCGCAGGGCAACGCTGCACGTGGGGTGCGCCAACCTCAACTTCTCCGCCTCCTTCACGCACCACTTCAACCGCACGCACCAGCACAGCCTCGCCTCCTGGCCAATCACAATCACGCCACGTGGCAAGGCGCTGAACAGAACCAGCACCCTTGGCATTAGCAACGGCGTTGGCAGCAGCAGCAGCAGCACAAGAGACAGCAGCAGACGTATCATTACCACAGCCGCCGCTTATTCAGAAGCAGCAGGCGGGAACAGTGGGGGCAGAGGCGGGAGTGAGGGGAAGAGGCACGGGGCGCGGGAGGGGGCGGGGGAGGGGACGGGAGAGGGGGCGGGGGAAGGGGAGGGGGAGGAGGAGGAGGGGGTGCAGGATTGGCCGGACACTCCATGCAATGGCACGTCAGTACCAGGGCGATGGGTGGTGAAGGCAGATGGATCACTCAGGTATGTAGATGGGTGCAGCTGGGTGAAGACGGGTGTGTGTGCATTGGGGGGTGCAGGATTGGCCTTTGTGCAATGGGACGTCCGTGCCAGGTCGATGGGTGGTGAAAGCAGATGGGTCACTCAGGTATGTGTAAATGGGTGAGGATGGGTGCAGATGGGTGCAGATGGGTGCAGATGGGTGCAGATGGTTGCAGATGGGTGAAGCGTGTGTGTGTCGGGTGCAGGATTGGCTGGATACTCTATGCAATGGAACGTCACTCAGGTATGTGTGTGAAGGCAGATGGGTCACTCAAGTATGTGTAAATGGGTGAGGCTGGGTGCAGATGGGTGAGGATGGGTGCAGATGGGTGCGTGTATCAGGAGGGCTTTCTACCAGTAAACGGCCCCTGAGGCTCCCCATTCCAACTGAACAGAAGTTCTCAACGAGAGGGGCATTCGGGAGATCAGCATCGTGGGGGACACTCACCAGCACTTTCCCCCTCCCCCTCCCCATGTCCCTCCCCCTCCCCCGATCCCCCACTCCCCCAGGTGGGCTTTCTATCGCTGCGCGGCCCCTGAAATCCCCCCATCGGAGTGGATAGGCGCTCTACACGAGAGGGGCATTCGGGAGATCAGCATCGTGGGGGACAGCCACCAGCGGTTCCTAGCGGCGCACCTGCACTTCCTGCTCACGGCACAGGCGGACAAGGATGTGAAGCGGTGGCAGGACAACCTTGTGTTTGACGCGCGGGATAGCAGCAACCGCACGCTCAGAATCAACTTCTACTGGATCGATGGGATTTACAAGAATGGGGAGTTCGGCTGCACGTGAGTTTTTTTTAGGGGCAAGAATGGGCTTGATTGGGCTTTGAGCTGGCTTCGAATGGGTTTGAGTAGGTTCTAAATGGGTTTGAATGGGCTTGAACATTCAGAGGTAGTCCCCAGGTTAGCCCACCTGTACTTCCTGCTCACGGCACAGGCGGACAAGGATGTGAAGCGGTGGCAGGACAACCTGGTGTTTTTTGAGTCGACTCAAAAGTGACTTTTGACTTTTGAGTCGACTCAGAAGTCACCCGGGTGGATAAGGATGTGAAGCGGTGGCAGCGCAACCTGGTGTTCCACGCGCGTGACAGCAGCAACCGCACGCTCAGAATCAACTTCTCTTGTAAGCTCTCCATCAAAGCCCCTCCCTCCCCCCTTCACTCCCCCTCCTCCCCCGTCCCCCCCTCTCTTCTCTGCCCCCTACTCAATCCCATCCCTGATGATTCTTCCCCCCTGTCCCCACCAGCCACCGGGGAGTCACAACCAACCGATCAGAGGAATTCCCTGAGATCTCCACCACTGCTGACGTCACGCTCTTTGAAGGAGGCTACTGGGCAGCTTCCTTCTGCCGCCAGCCCCTCAAGGCACTCCGAGTGCACCTCGAGGAGTTTGCTCGGTGGGCGCTTGCCGCCGCGCCTGCAAAAGGGAGGGTTATTTTCCGAACTATCCCGTCTTTTCCGGTGGCGGGGGACCGGTGTAAGGCGTGGTATCCCGGGCCGAGTTCGAACCGGGTGGTTATGGCGATTAATGTGCTGCTGAAGCAGATAGTGCAGGGGAGAGGAGGGGCGGGAGAGGGGAGAGGAGTTGAGAGATTAGAAGCAGAGAGACTAGGAGGGATACAAGAGAGGGATGTTGGTGGGGAAGGAGGGAGAAGTGGAGGAGGGATAGAGAAGCTGGTGTATCTTGATTCGAGCTTGCAGGTGCTACCGCGGGACTCTGAGGAGGAAGGGGAAGGCATGGAGAGGGCAGGAGATGAGAGTAATGGAGCAACGGAGAGCAAAGGAGCAGCAGATATAGAAGAGGCGGACGAGATTGCTGCAGCTGGTGGTGCTGACGGTGGTGCTGGTGCTGGTGATGGTGTTAGTGGTGGTGGTAAGTCCTACTCAGAAAAGCGGCCACCACCACCATCACCACGAGCAGCCGCAGAAGCGCCATCATCTGAGCTGGCAGCATTGCCTGTAGGGGCAGCAACAGTGCTGGACACGTGGCAGGTGGATGCCCCTCGGTATGCCGACACAGCAGAGCCCCATGACCATCATTACTCGGTGGTGAAACCAACAAAGGAAGGCGCAGTGGTGGTGGGGGAAGTGGGGGAGGCTCAAGTACGCGCCTTCATTCATTACCTGCTGCGTGTCATCTAGCTGCTTGCTCTGCTCTGCTCGGTTCAATGGCTGTAGGGTGTGGTGCACTGCGGTGCACTGCGGTGCACTGCGGTGCAGTGCAGTGTGCACTCTGCCAGTCTGTTTCTCCTGTCTCCCCCTCTTATCGCCGTGACCAGCACTAGTCCTCGGTTGATATGGGGAGATGTATGCAGGAGCGAAGTGCACTGCTTGTGGAGGGTTGCTGCGCACACCTGCACGCCTCCACGCCTGCCACTCTGCCCGCTCTCCTCTTCGCCATTCTTCTCACCATGACCACCACCACTCCTCTCTTCGGTTGATATGAAGAAAATCATTCGGTTTCACTGGACAATCATGTGATGTCGTCTGGGCAAAATTTCCACTTCCATAAGGCTTTCAGCGAGCAGATTTGCTGAGACCACTGCATAGGTTAGGGTGCTACACTTGAGGGGCATTACATTGTGTGCTAGCTGCGGTGTTTAATGTTTTTGCATGTTGTAAATGCTAGTGTACTACGCAATCTCGGCCTTTATTCAGATTTGAGGCGGATGGCTAAATGTCCCTGGGTGTACCGAGGCCCGTCCACCTGGGCTTCCCCCACTTGCCCCTCCTGCTGTGAGCCGCACCCTGGAGTAACCGTGGTCGTTGGTTGAGGAGAGCAGCGCCTTTTGAGGCACCTCAAAACCTGTCCACCTGGGCTTCCCCCACTTGCCCCTCCTGCTGTAAACCGCACCGCACCGTGGAGTAACTGTAGTCGTTGGTTGAGGAGAGCAGCGCAGAGTAACGGTGGTCGCTGGGTTTGGACACCCACGTGAAATGAGTGGGTTTTTGAGAGGCGTCCACCTGCCCTTCCTCCCTCCCCCTCCTTCTGCTGTGAACCGCACCGCACTGTGGAGTAACGGTGGTCGTTGGTCAAGGAGAGCAGCGCAGAGCGCACACTTGAGCCTCCCCCACTTCCCCCACCACCACTGCGCCTGCTGCTGTAAACCGCACCGCACCGTGGAGTAACGGTGGTCGTTGGTTGAGGAGAGCAGCGCAGAGCAGGGCAGGCAAACAGCTATAGAGCGCTACCACTGAGTCGGGGCAGCACGTGCAGCAGGTAATGAATGAAGGCCCGCACTTGAGCCTCCCCCACGTCCCCCGTCACCACTGCACCTTCGTCTGTGAGCTCCACCACAGAGTAATGGTGGTCGTTGGGCAGTGCTGTGTCGGCATACCGAGGCCCGTCCACCTGGGCTGGGCTTCCCCCACTTGCCCCTCCTTCTGCTGTGAACCGCACCGCACCGTGGAGTAATGGTGGTCGTTGGTTGAGGAGAGCAGCGCAGAGCAGGGCAGGCAAACAGCTATGGAGCACTACCACTGAGTCGGGGCTGCACGTGCAGCAGGTAATGAATGAAGGCCCGCACTTGAGCCTCCCCCACGTCCCCCGTCACCACTGCACCTTCTTCTGTAAGCTCCACCACCGAGTAATGGTGGTCGTTGGGCACTGCTGTGTCGGCATACCGAGGCCCGTCCACCTGCCACGTGTCCAGCGCTGTTGCTGCCCCCGCGGGCAACACCGCCAGGTCAGCGGATTCGGCTGATGATGGTGATGGTGATTATGATTGTGATGGTGATGATGGTGGTGATGGTGGTGGTGATGGTGATGGTGATGCACTTTCCGCGTTTCCTCCCTCCTCCTCAGAGTCTAGGGGTAAAACCTGCAAGCTAGAATCAAGAAACACTAGCTTCTCAATCCCTCCTCCTTGCACTATCTGCTTCAGCAGCGCATTGATCGCCATAACCACCCTATTCGAGCCCGGCCCCAGATACCACGACTGACACCAGTCCCCCGCCACTGGAAACGACGAGATAGTTCGGAAAATAACCCGGCTTTTAGCGGGCGCGACGGCAAGCGCCCACCGCGCAAACTCCTCGAGGTGCACTCGGAGGGCCTTGAGGGGATGGCGGCAGAAGGAAGCTGCTCAGTAGCCTCCTTCAAAGAGCGTGACGTCAGCAGTGGTGGAGATGTTGGGGAAGCTCTCCAGTCGGTTGGTGGTGCCGCCCCGATGGCTGGCGGGGAGGGGGAGGAAGAGGGGTAGGAGGTTGGGGGGGTGGAATGCGGTGGAGGGGAGGAGAGAGAGGGGTTGGGGGTGCGGGAGGGGGAGCTGAGGCCAATCTATGGTGAGGCCAATCTGTGGTGAGGCCGATCTGTGGTGAGGCCGATCTGTGGTGAGGCCGATCTGTGGTGAGGCCGATCTGTGGTGAGGCCGATCTGTGGTGAGGCCGATCTGTGGTGAGGCCGATCTGTGGTGAGGCCGATCTGTGGTGAGGCCGATCTGTGGTGAGGCCGATCTGTGGTGAGGCCGATCTGTGGTGAGGCCGATCTGTGGTGAGGCCGATCTGTGGTGAGGCCGATCTGTGGTGAGGCCGATCTGTGGTGAGGCCGATCTGTGGTGAGGCCGATCTGTGGTGAGGCCGATCTGTGGTGAGGCCGATCTGTGGTGAGGCCGATCTGTGGTGAGGCCGATCTGTGGTGAGGCCGATCTGTGGTGAGGCCGATCTGTGGTGAGGCCGATCTGTGGTGAGGCCGATCTGTGGTGAGGCCGATCTGTGGTGAGGCCGATCTGTGGTGAGGCCGATCTGTGGTGAGGCCGATCTGTGGTGAGGCCGATCTGTGGTGAGGCCGATCTGTGGTGAGGCCGATCTGTGGTGAGGCCGATCTGTGGTGAGGCCGATCTGTGGTGAGGCCGATCTGTGGTGAGGCCGATCTGTGGTGAGGCCGATCTGTGGTGAGGCCGATCTGTGGTGAGGCCGATCTGTGGTGAGGCCGATCTGTGGTGAGGCCGATCTGTGGTGAGGCCGATCTGTGGTGAGGCCGATCTGTGGTGAGGCCGATCTGTGGTGAGGCCGATCTGTGGTGAGGCCGATCTGTGGTGAGGCCGATCTGTGGTGAGGCCGATCTGTGGTGAGGCCGATCTGTGGTGAGGCCGATCTGTGGTGAGGCCGATCTGTGGTGAGGCCGATCTGTGGTGAGGCCGATCTGTTGTGAGGCCGATCTGTGGTGAGGCCGATCTGTGGTGAGGCCGATCTGTGGTGAGGCCGATCTGTGGTGAGGCCGATCTGTGGTGAGGCCGATCTGTGGTGAGGCCGATCTGTGGTGAGGCCTATCTGTGGTGAGGCCGATCTGTGGTGGGGCCGATCTGTGGTGAGGCCGATCTGTGGTGAGGCCGATCTGTGGTGAGGCCGATCTGTGGTGAGGCCGATCTGTGGTGAGGCCGATCTGTGGTGAGGCCGATCTGTGGTGAGGCCGATCTGTGGTGAGGCCGATCTGTGGTGAGGCCGATCTGTGGTGAGGCCGATCTGTGGTGAGGCCGATCTGTGGTGAGGCCGATCTGTGGTGAGGCCGATCTGTGGTGAGGCCGATCTGTGGTGAGGCCGATCTGTGGTGAGGCCGATCTGTGGTGAGGCCGATCTGTGGTGAGGCCGATCTGTGGTGAGGCCGATCTGTGGTGAGGCCGATCTGTGGTGAGGCCGATCTGTGGTGAGGCCGATCTGTGGTGAGGCCGATCTGTGGTGAGGCCGATCTGTGGTGAGGCCGATCTGTGGTGAGGCCGATCTGTGGTGGGGCCGATCTGTGGTGAGGCCGATCTGTGGTGAGGCCGATCTGTGGTGAGGCCGATCTGTGGTGAGGCCGATCTGTGGTGAGGCCGATCTGTGGTGAGGCCGATCTGTGGTGAGGCCGATCTGTGGTGAGGCCGATCTGTGGTAATGCCTAGATTCGTGGGGGAGAAGGGGGTAGGGGTGTGGAAAGGAAAGGGGGAGGTGGGGACTATGGCATGTGGGGAATGGAAGCTTTTTGTAGGAGCCCATCAAAACCTATTCAACCTATTCAAACCTATTCAAACCTATTCAAACCTATTCAAACCTATTCCTGCCCTTAAATTACAACTCACATGCAGCTGATGATTCGCCACTTGTACAGATCCCATCAATCCAGTAGAAGGTCTGTCTCAGCGTGCTGTTGCTGCCATGCTATCACTCGCATGGAACACCAACTTCTCCAGCCACTGCTTCACATTCCTGTCCACGAGGTGACTTTTGATTCGACTCAAAAGTCAGATCCCATCAATCCACTAGAAGGTCTGTCTTAGTGTGCGGTAGGTGCTATCACTCGCATGGAACACCAGCTTATCCTGCCACCGCTTCACATTCCTGTCCGCCTTTTGAGACGTCTCAGAAACGGTCTCAGCGCGCGGCTGCTGCTGCCATCACTCGCATAGAACGTACGTGTAAAGACTTTCAATCTTTGAGCCACCAGCTTATGAGTCGACTCAAAAGCTCACTCGCATGGAACATACGTGTAAAGACTTTCAATCTTTGAGCCACCAGCTTATGAGTCGACTCAAAAGCTCACTCGCATGGAACATACGTGTAAATACTTCCAATCTTTGAGCCACCAGCTGATCCTGCCACTGCTTCACATTGCGGTCTGCCTGTGCCGTGAGCAGCAAGTGCAGGTGCGCCCACCTGGGGACTTTACCTCTGAATGTTCAAAGCCCATTCAAAACCCGTTCAAACCCGTTCAAACCCGTTCAAACCCATTCAAAGCCCGTTCAAGAACTCACGTGCAGCCAAATTCGTCGTTCTTATAGATCCCGTCAATCCAGTAGAAGTTAATCCTCAGCGTGCGGTTGCTGCCATCAATTGCATCAAACACCAGGTTGTCCTGCCTATGGATCACTTTGCCGTCTGTCTGTGCGGTGAGCAGGAAGGCCAGGTGTGCCGCCAGAAACCGCTGGTGGCTGTCCCCCACAATGCTGATCTCGTGAATGCCCCTCTCGTGCAATGTGCCTATCCACTATGATGGGGGGATTTCGCGGGGGGTGCATGGGTAGAAGGCCCAACTGGGGGAGTGGGGGATGGGGGAGGGGCACAGGGAGGGGGGAAGGGGAAGGGGGCGGGGGAAGGGGAGGGTGAAGGGGAAGGGTGCTATCCACTAGGATGGGGGAATCTCACGGGCCGTGCACTGGTATCCGGCCAATCCTGCATTCCACACCCACCCATACGACCACACACAGCCCGTCTACACCCACACACAACCCATCTACACCCACACACAGCCCATCTACACCCACACACAGCCCATCTACACCCACACACAGCCCATCTAATACACCCAAATGCACCCATCTACACCCAAATGCACCCATCTACACCCGTCCACACCCATCCACACCCATCTACACGCACATACCTGAGGGACCCATCTGCCTTCACCACCCATCGCCCCGGCACTGACGTTCCTGAGCATGGGTAACCCGGCCAATCCTCCTCCTACTCCTCCTCCTGCTCTTCCTCCTCCGCCTCCCAATCCCCTTCGCCCGCCCCCTCCACTCCCCCCTCCCCCTGCCTCTCGCCTGCTGCTTCTGAATGAGTGGCAGCTGTGGTCGTGCTGCTGCAGTCACCTGTGCTGCCGCTGCCGCTGCCACCGCCGCTGCCACTGCCACCGCCACCACCGCTGCTGCTCCTGGTGGTGTTGCGAACACTGCTGCCAACGCTGCTACTGCTGCTGCTGATGCCATTCCTGGTTATGCCCAGCGCTTCGCCACGTGGCGTGGTTGTGATTGGCCAGGAGGCAAGGCTGTGCTGCTGCATGCGGTTGAAGTGGTCAGCGAAGGTTTTGGAGAAATTGAGATTGGCGCACCCCACGTGCAGCGTCGCCCTGGAAAGGGGGGAAGAGGAGGAGGGGGAAGGGGAGTGGGCGCCAGAGATTAGCATAGTGAATAGTGATTGGGCACAAAGCGAGAGTTGTAGCATGCCAAAAGACGAAACCAGAATCGTCGCAAGCATCAGTATGGATCGTGAACCAATCAAAGCCCCCCCACTCAAACTGCATGCCAACTGAAACCCTAAACTGGAGACTTTCGAGGGTTCCATTCCGTTCCATTTTAGGGGTTCCGTTCCGAGGCGCCCGTGCCAAAAGCGACCTTTTGTTGGAGCTCCCTTGAAACTCGCGAGTCTCGTGTCTCGACAAGGAAACTTTTTTTTTTTTCAGTCTTCGAGTCTTTTGGTGATTCGAAACCTACCCCTAAATCCTACCCCACTTTGTTTCTAAACTGACAAATGGCAACTTTTTTCAGCGATCCAAAATGGGCGAAGGGGTTGAGCGGGATTCAACGGTTGTGCCAAGGTTTGGCAGGCCAAGGTATGGGCGTGGTGCGAAGGAGCCAACCGAAAAGCACTTTGGTAAGGATTAGTGTGGAGATTAGGTACAGTTTGAGGCGCCTCAGAATTAGACTCACCGGAATTCGCCGAGGTCCCACACGCGGTACGACACTCTAAACTTTGTGCTATACGGAGGGTCTAGATACCTAATGTCCCCATGAGCTAGTGAGGCACCTCTTAGAGTCACAGCCAAGTCGCGCTTCCACCAGCTCTCCCCGACCGCTCTCTTCACCGCCTGCTCCCAGCGCACGAGCGCGCTCACGGACACGCGGAAGGAGCAGCGCTGTCTACACACACACATGGCGCAACCCGAGTCGTGGATCACCACTCCCGAGGGGGACGGTGTCAAGAGAATGAACGAGAATGGATGAACTAGCAAAGAGTTGGGTACAAACACTAACCCTAATTGGGTTGTACCCCTTATGGGCTACCCCACTATAGCCTACACAATATAAGCTATATAACATTTTGACACACCCCCATAGGCAAAGTGGGGGAGAACAAGTGGTCACAAGACCAGTCAAGAAAAGCAAAGCAAGCTCAGGGTGGATCACAAAGTCACCACACAGTCCGAGCACAAGCAAAGGGCCACAAGGCCAGTTCACATGCAGAGTTATATAAAAGAGAACAAACAATAAAGTGATCATACCCTTGCAAGTGTAAGCATGCAGATATATATTGTAGATCACAGTACAAGCAGAGTCAAGCAGTAAGCAAGTGAGGCAGAGTAGGCACAAGGCCTAACACAGTAGAGAAGCGCTGATGATCACCAGGCAGAAGTGCCTTGGTGAATATATCAGCAGTGTTGGCCCTAGTGGCCACGTACGCAAGACGAAGCTGGCCACGCTGCTGCAACTCTCGCGCAAGGAAGTATCGCAGAGCGATGTGCTTCGTTCTGTGCTCCAGTCTGTGCTCTTGACACAAGGCAATCATGGCCTTGTTGTCTACGTACAGAACTGGAGGCGAACAAGGTTGCTCTCCCAAGTCAGTCAGCAGGTAGGTGAGCCAGCGTAGCTCCTGTGCAGCCATGGCCCCGGCGTAGATCTCAGCCTCTCAGCTGGAGCTGAGAACCGAAGACGAGCGGGTAGACCGCCAGGAAACAGAGCCAAAGCCAAGGCTGAAGGTGTAACCCTGTGACGACCGCTGCGTAGCTGAGTCGTCAACCCAGGAAGCGTCTGCGTGACCGGTGAGGACAACTGGACCCCGTCCTCCAAGCACGAGCCCCATGCCCAACGTACTGCACAAGTAACGCAGTACCCTCTTCGCAGCATCCCAGTGCACCTTTCGGTGCCTGCCGGGAGCCACGTAGCGAGCCAGGAGGCTAAGAGGGTACGCGAGGTCAGGTAGAGTGCACGTCATCAGGTACATGAGGCAACCCACAAGCTCTGGGTACGGACCACTCGGCTCTACGGACTCGTCCAAAGGTGGAGCTGAGAGCGAGTGGCTGGTAGACAGAGGAGTGGGCTGTGGCGAGGAGAACTGGAAGCCGAAGCGCTGAAGGACCTGGTGCACCATGTGTGACTGAGTCAGGGTAATGGTGCGCCGAGCTCTGTCCCGGGTGATCTGCAAGCCAAGATAGCTGCACAGTTCACCCAGGTCAGTGCAGGTGTGTCTCTTCTGCAGCTCCGACTTCACAAGGGTCAGTGCCTCAGTGTCAGCAATGGCAAAGACGAGGTCGTCGATGTAGACGAGGACGTAGAACGGCGGCAGCGAAGTGTCGGTGCGTAGAAACAGCGACGGGTCAGCAGTAGCAGGAGCAAACCCAAGAGCTGCAAATGTAGTCCTCAGTGTGTCGTGCCACTCGCGAGGCGCCTGGCGGAGACCGTAGACTGGCCGCCGAAGACTCCACTGAGTACCTGCAGGAAAAGACTCAGTGAAGCCAGGTGGGCGGCGCAATCAGATCTCCTCGTGCAGGCTGCCCTGCAGGAAAGCTGTGCTGAAGTCCAGAGAGTGCAACTTGTAGTCACGCTGAGCAGCGACATGCAGCAACACCCAAAGAGTAGTCATCTTCGGGGTGGGGGAGAAGGTCTGGAAGTAGTCAACTCCCTGTCGCTGACTGAAGCCTCTAGCAACGTAACGCGCCTTGAAGGCAGGCGGAGAACCCGGCGGCCGCTTCACCCTGAAGATCCACATGCCATCGACTATGTTCGCCCCAGGTGGGGGAACCTCGTCAACGTAGGTGCCTGTGGACTTCTAGGATGCCATCTCGGCATCCATGGCTGCATGCCACTGAGAGGAGTAAGGACCCGTAATCGCCTCTGCGTAAGAGCGCGGGGTCGGGATGTCTGGAGCATCCGGGTCTCCCTCAGGGGCCAGCAACATGGAAGCGAAACGAGGTACAGCAGCTGCAAGACACTCAAAGTCCTCCTGCTTGTCCTCAAGGACGTCCGTGCCAAGAGCACACTCATCCGCGACGGACGGAGGACCGGCAGACGTAGACACAGCAACGAGAGCAGTGGTGTAGTCTAGACGGCAGGCAGCAGCAAAGTCAAGCAGCTCAGCAACGAGAGCAGACGCAGCAGCAGAGTCAAACGCAAGGTCTGTGACAGCAGTGGTGAGGAGACGAGAGACAGTGGGACTGGCAGCACGAGCGCGGTCAGACTCAGGGTCAGGGACCTCAGGAAGAGAGGACTCAGGAGGAGCTGGCAGAGGAACACGCAGAGGAACAGAGGAAGGACGAAGGGTCATAGCGTGCGTGCCGGGGACAGGAGGAGGACGGGAACGAGGAACACGACGAGCAGTGCAAACAGGCGAGACAGGACGAGACGCAGCCTCACGACACTCTGTAAGACCGCCCGACTGCTCAGTGTAACGAGAAAGAGCAGGCAGTGGAGAGGCCGGCTGTAACGGCGGCTGCGACTGGTCAGGCGGGGGACACAGGAGGGGAGGAGTAAGGTCAGTAGAAGACGGGGTACCAAGAACCTCTTGAAGCAGGGGAACGAAGTACGGTCGCGGCCGCACAGCGCCACCAGGGTTAACAGCTCCAGCACCTCCAACACCAGGGCCTCCAACTCCAGCGCCTCCTGCGCCAGTGCCTCCAGCTCCAGCGCCACCAGCGCCAGGAGCACCAGACTCTGTAAGGTCTCCAGCTCCAGCACCCTCAACACCACCAGTCCCAGCATCTCCAGTACCCCGGGTACGAGCACATCCAGGACCAGTGGTCGCAGTACCTCCAGTAACACCAGCTCCAGCAGCAACTCCAGTACCTCCAGCTCCAGCAGCGCCAGCACCTCCAGCTCCAGAAGATCCACTCCGAAGGCGCGTACGCCGAACAAACCACTCACGCAACTGCTGCGGAGACAGTCTCGGCGAAGCACCAGCAGAATCTCCAGACGAAGCAGCACCCTGAGGCTCTGCACCTCCAGACTCCGCACCCTCCGACGCAGCACCCCCAGGCTCAACACCACCAGGCTCAGCACCCCCAGGCTCACCACCCCCAGTCGCAACACCCCCAAGCTCAGCACCCCCAGTCTCAGCACCCTCAGAATCCGCACCCCCAGGCTCCGCACCCCCAGACGCAGCACCCCCAGACGCAGCACCTTGAGCAGCACCTGAGCCGACAGCTACCTGAACAGGCGCAGGACCAGGGAGAGGGTCTACCTGAGACACACCTGAGGGAGCAGGACCCTAGGGCGGGAGGGGGTCTACCGGAGGGGGACCGGGAGCAAGGAAGAGCGGCGAGGGCAGGGGAGGAGCAGAGCGGTAGGGGAAGAGACGGTAAAAGGGAACCGACTCGTCAAACGTGACGTCCTGAGAAGGGAAGACACGGCGCGAGGTAGGGTGGTAAAACTGCCAGGCAGGCGCGTCAGGGACAAAGCCAAGGAAGACGCAGGGGATAGCACGGGGGGAGAGCTTGTCCACGGACGTGTTGCGAACAAAGGCACGAGATCCCCAGACCCGGAACACCAACGCATCGCCAACCTCCCCCGTCCAACGCATTGTGGGCGAGGTCTCCGGCAAGGAGATATGGGGCCAGAGGTTGAGTTGATGCGCAGCGTACTGGACCGCAAACGGCCACAGAAAATGGGGAGCAACCGCATGGATCATGGAGGTACGAGCGATCTCCATGACTAAGCCAATGCGGCGCTCACCAATCCCATTTCGCTGAGGGGAGTCCAGAAACGTGAACGACTGGAGAATGCCCTCCCCACGACAAAAGTCCCGCAAGAGGTTGGAGGAGAACTCACCACCTCTGTCAGAGTGCAGACGCAGGACAGGAAGGTCCTGGCCGAACCGCTCGCGGAGCTGGAGACGGACCGTGCGGATCCAAGGGATCAAGACATCAACGACCTGACCCTTGCTGCGCAAGGGGATGACCGTGGTGTACCTTGTGTAGTCATCAACTACCAGCAGAAAGTAGCGCTCGCGGCTCTGACCACTGACGCGGGCTGGGCCCCAAACATCCATGTGGAGAGTCTGCAGGGGAGCAGTCGTCGGGGGAAACGAGGAGGAGTGAGGAGCGGCGCGCTGCCGCCCCTCGACGCAAGGGAGGCAGGGTGGGGCAGGTGAGGGCGGGAGGGGAGGCAGAGACCTGGGGAGGCCAGAGGCAAGAAGACGAGAGTGCATGCCACGAAGGCGTGGCAGGGAGGGGTGACCCAGGCTGTGGTGCCACAGAAGAGTCTGGTGCGACAGGAGGCAACACGAGCAAGAGGCGGCTACCTGACCTGACGCGGACACCTAAGCTGACGCAGCTATTTGAGAAGGCTCAGTAGCGAGTGTGTACAGACTCGACCCTGGCCGACGAGTGAACGTGGCCAGGTGACGCCCCATCCGTGTGCACGTGCAGATTGACACACGCTGACCCCCAGGAGTGGTGGTAGTGACCATCGCATCCTGGAGGGCAGCGGTACTCACCAAGTTCGTAGAGAACGAGGGGAGGTGAAGACCTGATAGTGAACCGGACGGAACCACCGGAAACGGGAGGACAGTGGAGGAACGGGCCACTACCGGTCCCCCGGAGGGGTCACCCAGTCTGACCAGGACAGGTGCAAGGAGAGGAGTGAGGGTGGTTCTGTCACGAAAGAAACAGCGCGAGGCGCCTGAGTCCAACGTGAAGGTGTGCAAGGCCTCAGCAGGCGTAGTACCAGGGAGAGTACCAGACGCACTAGCACCTAGAGCAGCAGCGGCTATACCTGGGTCAGGCGGCACACACTGGTAACAGTCACCCTCAGCACTAACAGACAAAGCATACATAGCAGAAAGAATAGCATCAAAGTCTAGGTCAAAGATAGCAATCCTAGACTTAAGCAGATCTGCCCAGCGAGGGAGCTCGACGTCGTCACCAAACTCAGCACACCAAGCGTCGTCGAGACGGGAGAAGCAGCGGTGCGGAGTGTGGGACCGACCGCAAGTCTGACCAGCACGATCACCCGTGCGAATGACATACGGGCAACTACCCCCAGACGCCCCACGCAGAAACCACTCACGAAGCTGCTTGGGCGACGGGGTCTCGCTCCGACACTGCTGCTGCTGACGCTGGCCACCTCCAGAACCACCACGCCGAGCGCCAGTCCCACCTCCACCAGTCCCACTGCCGCCACTGCCGCCACTCCCACCGCTGCCTCCACCGCCGCCACTAGAGCCCCCACTCCCTCCAGCAGTCCCACCGCCGCCACCACCTCCACTGCTGCCCCCACCACTACTCCCGCTGCCACCTCCACCACCACCGCCGCCACCTCCACCACCCTTGCCACCCTTGCCGTTGCTGCTGCGGCGCTTCGCACTAGCAGAAGCAGCCCCGACGTCCTCAGTAACAAAGACGTCAGCAACAGTAGCAGAGGCGTAGGAGGGGGCAAGGGTGGAGGGGGAACGCCCCTCAAAGAAGGGCGGGCGCGGAGTGCCACGAGCAGCACCTACAGCAACTGCACTAGTCTCAGTTGCAAGGAGATGCTGCTCGAGGAGGTCTACAGTGAGGGAGGTGGGGTCAAGAGAGAGGAAGTGGTCCCTGACAGAGCGAAGAGAGTCAGGGAGGCAAGTGACTATGAAGTAGAGGGTGATGAACATCGGGGGCTGGTTCTTGTCAAGGAACTCAGCAGGGACGGCGGCACGGTAGCGAGCGTCGCTAGCGCGAAGGTGGGAAACTAGGTCCTCGACTGTGGCAAAGGAGGACAGGTCGGGGAACAGGTAGGGTAGAAGCAGGCGGCCTAGAGCAGCAGTGGCAGGGGAGGAGTAGCGAGCGACTAAAGCGTCGTACAGTGCCTGGGCGGTCCTGTGCTGTCCAAAGTGAGCGCATTCAGCTAACGGCAGGTGGTTGCGAATGGCTAAGCGGGCAGCAGCGTCGCGAGAAAGCCACTGTGAGCGAGTCGCACCGTCAGCTGTGGTGGGAGGGGCAGTAGGGGCACCGGACACGTGGTCAAACAGGGAAACACCGTCCTTAATATCGCTCAGGAGGTACAGCTGCAGGTCGTCGAGCCACGTGTCAAACTGAACCGGTCTACCCTCATGATCGAATGTGAGAACCCGAAGCGAGGCCATAGCTGTGAAGTCGGCAGGAGCAGCAGAAGCAGCAGTAGCAGCAGCAGTAGTGGCTGTAGCAGTAGCAGCAGTAGCGACAGTAAGGAGAAGGGGCCGAGGGGCCTGGGGCCTAGGGGCCAACGGGGCCGGGCGCGGGGCTAGGGGTCGACAGGGCCGGGCGCGGGGCTAGGGGTCGACGGGCCGGGGCGCGGGCTAGGGTCGACGGGGGCAGGGGCGCGGGCTAGGGTCGACGGGGGCCGGGGCGCGGGCTAGGGTCGACGGGGCCGTGGCGTGGGCTAGGGGTCGACGGGGGGTGGCCGAGCGCGAGCTAGGGGTCGACAGGCCGGGCGCGGGCTAGGGGTCGACGGGGTCGGGCGCGGGGCTAGGGGTCGACGGGGGGGGGGGGGGGGGGGGGGGGGGGGGGGGGGGGGGGACCGCGAGGCTAGGGTCGACGGGGCCGGGCGCGGGGCTAGGGGTCGATGGGGGCCGAGCGCGGGCTAGGGGCGACGGGGCCGGGCACGGGGCTAGGGGTCGACGGGGGCCAAGCGCAGGCTAGGGGTCGACGGGGCCGGCGCTGTGGCTAGGGTCGACGGGGCCGGCGCGCTGGCTAGGGTCGACGGGGGCCGTGGCGTGGGCTAGGGGTCGACGGGGGGCCGAGCGTGGGCTAGGGGTCGACGGGGGGCTGGGCGTGGGCTAGGGTCAACGGGGGCCGGGGCGCGGGCTAGGGTCGACGGGGCCGTGGCGCGGGCTAGGGGTCGACGGGGGGCCGGGCGCGAGGCTAGGGTCGACGGGGCCGGGCGCGGGGCTAGGGGTCGACGGGGGCCGAGCGCGGGCTAGGGGCGATGGGGCCGGGCACGGGGCTAGGGGTCGACGGGGGCCAAGCGCGGGCTAGGGGTCGACGGGCCGGGCGCGGGGCTAGGGTCGACGGGGCCGGGCGCGGGCTAGGGGTCGACGGGGGGCCGGGCGCGGGCTAGGGTCGACGGGGGCCGGGGCGCGGCCTAGGGTCGACGGGGGCCGGGGCGCGGGCTAGGGTCGACGGGGCCGGGGCGCGGGCTAGGAGTCGACAGGGCCGGGCACGCGGGCTAGGGGTCGACGTGCCTAGGGGCGACGGGCCTAGGGGCGACACGAGGGTCGCTAGTAGCAGTTCAGTGGTGGGCCCAAGAAAACCGGTCCTAGCGGAGGACCTGCTCTGAAACCATGTCAAGAGAATGAACGAGAATGGATGAACTAGCAATGAGTTGGGTACAAGTACTAACCCTAATTGGGTTGTACCCCTTATGGGCTACCCCACTATAGCCTACACAATATAAGCTATATAACATTTTAACACCTAATGTCCCCATGAGCTAGTGAGGCACCTCTTAGATTCACAGCCAAGTCGCGCTTCCACCAGCTCTCCCCGACCGCACTCTTCACCGCCTGCTCATAGCGCGCGGGCGCGCGCACGGACACGTGGAAGGAGCAGCGCTGTCCACACACACACGTGGCGCAACCTGAGCCGTGGATCACCACTCCCGAGGGGGACGGCGATGCATAGTCTGCGGAGTCATATAATGGAAATGGGAAGCAAGGTAGGAGGTGAGACCGTGTTGTATGAAGAGCTCTTTTCTTAGTGCCTCAAAAAATCCCAAAAGAGGAGGTGATGCATAGTGTGCGAAGCCATATGAATATGAGAAGGAAAGGGGGGCGAACGGGGGTTTGCATGGAAGCATCCTAAAAGAGAGGAATCGTAGGAGCCTCAAAATCTTACGAGAGAGGAAGTGATGCACAAATCGAGGAGTCGTATGAGTACGATAAAGGTAGGGGGCAGGGGGAAATGGATGAGAAATGGGGCGTTGCTGGTAATGAAGCGTTGTTGCTTGATTAGCAACAAGGAAAGGCGGAAAATGCGGAAAGATTTATAATATGGCGCCTAGTAACCGGCATGCACGGAGCCCACCTTGCAACAGCATTGCTAAGCGATGATTGCGCGGCCAATGCACACACATACGACGTGCAATGTAGGTTCACCTGTGCAATCCGCAGGACATCCGTGTGCGTTATAGGCGAGTCGCGTATAGGCGAGGCGCGCGGACGACGTCTAGCATACTCTTCGAGACGCCTTGCAACTCAGATTTCCAATGCTATGAAGTCTTTGCATAGTCTTGAGGCGGCTAAAAAAAAAAAATTAGACCGCGCCTACGATTTATGCAACACACATTTTCCATGATTATTCAATATCATTTGAGCTTAGTCTATTTTTTAGGCGCCTAAAACTACACAATTCATTTCTCCCATGTACATTGAAGTCTCAGTCTCACCTCCTGACGATGTCCAGCATACTCGTCGTCGTTTTTCGTCGTCGTCTGAGCTGTGCCACGCGGTCATCGGAAACGCTGGAAGCCGCAACGCCAGTGGAGGTAGCGCCACTAGTAGCGGCGGCGCCAGTAACGGCGTTTCCCCCTGATGCGTATGCATTGAAGGTGACAAGCAGCGGCTTTCGCAGCGGCTTTCGCGACGATTGCGGGTCCCATTCGCCGCGTAGCCTTCCGTTCTATCCCCCTGATGCCGCCAATCCCGCCATGCTGATGCTTTCCACTCCTGCATCGGGTTTGGACACGTATGGCAGTAACGATTCGGCTATAACGAGTACGAGGAGGCACGTCACGATGGAAACGAGCACGCGATACCAATATATATGATACCCAATCAAGGGCTCTTTTCCTCATGTGTATTACCTCCCGTTTTCGTCCCGAGAGTCGTCAACATGTGTGAAAACACACGAGAGACGTGCGACATGTGCGTCGCTGACGACATTGGCGACGGCATTGGGAGGGCGTGCGACGCTTGCCAAGTGAGCTCAGGTACGAGCGACTCAGAGTCTGCAATCAAGTCAGGGCGTGTTTCGAAATCGATCGAGCTATATTCGTGTCCGTTCGACCTACCCATGACGACTAGCAGACACCTGCTATACGGACAGAGAAAGAATAGCGCCTCGAGAATAGCTTATAAGGTCTGACACACAGTTGTTACGTTTGACAATCTTTTCAAACAAACCCAGGCTAAATTATGACAATCAGAGTTTGAATCTATTTAACCAAACGTCTCCCTTTGTGAGGTTCAGAAACAGCAAAAATATCCTGGACTAAGAAACCACGTGCACTCGAGCTAGATAGAGAACTGGAAAAGTAGGCTACTGAGCTACATACTCGAATCTGAGCTACAACCAATGAAGCGGATAACGAAAACATTCGATATAGCCGATGCGCGCGCACTGCATTGAATCCTCCCCCCCACCCAATTTCACCCGGCCAATATCATACATACTCAAATTATGCCCGGAGCATTTTGCATCCGTAATCAACCAAAATTTTTGCGATATAGTACGGACGTTACTTTTGTCAGAGGTCCACTGGTGATCCCCGATTGATCCTAGGGAAGGGTTACAGGCATGTTGGCCTGGGGGGTTATGGGCGCACTGACCCGCTACTTAACAAGCCCTTTTATCCCAATGGTATAGTGGTTGGGATTCTGATATGGTATCAGAGCGAAGGTCTCGGGTTCGAATCCTGGTGTATGCACTTCGGGCATCCCAGTGCGGAGGGGTGTTAGAGGTCCACTGGTGATCCCCGATTGATCCTAGGGAAGGGTTACAGGCATGTTGGCCTGGGGGGTTATGAGCGCACTGACCCGCTACTTAACAAGCCCTTTTATCCCAATGGTATAGTGGTTGGGATTCTGACAACTTTGTTATTTGGTTATAAGCACAAATATGAAACGAATCCGCCACTAACACCTCACCCGCTTATGAAGTAAAATATGAAATAAAATAAAACCCTTAGATAACCTGGACACACTTTAGAAAATTCAACCCTAAACACGGAAAGCCATCCAGGGTTGATGCCTTCCCCTTTTGCCTGCGTTTTTCCAATGGGTATTATTTTATTTTTGGTTCTTTACGGAAGTCTCGCTCCGACGCAAGGGCGTGTAATAAAATATTCAGGGTAACCCATGTCTGGGTTCTTCTGCGTGTAAAGGGTTACGCATTCACCTCGACACCTCAACACAATCGTTTGTATTTCCGTTCGGTATTCGCGTTCTGTTTCTGTCACATCTTGAACGTGCGATTAGCGTGGAAAGCGTGAATGAAAAGCGAGAACCAATCGGCGTTGAGAATTTGGGGTTTAGTACAGATGCAAACCGCCCCAAGCATAAATTGAGTATGTATGATAATGGCCGCAATTTCACCTTTGCATCTGTCAGATTTGCTAACACGAAGCTCTGAAGGGTTTAGATCGGAGTTGAACATGTCAACAGAGAACCAGAACCTGTCAGAACATATATATAGCTTATGCTGTTGTGTAGGCCATAGTGGGGTATCCCATAGGGGGTACAACCCAATTAGGGTTTCCTATATGTACTCACTTCATTCATAGTTCAGTCATTCTTGTTCAAAATCTTCTCATGGTATCGAGCAGGTTCCCCCTTGGGAACTGTGCTTAGGGCCCACCACATCGATTTTTTTTTTTTTTCCTGCCCGAAGCGCGCTCAGCCCGAGTCGCGCTCCGGGCCCTCACTTCGTCGAGCCGCCCTAGCGGCCCTTCACTGCGGCCCCGCCACTCGTCTCAGCGGCCCCGCCGCCCGTCTTCGCGGCCCCGCCGCCTCTCTCCTAGCGGCCCCGCCGCCCTACCTAGCGGCCCCGCCGCCCTACCTCGCGGCCTAGCCGCCCCATCGCGGCCCCGCCGCCCCATCGCGGCCCCGCCGCCCCATCGCGGCCCCGCCGCCCCATCGCGAGGCCCCGCCGCCCTACCTAGCGGCCCCGCCGCCCTTCCTCGCGGCCCCGCCGCCCCATCGCGCGGCCCCGCCGCCCTACCTAGCGGCCCCGCCACTCTACCACGCGGCCCCGCTGCCCTATCTCGCGGCCCCGCCGCCCTACCCAGCGGCCCCGCCGCCCTTCTGCAGCGGCCCCGCCGCTCCTCTGCAGCGGCCCCGCCGCCCTACCCAGCGGCCCCGCCGTCCTTCTGCAGCGGCCCCGCCGCTTCTCTGCAGCGGCCCCGCCGCCCTATCAAGCGACCCCGCCGCCCTTTCTGCAGCGGCCCCGCCACTCCTCTACAGCGGCCGAGCCGCCCAGCAGCAGCGCAGCCGAGCCGCCCAGCAGCAGAGCAGCCGAGCCGCCCCGCCGCCGAGCCGCGCTGCAGCCGAGCCGCCCGGCCGCCCACCAGCTGAGCCGCCGTGCAGCCGACCGCCCAGCCGCCGAGCCGCACAGCTGCCGGGCCGCCCTACTGCCGAGCCGCCCGACCTGCCCTGCCTGGTGAGCACAGCACCACTGTTACTGCGTGCCCTTCCCCTACTGCTTGCACTACTACACTGTCGTCGTCATGGCTACCCCTAGTGTCCTCGCTTTTGACGCTGAGGGTCGAGCCATTGACTTTGAGGTCTGGGTCGACGACCTGCAGCTGTTCTTACAGTGCGATAGGGCGGACGGTCTTTCCCTCTTTGACCTCACCTCTGGCGCCTCTCCTGCCCCTGCTGCTGATGCTGACCCCACTGTTCGCTCTCAGTGGGCCACCCGCGATGCTGCTGCACGTCTTGCTGTGCGTCGCCACCTGCCTACCACTGAGCGCGCGCACTTTAGTCAGTACAAGAGTGCTCAGACCTTGTACGACGCTGTAGTTGCGCGCTACTCTTCCCCTGCCACTGCTGCCCTGAGCCGTCTCATGCTACCGTACCTCTTTCCTGACCTTGCTGCCTTTCCCACTGTCGCTGACCTCATTACGCACCTCCGCACTAGTGACACTCGCTACCGCGCCGCCCTTCCTGCTGAGTTCTGCGCCAAGAACCCCCCCCCCATGTACATCACTCTCTATTACATAGTCACACGCCTCCCTGACTCTCTTCGCGTAGTCAGGGACCACTTCCTCTCAGTCTGTCCCACCACTCTCACTGTCGACCTCCTCGAGAAGTCCCTCCTGGCGGCGGAGAAGAGCATCGTCGCTGTAGGAGCCTCTCGTGGTAACCCTCGCACCCCCATCTTTGAGGGGTGTTCTCCTTCCCCCCTGCTGCCCTCGGTTGCCTCTGCTGCTTCTGCCGACCTGCTTGGTCTTGAGTCGGTCTGCGCGGCGTCTGCCCCTAGCGGGAGGCGCCGCCCTGGCAGGGGCAAGGGGGGCAAGGGCGCGGGTGGAACTGGCGGGGGCGGTGGAGGTGGCGGTGGAGGCGGCGGAGGGAGTGGGGGTGGCGGTGGGAGTGGTGGCGGGGGCGGTGGTGGCGGTGGCAGCAGCGGAGGAGGAGGCGGTGGTGGCGGCAGCGGTGGGAGCGGAGGCAGCGGTGGTGGTGGAGGTGGAGGCGGCGGTGGCGGAGGGGGTGGAGCTGGTCGGGGTGGTGCCCCGCAGCGTAGCGGCTCTGGTGGTGGCCAGCGTCAGCAGCAGCAGCAGCAGCGTTCGCGGGACATCCCCCCGCCCCAGTAGCTCCGTGAGTGGTACACGCAGCGTCAGCGGGGTGGGGGTTTTGGTCCGTGCACCTACGTCCTTCGTTCCGGCGACCGCGCGGGTGAGCAGTGTGGGGGTGCCCACCCCACCCAGCGCTGCTTTGGCCGCCTGACGGACGCTTGGCGTCAGCAGTTCCCCGAGGCTAGTGAGATTCCCCGTTGGGGAGAGCTGTCTAGGGCTGGCGTAGCTATCTTTGATCTTGACTTTGATGCTATCCTTGCTGCCATGTATGCTGTGACTATTAGTGAGGAGGGTGACTGTTACCAGTGTTTCCCGCCCGACCCGGGCATTGGTACTGCTGCGCTAGGTACTTCTGCGGCTGCTGCTCTAGGTGCCAGTGCGTCTGCACTCTCAGGTACTGGTGAGGCTGCGCTCTCAGGTACTGCGTCGGCTTCGGCCTCCCTCACCTTCACGCTTGACTCAGGGGCTTCTCGCTCCTTCTTTCGAGACCGCACCACACTCACGCCGCTTGGCCGGCCGGTTGCAGTCTCCCTGGCTGACCCCTCTGGGGGTCCTGTCCTCTCTCACTTCTCCACTGTCCTCCCGTGTCCGGCTGCCCCCTCGGGCACCTTGTCTGGTCTGTACCTCCCCTCGTTCTCGACGAACTTGGTGAGTGGTGCTGACCTGCAGGATGCGGGGGTTCACCAGTTTACTCCTGCGAGTCAGCGGGTGACCCACTGCTCGGACGCCCGCACAGGCCGACACCTGGCCACGTTTTCGCGTCGGCCGGGGTCGAGTCTCTACACCCTGACCACTGAGTCTCCTCCTGTCCCTGCGTCTGGCCAGGTAGCTGCGTCGGGTCAGGTGTTTGCTGCTGCGTCCAGGTCTGGTCCTGCGTCTGCCCCCTGCTCGTGTCGCCTCCTGTCTCACGAGACTCTCCTGTGGCACCACCGTCTTGGCCACCCCTCCTTGCCTCGTCTTCGGGGCATGGCTTCCCGTGTCCTTGTCTCTGGTCTTCCCCGGTCTCTCCCTCCCCTTCCTTCGGGACCCGGACCTTCCTGTGTCCCCTGTGTCGAGGGGCGGCTCCGGGCTGCCCCTCACTCCTCCCAGTTTCCCCCGACAGAGGCTCCTCTGCAGACGCTTCACATGGACGTGTGGGGCCCGGCCCGCGTCCGTGGGCAGGGTCACGAGCGCTACTTCCTGCTGGTGGTTGACGACTACTCGCGTTACACCACAGTCTTCCCCTTGCGCAGCAAGGATGATGTCACTGAGGTGTTGATCGACTGGATCCGCGCAGCTCGTCTCCAGCTCAGGAGGAGCTTCGGCTCGGACTTTCCTGTTCTGCGTCTGCACTCTGACCGAGGTGGAGAGTTCTCCTCTGGCCTTCTGCGAGCCTACTGTCGTGCACGAGGCATCCGCCAGACCTTTATGCTTCCGGACTCTCCACAGCAAAATGGGATTGCTGAGCGCCGCATTGGCATGGTCATGGACGTCGCTCGTACGTCCATGATGCATGCGGCTGCCCCCCATTTTCTGTGGCCGTTTGCGGTTCGGTACGCGGCGCATCAGATCAACCTTCACCCCAGGGTCTCCCGGCCGGAGACCTCCCCAGCTCTGCTGTGGACGGGGAAGGTCGGCGATGCGTCTGCGTTCCGTGTCTGGGGATCTCGGGCGTTTGTCCGCGACTTGTCTGCGGACAAGCTGTCCCCTCGTGCTGCTCCCTGTGTCTTCCTCGGCTTCCTCCCTGACGCCCCAGGGTGGCAGTTCTACCACCCCTCCTTTCGTCGTGTTCTGTCCTCCCAGGACGTCACGTTCGACGAGTCAGTCCCCTTCTACCGCCTCTTCCCCTACCGCACTCCTTCCCTCCCCCCGCCACCGCACTTCCTTGAGCCAGGTCCCCCCCCGGTAGACCCCCTTCCCCCTCAGGGTCCTGCCCCTTCAGGTGTGTCCCAGGTAGACGCAGTCGAGCCGGTCGAGGTTGCTGGTGACTCTGGTCCTGCTGCGGGTACTGAGCCTGGGGGTGCTGACTCTGGGGGTGCTACGCGCGTGGGTGCTGAGCCTGGGGGTGCTGAGCCTGGGGGTGCTGAGTCTGGGGGTGCTGAGCCTGGGGGTACTGCGACTGGGGGTGCTGAGCCTGGGGGTGCGGAGTCTGGGGGTGCTGAGCCTGGGGGTGCTGCGACTGGGGGTGCTGAGCCAGGGGGTGCTGCGTCTGGAGCTGCTGAGCCTGGAGCTGCGGAGCCTGCGGCCACTGGACCTCCCCTTGTGGCGTCTGGCGGTGCGGGACCTGGCGGTTCTCCGGGTGCTTCGCCTCGGCGGGAGCCCCTCTCTCCACAGGAGCTGCGCGAGTGGTTTGCTCGCCGCTGGAGACGTACTGCTGGAGGTGGAGCTCCTTCGGCTGCTGAGGGTACTTGTGCCGCTGGTCCCGGAGCTGCTGGGCCCTCGGGTCCGCCTGGAGCTGGAGCTGCTGCGGGTGTTGGTGCTGAGACTGCTGCTGTCCTTCCTGGCGGTGGTCCTGCTGCGGGTGCTGCTGGTGCTGCTGGAGGTCCTGCCGCTGGAGGTGCTGTTGGCGCTGGTGCTGCTGCTGAGGGTGCTGTCCCTGCTGTGTCTGGAGTCGCCGCGCGGCCTCGGCCGTACTTCGTTCCACTCCTACAGCAGGTTCTTGGTCTTTCTCCTCCTGCAGCGTGTCCACCGCCTGTTCAGTCACAGTCCCAGTTAGAGCCCGCCTCCCCACTTCCTGCTCCCTCTCCTTACACTGGTCCCACTGGAGGTCTTGCTGAGCGTCGTGAGCCTGCGTCTCGTCCTGCGTTGCCTGTTCGTGCTGCTCGCGCTAGTGGTCGCGGTTCGCGTCATCGTCCTCCTCCTGTCCCTGGCACGCACCGGATGTCTTTGCGTCCGTCCACTGCTCCTCTGCGTGCCCCTTTGCCTTCTCCTCCTGAGTCCTCCCTTCCTGCACTTACCGACCCAGAGTCCGACTCTCTTCGTGCTGCTAGTCCTACTGTCACACGTCTCCTTGCTACTGTCGTCACTGACCCCTCTTTTGAGTCCACTGCTGCGTCTGCTCTTGTTGCTGAGCTCGTCGACTTTGCTGCTCGCTGTCGTCTAGACTACGCTGCCGGTCTTGTTGCTGAGTCTGCGTCTGTCTGTCCTCCGTCCGTCGGGGGTGAGTGTGCTCTTGGCACGGACGTCCTTGAGGACAGGCAGGAGGAGTTCCAGTGTCTGGCTGCTGCTTCACCTCATCTCGCGTCCGTACTACTTGCCCCTGAGGGAGACCCGGATGCACTAGACATCCCGACTCCGCGCTCTTACGCGGAGGCCGTAGAGGGTCCCTACTCCTCTCAGTGGCAGTCAGCTATGGATGCAGAGATGGCGTCCTGGAAGTCCACAGGCACCTACGTTGACGCGGTTCCCCCTCCTGGGGCGAACATCGTCAGTGGCATGTGGATCTTCAGGGTGAAGCGGCCGCCGGGCTCTCCACCTGTCTTCAAGGCGCGGTACGTCGCTCGTGGCTTCAGTCAGCGGCAGGGAGTTGACTACTTTCAGACCTTCTCTCCCACCCCGAAGATGACCACTCTTCGGGTGCTGCTGCACATAGCCGCTCAGCGCGACTACGAGCTCCACTCTCTTGACTTCAGCACTGCTTTCTTGCAGGGTAGCCTGCACGAGGAGATCTGGCTGCGCCGTCCACCTGGCTTCACTGGGACTTTCCCTACTGGCACCCAGTGGAGCCTCCGACGGCCAGTCTACGGTCTCCGCCAGGCACCGCGTGAGTGGCACGACACACTGAGGACTACGCTTGCGGCTCTTGGGTTTGCTCCCTCTACGGCTGACCCGTCGTTGTTTCTGCGCACCGACACTTCTTTGCCGCCGTTCTACATCCTCGTGTACGTCGACGACTTGGTCTTTGCCACAGCTGATACTGCTGGACTAGCCTACGTGAAGTCCGAGCTGCAGAAGAGACACACGTGCACAGACCTGGGTGAACTGCGCAGCTACCTTGGCTTGCAGATCACTCGGGACAGAGCACGCCGCACCATTACCTTGACTCAGTCACACATGGTGCAGCAGGTCCTTCAGCGCTTCGGCTTCACGTACTCCTCGCCTCAGGCCACTCCTCTGTCTACTCGCCACTCGCTCTCAGCTCTGCCTTCGGATGAGTCCGTAGAGTCGAGTGGCCCGTACCCAGAGCTTGTTGGCTGCCTCATGTACCTGATGACCTGCACACGACCTGACCTTGCATACCCTCTTAGCATTCTTGCACGCTATGTTGCTCCTGGGAGACACCGACCAGAGCACATGGCTGCAGCGAAGAGGGTGTTGCGCTACTTGTGCAGTACGTCGGGCATGGGGCTAGTGCTTGGAGGGCGGAGTCCAGTGGTCCTCACTGGGCACGCGGACGCTTCTTGGGCTGACGACCAGGCTACGCAGCGGTCGTCGCAGGGTTACACCTTCAGTCTTGGTTCCGGCTCTGTCTCGTGGCGGGCTACTCGCTCGTCCTCTGTTCTCGGCTCCAGTTGTGAGGCTGAGATCTACGCCGGGGCCATGGCTGCACAGGAGCTTCGCTGGCTCACCTACCTGCTGACTGACCTTGGAGAGCCGCCTCGTTCTCCTCCAGTGCTGTACGTAGATAACAAGGCCATGCTGGCCTTGTGTCGAGAGCAGCGCTTGGAGCACAGAACGAAGCACATTGCTCTCCGTTACTTTCTTGCTCGTGAGCTGCAGCAGCGTGGTCAGTTGCGACTTGCGTACGTGGCCTCTGAGGCCAACACTGCTGATGTGTTCACCAAGGCACTTGCGCCTTGTGACCATCAGCGCTTCTGCACTCAGCTGGGTCTTGTACCTGTCTTGCCTCACTTGCTCTCCTCTTGACCTTGCTTGTACTGTCACATATATATACCTGCTCTTGCTTGTCTAGCTCTATATATATATGTGTGCACTCTTGCATGTGAACTGGCCTTGTGGCCTTGTCGTTGTGCTCGGACTGTGTGGTGACTTTGTGATCCACCCTGAGCTTTGCTGTGCTTTGCGTGACTGGTCTTGTGACCCCTTGTTCTCCCCCACTTTGCCTATGGGGGTGTGTCAGAACATATATATAGCTTATGCTGTTGTGTAGGCCATAGTGGGGTATCCCATAGGGGGTACAACCCAATTAGGGTTTCCTATATGTACTCACTTCATTCATAGTTCAGTCATTCTTGTTCAAAATCTTCTCAGAACCAGCACGGACGCGCTGCACCATTATCGCAGATCGAATTCCAATGTCGACAACGCGAATTCTAACCGACAATTAGAATTGGGGTTCAAGGGCAACGATGACTTGGTTGGAATCTCGAAGAGCCAAGTGTGAGAATGAACGAGGAATGAAAAGACTAAGGGAAAGTTGGGTACAAGTACAAACCCTAGAAAGCTGTACCCCATATGTGCTACCCCACTATAGCCTACAGCAGCTAAGTCATATAAATCTGACACACCCCCATAGGCAAAGTGGGGGAGGACAAGGGGTCACAAGACCAGTCAAGCAAAGCAAAGCAAGCTCAGGGTGGATCACAACGTCACCACACATTCCGAGCACAAGTTCAAGGCCACAAGGCCAGTTCACATGCAGGATTACATATATATATATAAGGCTAAACAAGCAAGAGCAGGTGTATATATATATATGTAACAGTACAAACAAGGTCAAGGGGTGAGCAAGTGAGGTAAGGTAGGCACAAGACCCAGCTGAGTACAGAAGCGCTGATGATCACAAGGCGCAAGTGCCTTGGTGAAGATATCAGCAGTGTTGGCCTGAGAGGCCACGTACACAAGGCGCAGCTGACCACGCTGCTGTAGCTCACGAGCAAGGAAGTAGCGAAGAGCAATGTGCTTCGTTCTGTGCTCCAGTCTCTGCTCCCGACACAAGGCCAGCATGGCCTTGTTGTCTACGTACAGCACTGGAGGAGAACGAGGCGGCTCTCCGAGGTCAGTCAGCAGGTAGGTGAGCCAGCGAAGCTCCTGTGCAGCCATGGCCCCTGCGTAGATCTCAGCCTCACAACTGGAGCCGAGAACAGAAGACGAGCGGGTAGCCCGCCACGAGACAGAGCCGGAACCAAGGCTGAAGGTGTAACCCTGCGACGACCGCTGCGTAGCCTGGTCGTCAGCCCAAGAAGCGTCTGGGTGCCCAGTGAGGACCACTGGACTCTGCCCTCCAAGCACAAGCCCCATGCCCGACGTACTGCACAAGTAGCGCAACACCCTCTTCGCTGCAGCCATGTGCTCCGGTCTGTGTCTCCCAGGAGCAACATAGCGTGCGAGAATGCTAAGAGGGTATGCAAGGTCAGGTCGAGTGCAGGTCATCAGGTACATTAGGCAGCCAACAAGCTCTGGGTACGGGCCACTCGACTCTACGGACTCATCCGAAGGCAGAGCTGAGAGCGAGTGGCGAGTAGGCAGAGGAGTGGCCTGAGGCGAGGAGTACGTGAAGCCGAAGCGCTGAAGGACCTGCTGCACCATGTGTGACTGAGTCAGGGTAATGGTGCGGCGTGCTCTGTCCCGGGTGATCTGCAAGCCAAGGTAGCTGCGCAGTTCACCCAGGTCTGTGCACGTGTGTCTCTTCTGCAGCTCGGACTTCACGTGGGCGAGTCCAGCAGTGTCAGCTGTGGCAAAGACCAAGTCGTCGACGTACACGAGGATGTAGAACGGCGGCAAAGAAGTGTCGGTGCGCAGAAACAGCGACGGGTCGGCAGTAGAGGGAGCAAACCCAAGAGCCGCAAGCGTAGTCCTCAGTGTGTCGTGCCACTCACGCGGTGCCTGGCGGAGACCGTAGACTGGCCGCCGGAGGCTCCACTGGGTGCCAGGAGGAAAAGTCCCAGTGAAGCCAAGTGGGCGGCGCAGCCAGATCTCCTCGTGCAGGCTGCCCTGCAAGAAAGCAGTGCTGAAGTCAAGAGAGTGTAGCTCGTAGTCACGGTGAGCAGCTATGTGCAGCAGTACCCGAAGAGTGGTCATCTTCGGGGTGGGAGAGAAGGTCTGAAAGTAGTCAACTCCCTGCCGCTGACTGAAGCCACGAGCCACGTAACGCGCCTTGAAGATAGGCGGAGAACCCGGCGGCCGCTTCACCCTGAAAATCCACATGCCACTGACGATGTTCGCCCCAGGCGGGGGAACCTCGTCAACGTAGGTGCCTGTGGACTTCCAGGAAGCCATCTCTGCGTCCATAGCTGCCTGCCACTGAGAGGAGTAGGGACCCTCTATCGCCTCCGCGTAAGAGCGCGGAGTCGGGATGTCAAGTGCATCCGGGTCTCCCTCAGGGGTAAGCAGTACGGACATGAGATGAGGTGAAGCAGCAGCCAAACACTGGAACTCCTCCTGTCTGTCCTCAAGGACGTCCGTGCCAAGGGCACACTCACCCCCGACGGACGGAGGACAGACAGACTCAGACGCAGCAACAAGACTAGCAGCGTAGTCTAGACGACAGCGAGCAGCAAAGTCGACGAGCTCAGCAACTAGGGCAGACGTAGCAGTGGACTCAAAGGAAGGGTCAGTGACAACAGTAGCAAGGAGACGCGTGACAGTCGGACTGGCAGCACGAAGGGAGTCCAACTCCGGGTCAGCAAGGGCAGGAAGAGAGGACTCAGGAGGCGAAGGCAAAGGGGCACGCAGAGGAGCAGTGGACGGACGGAGAGACATCCGGTGCGTGCCGGGCACAGGGGGAGGACGCTGACGCGAACCACGACCACTAGCGCGAGCAACACGGACAGGCGACGCAGGACGAGACGCAGGCTCACGAGGCTCAGCAAGACCTCCAGTAGGACCAATGTAGGGAGAAGGAGCAGGCAGTGGGGAGGCCGGCTGTAACTGTAACTGTGACGGGACAGGCTGTGGACACTCTAAGGGAGGAGGAGGACCAGTAGAAGGCGGGAGACCAAGAACCTGCTCAAGAAGCGGAACGAAGTACGGCCGAGGCCGCGCAGCGACTCCAGACACAGCAGGGACAGCACCAGTACCCCCAGTGGTAGCATCAGCGCCAGCAACACCTCCAGCTCCAGTACCCCCAGCAGCTCCAGTAGCTCCAGGACCTCCAGCAGCACCAGTAGCACCCCCAGCAGGACCGCCTCCAGTACCGCCAACACCCTCAGCAGCTCCAGCTCCAGTCGGACCACGAGAAGACGCAGTGGCTCCAGCTCCAGTAGTACCCGCAGGCCCAGCAGCTCCAGTACTCCCAGTACGAGCACCTCCGGGACCCGTGGCACCAGCACCCTCAGCAGCCGAAGAACCTCCAGCTCCAGCAGCACGCCTCCAGCGCCGGGCAAACCACTCACGCACCTCCTGTGGAGAGAGTGGCTCCCGTCGAGACGGAGCACCCAGAGAACCTCCAGGCCCAGCACCGCCAGACGCCACACGAGCAGGCCCAGCTCCCTCAGGCTCCGCATCCCCAGGCTCAGCACCTCCAGGCGTAGCACCCCCAGGCTCAGCACCCCCAGTCGTAGCACCCCCAGGCTCAGCACCCCCGGACTCAGCACCCCCAGGCTCAGCACCCCCAGTCGTAGCACCCTCAGGCTCAGCACCCCCAGGCTCAGCACCCCCAGGCGTAGCACCCACACGCTCAGCACCCCCAGAGTCAGCACCCCCAGGCTCAGCACCCCCAGCAGCACCAGAGTCACCAGCGACCTCCACAGGCTCGATTGCGTCTACCTGGGACACACCTGAAGGGGCAGGACCCTGAGGGGGAAGGGGGTCTACCGGGGGGGGACCTGGCACAAGGAAGAGCGGTGGCGGGGGGAGGGACGGAGTGCGGTAGGGGAAGAGACGGTAGTAGGGGACCGACTCGTCAAACGTGACGTCCTGGGAGGACAGAACACGGCGAGAGGTGGGGTGGTAGAACTGCCACCCTGGCGCGTCAGGGGGGAAGCCAAGGAAGACGCAGGGAGCAGCACGAGGGGACAGCTTGTCCTCAGACAAGTCGCGGACAAACGCCCGAGATCCCCAGACACAGAACGCAGACGCATCGCCAACCTTCCCCGTCCACAGCAAAGCTGGGGAGGTCTCCGGCATGGAGACCCTGGGCTGAAGGTTGATCTGATGCGCCGCGTACCGAACCGCAAACGGCCACAGAAAATGGGGGGCAGCCGCATGCATCATGGACGTACGGGCGACGTCCATGACCATGCCAATGCGGCGCTCAGCAATCCCATTTTGCTGTGGAGAGTCCGGAAGCGTGAAGGTCTGGCGGATGCCTCGTGCACGACAGTAGGCTCGCAGAAGGCCAGAGGAGAACTCTCCGCCTCTGTCAGAGTGCAGACGCAGAACAGGAAAGTCCGAGCCGAAACTCTCTCTGAGCTGGAGACGAGCTGCGCGGATCCAGTCGATCAACACCTCAGTGACATCACCCTTGCTGCGCAAGGGGAAGACTGTGGTGTAACGCGAGTAGTCGTCAACCACCAGCAGGAAGTAGCGCTCGTGACCCTGTCCACGGACGCAGGCCGGGCCCCACACGTCCATGTGAAGCGTCTGCAGCGGGGCCTCTGTCAGAGGAAACTGGGAGGAGCGAGGGGCAGCACGCTGCCGCCCCTCGACACAGGGGACGCAGGTAGGGGCAGGCCCCGGAGGAAGGGGAGGGAGGGACCGGGGAAGACCAGAGACAAGGACACGGGAGGCCATGCCTCGGAGACGAGGCAGGGAGGGGTGACCAAGGCGGTGGTGCCAGAGGAGAGTCTCGTGAGACAGGAGGCGACACGAGCAGGGGGCAGACTCAGGACCAGACCTGGACGCTGCAGCAAACACCTGACCCGACGCAGCTACCTGACCAGACGCAGTGACTGGAGGAGACTCAGTGGTCAGTGTGTACAGGCTCGACCCCGGCCGACGTGTAAACATGGCCAAGTGTCGGCCCGTCCGAGCGTCCGTGCAGTGGGTCACACGCTGGCTCGCAGGAGTGAACTGGTGAACCCCCGCATCCTGTAGGTCAGCACCACTCACCAAGTTCGTAGAGAACGAGGGGAGGTAAAGACCAGACAGGGTGCCAGAGGGGGCCGCCGGACACGGGAGGACAGTGGAGAAGTGAGCAAGGACAGGACCCCCAGAGGGGTCTGCCAGAGAGACTGCAACTGGCCGACCAAGCGGCGTGAGTGTGGTGCGGTCTCGAAAGAAGGAGCGAGAAGCCCCCGAGTCAAGAGTGAAGGTGTGGGAGGCCGGAGCCGACGCAGTACCTGAGAGAGCAGACTCACCAGCACCTGAGGAAGCAGACGCACTGGCACCTAGAGCAGCAGCCTCGCTAGCACCTAGAGCAGCAGCCTCACCAGTACCTAGAGCAGCAGTCCCAATGCCCGGGTCGGGCGGAAAACACCAGTAACAGTCACCCTCATCACTAATAGTCACAGCATACATGGCAGCAAGAATAGCATCAAAGTCAAGGTCAAAGATAGCTACTCCCGCCCTAGACAGCTCGCCCCAGCGAGGGATCTCAGTGGCCTCAGGGAACTGGTGACGCCAAGCGTCCGTCAGGCGGCCAAAGCAGCGCTGGGTGGAGTGCGAACCCCCGCACGGCTCACCCGCGCGGTCGCCGGTCCGTAGGACGTAGGTGCACGGACCAGTACCCCCACCCCGCTGGCGTGCAGCGTACCACTCACGAAGCTGCTGAGGGGGGGGGATCTCACGAGTGCGCTGCTGCTGCTGCTGCTGCTGGCGCTGACCACCACCGGAGCCGACCCTCTGCGCAGCGCCACCCCGACCAGCTCCACCTCCTCCGCCGCCGCCTCCTCCACCGCCGCCACCTCCGCCACCTCCGCTCCCACCGCCACCGCCGCCGCCGCCTCCGCCTCCACTGCCGCCACTGACGCCCCCACCCCCGCCACCACCCCCACCGCCACCCCCACCCCCTCCGCCGCCTCCACCGCCGCCTCCACCGCCCCCGCTGGCTCCTCCAGCGCCCCTGCCCTCCTTGCCCTTGCCAGTGCGGCGTCTCCCGCTAGGGGCAGACGCCGCACCGACCGACTCAAGACCAACGAGGTCGGCCGCAGCAGCAGAGGCAACGGAGGGCAAGAGAGGAGAGGGGGAGCACCCCTCAAAGACAGGGGCACGAGGGTCACCACGAGAGGCTCCTACAGCGACTATGCTCTTCTCTGCTGCTAGGAGGCGCTCCTCGAGGAGGTCAACGGTGAGGGTGGTGGGGCAAACAGAGAGAAAGTGGTCCCTGACCGGGCGAAGGGTGTCAGGGAGCCGGGTGACTACGTAGTAGAGGGTGATGTACATAGGGGGGGGGTTCTTGGCGCAGAACTCAGGAGGAAGGGCAGCGCGGTAGCGAGTGTCACTAGTGCGCAGGTGCGTAATGAGGTCAGCGACTGTGGGAAAAGCGGCGAGGTAAGGGAAGAGGTACGGCAGGATGAGGCGGCTAAGTGCAGCAGTGGCAGGGGAAGAGTAGCGTGCAACTACAGCGTCGTACAAGGTCTTAGCACTCTTGTACTGACTAAAGTGTGCACGCTCAGCGGTAGGCAAGTGGCGGCGCACACCAAGACGGGCAGCAGCGTCGCGTGTGGCCCACTGTGAGCGAACAGTGGCGTCAGCATCAGCAGCAGGGGCAGAAGAGGCACCAGAAGTGAGGTCAAAGAGAGAGAGACCGTCTGCCCTGTCGCACTGTAGGAAAAGCTGCAGGTCATCTACCCAGACGTCAAAGTCAATGGCCCAACCCTCAGCGTCAAAAGCGAGGACACTGGGGGTAGCCATGACAGCAGTAGACTAGCAGCTGGAGCAGTAGGGTAAGGGCAGCGCAGTGGTAGAGGTGCCGCTCTTACCGGACAGGGCGGCTCGGGCGGCTCGGCGGCTCGGCAGCAACTGCAGCTCGGCGGCTCGGCGACTCGGCGGCTCGGGCGGCTCGGGCGGCTCGGCGGCACGGCGGCTCGGCAGCAACTGGAGCTTGGCGGCTCGGCGACTCGGCGGCTCGGGCGGCTCAGGTGGCTCGGCGGCTCGGGCGGCTCGGGTGGCTCGGGCGGCTCGGCAGCAGCGGCGGCTCGGTAGATCGGCGGCTCAGCGGCGCCGGCGGCTCGGTGGTGACGGCGGGGCCGCGTGGGGACGGCGGCGGGGCCGGGTGGGGCGGCGACGAGGCCGCTGAGGGCGGCGGCGGGGCCACGAAGGGTGGCGACCGGCGCCTTAAGGGTGGGGCCGCGGGGTCGCAAGGGTGGGGCGACGGGGCCAGCAGAGGCGGCGCCGGGGCCGGGAAGGGCGGCGCCGGGGCCGGGAAGGGCGGCGCCGGGGCCGGGAAGGGTGGCGCCGGGGCCGCAAGGGTAGGCGACGAGGCCGCGAGGGCGGCGTGGAGGGGTCGCGAGGGCGGCTCGAGGAGGCCGCGAGGGCGGCGCGAAAGTGCCGCGAGGGCGGCGTGAAAGGGCCGCGAGGGCGGCGCGACGCGACGGGACCGCGAGGGCGGCGCGACGGGGTCGCAAGGGCGACGCGACGGGGCCGCTAGGGAGGCGCGACGCGACGGGGCCGCTGAGGCGGCGCGACGGGGTCGTAAGGGCGGCGCGACGGGGCCGTGAGAGGGGAGCGCGACTCGGGCAGAGGCTGAGCGCGCTCCGGGCAGGAAAAAAAAGTTGGTGGGCCCTAGGAACAGTTCCCACAGGGGAACCTGCTCTATACCATGTGAGAATGAACGAGGAATGAAAAGACTAAGGGAAAGTTGGGTACAAGTACAAACCCTAGAAAGCTGTACCCCATATGTGCTACCCCACTATAGCCTACAGCAGCTAAGTCATATAAATCTGACACCAAGTTCTAGTTAACCAGACTTGAAGACTGGCGAGGTTCTTGATTCGTCAGCTTAAAAAGCAGTGCGGGCAGAATAACCAATGCAACTGGATATTCTGGCACTGGCAAAAGCCGCACTGTACTTGCTGCGATATACGCACTTAGCGCCCAAAAAGCATTCTTTAGGCACATTGCTGCTGAGTCCTGACATGTGTCAGAATCAACTGTGCATGAATGAATGAACTATGAATGATTTGGGTACAAGTACTAACCATAAAGTGTTGTACCCCTTGTAGGCTAACCCACTATAGCCTAAAGAGAACACCAACATATAGTTTGACACACCCCCATAGGCTAAGTGGGAGATAGCAAACACAACAGACGGTCACAAGACCAGTCAAGCAAGAGACCAAGCAAATCAAAGCTAAGGGTGGATCTCAACGACACCAAACAATCTGAGCACAAGCAAGCGGCAACAAGGCCAGTTCACATGCAGAGTTATAATAGCAAGGCTGTACATTGATCACAACCTAGCAAGAGTAAACAAGCAGGAATAAAGATATATATAAATCAGTGTACTGCAAGAGCAAGTCAAGCAAACAGCAGGTGAGGCAGAGTGGGCACAAGCCCAAGAGCAGTGCAGAAACGCTGATAATCACCAGACCCAATGGCCTTGGTGAACACATCAGCTGTGTTGGCCCGCGAGGCCACGTAGGAAAGGCGGAGATGTCGACGCTGCTGCAGCTCACGCGCAAGGAAGTAGCGAAGAGCAATGTGCTTCGTTCTGTGCTCCAGTCTTTGCTCGTGACACAAGGCAAGAATTGCCTTGTTGTCGACGTACAGAATTGGAGGAGAACGAGGCCGCTCCTCCAAGACGGTCAGCAGGTAGGTTAGCCGGCGTAGCTCCTATGCAGCCATGGCCCCAACGTAGATCTCGGCCTCACAGCTGGAACCAAGCACACAAGAAGAACGAGTGGACCTCCACGAGACAAAACCAGAGCCAAGACTGAAGGTGTAACCCTGTGACGAACGCTGAGTCACCTGGTCGTCGGCCCAAGAAGCATCGGGGTGTCCTGTGAGTACCACTGAACCCCGTCCTCAAAAAACGAGCCCCATGCCCGATGTACTGCACAAGTAACGCAGTACCCTCTTCGCAGCATCCCAGTGCACCTTTTGGTGTCTACCGGGAGCCATGTAGCGAGCCAGGAGGCTGAGAGAGTACGGGAGGTCAGGTCGTGTGCACGTCATCAGGTACACGAGGGAACCCACAAGCTCTGGGTACGGACCACTCGGATCTACGGACTCGTCCGAAGGTGGAGTTGAGATCAAGTGGCCGGTAGACAGAGGAGTGGGCTGTGGCAAGGAGAGCTGGAAGCCGAAGCGCTGAAGGACCTGGTGCACCATGTGTGACTGAGTCAGGGTGATGGTGTGCCGTGCTCTGTCCCGGGTGATCTGCAAGCCAATATAGTTACACAACTCACCCAGGTCAGTGCAGGTGTGTCTCTCCTGCAACTCCCCCTTCACTAGGGCCAGCGCCTTAGTGTCAGCAGTAGCAAAAAACCAAGTCGTCGACGTACACAAGAACATAGAATAGCGGAAGGGTAATGTCGGTGTGTAGAAACAGCGACGGGTCAGCAGTAGAAGGAGCAAACCCAAGAGCCCCAAGTGTAGTCCTCAGTGTGTTGTGCCACTCTCGGGGCGCCTGGTGGAGACCGTAGACTGGCCGCCGGAGGCTCCACTGGGTACCTGCAGGAAACGACCCAGTGAAGCCAGGTGGGCGGCGCAGCCAGATCTCCTCGTGAAGGCTGCCCTGCAAGAAAGCTGTGGAGAAGTCGAGGGATTGCAGCTCGTAGTCACGTTGTGCTGAACGTGCAGCAACACTTGAAGCGTAGTCATCTTCGGGGTGGGGGAGAAGGTCTGGAAGAAGTCGACCCCCTTGTCATTGACTGAATCCTCGAGCAACGTGACGCACATTGAAGGCAGGCGGAGAACCCGGCGGCCGCTTCACTCTGAAAATCCACATGCCATCGACTATGTTCGCCCCAGGAGGAGGAACCTCGTCGACGTAGGTGCCTGTGGACTTCCAGGAAGCCATCTCTGCGTCCATGGCTGTCTGCCACTGAGAGGAGTACTCACCCGCGATCGCCTCAGCGTAAGAGCGCGGGGTAGGGATGTCAAGTGCATCCAGGTCTCCCTCAGGGCAAAGCAGCATGGATGCGAAACGAGGTAAAGCGGCCGCAAGACACTCAAGGTCAAACTGCCTGTCCTCAAGGACGTCACTGCTAAGGGCAGGCTCACCCCCGACGGACGGAGGACAGACAGAGTCAGACTCAGTAACAAGACTCGCGACGTAGTCGAGACGACTCCTAGCTGCAAAGTCGACTAGCTCAGTGACTAGGGCAAACGCAGCAGTAGACTTGAAGTCAGGGTCAGTGACGACAGTAGCGAGGAGACGAGTGATAGTAGGACTAGCAGCACGAGCAAGGTCGGACTCAGTGTCAGGAACATGCGGAAGAGAGGACGCAGGAGGCTCAGGTAGGACAACACGCTGGGAATAGAGGAAGGACGAAGTGCCATACCGTGAGTGTCTTGGACAGCAGGAGGACGAGGACGGGCGACACGACGAGCACAAACAAGTGTGGAAGCATGAGTCTCAGGCTCATGACGCTCAGTCAGGGACTCAGTCACCTCAGTGTGAGGAGCAGGAGCAGGCAGCGGGGAGCCAGGCAGTAGCTGTGGTTGAGACTGGTCTGTCGGTGGACACAGGAGAGGTGGAGTGAGGCCAGTGGAAGACGGGATACTAAGAACCTGGCGAAGGACCGAGTCAGGCGGCGGCAGGGACGACTGCGGCTGCGGGTAGAAAAACGGTCGGCGCGGGGCAGTACCAGCAGCTCTAGCTCCTCCACCACCAGCAGCACCAGCACCTCTAGCACCAGCAGCTCCAGTAGCACCTCCAGCGCCTCTAGCACTAGCAGTACCACGAGCTCCGGCAGCGCCAGCACCTCTAGCACCAGCAGTACCTCCAGCACCTCCAGTGCCTGCAGCTCAAGTGGCACCTCCAGCACCTCCAGCACCAGCAGCACCACCTGCTCTGGCAGCTCCAGCACCTCTAGTACAAGCACCTCCAGGACCAGCAGCTCCAGCACCTCCAATACCTCCAGTACCTCCAGCACCTCCGGTGCCAGTAGCTCCAGTAGCACCTCCAGCACCTCCAGTACCTCCAGCTCCAGCGCCTCCAGCACCAGCAGTACCTCCAACACCTCCAGCACCAGCAGCACCAGCACCTCTAGTGCCAGCAGCTCCAGCACCAGCTGGACCTCCAGGACTAGCAGCTCCAGCACCTCCAGCACTAGAAGCACCTCCAGGACTAGTAGCTCTGGCACCTCTAGCACCAGCAGCACCTCCAGTACCTCCAGGACTAGCAGCTCCAGCACCTCCTGCACCAGCAGCACCTCTAGAAGTACCTCCAGCACCTCCAGCACCAGCAGTTCCTCCAGGACTAGCAGCTCCAGCACCAGCAGGACCGTACCCTCCACCACGAGGACTGCCTCGCCGAATGATCCACGCACAAATCTGCTGCGGCGAGAGCGTCTCGAGTAGATCAGGCTGCTGTGGCTGTCCAGCACCAGGACCTCCAGCCGGGTCAACCACAGCTCCACCGCCACTAGGACTCGCAGCACCCCCAGGGTCAGCACCCCCAGTCGCAGCACCCCCAGAACCCTCACCCTCTGTCTCATAAACCCCAGAACCCTCACCCCCAGGCTCAGCACCAGCATTCTCAGCTCCAGAGTCCACAGCAGCAGGCTGCGGAGGCAGCGAAGATGGCCGAGGCGGAAAACCAGAGGGGGTCTCCAAGCGTGGAGAGCGGCGAGTGGCCGCCGTGTCGTCAGTGGCGGGGTCACCCCCCTCAGCTGGGCCAGAGGAGTCAGAAGAGATCTCCAAAGGCTCAACCAAGAGGGGTGGGTCTACCTGAGACACACCTGAGGGAGCAGGACCCTGTGGGGGGAGGGGGTCTACCGGGGGGGGACTGGTACCAAGAAAAGAGGCGCTAGGGGGACCGGGTGGGCCGCGTGCGGGTGTAGCCTGTAGAAACAAACAGACTCGTCAAAGGTGACGTCCTGGGAGGAGAAGACTCGACGCTCGCGCGGGTGGTAGAACTGCCACGGCGGGGCGTTGGTGGGGAAGCCAAGGAAGACGCAGCGGAGAGTGCGAGAGGAGAGCTTGCTCACTTTGGCATCATGAACAAGGGAGAGCGCGCCCCAGACCCGAAACACCGGCGCATCGCCAACCTTCCCTGTCCACCGGAGTATGGGCGAGGTCTCTGGCTCAGAGACACGGGGCCAGAGGTTGAGCTGATGCGCAGCGTATCGGACCGCAAACGGCCACAAAAAATGGGGAGCAGCCGCATGGGTCATGGAGGTACGAGCAACCTCCATGATCAAGCCAATGCAACACTCAGCAATCCCATTTTGCCGAGGAGAGGCCGGAAGCGTGAATGTCAGGAGGATTCCCTTGTCTCAACAAAACTCCGCAAGGAGGTCAGAAGAGAGCTCACCGCCGCTGTCAGAGTGCAGACACAGGATTGGGAAGTCCCGACGAAACCGCTCGCGCAGCTGGCGACGAGTAGCACGGATCCAGGGGATCAAAACACCGCTGACGTCCGCCTTGCGCCGCAAGGGGAAGACAATGGTGTAACATGTGTAGTCGTCAACAACCAGCAGGAAGTAGCGCTCTTGGTCCGTTCCACCGACGGGGGCCGGGCCCCAAACGTCCATGTGGAGAGTCTGCAGAGGAGCAATGGTCGGAGGAAACATGGAAACATTTTCCAGGAAGAGTGCGGAAACATGGAAACTCGGAGGAGTGAGGAGCGGCGCGCTGCCGCCCCTCGACGCAGGGAAGGCACGGCGGGGCAGGCGAGCGTGGGAGGGAGGGCATGGACCTCGGAAGGCAAGAGACAAGGAGACGGGAGTGCATGCTGCGGAGACGCGGTAGGAAGGGGTGACTGAGGCGGTGGTGCCAGAGGAGAGTCTGGTGGGAGAGTACCCGACACGAGCAAGAAGCTGCAAGCTGACCAGACGCACACACCTGACTCGACGCAGCCACCTGACCTGACTCAGCCACCTGTGCAGACGCAGTGGTCAGTGTGTAAAGACTAGACCCAGGCCGTCGAGTGAACGTAGCAAGGTGACGGCCAATCCGGGAGCACGTACAGATCACCACGCACTGCCTTCCAGGAATAAAGATCAACCCAGACATCCTGAATGGAAGCGTTGCTCACCAAGTTCGTCGAGAACGTAGGGAGGTGGAGACCTGACAGAGAACCGGAGGGGACTGCTGGACACGGGAGGACAGTGGAAGCTCGTGCGACTACTGGGTCCCCCGTAGGGTTAGCCAGTGAGACTGGTACCAGTGTAGCAAGTGGTGTGAGTGTGGTGCAGTCACGAAAGAAGCAACGTGCCTGAGTCAAGTGTGAAAGTGTGCAAGGCCTCAGCTGAGGCAGGACCTGTGGCTGGAGACGTACGAGCACCTAAAGCTGCAGCAGACTCACTAGCTCCTAGTGCGGCAGTAGACTCTTTAGCACCTAGAGCAGCAGCCTCTACAGAACCAGGGACACATCGCTAGAAAACAACTCACTAATCAGTTGCGAGGAGAAGGTCTCCTGCTGACTCTGCTGCCGCCGCTGTGCAGTACGCAGAAAACCAAAGCCTCCACCACCTGGACGGGCTCGCTGAATAACCCACTCGCGAAGTTGCTGCGGGGATTGCGTGTCCGGGAGAGGCAGAGGCTGCTGCTGTCCACCCTTAGCTGCTGCGACTACCGTGATAGTGGCCATGACAGGCAGTGGCAGTCAGTAGCAGCGGCGCAGGGGCAGCAGTAGCGACTGCTGTAGTGACTGCGGAGGCCAGTAGAATGCGTGGGCAGCAGGGCACAGGCTAGCGCAGCAACCGCAGTAGTGCCAGCAGTGGCAGCACGAGCAGCAGCAGCAGTAGTAGCAGCAGTCGTAGCAGTAGCAGTAGGAGCAGCAGTAGGACAGTGCGGCTCAGTAGGGGCAGGGTAGCGCGGCTCGGGCAGGGCAGCGCTGCTCGGCAGGGCAGAGCGCTGCAGTAGCAGCGTGTGCAGCAGCAGCAGTAGCAGCATCGTACAATAACAGCAGCAGCGTGGTTAGCAGCAGCAGCAGCAGCAGCAGCAGCAGCTCATGCAGCAGCGGCGCGCTGGGCAGCAGGGCGCGCTGGCGCGTTTAGGGTTGCGGGGCGCGCCGACGTGCTTAGTAGCGGGGCGCGCTGGCGCGCTGGGCTGCAGGGCGCACTGGCGCGCTGGCGCGCGAGGCTGTGGGGCGCGCTGGCGCAGGAGCTGCTCGCGGGCAGCAGGGGCGCTTGAAGCAGGGGCTGCTCGCAGGCAGCAGTGGCGCGCGGGGCAGGGGCTTCTCGCAAGCAGACAGGGCAGGGGCTGCTCGCGGGCAGCAGGGGCGCTCGGAGCAGGGGCTGCTCGCAGGCAGCAGTGGCGCGCGGGGCAGGGGCTGCTCGCAAGCAGCAGGGGCGCACGGGGCAGGGGCTGCACGCGGGCAGCAGGGGCCGCGAGGCAGGGGCTGCTCGCGGGCAGCAGGGGCGCGCGTGACAGTAGGGCAGCGTGCTAGGGCAGGCAGTGCGAGTAGTTGCAGTGCAGCGTGACACTGTGCGAGAGGGCTGGATAGCGCAAGGGCGCTTCGGGGCAGGAACTAGCGGAACGATCCGTGGGCCCTAAAAACTTAACAGGTTTCCTGCTCTGAATACCTTTTCAGAATCAACTGTGCAGGAATGAATGAACTATGAATGAGTTGGGTACAAGTACTAACCCTAAAGTGTTGTACTCTTTGTAGGCTAACTCATTATAGCCTAGAGAGAACAAAAACATATAGTTTGACAACATGCCCAGGGCCAGCCTGACTGGGTACACCTTGGTATGTAGCCCGTCAGCTTCGTTTTTTTGCTTCCCAGGGTTTCCAGCCACCTTCTATTTTGTGTACGCCTGCTGGCTATGAAAATGAAGGAACTGGTTGTGACTGCTACCAGATTGAATATGAAATGACAAAAGTCATTGTGTCTGAGATATATGGATGATGATGATTATACCGTATATAAATAATTATTTATACACATACGGCATACATATAAACGAGGGACTCATGGAGATGGCGAAGGCATCCCTGCGAAAATGGGCAGTGGGGGGACCTGCCGCGTCCTTCTCCCGTATGTGAATTAACTAGCAGGGGGGGCATCTCACCAGCAGCGTGAGGGATCAATAATGCGCAACCACCACTGCACCTTTCGTTGTTGGCTGCACCATGGAGCAATGGTGGTCGTTGGTGGGGAGAGCAGAGCAAAGCAAGCAGCGAGAGCACATGCAGCACTTGCGCCACCCCCACTTCCCCCATCACCTCTGCGCCTTCCTTCGTGGGCATGCAAGCAGCTACAGAGCACTAGCATCATAGCATGGAGTGGGTGGGGGCAGAAGGTGCAGCAGGTAGTGGATGAAGACCCGCACTTGAGCCTTCCCCACCCTCCCCCACCGCCACTGTGCCTTGTGCTGTCGGTTTCACCATGGAGTAATGATGGCCGTTGGGCTCTGCTGTGTCGCAAACCGAGCGGCGTTCACCTGCCCTCCCTCCCTCCCTCCCTCCCTCCCTCCCTCCCTCCCTCCCTCCCTCCCTCCCTCCCTCCCTCCCTCCCTCCCTCCCTCCCTCCCTCCCTCCCTCCCTCCCTCCCTCCCTCCCTCCCTCTGCTGTTGGCTGCACCATGGAGCAATGGTGGTCGTTGGTTGGGGAGAGAAGAGCAGAGCAAGCAGCTAGAGTGCGCTTGCACGGAGTGGGGGAAGCACATGCAGCAGGTAATGAACGAAGGCCCTCACTTGACCTTCCCCCACGTCCCCCACCACCACTGCCCCTTCTGATGTGGGCTGGACTACAGAGTAATGATGGTCGTTAGGCTCTGCTGTGTCGGCATATCGAGGGGCGTCCACCTGCCACGTGTCCAGCACTGTTGCTGCCCCAACGGGCAATGCTGCCAGCTCAGCGGATCGGCCTGATGATGGTGATGATGATGTTGATGGCGATGGTGATGATGGTGGTGATGGCAATGGCGATCCTGCTCTCTCCATGCCTTCCCCCTCTTCTTCCACGTCCCGCGGCAGCACCTGCAGGCTCGAATCAAGGTACACCAGCTTCTCTATCCCTCCTCCACTTCCCCCTCCCCCACTTCCCCCTCCTCCCCCACCAACATCCCCCTTTTGCACCCCTCCTACCCTCCCTTCCTCTAATCTCTCCAAACCTCTTCCCTCTCCCTCCGCTCCTCCCTCCTCCAGCCCTACTCTTCCCCCCTGAACTATCCTCTTCAGCAGCACATTAACCGCCATAATCACCCGGTTCTTAGCCACAGGAAAAGACGGGATAGTTCGGAAAATAACCCTCCCTTTTGCAGGTGCGGCGGCAAGTGCCCACCGAGCAAACTCCTCGAGGTGCACTCGGAGGGCCTTGAGGGGCTGGCGGCAGAAGGAAGCTGCCCAGTAGCCTCCTTCAAAGAGCGTGACGTCAGCAGTGGTGGAGATGTTGGGGAAGCTCTCCAGTCGGTTGGTGGTCTGGCCCCGATGGCTGGTGGTGGGGGGGGGGGGGGGGGGGGGAGGGAAGGGAGGGTGGGGATGGGGGGAGTTGGTGGGGAGTTGGGAGGGAGGAAGATCTTTTGAGGCGCCTCGAAAGCAGAGGAGATGTCGGGGAAGGCTTCCGATCGGTTAGTGGTCATGCCCCAATGGCTGGTGTCGAGGGGAGGGGAGGGATTTGCGGGGGTGGGGAGGAGAGGAGGGGGGGTTGAGGAGGGGGGAGGGGAAGGAGAGGGGGGGGGAGGCGAAAGGGGGGTGCGGAAATCGGGATAGGTGGGAGGGAACAGCTCTGATTAGTTGGTGTTGAAGCCTTGAATCCCATCATATCCCGTTCAAGCCCATTAAAGCCCCGTTCGAGTCACCATCCAAACCAATCACTCACGCGCAGCCGAATTCGCCATTCTTATAGATCCCGTCAATCCAATAAAAGTTGATCCTCAGCGTGCGGTTGCTGCTGTCTCGTGGGTAAAACACCAGGTCGTCCCGCCACCGCTTCACACCCCTCTCCGCCTTCCTGGTGAGCAGGAAGTGCAGGTGCGCTGCCAGGTAGCGCTGGTGGCTGTCCCCCACGATGCTGATCTCCCGAATGCCCCTCTCGTGCAGCGCGCCTATCCAGTCAGAAGAAGGCGTCTCGGGGTGCGTGCACCGGTAGAACGCCCACCTGGTGGGATATTTGGAGAGGTAAGGAGGGGGGGAATGATGTGCTGCCAGGTACCGCTGGTGGCTGTCCCCCACAATGCTGATCTCCCGAATGCCCCTCTCGTGCAACGCGGCTATCCACTCGGATGGGGGAGTCCCCGGGGGGTGCAGCGGTAGAAAGCCCATCTGTAGGAGTGGGGGAGTGGGGGAGTGGGGGAGTGGGGGAGTGGAGGAGTGGGAGTGTGTGCGGTGAGCAGGGAGCAAGTGCAGGTGAGCAGCAAGTGCAGGTGCGCCGCCAGGTACCGCTGGTGGCTGTCCCCCACGATGCTGATCTCGTGAATCCCCCTCTCGTGCAGCGCGCCTATCCAGTCCGATGGGGGAGTTTCAGGGTGCGTGCACCGGTAAAATGCCCATCTGGGGAGGAGGGGGGATGGGGGATCGGGGGAAGGGGGAGTGGTGGTGGGGCGTGGGGATGGGGAGTGGGGATAGGGAGTGGGGATGGGGAGTGAGTGGGGATGGGGAGTGGGGATGGGGAATGGGGATGGGGAGAGAGTGGGGATGGGGAGTGGGGAAGGGGAACGGGGATGGGGAGTGGGGATGGGGAATGGGGATGGGGAGTGAGTGGGGATGGGGAATGGGGATGGGGAATGGGGATGGGGAGTGAGTGGGGATGGGGAGTGGGGATGGGGAATGGGGATGGGGAGTGAGTGGGGATGGGGAGTGGGGATGGGGAATGGGGATGGGGAGTGAGTGGGGATGGGGAATGGGGATGGGGAATGGGGATGGGGAGTGAGTGGGGATGGGGAGTGGGGATGGGGAATGGGGATGGGGAGTGAGTGGGGATGGGGAGTGGGGATGGGGAATGGGGATGGGGAGTGAGTGGGGATGGGGAATGGGGATGGGGAATGGGGATGGGGAGTGAGTGGGGATGGGGAGTGGGGATGGGGAACGGGGATGGGGAGTGAGTGGGGATGGGGAGTGGGGATGGGGAATGGGGATGGGGAGTGAGTGGGGATGGGGAGTGGGGATGGGGAACGGGAATGGGGAGTGAGTGGGGATGGGGAGTGGGGATGGGGAATGGGGATGGGGAGTGAGTGGGGATGGGGAGTGGGGATGGGGAATGGGGATGGGGAGTGAGTGGGGATGGGGAGTGAGTGGGGATGGGGAGTGGGGATGGGGAATGGGGATGGGGAGTGAGTGGGGATGGGGAGTGGGGATGGGGAACGGGAATGGGGAGTGAGTGGGGATGGGGAGTGGGGATGGGGAATGGGGATGGGGGAGTGAGTGGGGATGGGGAGTGGGGATGGGGAACGGGGATGGGGAGTGAGTGGGGATGGGGAGTGGGGATGGGGAATGGGGATGGGGAGTGAGTGGGGATGGGGAGTGGGGATGGGGAACGGGGATGGGGAGTGACTGGGGATGGGGAGTGAGTGGGGATGGGGAGTGGGGAGTGGCGAGTGGGGATGGGGAATGAAGAGCTTGACACCCACTCGAACGGGGGGCTTTAAGGAGCCGTGCAACGGTAGGAGCCAATCTGGGGAGGAAGGGGGGATGGGGGGAGTGCGGAAGGTGGGAAGGGTGTTTGAGGCGCCTCAAAAGACTATCCACACCCATTCGGCCACGCACACTGTCCATCAACACCTATCTGCACCCATCTTCACCCATCTGTACCTGTCGACACGCACATACCTGAGTGACCCATTCGCCTTCACCACCCATCGCCCCGGCACTGACGTCCCATTGCACGGGGAATCCGGCCAATCCCGTGCCGCCTCCTGCTCCTCCTCCCCCTCCCCCTCCCCCTCCCCCTCCCCTTTCCCCTCCCCCTGCCCCTCGCCTGCTTCTGAATGAGTGACAGCTGTGCTGGTGGTACTGCTGCCACCTGTGCTGCCGCTGCCGCTGCCGCCGCGGCTGCGGATGCTGCCGCCACCGCCGCTGCCAATGCTGCTGCCACTAATGCCAGGAGTGCCGGTTCTGGCCTGCAAATTGCCACGTGGCGTGATTGTGATTGGCCAGGAGGCAAGGCTGTGCTGGAGCGTGCGGTTGAAGTGGTGCGTGAAGGAGGCGGAGAAGTTAAGATTGGCAAACCCCACGTGCAGCGTCGCCCTGCGGGGGGGAGGGGAAGTGGGAGGAAGCGCACGAGTGAGGGATGGGGGTGGCATGGGGATGGCGGGGTGGCAAAAGTGGTGATGTTGAGGTTGGCGCACCCCACGTGCAGCGTCGCCCTTGGGGGGTGGGGGGGGGGGGGGAGATGTGGTGGGGGTTAGAGAGGGGAAGGGGCCGGCATGCGAGGGAGGGAGCGGCTGGGTGAGAAGTTGGTGGAGAGGTTGAGGTTGGTGCGGCCCGCGTGCAGCGTCGCAGTGCGCTGAAGAGCGGGGCTGGGTGGGATGGGGGCGGGCGGCATGGGGAAAGCCAGAGATGCACAAGCAAGGGAGGAAGCGGCTGGGAGCGAAGGAGGCGGAGAAGTTGAGGTTGGCGAGCTCCACATGCGGCGTTGCCCTGCGGGGAGGAGCGGAAAGGGGAAGAGCGGAAAGGAGAAGAGCACGGGTGGGGCATGGGGAAGGCGGGGTGGCGAAGGAGGCGGGGAAGTTGAGGTTGGCGAGCTCCACATGTGGCGTCGCCCTGCGGGGAGGAGCGGAAAGGAGAAGAGCGGAAAGGAGAAGAGCACGGGTGGGGCATGGGGAAGGCGGGGTGGCGAAGGAGGCGGGGAAGTTGAGGTTGGCGAGCTCCACATGTGGCGTCGCCCTGCGGGGAGGAGCGGAAAGGGGAAGAGCGGAAAGGAGAAGAGCGGAAAGGAGAAGAGCGGAAAGGAGAAGAGCACGGGTGGGGCATGGGGAAGGCGGGGTGGCGAAGGAGGCGGGGAAGTTGAGGTTGGCGAGCTCCACATGTGGCGTCGCCCTGCGGGGAAGAGCGTGGAGGGGGGAGCACGGGCGGAGGGAAGGTGGGGCTATGGGGTTAACACACATGGGAAGAGAGGGAGTGGCTGGGAGAGAAGGAGGCGGAGAAATGTGAGGTTGGCGTAACCCACATGCAGCGTCGTCCTGGAGTAAGGGGCGCAGAGGAGGCCAGCAAGGAGGGCGGGGGGGGGGGCATGGGGAAAGTACGGGGGAACATTGGGGAAGGTTCGGGGAAAGGATGTTTTAAGGTACGAGATTAAACCCTTAAACCCTCAACCCGAAACCCTAACCTGGTACGAGATTAAATGCAATGCAAAGAGGACTATGATGCAGGGCCAAACATCAACACTGTGCCAGAGATTCACACTGTCAACAGTAATTGGCGCAAATTGATAATTGTAACAACCCAAAAGACGAAACCAGAATTTTAGCTATCAGCAGTATTTTAGTAAGTAGAAGGGAACGTTCTATGCCGGTGTCTTGTTTGCTGACACGAAGCTGTGAAGGGTTCGGATTGGATTGATGCTGATGTGGAACGATCGGAGCTGTCGATAGCCTTGTGTCAGAAGACTTGACACTGGCCAAGAACCAAAATAGCGAACCAATCAAAAGCCCCCACTCAAATTGCATGCCAACAGAAACCCTAAGTTTTCTAAGTTTCTCCGGGCACCCATGCCAAAAGCAACTTTCTGCTTTGTTGGAGCTCCCTCGAAACTTTTGACAGAGCAACTTGCGGGTTGGTAATTCAATTCAAAACCTAGCCCTCCTACCCATCTGTTTTTGCGATGCACAAAGTGCAAAGGAGTTGGGAGGGATTCAAAGGTGGTGCCAAGGGGTTGGCAGGGATATGGATGGGGTGCGAACAGAGACAACAGAAGAGCAGATTGATGGGGAGTAGATTAACTTCTCCACTTGATTGAGGGGTCTCGAGGTTAGACTCACCAGTAATTGCCGAGGTCCCACGCGCGGTACGACACTCTAAACTCCGTGCAGTGCGGGGGGTCTAGACACCTAATGTCCCCGTGGGCTAGAGCGGAGCCTCTTAAAGTCAGAGTTAAGTCGCGCTTCCACCAGCTCTCCGCCTTCAGCACGTGCGCCCAGTGCGCGGACACGCGCACAGACACGCGGAAGGAGCAGCGCTGCCCGCGCAGACACGTGGTGCAACCTGGGCCGTGGATCACCACTCCTGAAGGGGAAGGGGATGAATAGTCTGCGGAGACATATGCACATGCGAAGCAAGGGAGGGCGGGAAAAGGGTTGCAGAAGGGAATCTTTTATAGGAGGGTTGCATTGCATGAGAGTGATCTTCCGGGCGCCTTAGAAAACCTCCCTGGGAGAGGAGGTGATGTATAGTCTGCGGTGCGGAGCTTTATGAATATGCGAAGGGAGGGAGCACAGGGAAATGCGATGAGCGGAAAAGAGGAAGGCGAGGAGCGCGGACGACGTCAAACCTCGTCCGCCGATTTCACCGCGATTCTGGAATATTCCCCCTGGATTGGAATTTTGGGATGCACTCGTTGCCAATTTTCGAGGAGCTTGGCTTTCCCATGCAATTCCGGCTCATTTTGGGTTACCTAATCTTTTGGGAGCTCAGCTATTCGGGCTCATTTTAGGCGGCGCCTAGTAGTAATAAATAAGCAACACTTTCCATGTGATTTGAAATCTGATCTTAGCCTTTCTTAGAGGCGCCTAAACAACACGCAATTCATTTCTCTCATGCTCTTCGAAATCTTACCTCCTGACGACGTCCAGCACACTCTGAGGCGCATAAATTAAATTGGCGGCGCCTCAAAATACGAGGAGCGCGGACGTCCGGCGGCATACTCGTCGACGTTTTCTGAGACGCCGTTTATTTAGACGCCCAAAGAGTACGCAATGTCTTACCTCCTGAAGACGTCCAGCATACTCGTCGTCGTCTGGGCTGCGCTACGCTGCCATCGGAAACGCCGGAAGCAACGCAAATGGCGGCAGCGCCAGCAGCGGCATCGCCTGTAGCGGTACTAGGGCCACTAGTAGCGGCGGCGCCGTTGACGGCGTTACTATCCCCTGTTGCGTCTGAATTGTAGGCGACAAGCAGCGGATTTCGCAGCGGCAGGGGGAAAAGAGGGCCCCATCCGCCGCGGAAACTTCCGCCTGCTCCCCCTGCTGCCGCCAATCCCGCCACGCTCATGCTTTCCGGTCCCGCATCGGTTCTGGTGACCCATGGCGGCAACGATTCGGCTATAACGAGTAAAAGGAGGCACAGGTTGACGGAAACGAGTACGTAGTGAGACCAGTCCATAGAATAGACCGATCGATGGCTCCTCTCCTCGTTTGTAGAACGTCCCGTTTTTATCCCGAAGGTTGTCAGCATGTGCGAAACTACACGAGAGACGCACGACAGGTGTGACGCTGACGACGTTGGCGACGGCACGGGGAGTGCATGCGACGATCGCGAACTGAGCTGTGATGCGTGCGACACATAGTCCGCTATCGAAGTGCGAGTTTCTAGACCACTCGAGTGATATACGTGCCCGTTCAACCTACCCATGACTCCTACCACATGCACCTGTTATGAACAGGGACAGAATAGCGCCTCGAGAATAACCTATTGGGTCTGACACACAGTTGTCAGATAGGACAATCTTCTCAAGGCACTTGGCGAGTAAAGCTTGACCTGAAGCTATTAAAAATAGCGTCCCCTTTGCGAAGCTCAAGAACAGCCGTTCCTGAGCAAGATTCTTGGACTCATGCACTCGGGTGAAACGGAGAACTGGCAAGGAAGGCAGCTAGTAGATTAGTACTAGAGCTCGAATCCGAGGTAGAACCAATGCAGCTGATGATAACGATAACGAAAACTCTCGACGGTCATCGATGCCACTTGTGCTGATTGAAACACAAATGGCCGCTCGCTTCATGATCAGAATGCTTTCTCCTAAGTGCGACGTGCACTGCTCACTCTCTTGATTTTTTAGGTTTGGGTATCGAGATTAACTTCTGCCCTCGATTATTGCTGCTCTTCGAGAACCTACACCAATTCGCTGCTTGAATATCGATGTGCTATTTGGAATCAGATTCCTCTTTTTTTTTTTTTTGTTCTCAACGCGAATCCTCACCGTCGATGGGACTATTTCTGCAGGGTGAAAACCAACTTCAAGGGCGACGATGACTTGACAACTTGGATGGATGGAATTCTGAAGAACCAAGTTCAAGTAATTTGCAATGCAAGTCCGGCGAGTTTCGTGAATCGTCGGCTTGACAAGAACTGCGGGAACCACGCAAACCGGTTATTTTGCCAGAAGCCGTCTTTCTTACGAGACGCGCTTGGCGCCCGAGCTGCATTTATCGGGCACATTGCTGACGTGCCCTGGCCGGCCTAGCCATGGATAGCCCATCAGCTTGGTGTTTTTGCTTTCCACTTCCCACGACGCGCCGCGATACATCACCCCAGCCGGCCAGAAAAAATAAATAGCCTACTCAATAGCCTTGGGGTGGTTGGTATGTGTTACGAGTGCAATTGAGTAAGCGAGCGAGGATTGCACTATCGAGGCAAGAATACAATGAGCGAAGGATTGAGCGAAGAATATATAGCGAAGCTACCGTCATACCCCGGATATACCCCCATGGGGGGCACTAATAAAACATGTTTTTTTTAGGGGGTGGGCTTATAATATAGTAAAATTATAAGCGCCGGCGTTTATGTTATGTCAAAAATGAAATTTGTTTTTAAATATACCAAATCGAAGCATTCTCAAAGGCGGATTCACCTGAGTCGAGAACGTTCAACTCTGTGCATGCTTTGCGCGTGAAACGGCCAACAAGGCGTGGCATCACGCCTTCCACGCCTTGTTGGCCAGGCCATGTTCATCGAACGTGAACCTGGCCCATGCCAGGGCACACGTACTTCGCATCACAGCGGCCCAATCAGGGTTGCATGCGATCGTGGGCACGTCGTGGTTCAGCCACGACGTGCCCATCAACAGCAAGATTCCCTGCCACCGAGGCAAAGAGCTGTCCCTTTCAGCTCCTCTGCGGGGAATCTTGACTGTGGCCACACTTTCCCCGCAGAGGAGGCCGGGCCGCGAAACTGAAGGGGTCTCGGGCGAGGGCTTCATACGGCCCTCATTCCCAACTTTTGGTTCAGTTTTCTTCGTTCGTTTGGCCTGCCGTGGCCATGGCGGGCCTTCCAGGCACGCATTTCTTGTTCCGCCGCAAACCTGCTGCTAGAGAAAATACCCGCAGAGACACTCGTGACTACTCTCAATGGTAGACGCGCCCTGCGCCCATCCCTCCACCACAACCAGTAGTGCCTCCCGTTCCTCCCACGCCTCCTACGCCTCCTACCCCTCCCGCTCCCCCGGCGCCTCCTATTCCTCCCGTTCCTCCGGCCCCTCCCGTCCCGCCTGCTGTTGTTGTTCCGCGACAGGGGGTTCTGCAGCTTCTCCTCCCCCCTGGCTACTCGGCGTTCGACGCCTTCCTGTCCGAGCCTGAACGCAGCGGCGGCGAAGGATCTTCCTCCGCACCGGAGCCACGATGGGGAGCGCCGGCTGATTGCCCGTTGGACGAATCCGCTACCGGTGCGGACGACGACGTGGAGTTCTGGGCTGCTGACGGTCTCCCCGAGCACCTTCCAATTCCCTCCTTTCCCCCTCCGAATAAAAAAAGGCCCCACCCATCTCGCGATAATCGTGATGCCCGTCCTCCCTCCCCCAGGCACAAGACGACAAAGCACAGGCGCAATTCCTACACGTCGCATGAGAAGCTGCAATGGATTCTGAAGCTCGAAGCCGGAGAGATGAGTGTGCGGCGCATGTCTCGCGAATCCGGCATCTCCCGAAGGTGCCTCACGGAGTGGAAGAACCGCAAGGGTGAGCTTGAGGGCGCGCACGGTGCACGCTGTCGCCTGCACGGCCACGGAAGGAGCTCGTGGTATCGCGACATGGAAGCGGAGGTGTACCGGAGGTTTCTCGCCCACCGCAAGAAGTGCCTCGCCGTCTCGATCGCACGACTGCAGAAGTGGTCGCACGAGGTGATGAAAGAGTTACACCCAGGTGAAAAGTGGGCCGGCTCTCAGCGGTGGACTCAGCGCTTTCGCCGCCGCTGGAACCTGACGACCAGAGCGAAGACCCGGGTTGGCCAGAAGCTCTCGTCCAGTGAGTTGTTATTTGGTGGTATTGTTGTTTGTCTGTTCCCGTCTATTCACGGCTCTCACTCTGTGTTTGTGCTTTCTGTTCCTCCCATCCCGTGTCCCAGACTGCGAGACTGATGTCAAGAACTTCTGGACGTACGTGCGTCACTCCCGCCGGCAGTACAAGATCGACCTGCCGTGGATTCTAAACGCGGACCAGACGCCCCTCTGGCTCGAGATGCCATCCGAACGCACCGTTGAAGAGGTTGGCTCGCGCTCCGTGCCCGTCTGCAGCGGCGGCTACCAGAAAGAGCGGGTTACAGTGATGCTCGCCTGCACCGCCAGCGGGGAGAAGTTGAAGCCTTGGGTCTTCTTCAAAAGGAAGACCGTCCCCAAGGAGATTTCCCTTCAGGTATGCACCACACGTCGATTACGCGGTGGCAAGTCGATGTCAGTTAAAAAATTTAACTAACATCGTGGTTTTGTTGCTGTGCAGATATCCACGTGGGGGTCCATCCCAACGGGTGGATGGACGCGGACGGTGTCATCGAGTGGCTGGACGGGGCGGTGAAGCCGTACATCAACCCCAAGTTTGGAGTCCGCCCCCGCAAAGCTCTGCTCGTCCTCGATTCGTACCGCGGGCACCTGACCCCGGAGGTGAAGAAGAAGTTTGGCGAGCTGAACCTGGTCCCTGCGGTTATCCCTGCTGGCTGCACCTCGGAGATTCAACCCCTCGACGTCGCGGTTAACCGCTCCTTCAAGGCCGCCGTTCGCCAGCTCTACCAGGAGTGGTTTGAGTGTGAGGGGGTCGACACCTTGACGAAGAAAGGTGAGAGGTGCAGCTCTTCTGTTTATGTTTTTATTTCTTTAACCCGTGCTGACCCGGTTTCTGGATTTGCGTGGCAGGCAACATCAAGAAGCCTCCTGTCGAGCTGACGCTCAAGTGGATCTCGGCGGCCTGGAAGTCCGTGCCCAAGGAGCTCATTCAACGGGCGTTCCTCACCTGCGGCATCAGCAACGCCCTGGATGGGTCCCAGGACAAGCTCTGCCTGCAACACAGGCGAGACGAGCTCGAGGGCGAGGAGGTCGACATGGATGATGAAGTTGCTGCACACGGTTTCTTCTGCAACAACGTAGAGGAACCTGAGTCGGACTTTGAGGCCGACCCAGATGACCCCACTGCAGCTGATGATTAGAGTAGGGTAGATTAACTAGTGTAGAAAATGGTGAAGCCTGTGTGAGGCTCGTAGGTAGGAGTAGATTAAGTAGTTGTAGAGTAATTAACATGATGTTTTAGTATACTAATTATGTAAAAGGTCTTCAAATGAAAAAAAAGAAAAAAACTGGGTGGCGGTTACAAAATGTAAGGCACAGGTATGCAGTTATAATCCGTAAGCCTTTTAGGTATGCGCTTATAATCGAGCACCGGATATAAGCGCCACACGCCAATTAAAAGCGCCAGGCGCTTATCCGCGGGTGGCGCTTATATCCGGGGTATGACGGTACAAGTAGTAACGGTAGCGTGTGGAAAATGGGGTGCGCGACGGGCCTAGTGCCGAGGTTGGGGGACTGTCGAGGCGGAGGTCCGGAGCGCGGGTTACCAACCGAACCGTGAGGTTGGGTCGCATCGTGAACAGTGGCGCGTGTTATGAGTTGTAAAAGAGAGTGCGCAAGTTAACGAATAATGAAAAGGTGATTGAACAGAACTGATTATACAATGAAGGCACACGCTAATATAGTGGGCATGCTAGCTAGGAGGGAACTTCAGGTGAGTGAGGTTGGGTGCAGGTTTGGCGAAGAGAAAGGCCGAAGGCGACGCGAGGAGGCTCGGCATCGTTGATGTCGGCCAAAACGTGCAGAGTCCGAAAATCGGGGCTGTACGCAAAGCAGTCAACCCCGATAAGGAATTCGGAAAAATTCCTTACAGCGGGAATGGGGTCGAGGCGAATGTCGCGAGTGGTAACGGAATATTGTGGGGTGTGTGAAAGTAAGCAGTAGAAGAAGGCGCCATAGCTAGGAAAGCCCTAGCTAGGCAAGAAACAGTTTAGGCAAAGAAGGAGAGGGATTGCACTAGCAAGAATGAGGATACAAATAGCAAACCCTAAAAGGGTTGTACTCGCTATAGAGCACCCCACTACAGGCTAGAGCATAATATTCTGACACACCCCCATAGCCAAAGTGGGGTGTAATCATCAGAGCAAGCAAAACAGAACAAGCTCAGGGTGGATCACAATGTCACCACACATTCTGAGCACAAGTTCAGGAAGCAATAGTTTAAAGTTCACAATTATGAGCAAAGCTAGTGGTAGTCACAACGGGCAAGTGAGGAGGAGGAGGGACAGTGAGAGGAGAGGAGATAGGAGGCGACGGCTGAAGCTGCAGACACACGGGCAACAGGAGGCACACTGGCACAGCGGCTACCGGAACAGCGCTCCGGACTACTGGAGTAACTGGCCCCGCGGCTAAAAGTAGCGGCAGACGAGCAACGGACCCACGGGCGACTGGCACAGGTGGCTACGACTGGGCTACCGGAGCAACTCCCCGGACTACAGGTGCTGCTGGCGACACGACGGCAACCTCCGTTCAACCTCCCCCAAACAGTACCACCCCCCCTGACACACACCCCCTGCTTCACCCCTAGCTCCACTCCCCCTTCACCCTCCCTTAGTACCACTCCGACGGCTCCAACAGGTCCACCCCCCCTCAGCGGCAGCTGCAGCACAGGGAGACGGAGGAGGAGGAGGAGCAGGGAACGGCACACAGAAGCTGCACCCCCATACCCCCCACCCCCAAACCCTAATCCAGGAGAACGGGCAGAAGGAGGGGTGGGGCGCCTTCAGAAGCACGGGGGACAGCGGGGAGGACAGGGGCAGCGAAGAACGGGCCGCCCACGGGCCTGGCACAGCCTCCCGAACTGCGCGCAGGCGGCCCGAGCCGCGCGCGGGCCTGGCGCAGCCCGTACGGGCCGCGCGCGGGCCTGGCGCAGCCCGTACGGGCCGCGCGCCGGCTGTACGGGCCGCGCGCAGGCCACGACGGGCGACGGGGGGCGACGCGCGGGTCCCCGTCGCCCGTCGTAGCGCCTCCTGGGGGCGACGCGCCGAGTGACGGGGCAGAAACCCGTCGCGCGCCTCGGGGCGCACGGCGGGCAGAAAACCGCCGCGCGCCTCGGGGCGCACGGCGGGCAGAAAACCGCCGCGCGCCTCGGGGCGCACGGCGGGCTGAAAAACCCTAATTTCGACGCCGCGCACCACGGGGCGCGCGGCGGACAGGGAGTAGCAGTAGCAGCGGAAGCAGTGAGGTGGGGCCCACAAGCCAGGAGCATATCGCTCTGATACCATGTGAAAGTAAGCAGTAGAAGAAGGCGCCATAGCTAGGAAAGCCCTAGCTAGGCAAGAAACAGTTTAGGCAAAGAAGGAGAGGGATTGCACTAGCAAGAATGAGGATACAAATAGCAAACCCTAAAAGGGTTGTACTCGCTATAGAGCACCCCAATACAGGCTAGAGCATAATATTCTGACAGAGTGCTGTTGGCGGGAACAGTGGTGTACGCGCTGAGCAGGGACGCGAAGTAAGGAAAAAGGATTTTCCTTACAGTATGTAGGAGGCCACATGTACACTGCACACATAGCTATTGCACATTCTCTATATGAGATAGTCTGCAGTAACAATACATTTGGGGATGTCATTATAACCTTTAGCTTATTCCAACACTCATCTTACTTCTTGAAGGCATGACACGTGGGTCTTCTTGAAGACTTTGCACAGGTCAGCGCTACACTGGACTGACGTGGCAATTTATTCATAAAAAATCGGCTGCCATTTCACCAGTCGGGCAGTAGGTGAGGTTCACGTCACCTTGCCTTTGTCAATCTCGTCCTTTAAGAGAGAGGGATGTGCTGTGTTTTGTGCGGTTCACAAAGCCGGGCTTCTTGGCGATCTTGATTGCACTTTGATAATCACTTAAACAATTCGTTCATCGTTAATTTCACTTCCTGGAGGAGCTCTATCAAGTAGAGTCTTTCGCGAGGAGCTGCACTAGCAGCGATAAATTTGGCTTCGGCTGACGAGAGGGCGATGCGTTCTTGCATTTGTGAGTTTTAGGCGATGGCTACAGCAGGTTCAAGCCGAAAAAATGAATACAGTGTGTGAGCGTTTGGTGGTAATATCCCTTGCATGATCAGCGTCAACGTAGCCTTTGAGCTGGAGAGGAGAAGTTACATTTGCCGGAGTCCGACGTCGGTCATAGAGATTGGCGCAGGTCCACCATATTCTCCCCTTCAGGTTGGTGCAGGAACTGTGCGAGCTTCCTTGCGACATAGGATAGATATGGAGGCAGGTGCCGACAGCGAATAGAAAGCAACCAAGTTGCTACTGGTAGATGCGATGATTGGCCACAGAGAGGGGTGTGGTGTCGGGGGTGTATCCAGGCAGAGGGGTGCGGAATGAGGTGCTAAGATTGATGGGAGCGATCCCAATTTTTTTTCGCGAGATTTTTTGCGTGGATGCTGACGGGGAATTGTTGAGGCCGAGGAACTGGGTGACTGAATGGGAGATGGTTCCGTCCAGCTTGTCCTGAAAATTACTCTTAAAGCGATCGAGGAGCTCTGCGCTAGTCCGGATGTAAAGCAGGTTGTCGACATAGGCGATGAGAAGAATGTAGCCACCTCGGAACTCCATGCGGTACATGCCTTGATTACTACGAAGTTGTTGAAAGCCAAGCTGGATGAGGATGGTGTGCAAATAAAGTTGCCACAGGCGTAGTGCTTGTTTTTTGCCGTGGATAGACTTCTGAAGCATGCATACACTGGATTCGCCTTCTTCGAACGCGAATGGCTGCTCCACACGGAGTATCGCGCCGACGATTGAGTAGAGAAAAGCATTGGAGACATCATTCTGGCTAAGGGTGTGTTCCTACGCCTCGTATCAGGTGACCTCATATCAGACTTGCTTGGTAAAACTAGCAAAGGATTCTGGGTTTAGGGGAATTTTTAGTGTGAGCCTGATATGAGGTTCGCTTGATACGAGGCATAGGAACAAGCTCTAAGGCCAATGTGTTTGATGGCGGTGATGCAAAGGAGGTTGCGGATTGGGGTGTGGCGTCCAACAGGAGCGAATTTTGGTTCGTAGTTGATGAACTGGGTTTGCTTCAACCCGCACACGACCCGTCCTGGCTTGTATTTCTCTATGGATTTGTCTGCCTTGGTCTCGATACGGAACACACTGCCTTGGTCGCCCCTAGGCCCATCGCCCCGGCCCGTCGCCCCTAGGCCCGTCGCCCCGGCCCGTCGCCCCAGCCCGTTGACCGTAGGCTCGTCACCCCTAGCCCCGGCCCGTCGCCCCTAGGCTTGTCGCCACGGCCCGTCGCCCTTAGTCCCCGTCGCCCCGGCCCGTTGCCCCCCCCTAGGCCCGTCGCCCCTAGGCCCGTCGCCCTGGTCCGTCGCCCCTAGACCCGTCGCCCTGGCCCGTCGCCAGTCGCCCCTAGGACCCCGGCCCGACGCCCGTCGCTCCTCGGCCCGTCGCCCCAACCCCGGCCTGTCGCCCCTCGCCCCTAGGCCCCGGCCCCGGCCCGTCTCCCCTAACCTAGGCCCGTCGCCCGTCGCCCCCCCTAGGCCCCGGCCCGACGACCCTAGCCCCGACTCGCGCCCGTCGCCCCTAGGCCCCGGCGAGCCCGTCGACCCCAGGCCCCGCGCGCCGCCTCTTGCGGCCCGCCCCTTCGCCTCTGCAGCCCGCGAGCCTCCCTTGCAGCCCCGCGCGCCGCCTCTGGTGGCCCCCTAGCCGCCCCTGCTGCCCTGCTAGCCGCCCCTTGAGGCCCACTCGCAGCAGCTGCTGCCCTGCTTGTCGGCCCTCTCTGCTGCCTGCCTTGTTCCGTGCGCTGCCCGGCTTCTGCCCGCCCTGCTTGTTGCGCTGCTATGGCTTCTCTCTGCGTTCTAGCGTTCGATCTAGTTTGACACGTGGCTTGACGACCTGCAGCTGTACCTACAGAGCAACTCTAGGGACGTTGTTTCGTTGTTTGACCACACGTCTGGTGCTGCTCCCACCCCTCCTGCCACAGCTGACAGTGCGACTCGCTCACAGTGGCTTACTCGCGACGCTGCTGCTCGCTTAGCCATCCGCAACCACCTGCCGTTAGCCGAATGCGCTCACTTTGGACACCACAGGACAGCACAGGCCCTGTACGACGCTGTAGTCGCCCGTTACTCCTCGCCTGCCACTGCTGCTCTAGGCCGTCTTCTCTTGCCCTACCTGTTTCCCAAGCTGTCTGCCTTTGCCACGGTAGAGGACCTGGTTTCCCACCTTCGCACTAGCGACGCTCGCTACCGCGCTGCCCTCCCAGCAGAGTTCCTTGACAGGAACCCGCCCCCGATGTACATACCTCTCTACTTTATAGTCACCCGCCTCCCAGACTCTCTTTGCGCTGTCAGGGACCACTTTCTCGCACTTGACCCCACAGCCCTCACTGTTGACCTACTCGAGCAGCACCTCCTTGCAGCTGAGACTAGTGTAGTCGCTGTAGGTGCCGCTCTTGGCACTCCTTGCACGCCCTTCTTTGAGGGGTGTTCCCCCTCCCCCCTTGCCCCCTCCTACGCCTCTGCTGCTGCTGTTGTAGTCCTTGGTGCCGAGGATGTTGGGGCTGCTTCTGCTAGTGGGAAGCGCCGTAGCAGCAAGGGCAAGGGTGGCAGGGGTGGTGGTGGTGGCAGCGGGGGTGGTGGTTGTGAGAATAAACGAGAGGAATGGGTTGAACTAGGCAGCAGGTGGGTACAAGTATGAAACACAAAAGAGTTGTACCCTCTAAGAACTACCCCACTACAGCCTAAACAGACTATAGCATATATGAGTTTGACACACCCCCATAGGCAAAGTGGGGGAGAACAAGAGGTCACAAGACCAGTCAAGACAGACAAAGCAAGCTCAGGGTGGATCACAAAGTCACCACGCAGTCTGAGCACAAGCAAATGGCCACAAGGCCAGTTCACATGCAGAGTTATATAAAGGAGAACAAACAATACAGTGAACACAACCTAGCAAGTGTAAGCATGCAGGTATATGTATAAAGAGTACAGTACAGGCAAAGTCAAGAAGAAAGCAAGTGAGGTACAGTAGGTACAAGGCCTAACACAGTACAGAAACGCTGATGATCACAAGGCTGAAGTGCCTTGGTGAAAACATCAGCAGTGTTGGCCTGAGAGGCCACGTAAGCAAGACGAAGCTGGCCACGCTGCTGCAACTCTCGAGCAAGGAAGTAGCGCAGAGCAATGTGCTTCGTTCTGTGCTCCAGTCTGTGCTCCTGACACAAGGCCAGCATGGCCTTGTTGTCGACGTACAGAACTGGAGGAGAACGAGGCGCCTCTCCCAAGTCGGTCAGCAGGTAGGTGAGCCAGCGTAGCTCCTGTGCAGCCATGGCCCCAGTGTAGATCTCAGCCTCACAACTGGAGCTGAGAACAGAAGAAGAGCGGGTAGACCGCCAAGAGACAGAACCGGAGCCAAGACTGAAGGTGTAACCCTGTGACGACCGCTGCGTAGCCAAGTCGTCAACCCAGGAGGCGTCAGCGTGACCAGTGAGGACAACTCGAGCCCGTCCTCCAAGCACGAGCCCCATGCCCGATGTACTGCACAAGTATCGCAACACCCTCTTCGTAGCATCCCAGTGCACCTTTCGGTGCCTGCCGGGAGCCACGTAGCGAGCCAGAAGGCTGAGAGGGTATGGGAGGTCAGGTCGTGTGCAAGTCATCAGGTGCATGAGGCAGCCCACAAGCTCTGGATACGGGCCACTCGGCTCTACGGACTCGTCCGAAGGTGGAGCTGAGAGCGAGTGACCGGTACGCAGAGGAGTGGACTGTGGGGAGGAGTACGTGAAGCCGAAGCGCTGAAAGACCTGCTGCACCATGTGTGACTGAGTCAAGGTAATGGTGCGCTGTGCTCTGTCCCGGGTGATCCGCAAGCCAAGATAGCTTGTCAGCTCACCCAGGTCTGTGCACGTGTGTCTCTTCTGCAGCTCGGACTTCACGTGGGTGAGTGCCTCAGTGTCAGCAGTAGCAAAGACGAGGTCGTCTACGTATACGAAAACGTAGAACGGCGACAGAGTGGTGTCAGTGCGTAAAAACAGAGAAGGGTCAGAAGTGGAAGGAGCAAAACCAAGAGCAGCAAGAGTCGTCCTGAGTGTGTCGTGCCACTCACGGGGTGCCTGACGGAGACCGTAGACTGGCCGCCTGAGGCTCCACTGGGTACCAGCTGGAAACGACCCAGTGAAGCCAGGTGGGCGGCGCAGCTAGATCTCCTCGTGCAGGCTGCCCTGAAGGAAGGCTGTGCTGAAGTCAAGCGAGTGGAGCTCGTAGTCATGCTGAGCAGCTACGTGCAGCAGTACCCGAAGAGTGGTCATCTTCGGGGTAGGGGAGAAGGTCTGGAAGAAGTCAACTCCCTGTCGCTGTCTGAAGCCACGTGCAACGTAACGCGCCTTGAAGACAGGCGGAGAACCGGGCGGCCGCTTCACCCTGAAGATCCACATGCCACTGACGATGTTCGCCCCAGGCGGGGGAACCTCATCGACGTAGGTGCCTGTGGACTTCCAGGAAGCCATCTCGGCGTCCATGGCTGCCTGCCATTGAGAGGAGTAGGGACCCTCTATCGCCTCTGCGTAAGAGCGCGGGGTCGGGATGTCTGGTGCATCCGGGTCTCCCTCAGGGGCAATCAGCATGGACACGAGATGAGGTACAGAAGCGGCAAAGCACTCAAACTCCTCCTGTCTGTCCTCAAGAACGTCCGTGCCAAGAGCACACTCACCCCTGACGGACAGATGACAGATAGACGCAGACGCAGACTCAGCAACAAGACTAGTGGCGTAGTCTAGGCGACAGGCTGTAGCAAAGTCAACGAGCTCAGTAACAAGAGCAGACGCAGCAGTGGACTCAAACAAAGGGTCAGTGACAGCAGTGGCCAGAAAACGCGCAACAGCTGGACTAGCAGTACGGAGGGAGTCAAACGCAGGGTCCGGACCGGCAGGAAGAGAGGACGCAGGAGGAGACGGCAGAGGGACACGCTGTGGAGCAGTGGAAGGACGCAGAGTCATAGAGTGAGTGCCAGGGACAGGAGGAGGACGTGGACGCGAAACACGACTAGCCCGAGCAGTGCGGACAGGTGACGCAGAACGAGAGGCAGGCGACACAGGACGAGACTCAGGCTCACGACGCTCCGTAAGACCTCTAGTCGGTCCAGAGTAGGGAGAAGGACCAGGCAGTGGAGAGGTCGGCTGTAACTGCGACGGTGACTGGACAGGCGGTGGACTCAGGAAAGGAGGAGGAGGACCAGGAGAAGGCGGGGAGCCAAGAACCTGCTGAAGGAGCGGAACGTAGTACGGCCGCGGCCGCGCAGCGACTCCAGAAACAGCAGAGACAGAACCGGTACCCTCAGCCCCAGGGTCTCCAGTCCCAGCAGCACCTCCAGCAGCTCCAGCACCAGCAGCACCTCCAGCAGCGCCAGCACCAGGACCACCAGTAGCTCCAGTAGCACCTCCAGCAGCACCAGCACCTCCAGCAGCTCCAGCACCAGCACCACCTCCAGCAGCTCTAGCACCAGCAGCACCTCCAGTAGCTCCAGCAGCAGCAGCACCTCCAGTAGCTCCAGCACCAGCAGCACCTCCAGCAGCACCAGCACCAGCAGCACCTCCAGCAGCTCCAGCACCAGCAGCACCTCCAGCAGCTCCAGCAGCACCTCCAGCACTAGCAGCACCTCCAGCAGCTCTAGCAGCTCCACCAGCAGCAGCAGCACCTTGACAGCGCCGAGAGTACCACTCACGAAGCTGCTGTGGAGAGAGAGGCTCCCGCCGCGACGGGACACCTAGAGCACCTCCAGACTCAGCACGCACAGGCTCAGCACGCCCAGACGCAGCACCCCCAGAGTCAGCACCCCCAGACTCCACACGCTCAGGCTCAGCACCCCCAGTCCCCGCACCCCCAGTCCCCGCACCCGCAGGCTCAGCACCCCTAGCAGCACCTGAGTCGACAGCTACCTCGACCGGCTCGACAGGGTCTACCTGGGACACACCTGAGGGGGCAGGGCCCTGGGGGGGGAGGGGGTCTACCGGGGGAGTACCTGGTGCTAGGAAGAGCGGCGAGGGGGGGGGAGAGGCAGTGCGGTAGGGAAAGAGACAGTAGTACGACACCGACTCGTCAAACGTGACGTCCTAAGAGGACAGAACACGACGCGATGTGGGGTGGTAGAACTGCCACCCGGGTGCGTCAGTTGGGAAGCCAAGGAAGACACAGGGAACGGCACGGGAGGACAGCTTGTCCGCTGTAGTATCGCGGACAAAAGCTCGAGATCCCCAGACACGGAACGCGGACGCATCGCCAACCTTCCCCGTCCACCGCAAAGTAGGTGTGGTCTCCGGCAAGGAGACACGAGGCTGAAGGTTGATCTGATGCGCAGCATACTGAACCGCGAATGGCCACATAAAATGGGGAGCAGCCGCATGGATCATGGACGTACGAGCGACGTCCATGACCATGCCAATGCGGCGCTCAGCAATCCCATTTTGCTGCGGTGAGGCCGGAAGCGTGAACGTCTGGAGGATGCCCTCCGAACGACAGAAGGCCCTCAGGAGGTCGGAGGAAAACTCCCCACCTCTGTCTGAGTGCAGACGCAGAACAGGAAGGTCAGAACCGAAACTCTCACTGAGCTGGCGACGAGCACCGCGGATCCAGTCGATCAACACCTCAGGGACCTCACCCTTGCTGCGCAAGGGGAAGACTGTGGTGTAACGCGAGTAGTCGTCAACGACCAGCAGGAAGTAACGCTCGTGACCCTGTCCACGGACGCGGGCTGGGCCCCACACGTCCATGTGAAGAGTCTGCAGAGGAGCCTCAGTCGGAGGGAACGAGGAGGAGTGAGGAGCGGCGCGCTGCCGGCCCTCGACACAAGGAACACAGGTGGGGGCAGGCCCCGGAGGAAGGGGAGGGAGGGACCGGGGTAGACCCGAGACAAGGGCACGGGAGGCCATACCTCGAAGACGAGGCAGGGAGGGGTGACCAAGGCGGTGGTGCCAAAGGAGAGTCTCGTGCGACAGAGGACGACACGAGCAGGGGGCAGACGCAGGAGGAGACCTGGACGCGGCAGCAAACACCTGACTAGACGCAGCTACCTGACCAGACGCAGAGACCGGAGGAGGCGCAGTAGTCAGTGTGTACAGACTCGACCCTGGCCGACGGGTGAACGTGGCCAGGTGGCGGCCCGTCCGAGAGCAAGTGTAGTGGGTCACACGCTGACCTCCAGGGGTGAACTGGTCAACCCACGCGTCCTGGAGGTCAGCTCCACTCACCAAGTTCGTAGAGAACGAGGGGAGGTGGAGTCCCGACAGCAAGCCCGACGGGGCCGCAGGACACGGTAGAACCGTGGAGGAGTGTGCAAGGACTGGGCCCCCAGAGGGGTCAGCAAGGGAGACCGCAACAGGCCGACGGAGCGGCGTGAGCATGGTGCTGTCTCTAAAGAAAGAGCGCGAAGCACCAGAGTCAAGTGTGAAAGTGTGCAAGGACTCAGTAGGTGCAGTACCAGAGAGAGCAGACGCACCAGCACCTGAAGCAGCAGACGCACCAGTACCTGGAGCAGCAGACGTACTAGCACCTAGAGCAGCAGCCGCAATGCCTGGGTCGGGCGGGACACTCAGGTAACAGTCACCCTCAGCACTATCAGCAAGAGCATACATGGCAGCAAGGATAGCATCAAAGTCAAGATCAAAGATAGGCACATTCTGCAGAAGCAGATCATGCCAGCGAGGGAGCTCAACGGCGTCAGGAAACTGGGCACGCCAAGCGTCAGTCAAGCGACCGAAGCAGCGCTGAGTAGTGTGTGGGAGCCCACACACCTCCCCACTCCGAGGGCCGGTGCGAAGAACGTAAGTGCAGGGACCTGCACTCCCAGACCTCCCACGCCGAACGTACCACTCACGAAGCTGCTGGACCGACGGGATCTCACGGGAGCGCAGCTGCTGCTGGCGCTGGCTGCCACCAAAGCCTCCACGCTGCGCGGCTGCACCTCGACCAGTACCACCGCCACCGCCACCTCCACCACCGCTGCCGCTGCCTCCACCACCTCCGCCACCACTGCCACTACCTCCACCGCCGCCACCGACGCCCCCACTCCCAGGACCACCTCCACCGCCACCTCCCCCGCCTCCTCCACCTCCGCCACTGCTGCCCCCGCCACCCCCTCCACCACCCTTGCTCCCCTTGCCCCTGCTGTTGCGGCGTCTCCCACTAGGGGCAGACGCAGCTCCGACCTCCTCAGTGCCAACGAGGTCGACAGCAGTAGCAGAAGCAACAGAGGGGAGAAGGGGGACAGGGGAACACCCCTCAAAGAAGGGGGTGCGACGGTCGCCGCGAGAAGCACCTACAGCTAAGATACTCTTCTCAGCTACAGCAAGGCGCTCCTCTAGCAGGTCGACAGTCAGCTCGGTGGGGCAAAGGGAGAGAAAGTGGTCCCTAACTGAAGAGAGGGAGTCAGGGAGGCGGGTGACTAGGTAGTAAAGGGTGATGTACATGGGGGGGGGGGGTTCTTGGCACAGAACTCAGTGGGAAGGGCAGCGCGGTAGCGGGTGTCACTAGTGCGAAGGTGAGCAACTAGGTTAGCAACTGTGGCAAAGGCGGCAAGGTCAGGGAAAAGGTACGGCAGCATGAGGCGGCTGAGGGCAGCAGTGGCAGGGGAGGAGTAGCTTGCAACTACAGCGTCGTACAAAGACTGAGCAGTCTTGTACTGGCCAAAATGGGTGCGCTCAGCAGGCGGCAGGTGACTACGAACAGCAAGACGAGCAACGGCGTCACGAGTGGTCCACTGTGAACGAACTGTACTGTCAGCAGTGGCAGCAGGTGCAGTGGAAACACCGGACGTGTGATCGAACAGGGATACCCCATCCCTAGAATCACACTGAAGAAAAAGCTGTAGGTCATCAACCCACACGTCGAAGTCAACTGCACGTCCCTCAGCATCAAATGTGAGAACGGTAGGACTAGTCATAGCAGCAGTAGGAGCAGTAGTAAGAGTAACAGCAGTAGCAGCAGTAGCAGAAGTAGCAGTAGTGCAAAGCGACAGCAGCAGCAGTAGTAGCGCGACTCGGCAGGGCTGGGCAGCGCGGGTGCAGCAGCAAGCAGGTGTGGCGGTGCACTTACCAGCGGCGGACGAGGTGGGCCGCTACTGGTGGGGCTGGGCCGGGACGCGTCAGGCAGGGCGGCTGCAGGCTCGTCAGCGGCAGCAGGGCCGCTACGGTGGCAGCTGCTGCTGCAGTAGGGACGGCGACGGCAGCTGGTGCGGGGCTACGCCACGGGTAGGGACGACGCCGCGGGCAGGGGCGACGCCGCGGGCAGGGGGGCGACACCGCTAGCAGGGGTGACGCCGCGGGCAGGGGCGACGCCGCGGGCAGGGGCGACGCCGCGGGAAGGGGCGACGCCGCGGGCAGAGGGGGGCGACGCCGTGAGCAGGGGCGACGCCGCGCGGGCAGGGGCGACGTCGTTGGCAGGGGCGACGCCGCGGGCAGGGGCAACGCCGCGGGCAGGGGCGACGCCGCGAGCAGGGGCGACGCCGCGGGCAGGGGCGACGCCGCGGGCAGGGGGGGCGACGCCGCGGGCAGAGGCGACGCCGCGGGCAGGGGCGACGCCGCGGGCAGGGGCGACGCCACGGGCAGGGGCGACGCCGCGGGCAGGGGCGACGCCGCGAGCAGGGGCGACGCCGCGGGCAGGGGCGACGCCGAGAAGGGGCCGCGAAGGGGGGGCCGATAAGGGGCCGCGAGGGGGGGGCGCGAAAGGGCCGCTAAGGGGCCGCGAGGGGGCCGCTAAGGGGCCGCGAGGGGGGCCGTTAAGGGGCCGCGAGGGGGGGCCGCTAAGGGGCCGCGAAAGGGGCCGCTAAGGGGCCGCGAGGGGGCCGCTAGGGGGCCGCGAGGGGGCCGCTAAGGGGCCGCGAAGGGGCCGTGAAGGGGCCGCGAGGGGGCCGGGCAGGCCGCTAAGGGGCCGCGAAAACGTAGGGCAGGGCAGGGCACGAAGCGCACTTCGGGCAGGTTAGGAAAAAAAAGTTTAACGTGGTGGGCCCTTAGGAAGAAACGGTCCCACTAGGGAACCCGCTCTATACCATGTGAGAATAAACGAGAGGAATGTGTTGAACTAGGCAGCAGGTGGGTACAAGTATGAAACACAAAAGAGTTGTACCCTCTAAGAACTACCCCACTACAGCCTAAACAGACTATAGCATATATGAGTTTGACAGTGGTGGGGGCAGCAGTGGAGGTGGTGGAGGCAGTGGAGGTGGTGGCGGAAGTGGGAGTGGTGGCGGGAGTGGGGGCTTTCGTGGCGGAGGTGGTGGCAGCGGTGGGGGTGGCGGTAGTGGCGGCAGTGGGAGTGGTGGCAGTCTTGTTGGAGCTGTTCCGAGGGGAGGTTCTGGCGGTGGCCAGAGGCAGCAGCAGCAGCGTCGGAGTGAGACCCCGTCGCCCCAGCAGCTTCGTGAGTGGTTTTCTCAGCGTGGGGCGTCTGGGGGTAGTGCTAGCTGCCCGTATGTCATTCGCACCGGCGACCGTGCTGGTCAGACATGTGGGAAGCCTCACACTCAGCACCGCTGTTTCTCCCGCCTCGACGACGCTTGCCGTGCTGAGTTTGGTGACGAGGCCGAGTGCCCCCGCTGGGCAGAGTTACTTAGGTTTGGAGTTGCTATCTTTGACCTAGACTATGATGCTATCCTTGCTGCTATGTATGCTTTGTCTGTTAGTGCTGAGGGTGACTGTTACCTGTGTGTGCCGCTTGACCCAGGTATAGAGGCTGCTGCTCTAGGTGCTAATGAGGCTGCTCTCCCTGGTACTGTGCCTGCCGAGGCCTTGCATACCTTTATACTTGACTCAGGTGCTTCACGCTGTTTCTTTCGCGACAGCACCACCCTCACTCCTCTCTCTGCACCTCTACCGGTCAGACTGGCTGACCCCTCCGGGGGCCCAGTCCTTGCCCGTTCCTCCACTGTTCTCCCGTGTCTGGCAGTTCCGTCCGGCTCACTGTCAGGCCTTCACCTCCCCTCGTTCTCTATGAACTTGGTGAGTACCGCTGCCCTCCAGGACGCAATGGTCACTACCACCACTCCTGGGGGTCAGCGTGTGTCGATCTGCACGTGTACACGGACGGGCCGCCACCTGCACGTTCACTCGTCGGCCTGGGTTGAGTCTGTACACTTTGGCTACTGAGCCTCCTCAGGTAGCTGCGTCTGCCCAGGTGTCTCCGTCAGGTCTGATAGCACCCCCTTGCTCGTGTCGCCTCCTGTCGCACCAGACTCTCCTATGGCACCACCGCCTTGGTCACCCCTCCCTGCCACGTCTTTGTGGCATGCACTCCCGCCTCCTTGTCTCTGGTCTTCCCAGGTCTCTGCCTCCCCTCCCGCCCTCGCCTGCCCCGCCCTGCCTTCCTTGCGACGAGGGGCGGCAGCGTGCCGCTCCTCACTCCTCCTCGTTTCCCCAGACGACTGCTCCCCTGCAGACTCTCCACATGGACGTGTGGGGCCCAGCCCGTGTCAGTGGACAGAGCCGCGAGCGCTACTTTGTGCTGGTTGTTGACGACTACACGCGGTATACCACGGTCTTCCCCTTGCGCAGAAAGGGTCAGGTCGTTGATGTTTTGATCCCTTGGATCCGCGCAGTCCGTCTCCAGCTCCGCGAGCGGTTCCACGAGGACCTTCCTGTCCTGCGTCTGCACTCTGATAGAGGTGGTGAGTTCTCCCCCGACCTCTTGCGGGACTTTTGTCGTGGGGAGGGCATTCTCCAGTCGTTCACGCTTCCGGACTCCCCTCAGCAAAATGGGATTGCTGAGGGCCGCATTGGCTTAGTCATGGAGGTCGCTTGTACCTCCATGATCCATGCGGCTGCTCCCCATTTTCTGTGGCCGTTTGCGGTCCGGTACGCTGCGCATCAGCTCAACCTCTGGCCCCGTGTCTCCTTGCCGGAGACCTCGCCCACACTGCGTTGGACGGGGAAGGTTGGCGATGCGTCGGTGTTCCGGGTCTGGGGCTCTCGTGCCTTTGTTCGCGATACGTCCGCGGACAAGCTCTCCGCCCGCGCTATCACCTACGTCTTCCTTGGCTTTCCCCCTGACGCGCCTGGTTGGCAGTTTTACCACCCCACCTCGTGCCGTGTCTTCCCCTCTCAGGACGTCACGTTTGACAAGTCGGTTCCCTTTTACCGTCTCTTCCCCTACCGCTCTGCCCTTCCCCCGCCCCCGCTGCTCTTCCTTGCTCCCGGTCCCCCTCCGGTAGACCCCCTCCCGCCCCAGGGTCCTGCTCCCTCAGGTGTGTCTCAGGTAGACCCTCTCCCTGGTACTGTGCCTGTTGAGGTAGCTGGCGACTCAGGTGCTGCTCAAGGTGCTGCGTCTGGGGGTGCGGAGCCTGAGGGTGCGGAGCCTGGGGGCGCTGAGTCTGAGGGTGCCGGGTCTGGGAGTGCTGAGCCTGGGGGTACGGAGCCTGGGGGTGCTGAGCGTGCGGGTGTGGAGCCTCGGGGTGTTGAGCCTGGGGGTGCGGAGTCAGGGGGTGCTGAGCCTTGGGGTACTGCGTCTGCTGGAGGCCCTGCGGGTGCTTCGCCACGACTGTCTCCCCGGCCGGAGCCTCTCTCCCCGCAGCAGCTGCGCGAGTGGTTTGCTCTGCGCTCCCGCCTTCGGAGTGGAGCTGCCGGAGCTGGAGACACTGGAGCTGGAGGTGCTGGAGTTTCTACTGGAGCTAGTGGTACTGGAGGTGCTGCAGCTGCTGGTCCTGGAGGTGCTTGTACCAGGGGTACTGGAGCTGCCGGGACTGGTGGTGTTGGGGGCGCTGGAGCTGGAGACCATACGGAGAGTGGAGGTGCTGGGGCTGGAGGCGCTGGAGCTGGAGGCACTGGCGCTGGTGACGCTGGAGGTGGAGGAGCTGGAGCTGGTGGCGCTGGAGCTGGAGGCACTAGCGGGGGAGGCGCTGGAGCTGGAGGCACTAGCGGGGGAGGCGCTGGAGCTGGAGGCACTAGCGGGGGAGGCGCTGGAGCTGGAGGAGCTGGAAATGTTGACACTGGAGCTAGAGGTGCTGGAGCTGGAGGTGCTGGTGGTACTGGTGCTGGAGGCACTGTGCGGCAGCGACCGTACTTCGTTCCCCTGCTTCAGCAGGTTCTTGGTGTCCCGTCTGTGAAGATAGGAGCTTAAGCTAAGAAGCCATAGCTAGGTTTTAGGTTATATGAAAGAGAAATAGGATAAGAAGGTGAGTTTCACTAGCAGCAATGAGGATACATATAGCAAACCCTAGATGGGTTGTACTCGCTATAGAGCACCCCACTACAGGCTAGAGAATAACATTCTGACACACCCCCATAGCCAAAGTGGGGTGTAATCAGTACAATGAGCAAGCAGGTATAGAGCAGGAGTTCACAAAGGTAAGCAAAGTTAGAGCTAATCACAGAGGGCAAGTGAGGAGGAGGAGAGACTGTGGAGGGAGAGAAGATGGGAGGCAACGACTGAAGCTGCAGAGGCACGGGCACAGGAGCGGCTGACTCAGAGGCTACCGAAGCAAGGGCGACGGACTACTGGAGTGACTGGCTCCGCGGCTATAGACGAGCGGCAGGAGCAACGGACCCACTGGCGACTGGTGCAACAGGCTCACTGGCTACCGAAGCAAGGGCGACGGACTACAGGCGCTGCAGGCGACAAGACAGCTACCTTCACACAACCTCCTCCAACTGCCCCACTCCCCTCTCACACACCCCCTGTTCAAACCCTAGCTCCACTCCCACAGCACCCCCTTTAAGCCCTAAACCCTAGGCTCCCACACACCCACCCCCCTCAGCGACAGCTGCAGCAGTGGGAGACAAGGGAGGAGGAGGAGCAAGGGGAGGAACACATAACCGCCACCCCCACACCCGCCACCCCCACGCTCTGCACCCCACACCCCCAGCACCACGGAATGCACGGGGGGGGGGGGGGGCGGGGGGGGGGGGGGGTAGGGCCGCGACGAAGAAAGGAGGAGCCGAGGCGCGGTCCTGCCCCCGGGCGCCAGAGCAGGCGGCAGAAGGGGCGACGCGCGGGCCCCCCCAAGTTGCCCCTCCCGTCGCCTGTCGAGGCGACCTGAGGGGGCCGCGCGCGGCCCCCCAGGGCGTCGCGACGGGCGACGGGAAAAGGGCCAGGGCGGGGCCGCGACGGGGCCGAGACGAGGCCGCGACAGGCGTCGGGGCAGGGCCGCGACGGGGCCGCAACGGGGCCGCGACAAAGTCGCGGCGGGCGACGGGGCAGGGCCGGGGCGGCGCCGCGACAGGGCCGCGACGGGGCGGCGTCGGGCGACGAGAGGGCGCGACGGGGGGCCGCGACGGGAGCCGCGACGGGGGGTCGCGACGGGGGGGGCCGCGACGTGGGGCCGCGGCAGAGCCGCGGCGGGCGACGGGGCAGGGCCGGGGCGAGGCACCGCCGCGCGCCACGGGGCGCCCGACGGTCAGAAAACCGCCGCGCGCCACGAGCGCGCGGCGGGAAGAAAAAATGGCCGCGCGCCATAGGCGCGCGGCAGGCAGGCGCGCGCTCGAGGCGCGCGTTAGGCAGAGTAGTAGCAGCGGAAGCAGATGGGCTCACAGGCCAAGAGCGTAACAGCTCTGATTCCATGTGAAGATAGGAGCTTAAGCTAAGAAGCCATAGCTAGGTTTTAGGTTATATGAAAGAGAAATAGGAGAAGAAGGTGAGTTTCACTAGCAGCAATGAGGATACATATAGCAAACCCTAGATGGGTTGTACTCGCTATAGAGCACCCCACTACAGGCTAGAGAATAACATTCTGACACCGTCTTCTACTTGCCTTACTCCTCCCCTACTGTGTCCACCGCCTGACCAATCGTAGCTACCGTTACAGCCAGCCTCCCCACTGCCTGCTCCCTCTCCTTACACTGAGCAGTCCGGCGGTCTTACAGAGCGTCGTGAGCCTGCGTCTCGTCTTGTCTCGCCTGTTCGCACTGCTCGTCGTGCTCCTCGTTCGCGTCCTCCTCCTGTCCCCAGCACGCACGCTATGGCACTCCGTCCTTCCTCTGTTCCACTGCGTGTTCCTCTGCTTGCTCCTCCTGAGTCCTCTCTTCCTGAGGTCCCTGACCCTGCGTCTGACAGCGCTTGTCCTGCCAGTCCCACTGTCTCTGGTCTCCTCGCCACTGTTGTTGCTGACCCTTCCTTTGAGTCCACTGCTGCGTCTGCCCTCGTTGCTGAGTTAGTTGACATTGCTGCTGCCTGTTGTCTAGACTATGCCACTGCTCTTGTTGCTGAGTCTGAGTCTGCAAGTCCTCCATCCGTCGGGTGTGAGTGTGCTCTTGGCACGGACGTCCTTGAGGACAGGCACGAGGACTTTGAGTGTCTTGCAGCTGCTGTACCTCGTTTCGCTTCCATGCTGCTTTCCCATGAGGGAGACCCAGATGCTCCAGACATCCCGACCCCGCGCTCTTACACAGAGGCGATTACGGGTCCCTACTCCTCTCAGTGGCAGGCAGCCATGGATGCCGAGATGGCATCCTGGAAGTCCACAGGCACCTACTTCGACGAACTTCCCCCGTCTCGGGCGAACATAGTCGATGGCATGTGGATTTTCAGGGTGAAGCGGCCGCCGGGTTCTCCGCCTGCCTTCAAGGCGCGTTACGTTGCTCGAGGCTTCAGTCAGCGACAGGGGGTCGACTACTTCCAGACCTTCTCCCCCACCTCGAAGATGACTACTCTTCGGGTGTTGCTGAACGTCGCTACTCAGTGTGACTACGAGTTGCACTTTCGTTGCAGGGCAGCCTGCACGAGGAGATCTGGCTGCGCCGCCCACCTGGCTTCACTGGGTCATTTCCTGCAGGTACCCAGTGGAGCCTCTGGCGGCTAATCTACGGTCTCCGCCAGGCGCCTCGCGAGTGGCACGACACACTGAGGTTTACACTTGCGGCTCTGGGGTTTACTCCTTCTGCTGCTGACCCGTCGCTGTTTCTACGCACCGACACATCGCTGCCGCCATTCTACGTCCTCGTGTACGTTGACGACCTTGTCTTTGCCACTGCTGACACTGAGGAACTGACCCTTGTGAAGTCAGAGGTGCAGAAGAGACACACCTACACTGACCTAGGTGAATTGCGCAGCTATCTTGGTTTGCAGATCACCCGGGACAGAGCACGGCGCACACTCACCCCGACTCAGTCACACATGGTGCACCAGGTCCTTCAGCGCTTCGGCTTCCAGTTCTCCTCGCCACAGCCCACTCCTCTGTATACTGGTCACTCGCTCTCAGCTCCACCTTCGGACGAGTCCGTAGAGCCGAGTGGTCCGTAGCCAGAGCTTGTGGGTTGCCTCATGTACCTGATGACGTGCACACGACCTGACCTCGCGTACCCTCTCAGCCTTTTGGCTCACTATGTGGCTCCCGGTAGGCACCGAAAGGTGCACTGGGATGCTGCGAAGAGGGTAGTGCGTTACTTGTGTAGTACGTCGGGCCTGGGGCTCGTGCTTGGAGGACGGGGTCCAGTTGTCCTCAGTGGTCACGCAGACGCTTCTTGGGTTGACGACTCAGCTACGCAGCGGTCGTCACAGGGTTACACCTTCAGCCTTGGTTCCGGCTCTGTTTCCTGGCGGTCTACCCGCTCGTCTTCGGTTCTCAGCTCCAGTTGTGAGGCTGAGATCTACGCAAGGGCCATGGCTGCACAGGAGCTACGCTGGCTCACCTACCTACTGATTGACTTGGGAGAGCAGCCTCGTTCGCCTCCAGTTCTGTACGTAGACAACAAGGCCATGATTGCCTTGTGTCAGGAGCACATACTGGAGCACAGAACGAAGTACATCGCTCTGTGATACTTCCTTGTTCGAGAGTTGCAGCAGCGTGGCCAGCTTCGTCTTGCGTACGTGGCCACTAGGGCCAACACTGCTGATATATTCACCAAGGCACTTCCGCTTGGTGATCATCAGCGCTTCTCTACTGTGCTAGGCCTTGTGCCTAATTTGCCTCACTTGCTCACTTCGTGACTTTGCTTGTACTGTGATCTATATATATACCTGCATGCTTTCTCTTGCTAGGCTATGATCACTGTACTGTTTGTGTTCTTTATATAAATCTGCATGTGAACTGGCCTTGTGGCCCTTTGCTTGTGCTCGGACTGTGTGGTGACTTTGTGATCCACCCTGAGCTTGCTTTGCTTTTCTTGACTGGTCTTCTGACCACTTGTTCTCCCCCACGTTGCCTATGGGGGTGTGTCAGAATGTTATAGTGCTTACATTTGTGTAGGCTTTAGTGGGGTAGCCCATAAGGGGTACAACCCAATTAGGGTTAGTACTTGTACCCAACTCTTTCATAGTCCATTCATTCTTGTTCATTATTATGACACACACATTTGCCAATGATGATTTTCCTCCTCTTCGCTGCTGAGCATGGAACCAGCTTCCAAGTTCCGCGATGATTAAGTGCCTCATTCATGGCTTCCCTCCATTTTTCTATGTCCGGTCCTTGAGGTCAATCTTTCGTTGCAATACACTCTGCGAACCTTCATGAGTAGATCCTAGGGTTTATCAAGTTCTGATCGCAATAGTCGCTTGGTTTGACGAGAATGGTGTCGCATCAGTTGTCTCAGTCTAAAGCTCCTTCCATCGATGTGTGATTTTCTCCACTTGCGTAAACATGTTGTGCTTGTAAGGAGTCATTGGGGTTGTGCTGGGACATGGGGATGAACGTTGGTGTGTTGACACTTGTAATAGGAATGATAGGTATTTGATATGATCCTCAAGGATGCTGTATTGAGATGCCTATGTTGTGCGGTGCTGCGAAATCGTGGCAGCCTCAGCTTCTCATAGAAGATGCAATAGCGTAATTGGGTAAACTACAAGGTGGCCAAGTCGAAGATGGTCCATGCCTGATATTCTGTATCGATTCCAAGGCGAATTCGTTATCTTGCCCGGCCTTCGAATTTCCAGTCATCGCTCAGTTATTCAAGCAAAACGCATTGAGCATGCACGTTGAACAAGTAGCCCTGCTTCACGTGTACAATAACCACGAGTCTCATTGGAGAACCAACCTTGGGGCTACTTGGGTAGAGAAGGGAAAAAGAATGAGCAGTTGTCAGAATCAACGAGCAGGAATGGTTGACTAGAAGCATGAGATGAGTACAAGTACTAGGTCTAACCCTAGAGTGTTGTATTCAGTAGAGGCTACCCCACTACAGCCTACAGATATACAAATACAGTTTGACACACCCCCATAGGCAAAGTGGGGGAGAGCAAGAACAACCAACGGTCACAAGACCAGTCAAGCAAGAGAACAAAGCAAAGCAAAGCTCAGGGTGGATCTAAAGGACACCACATTGTCTGAGCACAAGCAAGCGGCCACAATGCCAGTTCACATGCAGAGTTATAAAAGCACAATCAGTACAGTGATCACAACCTAGCAAGAGCAAGCATGCAGGTATATATATAAAGATCACAGTACAAGACAAAGTCAAGCAACCAGCAGGTGAGGCAGAGTAGGCACAAGGCCTAGAGCAGTGCAGAAACGCTGATGATCACGAGACCCAAGGGCCTTGGTGAAAACATCAGCAATGTTGGCCCGAGAGGCCACATAAGCAAGGCGAAGCTGACCACGCTGCTGCAACTCTAAAGCAAGAAGGTAACGAAGAGCAATGTGCTTCGTTTTGTGCTCCAGTCTCTGCTCCCGACACAAGGCAATCATGGCCTTGTTGTCGACGTATAGAACAGGAGGAGAACGAGGCCGCTCACCCAAGTCGGTCAGCAGATAGGTAAGCTAGCGTAACTCTTGTGCAGCTATGGCCCCAGCGTAGATCTCGGCCTCACACCTGGAACCAAGCACAGAAGATGAACGAGTGGACCTCCACGAGACAGAATAAGAGCCGAGACTGAAAGAGAAACCCTGTGATGACCGCTGAGTCGCCTCGTCGTCGGCCCAAGAAGCGTCGGAGTGTCCTGTGAGTACCACTGAGCCCCGTCCTCCAAGCACAAGCCCCATGCCCGATGTACTGCACAAGTCATGCAGTACCCTCTGAGCAGCTATCCAGTGCTCCTTCCTGTGTCTCCCGAGCGCAACGAAGAGAGCAAGGATGCTGAGAGGGTACACGAGGTCACGTCGTGTGCATGTCATCAGGTATATGAAGCAGCCCACAAGCTCTGGATACTGACCATTCGGCTCTACGGACTCGTCCGAAGGTGGAGCTGAGAGCGAGTGGCTCGTAGGCAGAGGAGTGCGCTGTGGCAAGGAGAACTGAAAGCAGAAGCGCTGAAGGACCTGGTGCACCATGTGTGACTGAGTCAGAGTGATGGTGCGCCGTGCTATGTCGTGGGTGATCTGCAAGCCAAGATAGCTACGCAGCTCACCCAGGTCAGTGCAAGTGTGTCTCTTCTGCAGCTCCGACTTCACAAGGGACAGTGCCTCAGTGTCGGCAGTAGCAAAGACCAAGTAGTCGACGTACACGAGGATGTAGAACGGCGGCAGAGAAGGGTCGGTGTGCAGAAACAACGACGGGTCAGCAGTCGAAGGAGCAAACCCAAGAGCCACAAGTGTCGTCCTCAGTGTGCCGTGCCACTCGCGAGGCGCCTGGCGGAGACCGTATACTGGCCGCCGGAGGCTCCACTGGGTACCCTCAGGAAATGACCAAGTGAAGCCAGGCAGGCGGCGCAGCCAGATCTCCTCGTGAAGGCTGCCCTGCAAGAAAGCTGTGGAGAAGTCGAGGGAGTGCATCTCGTAGTCACGCTGCGTTGTAACGTGCGGTAACACCCAAAGAGTAGTCATCTTCGGTGTGGGGGAGAAGGTCTGGAAGAAGGCGACCCCCTGTCACTGACTGAAGCCTTGAGCAACATAACGCGCCTTGAAGGCAGACGGAGAACCTGGCGGTTGCTTCACTCTGGAAATCCACATGCCATCGACTATGTTCGCCCTAGGAGGGGGAACCTCGTCGACGTAGGTGCATGTGGACTTCTACGAAGCCATCTTTGCGTCCATGGCTATCTGCCACTGAGAGGATGTTTAGAGCGCAGGGTAGGGATGTTTGGTGCATCCAGGTCTCCCTCAGGGCAAAGCAGCATGGACACGAGATGGGGTAAAACGGTCGCGAAGCACTCAAGCTCAAAGTGCCTGTCCTCAAGGACGTCACTGCCAAGGGCAAGCTCACCCCCGACGGACAGAGGAGAGTCAGACTCATAATTAGTAACAAGACTCGCAAAGAAGTCGAGACGACAGGTAGCAGCAAAGTCAACGAGTTCAGTGACTAAGGGAGTCGCTGCAGCAGACTCAAATGAAGGGTCAGTGACAAGTGTAGCCAAGAAGCACGTGAGAGTAGGACTAGCAGCACATGCAAGGTCGGACTTGGGGTCAAGAATGTCAAAAAGAGAGGACACCGGAGGAGACGGCAGAGCAACACGCTGTGGAACAGAGGAAGGACGAAGTGCCATAGTGTGCGTGCCGGGGACAGGTGGAGGATGAGGACGACGAGCACGACAATCAGTGCGAACAGGTGAGGCAGGACAAGACTCAAGTTCACGGCGCTCTGCCAGGAAGCCTGTCTATGTAGGGTACGGAGAAGGAGCAGGCAATGGAGAGCCAGGCAGTAAATGTGGCTGTGACTGGTCAGGCGGAGGACATAGGAAAGGAGGAGTAAGGCCAGTAGAAGATGGAAGACTAAGAACCTGACGAATTGCCAAGTCAGGCGGTGGCACGGACGGCTGCGGCTGTGGGTAGAAAAACGATCGTCGCGGCGTGGTACCCATAGTACCAGAGCCTCCAAATCCAGGACCTCCAGCACCTCCACCTCCAGCACCTCCAGCACCAGTAGCTCCAGTACCTCCAGCACCAGCAGCTCACCAGTACCTTCAGCACCTCCAACTCCAGTACCACCAGCACCAGCACCTACAGCTCCAGTAGCTCCAGCTCCAGCACGTCCAGATCCGCCACCGGGGCTGCCCCACCGGGCAGCCTACTCGGGAAGCCGCTCTGGCGAGAGAGTCTCCTGCCGACGTGCACCAGTACCTCCAGCACTAGCGCCTCCAGCACCAGTACCTCCAGCACCGCCAACTCCAGTAACACCAGCACTAGCACCACCAGCTCCAGTACCTCCAGCACCTCCTGTACCCGTAGGACACTCAGCACCCCCAGAGCCAGCACCCCCAGAGTCCGCACCCCTAGTGTCACCACCTCCTATAGCACCAGAGTCCACAGCGATGGGCTGTTGAGGCGGAAACCCAGGAGGGGCCGCCAAGCGCGTTGAGCTGCGAGGGGCCACGGTGTCGGCAGCAGTCGAGTCACCCCCCTCAGCTGGGCCAGAGGTGTCGGAGGAGACCTCCAACGGCGCAACCAAGGGGGACGGGTCAACGTGGGAGACAACTGAAAGGGTAGGACCCTGCGGGTGGAGGGGGGCTACCGGGGGGGGGGGTCGGGTATCAGGAAGAGAGGCGGGAGGGGCATGGGGGAACTGCGGTGGGGGTGGAGACGGTAGAAGCAGACAGACTCGTCAAAGGTGACGTCCTGGGAGGAGAGGATACGACGAGAACCCGGGTGGTAAAACTGCCAGGGCGGGGCGTAAATAGGGAAGCCAAGGAAGGCGCATCGAAGAGTGCGAGGAGAGAGCTTGCCTGCGGGAGGATCGCAGACAAGAGAAAGGGAACCCCAGACCCAAAACGCCGACGCATCACCAACCTCTCCCGTCCACCGCAGAGTAGGGGAGGTCTCCGGGTGGGAGACACGGGGCCAGAGGTTGAGCTTCTCAGCAGCGTATCGGACCGCAAACGGCCACAGAAAATGGGGAGCAACCGCATGGACGATGGAGGTGCGAGCAACCTCCATGACCAAGCCAATGTAACGCTCTACAATCCCATTCTGCTGCCGAGAGGCCGGAAGCGTGAACGACTGGGCGATGCCCTTAGCACCACAGAAGTCATCGAGGAGGCGGGAGAAAAACTCACCACCTCGGTCAGAGTGCAGCCGCAGGACCAGGAGGTCCTGCCGGAACCGACCGCTGAGCTGGCGACGGACAGCACGGATCCAGTGGATCAACACACTGCGGACATTCGCCTTGCTCTGCAAGGGGAAGACCGTGGTGTAGCGCGTATAGTCGTCAACAACCATCAAAAAGTAATGCTCTCCGCCCTGTCTAGTGACGCAGGCGGGACCCCACACGTCCATGTGGAGGGTCTGCAGAGGAGCTGTGGTCGTAGCAAACGAGGAGTGAGGAGTGGCGCGCTACCGCCCCTCGACGCGGGGAAGGCACGGCGGCGCAAGCAACCTCGGGAGTGGGGGCAGGGACCTGGGGAGGCCAGACACAAGGAGACGGAAGTGCATGCTACGCAGGCGTGGCAAGGAGCGGTGGCCAAGACAGTTTTGCCAGAGGAGAGTCTGGTGCATGAGGAGACGACACGAACAAGACGTAGCTACCTCAACCGACGCAACTACCTGACCTGACTCAGCCACCTGTGCAGACTCAGTGATCAGTGTGTACAGACCAGACCCGGGCCTCCGAGTGAACGCCAGTGCGTGAGTCCGTACAGATCGCCACGAGCTCTCCCCCAGGCTGGGTAACAGTGACAAACTAGGCCTATATGACAGCTGTAGCCACCAAGTTCCTAGCGAACGAGGGGAGGTGGAAACCTGTGAGGGAACCGGAGGGGGCTGCCGGGCATGGGAGAACAATGGAGCTACGTGCAACAACGGTGCCACCAGAGGGGTCGGCCAGACTGAGAGGGACCTGGTCTGTGAGCGGTGTGACTGTGGTGTAGTCGCGGAAGAAGCAGCGAGACGCACCTGAGTCGAGTAGGAAAGTGTGCAAGGCCTCCTCAGGCTCTGCACCTGTGCTAGCTGAGTCACAAGCCCCTATACTAGCAACCTCTACACCACCAGGTGCCTCTACACCCCCATCACTAGTACCCCAAGCTCCGCCACCGGGGCTGCCCCACCGGACAGCCTACTCACGAAGCTGCTGCGGCGAGAGTGTCTCCGGCGGACGTTGCTGCCGCCGCTGTCCACCCCCAGGACCTCCACGGCCACCAGCTGCACCACCAGAAGGAGTAGACGTACAGGTACCTACACTCGCCGCCTCGACCAACTGCTGTACCTCCCCTAACAATGGGCGGCTCTGCCGCAGTGGCCGGGTGGCAGGAGAGAGTGAGGAGTAGTGCCTAACCACAACGTCGTAGAGACTGTGGGCCGACGTCACCTGACGAATGTGGGTCCTCTGGTCGACCGGCAAGTGAGCGCAAAGATCAAGCTCTGCGACAACGCCGCGTTCCGTCCACTGTGTGTAGGCAGTCCGCCTGGTACTGCCGCCGCATGGTCTCGCCAGCGTCAGCAGTAGGCTCAGCGGGAGTCGTGGGGGCCTGAAGAGACCCCGACGTGTTCTCGAGCAGGGAGACACCGGAGATATCAGTGTAGGCCCTCGAGCCAGAACTCGAACATGAAAGGGCGCCCGTCGGCGTCAACCGCTAGGATAGTGAGAGTGGCCATGGCAGGCAGTGGCAGTAGTAGCAGCGGCGGAAGGGTGGCTGGGGAAGCGCGCGAGTAACTGGGTGCGCTAGCTCGGGCCGCTCACGAAGCAGAGCAAGGGTGCGCTGAGAGCGCTGGCAGGGCAGGGCGCGGGCAGCTCTAGCAGCACAGGGAGGGCAGGCGGGCGCGGGCAACACGTGCGGGACAGGGCAGGTGCGCGTGCGGGGAAGGGCAAGCGCGCTTGCGGGCAGGGCAGGCACACGCAAGCAGGCGCGCGTAGGCAGCGCGTGCGTGGCAGGGTAGGGAGCACGGGGCAGGGCAGGTGCACTGGGCAAGGCACACGCGCGCGGGCAGGGCGGGCTGCAAGGGCAGGGCGCACGCGCGCCGGCAGGGCTCACGCGCGCCGGCAGGGCAGGGCAGCTGCGCGCGCAAGGCATCAGCGCGGGGCAAGGTGCACGCGCGCGGGCAAAGCGCTTATGGGGCAGGGCACAGGTCGTTGGGCAGCAGGGCGCGCTAGCGCGCTGGGCAACAAGGCGCGCTTGGACGCTGGGCAACAAGGCGCACTTGGACGCTGGGCAGTAGGGCGAGCTGGCGCGCTGGGAAGCGGGGCGCGCTGGCGTGCTGGGCAGCAGGGCGCGCTGGCGCGCTCGGCAGCATGGCGTGCCGGCGCGCGTGGCAGCAGGGCGCACTGGTGCGCGGGGCAGCAGGGCGCGCGAGGCATGCAGGGGCGCGCGGGGCAGTGCGCACGCTAGCGGGCAGGGCAGCAACCGGGCAGGGCAGAACGAATGGTGGGCCATAAAAAAAAAAAAAACGGTCCTACGGGGCGAACCGCTCTGAAACCATGTCAGAATAAACGAGCAGGAATGGTTGACTAGAAGCATGAGATGAGTACAAGTACTAGGTCTAGCCCGAAAGTGTTGTACCCAGTAGAGGCTACCCCACTACAACCTACAGATTTACACACACTGTTTGACAATAGGGGGCCGACCAAGCAGGAGCGAGGGAGCTTGAGTGGGCAATAGATGGTTGGCCTAGTGAGCAATAAATCGATGGATCGAGCTTGCAACAGCCAGGAAGATTTTGCATTGGTGAATGGATTGGAGCCTGTATTGCCCATAACAACAGAAACAAGAAAGTTCGACGAGACGTGAGGCAGCAATCGCGATGGTGGAGCAGCTTTTGAGCCAAACAGGATGGCAGCTATAAGGCTACGCAGCAGCCAGGGGTGGTCAACTGAAGGACAAGCAATAGCGCCTGCAACTCTTTACCAAAGGTGGAGACGGAGGGAAACGCAACGTGGTGGTCAAGACACACATGCGCGCAAGCGACAATAGGGGTGTTCCGAGAATTGAACTCGGGACTTCTCGCACCCTAAGCGAGAATCATGCCACTAGACCAAACACCCGCGTTCTTGTACTGAATATTAATAATTCTGAGAAAAAACGCAAACCCGATAGTTCAAGCTAGATACAAAGACCACATACAGACAGATCACTTTGTTCAACCGGTACAAGTTGCCATACTGTATTTGTTATTGGAATGACCTTGCGTGTATCTTGGAGCCCACACTAGTTCAAAGGACGAGGAGAATGTTCCCCATACGTTACCGTTGGCAACCTGAAATTGAAAAGGCGTTAGCAAACAGTAAGCCCGAGGCAGCAGCCTTCACTTTACTATAACAATCTACAAACCCATAATTCAATCCACCGTTCTAGTCACTGGAATTTCCCAGAAACTCTTGAAGCCTGAGACTCTCCCACTTTTGGGAGGGCTCAAGGGATTGACTCTACACCCTCACACCACATCACATGCTGTAAGGGCCACGAGCAGCAATGGGACCATTGGGGGTAGGAGGAGGCGGGGTGGGGGCGGTGACAAGAGCAGCTGCGTCTTCATCCCAGTCAGACTGGTACTCGGGTTCAGGCTCAGGTACGTACTGAGGCGCATGAGGCAGCAGTGCTTCTTGGGAGACTGCTGAGAGCATCTTCATCTCCAAATCGTCCTCCACCACTAGGTTGCGCATGCCCTCATGCAGCGACACAAGCTCCTGTTGAGGTTAGGCAGGGAGGGAGAGGTTTGAGTCGATTCACAATGCAGCAGTGCTTCCTGGGAGACTGCTGACAGCATCTTCATCTCCAAATCGTTCTCCACCACTAGGTTGCGCATGCCCTCATGCAGCGACACGAGCTCCTGTGGAGGTTAGGCAGGGAGGGAGAGGTTTGAGTCGATTCACAATGCAGCAGCACCTCTTGAGAGACTGCTGAGAGGCGCTTCATCTCCAAATCGCCTTCTACAACTAGGTTGCAGATGCCCTCATCCAGTGATACAAGCTCCTGTTGAGGGAGAAGGGAGGAGAAGGTCAGGATGTGACTGATTAAGAGCTGCTTCTCGTGACTGGGATCAGTTCCTGTGGTTGCAAATAGGAGAGGGTGAGATCAGAATATGCGCATGCAGATTAATCAGCGGGGTGAAGGGACTGGTGAGAGCTGCTTCATGTCAAGGTCTCACTCTTCAACACCCAGAGTGAACATACCTCGGCAACTGTGCAAGAACTGAAAACTGTAAATTTTACATATACGGAAGTCAGATTTCACAACCCATATTGTGGACCCTTCATGCTGTTCCACAAGTGCGTATGAAAAAAAGAGTGATGAGGAGGAACATTGATGACAAGAGTGGCAGGATGGAAGGATGGGGTTGTCTCAGGGGTTGTGGGGGACAGCTGTGTCAGGAATGTGGAGGCCAGATGACAAAATGGCCGAGCGAAGTGGTTTAACTGAAGTAGTGGGATGCACTGCAAGGGGACTTACACCAGCATTATTCCGTGCTGATTGCGCGATGACGTCGAGTGCCAGGATGGGGAAGGGGTTTTCAATGAGCACTCCAACCTCCTCGATGCAGAAAAAGATGGCCGCACACGTGGCAGTCACAGGGATGGTGAGCCAGCCGAGGGGGTCCCACAGGGCGAAAGGCAGGAACATGTGGTAGAGGACGAGGAAGCGCGAGGTGAGGCGCGTGTAGGAGAGCGGGATGGGCGTCTTGAAGAGACGCTCGCTGCCTCCGATGTCATCCGCGAATGTCGCGAAGTTGGCCTCCTGGAGAATGCAGGGAGTAAGAGAATAGGGATGAGAAGACTCGTCAAGGATATGAAGAGCAACGCGGAGCTAACTCTGGCTCCAGATACCCTGGTTCAGCCCACCAAAGAAAATGGATCATCTGGCTCCGCCCAAAGGTTCAGTGATCACCTGCTTCAGAAAACCAGAGATTTGGGTATTTATCTGCTTCAGCCCACCAAAGGTGCCTGTGGATGGGACTCTGGAGCTCGTTTAAAGTTCAATACCATAGCCGCTTCTGTATGTTAAACTTTGGATGTGAGCATATTCTGCGGATTCCCAGAAACGAGTTCTCTTTTTGAAAGTATTACTCAACAGACGAGAACAAATTCGGAACTCACCATGGCCACGCGGTGCATTGGTTCCATGTGGCACGAGCGCATGCACTCCGACATCATCTGAAGCACGTAGTTGGGCCTGTGGGTCGCCCCCAGTATCCCTGCAATCTCCTCGTCGGATAGAGTGGTGAATTGCTGCAAGGAACGTGTAGAATGCACACAACCAGCGTCAACCAAGTTACACCTCAAAGAAAGCCAATCTAGTGAATTTTACCACCAAGTAGTTCTTGTGCTTAAGAGCGACAATGAGTCAGACGGGTGCTACTCACACGGAGGTCTTCCTCCAGAGATCCTTCTTGCAGGAAATGGTGCTTGTAGGTGAGCGCGAACGCCTGCAGGTGGCGGATGAACTGAGCGCGCTTGGGGTACTCGTACGTGTACTGGTCGCGAGCCATGTACGACAGAGCCTGTCGCGTGATGTCGCGCGTGCGATTCAGCATGAGCCCCCACATCTTGCGAGCCTGCAGGATGAACGAAACAAATTGATCATAGTCGGCTACAAACCACTCCAACAGAAGACGCTCAAGGTTTCAGTCCTCACACATCAAACGATAGCAGGTTACTGTAATAATCGAGAAGGCTGAAATTTCGAACACACCTCGTCGAATCGGCCATAGCTGGCATTGGTCCGGAACACGAGGAGGAAGGAGAGAGCAGGTGCCGTGAGGGTGTACGGGAGGTTGGACATGTGTAGCACGGGGACCCACTCGGGCAATGCACCCATCGTGACCAGCTCATTCCACCCCACCACACCGGCTGCGATCCCAGTCATCACGGAAACTGCGGGTCCGAGCGCGCCGATAACCTTAGACGTAAGCATGGACTTCATGTGACGGAAGTAGCGGCCGCTAGATTTGTGTTTCTGGAGACAACAAGGCGTTCACGAGATTGAAAAAGAATCAGACTTAGAGAAGTTTTCCGTTGCCAGATGCTAGAAGGAAACATGAAACGACGACTTATACACGGTTCGTCAGTGAAAGTGAAGGGAAGGTGAACATCAATGTGAACGTGATGCACCTTCCAGTCATCATGGCCAAACACCACCCGTCGCAACACCAATGCCTCGAACTTCTTCTCATCGATGGTGCTAACATCGACCAGGTTTTTAGGAACCACTGCCTTCACCACCAGGGGTCCTCTAGCCTTCTTCTGCACAGTCTGAGCTTTAGTGACAGCGACGCTATTCTTGCGAAGAGAAACACTTCTCAAGGAACCCTCGGTCCAGTCCTGCAGGCCTGCAGCTTGAGCCTTCAGGCTGGTCTGAGCAGGAGACAGAAACATGGAGGTGCGTGATGCGACACTCGTGGCCGCCATTTTCGTCACGGAGCTCAGTCACTGGCTAAAGAAATCGAGGTTCCTGTTATTACCCCTGGACGTTCAGGAACGTAACTACTGGATGGAGATACCGTACGCCTTTTCCGAATCCCAACTTCTGTGCGTCGGAATAGGTGTGCTTACACCCTCATATCAGAAAGCTATTGCTGCCACCTGGTTGGTGAAAGCAGGCAGAAATGCCGACATTCACGATTGACAGAGCCACACACAGCGTCGGTCTCAAGTTCAACTCAACTCATATCTCGATCTTTCTCGCTGAAACGAGGCAGTTTGTCTGAACTGGAGCCGAGCATCAGAGCCGTTGGATTTGAGATGGCATGGCTTCCAGACGAAATGCGTTGGCTGATTCATGTGATCGAAGCGAGCTGATTGGCTTCTTGATGACCCCACGGGAAGTGAGGTGACTGGAAGGCCGAGCGAGTCTGGCGTGTGCTGACGGAATCAAAGAGTCAGCAGGGTGATTGATGTCCGCGTATCAACTCATGTGATCTGACCAGATACATGACATGTCAGCTTAGCCTGCCGTCAAAACGGGGACTTGGGAGAGTGGGGCTGCTAGCTGGCCGACCTCAAAGTCACAAGCTAATCCACGTGTCATTGTCTCGGCTGGACCAAGGTTGATCACTTGCCACCCGAGTTTGCTCTACGATGTCCTGGGCCCCGGGGCACGAAGCCTTTTCATTTTCGCGCAGGCAGTTTGTTTTCGCCAGCACCTCTGAACATCGCCCACCATCACAGCCGATTTAAATGTGAACTTCCCGATGCTTGGTGTGTGGTGTGCCTGGCAACTTCAGCTGGCCTTCACTGAGCTTTTCTTGGAGCTCAAGCAGTACTCAATCTAAGCAGTCAGCTCAGGGCGTATCCCTGGGTGAGGCAGGGCCACTGTAGATGGCAGGCGGTTTTTGCGGATGCCACGAATCCCTATAACAGCAGGTTGGTGGCACAAAATTGCCAAACATAAGCTGCAAGGCGATTGGTCGAACGAACGTATCGCATGGTTGGGTTGGGTCACACGGTCCACCCACCACATCGCATATCCCTACCTATCTCCCTCGCAAACTGGGCTCGCACACTCCACGTTCGAGCTCTCACATGCCGGTAAACTTCCCAGCCCACCAACTGCTGCCATTGGTCGGGACAGGACCGTGCATGACCCCTCCTTTCAGGGTCACCCAACTTCATTGCATCGTCAAGTTTACCAGTTGCCAGTGCCAGGTGTCGAAGATCTCAAATGGTAGTAACCGGTTTGACATTTGGAGTGGTATCGCACGCTGGCAGTGATTGGTTGCTTCTTCTCGTGTGCGACCGTCGCACAATTTGTTGTGGTTGCCACGAACTGCGAGCCGCGGGCGGTTCGAGCACAATGTTGATGGCATGCGGTTTTCCCGCATGCCACCAACAGTGCCTGCTACAGTGGCCCTGCCACCACCCAGGGATACGCCCTCAGTTGGCCTTTTTAGAAGAATATAAATGCTGGTAAGCTCGAGCTTGAAAAAGCGAATGCATTGCTTCCTATCTTTTGGAAATATGAGACAGTATCACACATGTAAGGTAACAGTTGATCACACAGCCAGAAAATGGTCGATACAATCTCCACACTGCATCAGACACATCAGATAGCAAATGGTTGGAGAACAAGCAAATTATCAAAGCTTGAAAGCTTGAGGCCGCAGTATCTTTCATGGCATGATGGATGACGTTAAATCCAATTTCAAATCAATTATTCACGTACATGGCCCTTTACAACCAATACCTGGCAAAAAATAAATTACAAGCCAGGGTTTGACAATTGATGCAGCCTACTAAATATTTAATCGCTGTAGGGACCGCGCACAGCGATAGGGGTCACAGGAGTTGCTGGGGGAGGGGGAGGAGGGGCCAGAGCAGCAGCGTCTTCATCCCAGTCCGACAAGTAGTCAGGCTCGGGCTCAGGCACAAACTGAGGCGTCTGCAGTAGGGCCTCCTGCTTGCGGGCAGACAAATTCTTCATCTCGAGATCATCCTCGGCAACAAGGTTCCTGATACCCTCGTGCAGGGCAACGAGCTCTCCGGCGTTGTTGCGCGCCGATTGGGAGATGACGACAAGAGCGAGAATCGGGAAGGGGTTCTCAATAAGCACTCCGACCTCCTCAATGCAGAAGAAGACAGCCGCACACGTGGCAGTCACGGGGATGGTGAGCCACCCGAGGGGGTCCCACAGAGCGAAAGGCAGGAACATGTGGTAGAGGACGAGGAAGCGCGAGGTGAGGCGCGTGTAGGAGAGCGGGATGGGCGTCTTGAAGAGACGCTCGCTGCCTCCGATGTCATCCGCGAATGTCGCAAAGTTGGCCTCCTGGAGAATTGAAGCACAAGGAACAGCACAGACGAAGTGCACCGATGAGACTGAGCACGAGACAGAGCCTCTAAGAAATTGTACGGTCTATTGTTTATGAAAGGACTGCCTGGCCGTGACACGAAGCATACTGTGAATTTCAGCATGGGTTAAAAAAACGCAATGTTTCCTTAGTGGAATTTGTTGATACTACGTATGGCCACACTCTACGAGGCTTACCATGGCGAGGCGGTTGACGGGCTCCATGGTGCACGAGCGCATGCACTCCGACATCATCATAAGCACGTAGTTCGGCCGGTGGGTTGCCCCCAATACTCCCGCAATCTCCGCGTCTGTCAGACTGGTGAGGTCCTGCATTGGGTACCGGTGAGAAAAGAAGAAAGAAGCACATATTTGATTTGAGCTGAAACTACACCCCATTTCGTATGCTCAAAGTACCAACCAATATACGAAATTACCGGGGGAAAACAAAAAAAAAACGCTATGAAGGCCGGGATTGGGTGAATGAGTGGAATTTACCCTGAGATCCTCCTCAAGCGAGCCCTCTTGGATGAAGTGGTGCTTGTAGGTGAGCGGGAACGCCTGCAGGTGGCGGATGAACTGAGCGCGCTTGGGGTATTCGTACGTGTACTGGTCGCGAGCCATGTACGACAGCGCCTGTCGCGTGATGTCGCGCGTGCGATTCAGCATGAGCCCCCACATCTTGCGAGCCTGCAGGTATGAAGAGCGCACGTAGGAAAACAAAAAATAGTGTGTTGAGTGCTGTGAGAATATAAAAGATAGCGTTTCCCAATGAAATGTGAAGGCGGAAGAGAAATTCATAATCTGCGTCAGCAACACATGTCTCGACAATTCAATTCTCCATCCTGCTCACCTCATCGAAACGGCCGTAGCTGGCATTGGTGCGGAAAACCAGGAGGAAGGAGAGGGCAGGCGCGGTGAGGCTGAAGGGGAGGTTGGAGATGTGCAGCACGGGAGCCCACTCGGGCAAAATATTCATCACGACCATCTCGTTCCACCCCACCACCGCCGCCGCGATGCCCGTCATCACGGACACTGGCGGGCCAAGCGCGCCGATGACCTTGGAGGTCAGGATGGAGCGCAGGTGCTTGAAGTAACGGCCGCTCGATTTGTGTTTCTGTAAGGAGCGGGGAGGGGGAGCGTGGCGAAGAAGGGAGGAGCAGAGGAGGGCGGAGGGAAGGGGGGGAGAAAATTGGGAATATTACGTGAGAAAAGAGAGAGAGGGTGGAGCTAGAGCAGGTCGAAGAGGGAGAAGGGAATGAATGACACAATTGCGTGAACTACAGGACAGATCCTTTCTGAGTGAGACATGTGTATTTAATAGATACGAGGGTTGGAGGCACAAGGCAAGAGGTTGGCGTCAATGCTTCTTACCTTCCAGTCGGCATGGTCGAAGACGACGCGGCGAGAGACAAGCGCCTTGAACTTGACTTCATCAGCTGCGTTGATGTCCACGAGGGCATTAGGCGCCATGGCCTTAACCACCATGCGGTTCTTGCCATTGGCATTCTGACGGGACTGTGCCTTGCTGGCTGCGGGCCTTGTGCTCTTAAGGGAGATGCTTCTAATGGAGCCCTCGGAAAATTCCTGGAAAGACGAGGGCTTCGCGCCAAGCGAGGAGGTGGCTGCGAGCTTCAGGGACGAGCCAGCGGCAATGCTGGTGGAAGCAGCCATGGCGACGAAGTAACTAGACGTAATTTACCGACAAATTGGAGGCGACTTCAGATTTGGCCAATGCTCCTCTTTATATCTAATGCCTGGTCGGGCAAAGTGATGGATAATTCAGGTCGAACCGCGCTGAGCTTGGTTGGCTGGGGTGTGCGGTGGTGGAGGGAAGGGGGAGCAAGTGATGGCTTGCGGCTGGCGGAAGTAGGAGCCTCCAGGTTCCGCCCGCCACGAAAGACCAAGGATTCCCGCGCTGGTACACTGTAATGGAAAGATGCACTTACCCATGGTAGAAAACGATGAATGGCTAGGATTGCCTGGGCTGACTCAGGAAGTCGATCTTGGTAGGCGTTGGTTGTGGAGGGGGACCCCGTAAGGTGTTGATGATTGGTCCAATCTGCTGTCCACGGTTCCTGCCACGTAGGTATGGGACCCATCCCCCATATCCTGAAAAGTCGGCAACCTGTCTGGGTGAGTCAAGGCGAGCCAAGTTTAGGGGAGATCTGAACCTGGCTGTCCACGTGGCGAGGATAAATGCCTCACATTGCAGATGCCACCACAGAAGTATTCGAAATTGCAATTCATGAACTTGATACATCTCCACCACTGTTGCCAATGAAAAGCTGGGACAAGGTGTAACCAGGCAACCAAAGTGTCACTTGCTTGCTCGCTCCCGAGAACGTAAAGATCTATTCAAGAAACAAGGAACTTGAAACAAGGTTGCAATATCACCTAACTCCGACACTGCCTACAATCCCGAACAAGTTGGGTACTTTCTGACCTGGTCCAGCAGGCTTTTGCGAACACTTTTAGCAAATCAGGAGTACTGCGAAACCAAACTTGCACCACAAACTCCGCACGGGTGTTCTGCCACCTTCATGTATCACGACGCTTCGTTCATTCAAACCCGCTTCAGTTCATTTCTCAATCAACACAATGCCTGAAATTTCATATGGCGTCAACTTGACTCCTCTGCTGATTCCCACTTTTCTCATCCCCCCCAGCACAAATTCACCACACCTCCACCACCATCATCCGCTTATCAATTATTATTTTCACCTCCTACTATCACCATACACCCTGAATTTACACCTTGATACATCAGCCTCAAATTTACCATTGCTTGCTGCTTGCGTTGTTCCCTTCCCCCTCTCCAACAGTCACATCTTCCTCATGAACACTGGCCGAATTTCACAAACTAGTACTTCTTCCGCTTTGATGTTAACACCATACTCAGCGCTCAGCAGGGGCCTGCTTCGATCAGTGTGGATAGTTGTTCGAAATTTCGACATAGATTTTATCCATGAAAGCTATATCGGTAGAGCCTATCTGACAATTCCGGCTCTCAGCCTTTCCCCTTTCCGACCGACCCCTGCTTCCCCGAGCAGGAATTCACACTCTGCTTCGCAAGGGCTTCAAGAAAACTGCATTTTGCACCCAAGACAGGAAGGTGTGCATGCCAGAAGATGATGATAAGAAGACAGCTTCACACCACAGGAGGAATATGTCACGTAAGAGGTAGGGACAGCAGGTGGAATGTGGAGATACGCGCATTTCCGAAGAAAGCTGTACAATTCTACGAACAGGAATATATTATCAGCAAAGCAACAAAAACAAATTGCTGCATAGCACCCTAGCTGAGAAAGCAAAGCACTGTATAAAGGCACAGCTACAAAAGCCTCCAGCTTGCAAGGACCTATACTGGCTCTAACAATCCTATCTACACTCATAAGCTCTTCCCCTTACACTAAGAACCTAATCTCTAACACTACCTATGGCTAATCATTTTCTAAATGACTAGCATCTAAATGGCTGGCACGGCACCAACCATGTGTTCCCCCATGCTGCCTCCCCCACTTGCAGGGGTGCCAGTGCTCCTACAGGCTGCCACGTCATACCCTGCCATGTCATACCCTGCCATGTCATACCTCCCAACACCTTCTCCATTTCCCCTGAGAAAGTCTCCCTCCTCATCCTCGCTGTAGTAATCCTCGACTTCATCACAGAAGTAGTTCTCCTCCTCTTGTCTCTGAGGAGCCTCAATAGACAGAGGCTCTTCAGTGAAATCCCCTTGCACTGTCACCAGCTGCTCCTCCTGTATGCGTGGATGTCCCTCAAACCCTTCGTTAATCTCCATCTCGTCATCGAACCGTTCTGTAACGCCTTGAAAATCTCCCAAACCAGTCATCCCATCCATGAGATCAATCCCCTCCAAGCCGTCAAGCCTATCCAGGCCGTCCATTCCTGCGAGCCCATCCAGACCGTCCATCATGTCCAGCAGGCCACCGATGTATTCAACCCCTCCAATGTCACCGGAAGAGGCAAATACTGCACCGTACAAACCACTTGCAGCAGCAGCAGGTGCAGCAGCAGCAGGAGTGGCATCAATCGGAGCAGCAGCAACGGCAGGAGCAGCGCAATAAGCCACAGCACGAACGCCAACAGGAGCAACGCTGCAGAAATTGGACGCAGCAGCTCGCTGCAACCCATACCGACTCTCCTGTTGCTGCTGCTCTTGCCACTGCTGCGTCTGCTGCTGCTGCTGCTGCTGCTGCTGCTGCCCTCTCCCTTCATTTCCAGGATCTTTCCCTTTCGTGCCTGAATCGCTAACGCCTTGTCCCTTCCCCTGCGCCCCCCCCTGTACGCTGCCCTGACCGTCGCCCCTCCCACTCGCCCCTGCGCCACCCCGGTGCCCACCTCCCTGCCCATCGCCCTCATCCGAGCTTCTCCGAAGCACCACCTCCTCCCCAAAGCACCGTCTGTACACGTCCCTTAGACTCATCACCTTCAGTTGCTCCTCCTCACTCTCCTCCTCACTCCCCTCCTCACTCTCCTCCTCACTGTCCTCCTCATTCCCCTCCTCATCCTCCTCATCACCCCCCTCCTCTCCTTCCTCCCTCTCCTCCTCACTGCCCTCCCCTGCCCCTGCTCCCTGTTCGACCTTCTCCTCAATGCTTTCCCTGTCGTTGAAATCGGCTGCCTCGTCCTCACTTTCAGCTTCCCCACCCTCCCCACCAGCCCCCTCCTCTCCCTCCTCCTCAGCACCTTCTCCTCCTCCCTCGCTTCCTCCCTGGTTTCTTATTTCCCCCTCTCCACCTTTGGTAAGAAACCTTACATATCCCGTTTTTTTCCCCTCCGTCTCCTCCTCCTGCTGCTTCTTTTGATTCAGCTTCTGCTGCCTCTGCGTCTGCTTCTTGTTCTGCGTCTGCACCTGCTCCTTGTGCTTCTCCCCGTGCTGCTGCTGCCTTCGCCTCTGCCCCTTCTCCTCAGACCGTTTCACCTGCAACCTTAGCAGCGCCAGTGCAGGAAGCACCGAGTCAAGCGGGTCTTCCGAGTCAACAAACTGGTACTCCTCTTCCTCCTCTGCCACCTCAGCAAGACCAGCGGCAGAAACGTTACCAGCACCAATGTGGTTACCAGGACCAGTACTGTTAGTACGACCAGCAGCAGCAGCAGCAGCAGCAGCTACAGGGAAACCGCCTGTGTAGCCAGCAGCAGCACTCTCAGCCTTCAGCGTTACTCCCTTGGTGTTGCAGCCTAGAGGGGAGGGAGAATGCCACTTCTGCTGCTGCTGCTGCTGCTCATGCTGCTGGTTGAGGCTGCTGGTAGGGTCGGGCAGAGGCGTGCTGGTAACGAGGGGTGGTGTGCTAATAACTGGAGATGGATGCCTGCTGACCTGCGCAGAATGGGGAAAAGGGAAAGACGGGGAAATCTTTAGTCCAGAGCGAAAAATGGTCCTTCAAGGGGAGAAAGGAGGGGAAGTGGGTCTTGGCCAACGTTATGCTTCTAAGGGAAAGTGAGTCGGAATTGATGGGGAAAACGGTGAGGTGGATTTGTGTGCTTGTGTGAGGGATAGCGAAAGTGGGTGAGGAGGGGATGATGAGAGTTGTGAGGGCAGAAGGGGAAAGGTGGGTCTGATGGGGGAAATGGAAAGCGAGAAGGTACAAAAATGATGTTGCCATGGCATGGCATGGCATGGCATCCGTGTTTCATCCACTTACCACCACGTTCCCTTCCCCATGCCGAACACTCGAGCCGCTACCATCCCCCTTGTCGTCTCCTCCCTCGCCTCCTCTCCCCTCCCCCCCTCCACCAGCCGCCCCTCCCTGCTTGCCCTGCCACTTGTCCTTCTGCCTCCTCCACCTCCTCATCTGCAATTGACCAAGGAGTCAACAAGAGTTGACTTTTGAGTCGACTCATGACTTTTGAGTCGACTCATGACTTTTGAGTCGACTCAAAAGTCTCCTCATCTGCAATTGACCAAGGAGTCAACAAGAGAAGCATTGTGAGTGAGGGGGAGGGTGGGAAGGGGCAAGTGACTTACCTACCATGCATCTAAAAAAAAAGGGAAGAAATGGGTATTCTGACTCACTCTAATGCACTGAAGTAATGGAAGGGTTGAAGGTCTCTTTCACAACATAACACAGTAGTGAAACGGCAAAACGGGAATATTAACTAACTCGTGCATTGATGAACCAGCAGTTGACCTGCGTGTCCCTCAGCCCTGAGTTTGCTGCTAGCTCCGCCTTCTCCCTCTGCTCGATCAGTGGGGGAGGAGGATGAGGAGCGGGAGAGAGGAACAGGAGAGGAGGGAATAGGAAGGAAGGAAGCCGTGTGGCACGGAGGAGGACAAGAGAGATGAGAGCATGGCGGAATAAAGGCGACCACTTTGTTTCAGTGGAGTGCTGGTGGGGGCTTGGGGCGAATTATCAGTAAATTGGGACTGAAATGAAGGCCCAGCAACACTGAAGGGTGGTATCCCGGTTGAGTGTGAGACTGGGTGGTAATTCAAAGTGAAGAGCGGTGGAGATGGATAGTACCTCGGTGGGGTAGGGGTGGTGGAGGTGCGAGAGGAACCACGAGTTGAGGCAGTCGACCGCCTCCTTGGAAAACTTGGTGCGTGGGCCCTTGCGCCGGATAGGTTCATCCTGATGGGTGATAGCGGGGCAAGAGACAAGGAGAGAAGGCAGAGCAGGGAGGGATGAGTTGAGGCAGTCGACCGCCTCCTTGGAAAACTTGGTGCGTGGGCCTGGGCCCTTGCGCCGGATAGGTTCATCCTGATGGGTGATAGCGGGGCAAGAGACAAGGAGAGAAGGCAGAGCAGGGAGGGATGAGTTGAGGCAGTCGACCGCCTCCTTGGAAAACTTGGTGCGTGGGCCCTTGCGCCGGATAGGTTCATCCTGATGGGTGATAGCGGGGCAAGAGACAAGGAGAGAAGGCAGAGCAGGGAGGGATGAGTTGAGGCAGTCGACCGCCTCCTTGGAAAACTTGGTGCGTGGGCCCTTGCGCCAGATAGGTTCATCCTGATGGGCGATAGCGGGGCAAGAGACAAGGAGAGAAGGCAGAGCAGGGAGGGATGAGTTGAGGCAGTCGACCGCCTCCTTGGAAAACTTGGCGCGCGGGCCCTTGCGACGGATAGGCTCGTCCTGATGGGTGGTGAGCGGTGATGGGCGGTTAAGGGTTAAGAGACAAGGCAGAGAGAGGAGGCAGAGAACGGAGGGATGAGTTGGGCAGCTGATTTGTGGGATCCAGGCAGTTGAAAAAAGCAATAGAGAGGATGCATACATGGAGCAGGCAAGGAAAAGGGAGAAGGGAATAGCTAAAAAAAACAAAAGGAGAGAAAGGGGGTGTACCTGTTGTTCCGAATCCTGAGTGGCGTTTCCCTGCCCATCTTCGTCCGCCCCTTCTGCTGCCTCTGTACCATCGTCACCACCACCACCGTTGCTACCAGCAGCAGCCCTAGCAGCAGGAGTCCCACCAACAGCAATGGAAGCGCCAAAATCTGCACCGGCAGTTGCAGCAGAGGTAGGCACAGCAGGGGAGAAAGGAGGAAGAGTGCCAATGGGGGTGGGGGGAGGCAGGGGAAGAGGGGCACGCATGGGTGGGGGAGTGGAGGGTGGGGGGGCAGACCGAGGGACCGGAGGTGCGTAGTAGGTGTTTTGTGCCTGCTGCTGCATTGCCTGCTGCTGTTGCTGCTGCTGCTGATATGACTGTTGCTGCTGCTGCGGCTGATAACACTGCTGGTAAGAGTGGTGCTGTTGCTTTTCTTGCCGCTGTTGTGGTTGCTGCTGCTGCTGCTGCTGCTGCTGCTGCTGCTGCTGCTGCTGCTGCTGCTGCTGCTGCTGCTGCTGCTGCTGCTGCTGCTGCTGCTGCTGCTGCTGCTGCTGCTGCAGGATATGCTGCTGTTGCTGGCGATACTGCATTCGCTGCTGCTGCAAATATCCCTGCTGACTCGGCTGAACGTGTTGCTGATGTGTCTGCGGCACCCCCTGTTGCTGCTGCTGCTGCTGTGAAATCATGGCACCTGAAAAGTGCCTCTTAACGGGTGTGATTGTACCGAGGTTAGAGGAGCCCCATCCCCCATGTCCACCACCCCCTGACTGTGCCACGTGGACAACAGGACTCCTCTGGCTTTGTGACACGTCAGACCGAGGCAACTCAGCTTGGGTCACGCCAAGGTGACGCGGAGCGCTTTCTCGAGACATCATGAAATCCCCTTGGCGTTCGTACGCGACATAAGCATCCCCGCGCACTCGCTTCAGCTGCTGCTGCGACGCATCCTGCGACCACCCTTGCTCTTGCACCTGCTGCACCCGCTGCGGCTGCTGCTGCTGCTGCTGCTGCTGCTGCTGCTGCTGCTGCTGCTGCTGCTGCTGCTGCTGCTGCTGCTGCTGCTGCTGCTGCTGCTGCTGCTGCTGCTGCTGCTGCTGCTGCTGCTGCTGCTGCTGCTGCTGCTGCTGCTGCTGCTGCTGCTGCTGCTGCTGCGGTTGCCACACGTTAGGCTGGTTCTGCTGCAGCGCCTGCGGCGGCGCGGCCAGGATTTGCGCCGGCCATTCCGCTTGCGGAGGCGGCGGAAGGGAACGGGGGGGAGGCGGAGGTGGAGCGGGGAACGGCGGAGAGGAAGAAGCGGGGGAGACGACAAGCGGGGACGCGGGCTGCGGAAGCGGAAGACCCGCGCAAGGGGGCACGTGAGGCGCGCCGTAATCTCCGCAATACCCCCCTGTCACAGCAGAAACGCCGTAAAAGCTGACCGCTGGCGGCTGGGAAGGACCGGCGGGATGGCTTGGCGGGAGCGCGGGCGGCGGAAGGGTTGGCTGCGGCGAATCGTACGAGGACTGCGCAAATTGGATGTTACCCGCACCGGCGCTTGCGGAATAAGCGGCGGGATTGACGGGGGGAACCGCGACGGGCTGCGCGTTTGGCTGAGAAGAGTGGGTCAGAAACCCGCTGGTAGACCCTGGCGACAATTGGTCGCCGCGGTGGTAAGCGAAGTTACCTGTGGCGACGTTCTGCTGATGGTTACCGCTGGTGTTACATTTGAACTGCTGCTGCGACTGTTGTTGCTGGAACTGCGGCTCGAGTTGCGCTTGCAGCGGCTGCTGCTGCTGTAATGGTTGCTGCTGTTGATGAGAGAATTCGCCATAGTTACGATAATTGGAAGAGGCAACGCCCGCCCTGGGCTCTGACGCAGAACCCAGAACACCTGTATTCAAGTTTTGGTAACCTGTCGCGGACCCAACAACAACGGGTGCGAAATCAATGTCGTCAAGCATCGAAGCGAAGAAACCATCGTCAGCGAGAGCTGCTTCTGGAGTTACCACATTTTCGCAACCCAACCCCCTTCCTTTCTCCCCTCCCGTGCCCCGCATTACATTTCCACTCCCAACTCTTCCCTCAACACCAACGTCCGAGATTCTCCCGTCAAATTGCATGCCTTGATTCTGCTGCTGCTGGGAGAAATTGGCGACGCTTGGATCACCATGTTGCTGAGTTGGCGCGGAGTTGAGGAGATTCTCGTCGGCTTTCACGGCCGCGTACGCGCTTCCAGCTGCTTCGGACGCTCCAGCGAAGCTCGAAGCTGGGTGATTCGCAAAATCCACTTCAGTGACACGTGGCGACGGTTTGCAGTCAGAGGCGAACGTGGCGGCGTCGTGAGAGGCGGCAGTGCTTCGATTAGAGGGGCGATGGTAGTGGACGAGTTCCGCGCCTGTAGCGGGAATAGACGTGGGATCCGCGTGGTGGAGCAGCAGCGATTGGTCGCCCTTGCCAGGCTCGTAAATGGAAAACGATCTGCCAAAAGCGTTAGTATTATTGTTAGCCAGCGCACCAGCAGTGGTCTGCGTTGGATGAGGAAGAAACAGAGACTCGTCAAGGTTATCGGGGGCATTGCTAGCGAGGATGTCCGCGCTGACGCTCCCTGGCGCAATCAGGGGCATCTGGACGGCAGCTGCCGCGTTGACATCACTGGCACACGCCGCGGATAGCGGGAGTTTCTGTGCGTTGAATCCTCGATCGTTGCCTGCACTGCACAACCTAAGATGAGATGGACGCTCAGGAGATGGGGAACTAGACGCTTCTAGTCTTAACGCAGCCTCAGCGTGAGAGCTGGTGTTTCCACTGTCTGGATCGTTGCGAGGCTGCTGAATGAGGCAAAAAATATCCTCGGCCATGTAATAAGGCCCGGGGATGTCGAGGAGAGGCTCTGAGTCCTGGAACGGCCTGATGCTAAGACAGCTACTACTGCCCACGGCGTTCATTGGAGCAGTCGTAAGAATGATCACGCTCTGGAGCAAGTATGGGCATCCAGGGCGATTTGTGGAGCAGGAAACGTAAGAGTGATGAATTCTTTGCTGCCTCTGCGGAATGGACCTTATGAGAGGCTTTAGGAGGCTTAAGATCGGATAAGGCGGCGACGGAGGTGGATAAGGAGCTTCGGATTAAGCTTAGGAGCGAAAAACACGATGCAGACACATGACGGGTTTTTCGCTGGTGCAGGCATGAGTGATATCGGAGGGAGGGCTTTGGTTGGGTTGGGTTTGGGTGCAAGCACAATTCCCAAGCTGATCAATTTCGGCTTTCGGACCGCGATCACAACCGAGTCGCCTGCCTCGAGAATCTCGGCGACGGGAGGTTTGGTTTGGGTGCAATCGAAATTGGGGATCTGGCCTGGTAACCAGCCGTGATTTCAATTCGCGGGGAACGTAGGCTCGGGTTCTGGGGACACCGCCCCTCATTGGCACAAGTGCTCGCAACTTTCGGACACGTGTGGCCTAGTAAGCGAAGGGCCTATGCCTACTGGTTTGCATTATTAACTGTACTGGTTATAGTTGCTTTTTTTTTGCGTGTACTCTCCACGTGTAGACAAAATGTTGGTTGAATGCCACATGGACCACAAGAGTATAGCATGTAATGGAGGCAGCCGCACCACGTCACTCCCCAGTCAGTGGTCCTCCTGTGCCACATAATGTTGACGTCACCCCCCTCGCATTCGCTGTCGCTAAATTCGCAAAAACTACAGAGGCTGTAACACAACATGCACCAGATTCCATCCCACCACTTCAAAATTCTAGAGACGAGAGTAAGCGAAATTTCGCTAGAGTCTCAACTTTCGCATACTGTATCTCGCCCCAGAGAACACCGTGACACAAGGCAAGTCTACTGCTGACGTGGGCGAAGGACGTCCCTCGATCTTTCGTGACTGACGGACTTCCAAGAATATTCGTTTCAAACGACAGCTTCCTGACTGACCTGGGGCGCGAGTGCGATTACCGCTCAATTACTAATTTGCTCGCCAGTTGTCACTTAGATTTCGATTCTTCTCTGTATTAGCGCCTCTACCGCTCGATATCCTACTCCCTCGACTTATTTCATCGGACGCCCTCTAAGCGTTTAGAGCCAGCCTTGTTCTGCTCGGCTTTTCTCTTGCGCCATCATGCAGGTTCGTGCTCCTGGATTTCCGAAAGCTCTAGCTCATCATTTAACGTTGCAGTTCAGTCTTACCGTAGTTACGCACTGTTTCAAATGTCGAGTTTTTACTTCAATCGTTACTTCAATCGTCACCGCCGCGCCCGTTCATTCCGCGCAGGTCCTGCGCAACGCGTTGTTCACTAGAAGCGTTCTTTTCTCTACGACCTCCATCCCTCCGCGCACCCGTCCATTCCGCGCAGGTCCTGCGCAACGCATTGTTCACTAGAGGCGTTCTTTTCTTTACGACCTCCATCCCTCCACGCACCCGTCCATTCCGTGCAGGTCCTGCGCAACGCGTTGTTCCTCGCGTACGGCAACGCCAACTTCACTCGAAGCGCTTTCCTGTACGGCCTCTCCTTCGTTACTCGCCCCCCGTGTCGTCGCCCCTAGCTTCCCTTGTCGTCACTCCAAGCCCCTCGAATCTTCCCCCCTAGCCTACCATGTCTAAACCTCTAGCCGCCTTGTCGTCACTCCTAGCCATTCCCGTCACGCCCCCATTCCTTCTCGTATCCCACCACCACCACCACCACCACCACCACCACCACCAGGAAACATGCCAAGTCGTTTGACGATGCTGACAAACAGACAGCCACAGGTGATCTTTGTGGTTACTCATGATTCACAATTTCATACATACAAATGTTATTCTTAAACCGCCCCCGGCGTTTCTTCTCACCCACCGCCAGGAAACACGCCAAGTCGTTCGAAGATGCAGATGATCATGCGGCCACAGTGGGTGTTACTTCGGACGCTCGGCACGCCGAAGCTGAGGCTCGGCATGGTGGTGCAGCGGCAGCCGAGCCTGCAGCAACGGACGCGGGGGGGCGGCGGGACATGCAGGGGCGCGTGTGCGTGGTGACGGGGGGCAATCAGGGCATTGGTCGCGCTGCCGCTACCGCCATGGCTCAGAGGTGAGTGAGTGGCCGCGGGATGAGTGGGTGTGGCGCATTAAGAGGGCTGAAAGGGCATCTGTGCGTGGTGACGGGGGGCAAACAGGGCATTGGGCGTGCCGCTGCTACCGCCATGGCTCAGAGGTGAGTGGATGGCGCATATGAGGGAGGAAGGGGGTTTGTGGGGGGGAGGAGCTGCACCCTCTTTTTACGCCCTTCCCCCCATCCCCCCCGGCTCAACCCCCCCACCCTCATATTTCCCAATTCCCCATTTCTCGCCCTCTCTTCCTCCGCTTCCTCTCTTTTCCCCGCAACCATTTTAAGGGAGTTACGTTGGACACAGTGTGTAGCCACGAGGTCAGAGAAGTGGCAGTCCCTCTCTTCCTTCCTGCATCCTCCGCTCTTCCTCACCCTCTTTCAATCCCTTCCTTTTCCACACTTCCCTCCTCTCCCCCTCTCCTTACCCCTCCCCGTCCCCCCCTCCCCCTGTCCAACCCCCCCCAAAACAACCCCAGGGGAGCCACGGTGGACATAGTGTGTCGCAACCAGGCCAGAGGGGCGGCAGCCTCTCCTCTTACTTCATCCCTTCTTTTCCTCAACCTCTCTTCCACCTTTTCCCCCTCCCGCCACCCCAACAACTCCAGGGGAGCCACGGTGCACATAGTGTGTCGCAACCAGGCCAGAGGGGCCGCAGCCTCTCCTCTTACTTCATCCCTTCTTTTCCTCAACCTCTCTTCCACCTTTCCCTCTCCCTCCCACCAAAACACTCCCAGGGGAGCGACGGTGCACATAGTTTGTCGCAACGAGGCCAGAGGGGCGGCAGCAGCCTCTGAGATAGCCGCCCAAACAGGAAACGATCAGGTGTTTCTTCAGGTGAGGCAAGGAAACAATCGGTATTTTTTTCTAGCCCAAAAATCGTTTGTTAAGCGCAAGGGGCCAAAGAAAAATGCCTTCTGAACCAGGTTTCCTACTTAGTCTCCTCTCTTTCGTGTCTGTTCATCGTAACCCAGTCCCATGACATCTTTCCTCCGCGCTTCCCCACCTCTCCCTCCCTCCCTCTTCACCCCTCCCTCCCTCTTCACCCCTCCCTCCCTCTTCACCCCTCCCTCCCTCTTCACCCCTCCCTCCCTCTTCACCCCTCCCTCCCTCTTCACCCCTCCCTCCCTCTTCACCCCTCCCTCCCTCTTCAACCCTCCCTCCCTCTTCACCCCTCCCTCCCTCTTCACCCCTCCCTCCCTCTTCACCCTCCCTCCCTCTTCACCCCTCCCTCCCTCTTCACCCCTCCCTCCCTCTTCACCCCTCCCTCCCTCTTCACCTCTCCCTCCCTCCCTCTTCACCTCTCCCTCCCTCCCTCTTCACCTCTCCCTCCTCCCTCTTCACCTCTCCCTCCCTCCTCTTCACCTCTCCCTCCCTCCCTCTTCACCTCTCCCTCCCTCCCTCTTCACCTCTCCCTCCCTCCCTCTTCACCTCTCCCTCCCTCCCTCTTCACCTCTCCCTCCCTCCCTCTTCACCTCTCCCTCCCTCCCTCTTCACCTCTCCCTCCCTCCCTCTTCACCTCTCCCTCCCTCCCTCTTCACCTCTCCCTCCCTCCCTCTTCACCTCTCCCTCCCTCCCTCTTCACCTCTCCCTCCCTCCCTCTTCACCTCTCCCTCCCTCCCTCTTCACCTCTCCCTCCCTCCCTCTTCACCTCTCCCTCCCTCCCTCTTCACCTCTCCCTCCCTCCCTCTTCACCTCTCCCTCCCTCCCTCTTCACCTCTCCCTCCCTCCCTCTTCACCTCTCCCTCCCTCCTCTTCACCTCTCCCTCCCTCCCTCTTCACCTCTCCCTCCCTCCCTCTTCACCTCTCCCTCCCTCCCTCTTCACCTCTCCCTCCCTCCCTCTTCACCTCTCCCTCCCTCCCTCTTCACCTCTCCCTCCCTCCCTCTTCACCTCTCCCTCCCTCCCTCTTCACCTCTCCCTCCTCCCTCTTCACCTCCTCCCTCTCACCCTCCTCTTCACCCCTCCCTCCCTCTTCACCCCTCCTCCCTCTTCACCCTCCCTCCCTCTTCACCCCTCCCTCCCTCTTCACCCCTCCCTCCCTCTTCACCCCTCCCTCCCTCTTCACCCCTCCCTCCCTCTTCACCCCTCCCTCCCTCTTCACCTCTCCCTCCCTCCCTCTTCACCTCTCCCTCCCTCCCTCTTCACCTCTCCCTCCCTCCCTCTTCACCTCTCCCTCCCTCCCTCTTCACCTCTCCCTCCCTCCCTCTTCACCCCTCCCTCCCTCTTCACCCCTCCCTCCCTCTTCACCCCCTCCCTCCCTCTTCACCCCTCCCTCCCTCTTCACCCCTCCCTCCCTCTTCACCCCTCCCTCCCTCTTCACCCCTCCCTCCCTCTTCACCCCTCCCTCCCTCTTCACCCCTCCCTCCCTCTTCACCCCTCCCTCCCTCTTCACCCCTCCCTCCCTCTTCACCCCTCCCTCCCTCTTCACCCCTCCCTCCCTCTTCACCCCTCCCTCCCTCTTCACCCCTCCCTCCCTCTTCACCCCTCCCTCCCTCTTCACCCCTCCCTCCCTCTTCACCTCTCCCTCCCTCTTCACCTCTCCCTCCCTCTTCACCTCTCCCTCCCTCCCTCTTCACCTCTCCCTCCCTCCCTCTTCACCTCTCCCTCCTCCTCTTCACCTCTCCCTCCCTCCCTCTTCACCTCTCCCTCCCTCCCTCTTCACCTCTCCCTCCCTCCCTCTTCACCTCTCCCTCCCTCCCTCTTCACCTCTCCCTCCCTCCCTCTTCACCTCTCCCTCCCTCCCTCTTCACCTCTCCCTCCCTCCCTCTTCACCTCTCCCTCCCTCCCTCTTCACCTCTCCCTCCCTCCCTCTTCACCTCTCCCTCCCTCCCTCTTCACCTCTCCCTCCCTCCCTCTTCACCTCTCCCTCCCTCCCTCTTCACCTCTCCCTCCCTCCCTCTTCACCTCTCCCTCCCTCCCTCTTCACCTCTCCCTCCCTCCCTCTTCACCTCTCCCTCCCTCCCTCTTCACCTCTCCCTCCCTCCCTCTTCACCTCTCCCTCCCTCCCTCTTCACCTCTCCCTCCCTCCCTCTTCACCTCTCCCTCCCTCCCTCTTCACCTCTCCCTCCCTCCCTCTTCACCTCTCCCTCCCTCCCTCTTCACCTCTCCCTCCCTCCCTCTTCACCTCTCCCTCCCTCCCTCTTCACCTCTCCCTCCCTCCCTCTTCACCCCTCCCTCCCTCTTCACCCCTCCCTCCCTCTTCACCCTCCCTCCCTCTTCACCCCTCCCTCCCTCTTCACCCCTCCCTCCCTCTTCACCCCTCCCTCCCTCTTCACCCCTCCCTCCCTCTTCACCCCTCCCTCCCTCTTCACCCCCTCCCTCCCTCTTCACCTCTCCCTCCCTCCCTCTTCACCTCTCCCTCCCTCCCTCTTCACCTCTCCCTCCCTCCCTCTTCACCTCTCCCTCCCTCCCTCTTCACCTCTCCCTCCCTCCCTCTTCACCTCTCCCTCCCTCCCTCTTCACCTCTCCCTCCCTCCCTCTTCACCTCTCCCTCCCTCCCTCTTCACCTCTCCCTCCCTCCCTCTTCACCTCTCCCTCCCTCCCTCTTCACCTCTCCCTCCCTCCCTCTTCACCTCTCCCTCCCTCCCTCTTCACCTCTCCCTCCCTCCCTCTTCACCTCTCCCTCCCTCCCTCTTCACCTCTCCCTCCCTCCCTCTTCACCTCTCCCTCCCTCCCTCTTCACCTCTCCCTCCCTCCCTCTTCACCTCTCCCTCCCTCCCTCTTCACCTCTCCCTCCCTCCCTCTTCACCTCTCCCTCCCTCCCTCTTCACCTCTCCCTCCCTCCCTCTTCACCTCTCCCTCCCTCCCTCTTCACCTCTCCCTCCCTCCCTCTTCACCTCTCCCTCCCTCCCTCCCTCCCTCCCTCCCTCCTCCCTCCCTCCCTCCCTCCCTCCCTCCCTCCCTCCCTCCGTCCCTCACTCCCTCCCTTTCTTACGCACTCTCCCTCCCCCCCTCTCCAACTCAAATGTTCTTCTCTCCCCACCCCTCCCTCCCTGCCCGCCAGTTGTGCGACCTCTCCTCCCTCGCTCAAGTGCGCTCCCTCGCGGATCGGCTAGCGGGGCTAGACACGCCAATTCACGTGCTGGTGAACAACGCTGGCGTGATGGAGAACGAAAAGAAGATGTCGCCTGATGGGTGAGTATTGAGACGTCTCAAACCTCCATGGGTGAGTGTAGGGCCGATCTTTCGCGGATCGGCTAGCAGGGCTAGACTCGCCCATGCACGTGCTGGTGAACAACGCTGGGATCATGGAGAACGAAAAGAAGATGTCGCCCGATGGGTGAGTGAGTGAGGGTCACTGTGAGAGGGTGTGAGTGAGAGTGGCACTATGGGGAGATTCACATGACACGCCCATTCACGTGCTGGTGAACAACGCTGGGGTGATGGAGCATGAAAAGAAGATGTCGCCCGATGGGTGAGTGGGAGTGTTCACTGTGAGAGGGCCATTGTGAGTGTGGCCGTATGGGAGCATCGACGAGACTCGCCCATGCATGTGCTGGTGAACCACACTGGGGTGATTGAGCATGAGAGTGATGGAGCATGAGCATGAGTGATGGAGCATGAAAAGAAGATGTTGCCTGATGGGTGAGTGTGAGAGGGTCACTGTAAGCGGGCGTGGGAGTGGCAGTATGGGAAATTTTAAATGTCTCGCACCGTGCTGGTGAGCAACGCTGGGATGATGGAGCATGAGAGGAAAACGCCGTTCTATGAGTCTTCCCTTTCAACTCCCACTTCCCACTTCTCTGTTCCATCCGCTCTTCCCAGTTTTGTCTTCCTTAATTCTTATCTTCGTTCTGCCATCTTCCCTCTTCCCCCTTACCCCTCCAGATTTGAACTCAACTTTGCAGTAAACGTGCTAGGAACTTTTGTACTGACCGAAGCCCTGCTGCCCCTGCTGAAACGGGCTGCCCCCGAAGCAAAAGTTATCACCGTGGCAACAGGGGGCATTCTCACTCAACCGCTCAGCACCGATCTGCAAATGGAAAACACCAAGTTCGATGGGACTGACGCATATGCGCGCAACAAGCGAGTGCAGGTGTGTGTGATTGTTAGTGTGAGACTGTGAGTGGGGAAGAGGGCGAGCATTGTGAGAATTACCTTCTGCCATCATTGACTATCTCATGCCCACTACTTGTTTTCACACATTTCAGTCCCATTTAGTCACTTTTCAACCAGCCAGAATTCATGCAAGTAAATTCATTGTCCATGAATCCCCTACAGGTGGCTTTAACAGAGAAGTGGGCGGAGCTATATGGGGTACAGCCGGGGGGGGTGGGGTTCTACTCCATGCACCCGGGGTGGGTCGACACGGCCGTCCTTCAAACCAGCATGCCAGGATTCTACAACACGTGAGCTCTAGAGTCAAAGCATGTGTGCGTGCGCTGCATGCATTTCTTTCATGCATGTGTGCGTCCTTCAAACCAGCATGCCTGGATTCTACGACACGTGAGCCCTCAGTGACTCGTGTCTGTCTGTCCTCCCTCGTGAGCGACGTGTGTGGCCCTCGTGTGGGCATGCCTGGCTGTTCAACATTTTTGAGGCACCTCAAAATAACTTTTGAGGCGCCTTTTGAGGACTTTTGAGGTGCCTCAAAAGACGACGTGTGTGGCCCTCGTGTGGGCATGCCTGGCTGTTCAACACGTGAGCCCTTGAATCTAGCTATGGTTCTTGCTCGCGTACGTGTTTCATGTGCTCCCTCATTTACTCCCTCGTGTGTGCACCCCTCGCGGTTGAGTGCGTGTGCTGCATGTGTCTCCCCTCCTGTGGGGACATGCAGGGTTTCTGCAACACGGGAATCTTTGAAACAGTACCTGTATGTGTACACCGAACGCGCTTGGTTGAGTGCTTGTGCTGCGTGTGTCTCCTCTCGCATGCCTCCCCTCACGTGTCTCCTCTCATTCGTGTTCCATCTTCCCCTCTCTAACCCCCTTTTATGCTCATCCTCCCTCCCCCCCCCAGGTTCAAGGCCTCACTGAGAAGGCCAGAGGAAGGGGCGGACACCATAGTGTGGCTGGCAAGTCAACCCGAGTCAAAGCTGGTCAACGGGGGCTTCTACTTTGACCGTCAGGTTGCTTCCAAGCACCTTCCTTTTGCAGGCACGGAGTACAAGAAGGAAGTTGTGGATGAGATCTACAGCAAGCTGAAGGAGCTCGCTAAAATTACAAAAGAATAGTGCATGACCCAATGAAAATATATATGCGACATGTCGCATCTGTTATTTGTAATATATCTTTTGCGCTGTACGTAATGGGATTATCTCATCTGTCATTTGTTGTATATCCTTTGCGCACACTTGTGTTTGCAAACACCACAACTTTATGGCGCACATCTGGGTTTTTTCCGTTACCATTTTCAAATGCATCGGGTGCAGCTGAAACAGTGGTAGTGTAAATGAATCATGCATAATTAAACTCAACAGATGAACCACATAAAAACCATTCCAATCCTCGGTGCAGCGCCAAACAAGTTACAGTACTAAGCAAGCATTTTTTAGTATCAGAATTGCTACCAGTGAGCACCAGGGCTGATATACAGCAGCTCGATTACTTGCTTGCTACGTATCCTGAACAGGCACTCAAGCCTGCCACGTCACACAGTAAGCCGCACTACATCATGCACCACAGCACACCGCACCGCAGAGCACTCCACACAGCACAGCGCTGCACCGCACCGTATGGTACTCTCACAGTGTCACGTTAACACCTCGATTCTCAGCAACATCTCCTGAACAGGCCCTCCAGCCTGCCACGTCACACCGTATGTGCACTACATCCCGCACCGCAGAGCACGCCGCGCCGCACCACACACACTGCACCGCACCACACACACTGCACCGCACCACACACACTGCACCGCACCACACACACTGCACCGCACCACACACACTGCACCGCACCATATGCAGACAGCATATATGCAGCCGTCATTCGCATGACCCGTCTCCCAGACTTCCCGTGTGCTCCTGCTGCTGCCTGTAGCAGCAGAGCAGCTGCTGCTTCTGGTGCCGGTGGTGCTGCTGGCAAACTGGTGCTCACTGGATTGGCTTTAAGTTCACAATTTACTCTCCAATCAATCCTGGGCGCTCCACGGGCCCTGCCACTCCATGAATTCTTTGAGGCGCCTCAGAAGCTGCCAGTCATCTGTTAGAGCGCTTCAAAAGCTGCCACTGCAGGCACGTCTGTTGTTGCTGATGCAAGCTCTCATCCCGTGAAACTCATTCTGCTGCTGACAGTGTTAGGTCGACTCTCAAGGAATGGGGCTTAGGCTTGCTGTTTCTGTGTTAACCAAGGGTGAAGCCGGGGTAACCCTGCCCGAATCTGGTTCAGCTACTGGAATCCCTCGTGCACCTGTTGCGGCTGATGTGGTGCCAATGGTTGCAGCAACAGCAGCCACTGCTGCAACCCTTGCTGCAGCTGTAGCAGCTGCAGCAGCTGCAGTGCCACTGGAAGCTGCAGCAGAGGCAGCAGCTGCGTGAGCAGAGGCAGTGGCAGCAGATGCAGCAACGGGAACAGCAGGAGAAGCAGACGCAGCAGCAGCACGAGCAGCGGCAGGAGTAGAAGCAGAGAGAGTAGGAGCAGTAGCAGAAGCAGCTGGCAGCATGGCGATAGTCACAACAGCATAAGGAGCACCAGGAGCCAACCCATACGGACAAGCCTTGCAAGTGGCTGTGCCGGTGCTAGTGCTGCTGCTGCTGTCCCTGCTGCTTCTGCCACTACCACCAACTTCTCCACCAGCACTGTCAGCAGCAGCAGCAGCACTGCCGACACTAGCACTGGCATCCTCGCCACCACCATCAGCACCACCATCAGCAGCACCATCAGCAGCACCATCAGCAGCACCATCAGCAGCACCATCAGCACCACCATCAGCACCACCATCGGCAGCAGCAGCAGCAGCGGGGGCAGTGCTGGGAGCGCTCTCAAACGAAGCGACCTTGCGTTCAATGTGCACAATGCGACCGACAATAACAGGGTAAAGAACGTGACTTGCCACGTGAGCTGGAACGTGACTTGCCACGTGACTCGGCACGTGAGCTGGAACGTGACTTGCCACGTGAGCTGGAACGTGACTTGCCACGTGACTCGGCACGTGAGCTGGAACGTGACTTGCCACGTGAGCTGGAACGTGACTTGCCACGTGACTCGGCACGTGAGCTGGAACGTGACTTGCCACGTGAGCTGGAACGTGACTTGCCACGTGACTCGGCACGTGAGCTGGAACGTGACTTGCCACGTGAGCTGGAACGTGACTTGCCACGTGACTCGGCACGTGAGCTGGAACGTGACTTGCCACGTGAGCTGGAACGTGACTTGCCACGTGAGCTGGAACGTGACTTGCCACGTGAGCTGGAACGTGACTTGCCACGTGACTCGGCACGTGAGCTGGAACGTGACTTGCCACGTGAGCTGGAACGTGACTTGCCACGTGACTTGCCACGTGAGCTGGAACGTGACTTGCCACGTGAGCTGGAACGTGACTTGCCACGTGAGCTGGAACGTGACTTGGCACGTGAGCTGGAACGTGACTTGGCACGTGAGCTGGAACGTGACTTGGCACGTGAGCTGGAACGTGACTTGGCACGTGAGCTGGAACGTGACTTGGCACGTGAGCTGGAACGTGACTTGGCACGTGAGCTGGAACGTGACTTGGCACGTGAGCTGGAACGTGACTTGGCACGTGAGCTGGAACGTGACTTGGCACGTGTTCCTCTTCCCCCTCCTGCCCCACCTGCTGCTGTTTCTGCACGTGCCCTTGTCCCTGCCCCAGACCCCCCTGCCCCTGGCCTTGCTGTCCCTGATGCTGCAGCTGCTGCTGTTGCAGGAAGAGTGCGAGGGAGTGAGGGGAGAGGAAGAGAGGCACAGCAGCGGCGTCGGGCGAGCAGAGTGCGCGGTAGTGGCAACCACCCCTCCCCCCCACGGGCACAAAGGCAGCAATGTCGTGCGAGTGGAAGCGAGTGAATGCTACCCTCTCACGCGCGATCTGTACAGACCATAAGAAAGGGGAGGGGGGAAGGGGGAGGGGGGAAGGGGGAGGGGGGAAGGGGGAGGGGGGAAGGGGGAGTGGGTGATACAACTGGGGCGAGCAGAGCGTGCGGTAGTGACGGCCGCCCCTCCCCACGGGCACAAAGGCAGCAATGTCGTGTGAGTGGAAGCGTGTGAAGGCAATCCTCTCAAGCGCAATCTGTTGGTGTGAGTGAAAGGAGGGCGGAGGGGAGCTGTGAGGGGTGAGCAAGGTAGGAGGTGGGATTAAAGTGGGTGCTCAACCCTTGCCAGATGAACAAACACCGCGGGGACGAGAGGGATGACAGAGGTTAGGGTCTCTAGACGTGGCAGAAATTTGTTAGAATTCTCAACGGCAGGGTCTCTTGACGTGGTTAGGGTCTCTTGACGTTGCAGGGATTTTAAAATCCCTGCAACGTCGAGGAAGAGGGGGATGACAGAGGTTAGGGTTTCTTGACGTGATAGGAAAGGGGAAGCAGTGGGGGCGGTGTTGTTCTCACCTGTTTATCTCTCACCCCTCCTCTGTTTCCCCCTCACACTTCACCTATTGGACCATTAGCATTACAACCTTCACCCCTCACCTGTTTCACCAGCTCGTGCTTGGAAGACATATCCACCAGTGCATCTGACGTTCGCTGCAGCTGGTTAACACAACACGCGCCTCACCTCTTCACCCCCCACCACCGACCTGTCCTCCCCTCATTTCCCTCACCTGTTTCACCAGCTTGTGCTTGGAAGACATGTCCACCAGCGCGTCTGACGTGCGCTGCAGCTGCCTTGCCGGGCGACCGTCCCTTCACCTGGTGAGTACAAGCCAGATTACAATTCCCACCCCTCACCTGTTTCACCAGCTCGTGCTTGGAAGACATGTCAACCAGCGCATCTGACGTTCTCTGCAGCTGCCGGGCCAGGCGGTGCGCGTCCCCCTCCGCCCGGCGCCCTCGCTCCACCACCCGCCCCACCGCCCTCACCGCCGCCCATTTTGACCCTCACCCCTCACCTGCTTGGCCCCCTGTTTCTTTCCCACCCTGCACCTCTTGGCCACAAGGCAGTATAAAAACCCTCACCTGCTTCACCCTCACCTGCTTCACCCTCACCTGCTTCACCCTCACCTGCTTCACCCTCATCTGTTTCACCAGCTCGTGCTTTGAAGACATGTCCACGAGTGCATCTGACGTTCGCTGCAGCTGCCGTGCCAGGCAGTGGGCGTCCCCCTCCGCCCTGTTGATTACCAGCCAGCACAACACCCCTCACCTGATCATTTCACCCCTCACCTGTTTCACCAATTCATGCTTTGAAGACATATCCACCAGCGCATCAGACGTTCGCTGCAGCTGCCGTGCCAGGCGGTGGGCGTCCCCCTCTGCCCTGCGCCCTCGCTCCACCACTCTCCCCACGCCCACCGCCACTGCTCTCACCGCTGCCACCACCCACTCCTCTGCTGCCGGGACAGCAGGGGCAGCAGCTGAAGCAGACGGCGCAGCAGCAGCACCTGCGCTGCTGCTCATGCTGCTCATGCTGCTCATGCTGCTCATGCTGCTCATGCTGCCCATGCCGCTAGCAGGGCCGCCCATAGCAGGATTGCCTGTAGCGAGAACAGCACTCCTGCTCAGGTCCAAAGCAGACCCAGCAGCGGCCGCTGCAGCCGCAGCAGCTCCTGCTGCTCCTGCCCCTCCACCCACACCACCCGTTGCCTCCCCCAGCGAGTCAGCTAAACCACTAAGCCCCTCGACCACAGCCCCAAGGCTGTTTGCTTGCAGGCATCGGTTGATTCGCTCCATCAGCCCTCTCAGCCGCACCGCTGCCGCCCGCAACCCGCCGCTCTCCGCCGCCCGCCGGTCCGCGGCACAGCGAAGCGTGCGCGCCTCACTCCTTGCCTCGTGCAGCCGGGTTTCCAGATCGGTGCACTTGCGCTGCCACTCTGCTATCTCAGTGCTTTTGAGCACACGTCCCTCAATCCTCTCCTCGCTCTGTGCTTCAGTCCTCGCTGCGCTCCTAGCTGCATGCAGCCGGTTCTCCAGGTGGGCGCAGTTGAGCTGGCATTCTGCCAGCATGGCGGCTTTCCTCCGCAGCGCCTCCTCCAATGCTGCCACCTGTCTCGCCACGTCACAGCCCTGCCCGGGTGAGGTGGCAGTCGACTCCTCTGCTGCTGCTGCGTGTCTCTCCACGTCACTGCCCTGCCAACCCAATCCCGCATCAGCATCCAAACCAGCTGTTACACCATCCTTCCTTTCCCTGGTTCCTCCCGTTCCTGCTGCTGCCCCTTCAACTCCAACCCTTTCCACCGCTCCCCACCTCTTCATCACCAGCTGCTGCAGCTGCACCGACCCACCGGCCTTTTCCTCCAGCTCGGCAAGTCTTCCCACCGCCACCTCAGCAGCCGCCAGGTCAGCGGCCAGCCTTGCCAGCTCAGCATCCTTCTGTTCCACGTCAGCTTCGAGATCCGCCACTCTGGCAGCCTCACGCCTCTGCTGCTGACTAACCTGTTCCAGCTCCTGCTGTAGCACCTCCAGCCGCCCCTGATTCCGCTCACGCTCTACTATACACAGACTCAATTCCTCTTTACAAGCACTAAACTCGAGAGTAATATTATTAATATCTACAGTGCGGGCGTCCAGCTCAGCGCTGCGCTCGCTCAGCAGCGCCTCGAGCCGTGCTGACTCATCCCGGGCCTCTGCCAGCTGGGATTCGGCGGCTGCCAGCCTGGCTTCCGCCGCGGTGAGCTTCGATTGGATGGTGGCCAGATTTGATTCTCCTGCAGACAGATTTGATTGAGCTGCGGATAGCTGCGATTCTGTCGCAGTGAGCTTGGATTGCAACGACTGCAGCTCACTCAACGTGGCTTGCACCTCCTCTTGCTCACCTGCAGGGATATCATGTGCGAACGACGGGACCTGGACACCTGCCACCTCTCTCCTTCTCTCCTCCTCACTCATCCTCTCCACCTCTCTCCTTCTCTCCTCCTCACTCATCCTCTCCACCTCACTCTCACTCTCTCCCACCTGTTTCCCTCTCTCCCGCATCGCCCTCTTCTCCTCCGGTGCACCCTCCTCCTCTGAAGTCCTATCTTGTTTCACCACTGTACCAAGCTCTCCACCCATATCTCTATTACCTCTAGAAATATCTCTGGAAATATCTCGGCTCATATCGCCCAGCATCCCTTCCAGCTCTCTGATTCGCCGCTCGTACGCCTGCACCTGCGCCTGCCTATCACGCAGCGCCACCTGTACGTGCCGCACCACCTGCCCCCTCAGCTGCAGCGCCTGCACCAGCTGCTGCCACTCTGCCACGTGCCCCCCTCCTTCTTCCCCACCACCACATGCACCTTCACCTGCAGCAGACCCCACCGCAAATAAAACCCCTCCAGATAAGCCTACCCCAGATGAGCCGCCCCCAGCAGCACCCACCCCAACTGCTCCCAGCACTCTGAGCGCAATCAGCTCCGCCCTGAGCCGCATGTTATCCACTGCTAGCTCTTCTGCGCTCCTGCCGCCCGCCACGTCATCGTTTGAGTGGCTTACATCAGCGTCCTCGTCGTCCACGTCAGCATGGTGCTGCTGCCGGTGCTGGTGGTGGTGATGGTGAGAGGGGAAGGTGGTGCCGGCAGTGACATCCTCATTATAGTCATGTGCGATACTACTATTGACATTCGCCCCTGTTTTGGAATCACTAGCAAGCGCACTCCATTGGCCGATAAACGCACTCCCTCCCCACATGCTCTCCCCCCCTACACTCCCTCTCCTCCTCCCCTTCCCCCCCCACCCAGCCCCTCCCCCTGCCCCTCTCGTTCCAACCTCCCCAACACCCCCTCCCCCGCTCCCCCTCCCCTTCCCACGCCATCTCCCCCATTCCTCCCCCACCCTCCTCCCACACCATCCCCTCCTCCTCCCCCTCCCCCGTTCCCCCCTCCCCGCCCTCCCCTTCCCCCTCCTCCCCCCACACGGGCAAACCCCCCTCCCCCACACTCACCAACCTTTCATCAAACGGCGCCACACTCACAGTACACACACTAGGCACGTTCCCCTGCCCCAAGCCCATTCCCTCTATCACCACCCGAGGCACCAACCCCAACTCTCCCTGCCGCTGCCAAAACCTCTCTCTTCTCTCCACCTCCTCCTCTCTCACTCTCGCCATCTCCTCTGCTACCTGCTGTGCCCGGCCCATATACCCCATCCCAAACCCTTTTCTGCGGGCAATTTCCCCCAAACAATCCGCGTAAGCCCCTCTTAAAGCCCGGGTGGAGGCGAGGAGCGAGAAGAGCGCGTCTTGGCGGGAAATGGCTTCTCGAAAGGCGTGCAGGCGGTTTCGGAATCCACGAACCCGGGACTGCCACCTGGCGACAGCCTGCATGTGCGTGTGGACGAGATTCGTCATCGCAATCTTGCTGGCGCGTGCTGATTGGACGAGGGATGCCAGGTGCGAATCGATGGCTGAGATTCGCGGGAGGAGTGAGGTGGAATGGACGGTGCAGATTGGGTCTAGGGCAGCGACGGGGAGGTGGCGGGAAGGGGAGGCGGAGGGGGAGAAGGAAGGGGAGGAGGAGGAGGAGTGGGTGACTGAGAGAGTGCAATCGTGTAGCAGCTGCCTCACTGTGTTTAGATCCTTGCTGGGGTTGGATAGGAGATGAGAGAGGGGGAAGGACGAAGGACAGAGGGGGAGACATGGCGCATGAGAGAGTGCGGTCGTGGGGAGCTGCCACACTGTGTTATAGTCATTGCTGGGGGAAGGAGGGAAAGGGGAGGGGAGGAAGGATAGGATGGGACAACTGAACCCAGCACAGCTCAACTCAACAACTGAACCCAGCACAGCTCAACTCACCCCAGAACGCCAAGGATGACTTCTTGCTCCTCCAGCAACCGATGCCCCTCCTCCACCATCCCCTCCACTTCCCGCACCACCTCCGCCTCCCTCCGCCGCCCTTCCGCGCCCGCGCCCGCACCCGCGCCCGCGTGTGCGCCCGCGGCCCCTGTAGCAGCATCAGTCCCAAGTCCGCTGACTGCGGTTGCTACGCTTCCCCCTCCCCCCGCGCCTATCAGCTCGTCAATCCCCGCCCGCGTGTCCTCAAACTGCTGTTCCAGCTCAGCGACCTTCGTGGCCATCTGAGCGTGCGCCACGTGGCACTCCGAGAACGCCTGCTGCAGCTGCGGCTCCTTCGCCAGCTGCACGAGGCTCTGCCACCCGGTTGCCGCCCGGACGGGCGCCAGTAAACGACAAGAGTGCAACGCGCGGAGGTTCCGGTGGAAGGTTCGCAGAAGGAGCTCGTGCCGGCAGTGCTGTTGCTTATACGTGGACTGGAAATCCGCAAACGATGTGACTATATGGAGGGCCATAGCTTCCATGCTGGCAGATCCGGAACGGACGGCTTCTGCTTGCGTGTGCTGCTCCTGAAGGAGCCGCCGACACGTGTCGAAACGCGATTGGCTGGCGGCGAGATACGCCTGAGCCTGTAACAGATCCTGACGGAACTGCCGTTCGTACGACGGGATGGCTCGGAGGAGCGGGTTACCCGACCGGTCTAACGGATGTAACGGTTCGCCGCCGGGCTCACCCACCGTTATAATCACTTCTGGTACAATCATCTCCTCGATTTCTTCTACCGCGGGAGGAGGAGATTTCGGAAGGAGGCGCATCTTATTGAAAAGAAACACTGGGCGGGAGTGTCCGTGAGACGCGGAACGCGAGTGTGCGTCGACCGCGCCTGCTGTGTCATGAGTGCTGCCGTCCACGTCAGCATCTGGAAGCTGATACGCTCCGAGGTTTCGTCCGGGTTCGAGGCGCACGTCGCGGCAGATTAAGAGCTGGTCCTGAGGAGGTATGGCGGTTAGGGAGGCGAGAGTGTCGCAGACGGAATCCACAGGCGTGTCCGCGCCGCAGTGCAGCTCGAACGACCTACCGCTCTCTGCCACGTGTACCAGCAACATGGCGGCTCGACTATTTTTGCGACGTGTCAAAGTATTATATAATATCTATACATAATAAGTACTCTGAATAAAGTCGCCGAGGGCTAGCCCGAAGATTCGCAGCTGGAAGCAACAACAACGAAACACGTAACTGGCTTACGACATATATCGCCAGTTCGGAGCACTACGTAGCAGTCGAAGGTTCAATCCACGCCGTCGATTGTCATTCCTCTCGTGGAGCTGGCTGCTGGGGAAGTGGACTCTTGATTGTGTGCATACATACTCGCATGATTGGGGAAGCAATGGCGGCTGCGTTCTACCTGAACGCAAGAAGCCGTCGATGAACATATAAACTGCATCCAAAAGTCTTTGCATACCAGTATTATTAGAAGGTTAAGCAGGGTAAGATAGAATATAGAATGATATAGTAGGGTGGAAGTCCGAACCAGAGCAAGCCAAAAACGATGAACCGAGCTTCTCATGTGGAAGTTCCAAGGGAGGCTCCGAACGATGAATCCAGCCTGCAGTGAAGCCTCGGCCGAGCGTAACACTCGCTCTTTGTGATTCGTCCCCGCAAATTCAAGGTCACACTGGTCATTCTGTCTGCCAGGTAGCACTATTGTGGCTTGGTCTTACTTGATTATGAGACGTTCGGAACCAATGAGAAAGACCAAGGCTTGTGGTTTGATGGCTTGGTAGTGTGTGGTGAACCTCTTGTCTTGCCACGGCGTAATGGTCTTACTCTGCAGACGTGAGGTTCACGGAAGTTGACGTGTCAGTTGTTACACGTTGAGCTCTTGCTGGCGGGCATATTTCGTCAGTCTTCGTCGCGAACTTCGAGACCCAAATTTGTCCTATCACTAGTCAGAAGCAAGAGCAGCGACACGTCAGAAAGAACCCTTGTGTGGTGAGCAGGAGCAGGAGCAGGACGCTGAGTGGCAAGCAAATGTACAGCACCTTGATTGGACAAGCTCCTTCGACCAATCGATGAGCTGCAGCTCCAGGGGGCTAGACAAACATTCGACAACGACGAATCCACTAAACTTTTTGCTGCAATAAATCAACTAGGTCATCCATGACTCTCCTTACAAATTATTGCTTCCACCACAGCTAACAATAGCAAGTGTGTGCCACCAGCCACACATGGCATCTTGCACATACACATTATGCTCGTAATGCCGTCTTCTACTACCAATGCTAGCATTGTCGCCAGACAAATATTGGTGACACTTCTTCATGGAAACCATATGAGGGGAATGAGTGTCGTTCATATGGCCAATTCCCAGCTGGCATCACCACAAAAATGAGAAGGAAGTCGTTGCAACGCAGATAGAGATCACACGAAACATGGACATGAATCATAAGCTTGCTGTGATTTTCGATACAAATAGCATGTGCATGGGTTCCACACATGGGTGGGTGTACCATGCAAGTTGATATCAAAGCATGCATGTTGGATTTGATGCACAATAATTGGCTGCAAGGCGAGACAAACATCAATTCTACGAAGGGTTATATGCATGGAAGCGAAGTTGAAACCCAAAACCATGAAGTTGACGTTTGATGCATGAGAAAGTGTGCCACGCACACTTGCCCGAACTTGTTGGAACCCCAGACAAGAAGAGGACCATTGGTGGTGAGAGCAGAGTTGTGAGGCATCTCAAAACATACATACCTGCCCAAACTGGTTGGAGCCCCAGACGAACAGAGCACCATCAGTGGTCACAGCAGAGTTTCGAGGCATCTCAAAACACACACACACACACACACACACACCTGCCCGAACTTGTTGGAACCCCAAACGAAAAGAGCACCATCGGTGGTGACAGCAACTGAGTGCCGCGCTCCACAGGAGATGGCTTTCAGCGAACGATTGTCCAGATTCGGAGAATCTATTAGCGTTGGAAACACCTGACAGGGCAACAGGTGTAGGCACACAAACACACAGATACACGAGAAGAACGAATAGAGACAGCGAGTCAGCGACACGCGATAGGGGAAACAGACGATATGCACAAACAAGAGAAGACATGTGACACACACGCAAGAACATGACAGCAACAACAAGAACATTAAGCCACACGCTGGTAATGATTTTTTAGGCGCGTAAAAAAACATTAAGACGTTCACGCAGGCCGGTAATGCTGGTTTGGGAAAGGTGGTGGCTCACACCTTAGCTGCCGTGTCTCCAGTGCCCAGCTGGCCAAACTGATTGCCTCCCCAGCTGTACACGTCACCCCCTTCCAGTTCCACATCAGCATTGCCAACCTCCACGTCAGCATCACCACCGGCACCACAACCAGTAGCGGCACCACGGTTGCTGATCGAACCAGCGGGGAGGGCGAGGGCAAGAGAGTGCCAGAGACCAGCAGCAATGGCTGTTACTGAGAGGGCGGCAAAGGAGGTGAGGCAGGTGGGGGAGAGATGGTCGTCTGATGTGCCGTGGCCACACTGGGGGAGCGGGAGTGGCAGGGGTAGTCGGGGGTGAAAATGGGTGAGACATGGTCAGCAGCGGCAGCAGCAGCAGCGGCAGCGGCGGCGGCGGCGGCGGCGACAGCAACAACAGCAGCATAAGCAGGTCCGGGGAAAGTAGATTGTGGGAAGCAGAATGGCGGGAGAGGAGGTTGTGTGCTGTGCAGGCATGGCGTAGCTTCCTGCAGCGCTATGAATGGCACCTGCCCACCCACCCACCTACCTGCCCATACTGTCCCCATCCAAAGGAGAAAAGCGAGCCATCCTCTGCCATGGCAGGAAAGGAGAGGAGGCGGGCAGCACAAGGCATGGCATGCAACCCAGGCTATGGATGGCGCATCCACCTACCTGCCCATACTGCCCCCATCCAAAGGAGAAAAGCGAGCCATCCTCTGCCATGGCACAGCGAGGAGAGGAGGCGGGCATGGCGGAGGTGGAGGCGGAGGGGGGGTAGGGGGTGGTGGAAGGAGGAGGGGCACGGGGGAGGGGGAGGAGAGCGGGAGGGGCATGCATACCTGCCCATACTGGCCCCATCCAAAGGAGAAAAGCGAGCCATCCTCTGCCATGGCAGGAGAGGAGACACAGGAGAGGGGGAGGCGGAGGCGGAAGGGGAGAAAGGGGAAGGGGAGAAAGGGGAAGGGGAAGGGGGAGGGGGAGGGAGAAGCGGTGGGAGAGGGGGAGGGGAAGGGTGTGTGTGTGCGAGGGGGAGGGGGAGGGAAAGGAACAAGCAGAAAAGAACGCTCCGGGACATGTGCGTGTGTCGACCCCTGCCCCTGCCCCTGTCCCTGCCCCTGCCCCTGCCCCTGTCCCTGCCCCTTCCTGTGCCTCTGCCCGTGCCTCTGCCTCTGCTTGTGCCTATGTTCACCTTCTATGGTTGCTTCCCACCCACCTGCCAGCACAAGGCTGTGCCTCCCTCCACAGGCCACTGCTGTTGCTTTTATCGAGTCCTCTCTAGCAGCACACTCTGCTACAGCGGATGTGCTTATAACGGATGCTGCAGGAGCAGCAGGCAGCATCACGCACACTGGCACTGTCACCTTTCCCACCCGCCTGCCCACCCCCAGCTGCCCCTCACCGCCCTCGCCCCACGCCCACACCATTCCGCTGCCTGCTCTGGGTAAAGAGAGGAGAGGGTAGAGGGTAGAGGGTAGAGGGGGCAGGAAGGCGAGAGGATTTATGTGTGTGATGGGTTGATTTGAACCCCCAGCTGCCCCTCACCGCCCTCGCCCCACACCCACACCGTTCCACTGCTTGCTCTGGTTGAGGGGTAGAGAGGGGAGGAGCGAGAGATGAGTTCGTGCGTGTGTGGTTTAATTTGAATCCCCAGCTTCCCAGAATGGGGACAATATGGGAGAGAATAGGGTGAGGATGGAGAGAGAGCATGGGCAGAGGACGGGAAGAGCTTAGAAGCAGCACACAGCACAGCAGGCACCTGAAACATTACCTGATAGCTGGAGTCAATGGGGGAGGCCAAGAGATGGAATGGAAGAGACGCTGAACCAATGGGGTAGGGAAAGGAGGAGAGGAGGGTGGCAGCAGCACGCACACAACATAACAATCGCTACCTGAAGAATCACCTGAAAGAGCGAGGCAATGTTGGAGGCCCACAGAGACAGAGGTGATGGTGACCCAATGAGGAAGCGATGGGAGGAGAGGAAGGCAGGCGTCAGCAGAGGTGGGATGTCTGCTGCTAGTGGAAGCTTGTGCCGTGGGGCTGTGCTGTGGTGCTGCTGGGGTGTTGTTCGCTGCATGACCATGCTGCTGTGCAGGGACAGCAGGGGCAACGTCCCACTGCATGAGTCGTCCTGATGCTGCAGATCGCAGAGAAGAGGGGCAAGAGACGGGCGAGAGATACGGAGAGAGGGTGGTTGGGGAGAGTGTGGCGGAATCTGAGAAAATGGAATGAGGATTTTCGTTTTCTTTTTCTTCTTTCGTTTCTTTTCTTTCCTGCAATTCAAGGGTCAATGTCACATACCCATAATCGTATCTCTTAAGATAGCAGAAAACGGTGTTAGAGGAAAGCATTTACAAGGTACAAGCCACTGGAGCGCACTGCAACATGAAATGTTTATGCAACATGACACGACAACAGTTTATGGCACACCTGTGCCACACGAAGCACACGTGCAATGTGACACGTCACCACCACAGCACAACGGACAGACTGCCTCTTGCCCTGATTCCACTCACCAGAAACGAAGACACCCGCATCTTGCGAGCACTCGCCACCTGTCACGCACTCAAAGGCCGGCTGCCTGTCCCAGCGAACAGCACACAGACGAGTCCTGTGACTAGTCAACTCTCCTTCCCGTTCCTGCCCCTCCCCTTCCTGCCCCTCCTGTTCCTGCCCGAAAAACCTCTCCTCAGCCTCGTTCACCCTTCTCTCACTGTCACTTGACCGTTTCTTTTGCTCCGCTCCGCTCTTCTGCTCCCTCTCGTGCTGCTCCCTCTCGTGCTGCTCCCTCTCGTGCTGCTCCCTCTCGTGCTGCTCCCTCTCCTGCTTCTCCGTCTCCCGCTGCTGCTCCGACTTCTGCTGCTTGCTGCCATGCTCGCGCTGCTCTTTGCCCTGCTCTTTGCCCGTTTCTTCAGATGATGCCTGCTTCTTACCACGCTCCTCAGTCACCTGCCACACAAGACCATTGTCTGAAGGTACTATGTCATGTCATGCCATGTCAGCCGGCCATCATGCCATGTCAGCCGGCCATCATGCCATGTCAGCCGGCCACCATGCCATGTCAGCTGGCCATCATGCCATGTCAGCCGGCCACCATGCCATGTCAGCCGACCACCATGCCGTGTCAGCCGGCCACCATGCCAGCGCATCTTCTTTGCTCCTAAATTCGTTCGTGAACTAAAGCCGGAATCTTGCCATAAGCATATGTACATAAACACTGGAACTTCGCTATAAGAATTTGTGCTTTAAAGCCAGAATCGCTCGTCGAGCAGGAACAGCACAAACCCAAGGCTTCAACTCACCATCCACTGCCAGTGCTGTCCCGCAGCCTCCGCCTGCCAGAAACCGCCACGTGGGGTGCTCCCATTCGCCATTCTCACCCTGCGCTTTGACCTCCTCGAAGCTTGGCACTACAAACGCGTGAAGGGACATCTCGTTAAGAGCACCGCTGGAACCCGGAAACCGGTCCCGTGCGTCGTAATGGACAAAATCGTCATCATCCGCGTCAGTAAACGACCCGTTTGGAGATTGTGAGGCGAGGAATCCGGCAAAGAACAAACGGGGAAAGGAACGGCTGGAAGCCTGTCTCTGACAACGCATGACTGGGGTTAACCGCAAGTGCTAAGCACCAGCCGAGCTCTGATTTTTTGAGGCGCCTGCAGACATTAGCGAATTCAATGGCTGCTGAATGTAGTAGAATCTATTGCTGAATAAATGCATTGGCTTGTGCTGATGTAGAATTCAGTGTAAGTATGCGTGGGAAAGGTTTGTGCGTGACATTTGAAAATGGACAAGAACATCTCTCCACCGTAGCGAAACACTATGGACCGTACCAAAGCGCGGCTATTCCGCGATATTCCCGAGACTAGTACACCAACGGTCGGTCGAATATACTTTTAGAACGGGGGACTGGGGTTTATTTCATTTGACAAGAGCGGCACCTACCAGATAATCACTTCAGCCTGAGAAGTTCAAGAACTTACCCGTACTAAACCATTAAAAAAAGAACTTGCTGCGTGCAGTACAAGCTAAAAAGGCGAATCACAATTGAAGGACCAGTAACCAAAAAACAATTATTCTCTACTCTTTTTGCAGGTGCCCTCTCTTCATTGCACGAGGGCACCTGGATAATCAATCAACGCCGGCGTACCCTCCACTTCACTCCACCATACCTCCACACATATCCACTTCCTCCTTTTTCCTCTTCATTCCCAGATCTAGCTTCTGGCATTAGCATCGGCGCTCACAACAGACGAAGGATACGTGGCGCCGTTGCCATTGTCAGCAGGTGCGGCAGGAGGCTGGGAACCCCAGGAAGGCAGGGATGCGGAACGGGAGGGGGAAGGGGAGGCGGGGACGCTCTGGCCGGCGGGGCGGTCGCGCTTCTTGAGAGCGCGCTGCTTGGCGGGGTCCACCTTGGGTGGCACAGTGAAGCCGCCCATCTGCCGGAACTTGCCGACCCGCTCGCAGATGATGCGCTGCTCATCCTTCGCCACCAGATCCTGCTCGGGGAAGGGTAAGGGGAAAGGACGAACAGGCAAAATGAGGAAGAACCACGTATGGGAAAGAGGGTAAGGGAGAGAATGATGGATCATCCTTTTGCACCATGTCCTGCTGAGGTCAGAACCACGGCTGAAAACTAAGAGGGGTAATGGAATGCAAGAAGATGAGGTGAGGGGATATTTTGCTTGTCCTTCGAGCTACTCTCAGAAGGAAACGATGCGAGAAGTTATGCAGGAAACAATGGGGTGTTAACGCATGGTGGAAGCAGAAGGAGAATAGGTCGGGAGAAAAAGAAGGGGGAAATGACGGCAGGAAAGAATGGGAGAAAGGGGTGGGGGGGAAACGAGGCTTGGAGCGTGGAGATGATGCCACTGGCAAGGGGCATGCATGCTTGACGACACCCTTGCCCGTGATCATCCGGTCACATGGTCATTATGCATCCCATTACCAGTGCCATCATCTCCATGCCTCAGGCCTCTAGATCAAGGATTCAAGGTAACTTCGTAAGTTGTGCGCCCCACTCAAAAAGATTACAACCCAGTGCTGTCATGTCATACCCCTCTCCTCACAAGCCTCTCCTAACAAACCTCTCTCTCTTTCACTCCTCGCACTCGCCCCACCTTCATGTGCGCCATGATGGCAGACTTGATGGCCATCGATGTGGCCATGTAGTCGTTGTGCGCCCCTCTTGAAACAAATGTGACCCAGTGCTATCATAAACATGTCATACCCCTCTCCTAGCAATCGTCTCTCCTCACAAGCCTCTCCTCACAAGCATCTCTCTTTCTCTCTCCCCCCTCGCCCCACCTTCATGTGCGCCATGATGGCAGACTTGATGGTCATCGATGTGGCCATGTGGTCGTTGTGCGCCCCTCCCCATACAACACATCCCAGTGCTGCCATCCCCATCTCACACCTCTCTCCTCACAAGCCTCTCTCCCTCTCCTGCCATTCCTCTCCCCCCCCTCGCCCCACCTTCATGTGCGCCATGATGGCAGACTTGATGGCCATTGACGTCGCCATGTGGTCGGTGTGCGCCCCTTTACAATACAAGAAATGTGACCCAGTGCTATCATAAACATGTCATACCCCTCTCCTAGCAATCCCCTCTCCTCAAAAGCCTCTCCTCACAAGCCTCTCCTCAAAAGCCTCTCCTCAAAAGCCTCTCCTCACAAGCCTCTCCTCAAAAGCCTCTCCTCAAAAGCCTCTCCTCACAAGCCTCTCCTCAAAAGCCTCTCCTCACAAGCCTCTCCTCAAAAGCCTCTCCTCAAAAGCCTCTCCTCACAAGCCTCTCCTCACAAGCCTCTCCTCACAAGCCTCTCCTCACAAGCCTCTCCTCACAAGCCTCTCTCTTTCTCTCCCCCCCCTCGCCCCACCTTCATGTGCGCCATGATGGCAGACTTGATGGCCATTGATGTCGCCATGTGGTCGTTGTGTGCCCCTCCCAGCGGCTCCTGCAGCGAGAGGAGGCCGGAGCAGGGAAGAGAGGAGGCCAAGTGAGAAGAGAGGGGGGGGAAGGCTCAAATGGGAAGAGAATGGGGTGGGGCAAAGGGGGGGTGGAGGGACAGGGAGAGAGGGGTGCGGGGTCAATGAGCACTACATAGAGCATGAGAAGAACAACCATGCAACGAACAGCATGGGGGCACACAGCATGGGGGCACACAGCATGAGAAACGGCGGGACGCACCGGGATGATCTCGTCCACCACGCCCAGCTGCTGCAGCTGATCCGCTGTGATGCGCAGCGCCTCCGTGGCCTGGTGGTTGGTTCCATGGTAGAAGGGAGACGCACAGGGAGAAGCACAGGGAGGAGCACAGGGAGGGGAGAGAAAACGATTGATAGGTGGAGCAGAGGCAGCGAGAACAGCGCCCAGCTGCTGCAGCTGTTTGGCTGTGATGCGCAGCGCCTTCGTGGCCTGGTGGTTGGGTGGTGGGATGGTGGGATGGTGGGTTGGTAGGTGGTGCGGAGATGACAGAAGCGGAAACAGAACCAGAACGGTTGACATGTCAAACAGTGACGGCAGAGGGAGCAAGGAGCAGATGGATGGAGCAGCAGCCAGTTAATAAAAGCACATAGTTTCGAATCAACGGACGAAGTTAGTTTGATGCACTCTGCGCCAGAGATGCATCAGGTTCAGTTCGGTTCTGTTCAGTTCAGTTCGATTTTATTCAATATGGTTCGGTTTGGTGAGCGACTCACCTTGGGAGCGGCGGCGGCAGTCTTCCAGAGAATGGCCGCACACGCCTCAGGGCTGCAGATGGGGTGGTGGTGCGATCAGATGCATGTATGTCCCCACACATGAGCATGGACACATGCACACGCACACTCACACACATGCGCAAACACACGTATTCACATAACACACAGATGCACATATCCCCCCATATGCTCAAGCAAACACGCACCGCAGCAGACAATGAAGGGAAAGAGGCTCGTCAGTGGCTGCGAGGGGAATACGAAGTGGTAAAGTGGTCGACTCAATCCAGCAACACATTGTGTAGCCATAAACTGCTGTTCAAATCTTCTTAGAACTATTTAAGCAGCCAATATCGAGCACACTGGCGCAAAAATGAAGGTATTTTTACCTGGCAACGAAGTACACGGCGTTCTCGAGCATGAGCATCTTGTTGCAGCAGCCAATAGCGAGAGCGCCACCAGAGCCGCCCTCTCCAATCACCACACTGACTGACGGCACCTTGAGCCCAAACATCTCCCTCAGGTTGTGCGCAATGGCCTCGCCCTGGAGGTACGAGGGGCGGGGGAGGGAAAGGGAACGGGGAAGGGAACTTCGAACGGAGGCAGGGGCAGGAAGCACGAGCACACTGACTGACGGCGCCCTGAGCCCAAACATCTCCCTCAGGTTGTGCGCAATGGCCTCGCCCTGGAATGGCAGAGACAGGAAGCACGACCACACTGACAGGGTCGAAGGAGGAAGACAGGGGAAGCGAGGGGTACAGGGGGAAAACGGAGTGAAAATCAGGGGGGATAGGAGTGGGGGCATGAAAAGGGCAGGGTACAAGAGGGAAATGGAAAACAGGCTGTACGGCCACAAGGAACGACACTTCCATCTGTCCGTACCACCTCCTACACGCAAGGCTAGCGTGTGCATATTTGATCTCCTTGAACGCCCTCCCTTCTCCGACCTCCTTTGTGACGTGATTCCAACTTAAGCATGTGAGCGACATTCCGTGAAGCGCAGGGTGGTATACCACCCTACGACGCCCAAGAACGCCGTCTCACCTGCTCTACTGCCCGATAACGCCTTTCACCTGTTGAACTTCCCGAAAACGGTCCCTCCCCGGTTCAAGAGTGCCCTCTCACCTGGCCGAGCTCCTCGGCTGTGACGCCAGCGTAGGCGCCGGGAGTGTCGACGAATGTGATGATGGGCAGCCCGTGGTGGTCCGCGTGGCGCATCATGCGCAGCGCCTTGCGGTACCTGATGCACGTTGGGGGGGGGGTGGGGGAAGGGGGGGGACGGGGGGGGGGGTGGGTGAGGAGGACGGAAAGAAGGACAGAGGTCAACAGCAGAGGATTCAAAGACATGTAGTGGCCCGCGTGGCGCACTATGCGGAGCGACTTGCGGTACTTGATGTACGGGCGGGGAGGGGGGAGGGTGGGGGGGGAGGGGAGAGAGGGGGGAATGAAGGGTAGCGTTAACAGCCGACGAATAACTAGGCGGAGATTTGGCAGTGGTGACCATTGCAAGCACAAGAGCTATAAGAGACACAAACGCGCTGCCGTGTCGATTGCAAGCAGGGACATGCAACACTAGGAGCGAGACACATGCAACACTAGGAGCGAGACACATGCAACGAAACACGTAGCTAGTGCGCCGGCCACCGCGCTCGCCAGCGGACATGCAACGAGATGGCGCATGCCCACGAACATGCAGGAAGATTCCGCGCCAGCCCGCGGACATGCGGCGAGAGTCAGCCAGTGCTTCCGCGCAAGCGCTGTACCGCGCATGCCGAGTCTACAGCAGTCAGCAGCAGCTCGACCGGACTCTCATACACAGTCCCTTGCTCCCCATCCGTTCGTGCCTCTCGCTCTCACCCGTTGGGCGTGGGCATGCCGAAGTTGCGGTAGATGTTCTCCTTGGTGTTGCGCCCCTTCTGGTGCCCCATGAACATGAAGCTCATGCCGTCCATGCGCCCGATGCCGCACACCAGCGCCGGGTCATCGTAGCCCCCGCGGTCACCGTGCAGCTCCACCCACTGCGGAAAGGGAGGAGAATGGGGGGGGGGGGAGAGAATGGGGGGAAGCGCGGGGTGAGAAGGTAAGAGGAGAGTGAGCGGAGAGGGGAGAACGGAGGGAGAGATTGTAGCGGGTCGTCGTAGCCGCCGCGGTCGCCGTGCAGCTCCAAACACTGGGCAAGAGGAGGAGAGGAAAAGGGGGAAAGTTCGCGGGGAGGGGAGGACGGAGAGTGAGGTGTAAGAGAGCTGGGTCGTCGTATCCCCCGCGGTTGCCGTGCAGCTCCACCCACTGCGGAAGGGAGGAGAGCGGAAGGGGCAAGGTGCGCGGTAAGGAAGGGGGGGGAAAGTGCGCGCGCGGTGAGGGGGAAGGAGGGGAAAGTGCGCGGAGAGGGGAGAACGGGAGGGGTCCTGTAGGAGAGCTGGGTCGTCGCAGCCCCCGAAATCGCCGTGCAGCTCCAACCACTGCGCAAGAGGAGCATCGAGGGCGGAGAGAAATGGAAAACGCGCGCGGAGAAGGGGAAGGGGAAAGTGCGCGGAGAGGGGAAAGGGGAAAGCGCACGGAGTGGGGAGAACGGATGGGGAGACGTAAGAGAGCGGGTCATCGTAGGCCCCCCAGGTCGCCATGCAGCTCCACGCACACTGAGAGAAAGAGTAAGCGGAACGGAGAAACGTCAGGGAAGAAGGGGGAGCGGAATGGGGGACGAAAGCATTGTCGCAGCCCCCGCGGCTGCCGTGCAGTTCCGCCCACTGGGGTGGAAGAGCGAGAGTAGGCGGAAGAGTAGGAGTACGCGGATAGAGGGGCTCAATTGACACGCGAGCGAGCTTAGAAAAAGCGGAGGGGGAGAGGGGGGGGGACGGGGGGAGTATCCCGTGGGACAACGGCAAAAGAGGAAGCACGATGAATTTTCCAGCATAAGCATATATACCAATACGAGCAAAACCAAGGGCGTCGGGGGAGAGGAAACGGGTGGTTCGGCTGTGTATATAGAGGCGCTCAATAAGATTGTAAAAACTCTTTACGCATTAAGAACAGAAACATCGGCTGTGTACACAGGGACGCTTAACGAGGAAACAGTAAGCGAGGATAGGCCTACCTTGTCGGTCATGTTGAGGACATGATCCAAGAAAGTGGGACGATTGGGGTGACGCGCCACGCTGAGCCGCTGAACCGGAGTTATTCTCGCGTAGATGTCGCGCTTCAGCTGGAGAAGCGGAGAAAGCGCAGGTCAGGAGGAGAGAGAGACAAAAGAAATTGGGGAAAAGGCGGTGCGGATGAAGGGGAGGGTGAGGGTTAAGGGCCCCGGTTCAGCGTGCTAATGGTGCACAATCAATCGGCGGAACGCGAAAAGTTGATAATGAAAGTAGGAAAAAAGAACAGAAAACAACAAAAAGGCACGCGTCAACGTCAGCATGGGCATTGCACGGCTGCTTGAAGAGACTACAGCGTTGCCATTTCACCAGGTTCCGTACTTGTTCCTGCGCCTGATATGTGAAGCCCATGAGGACTCCAGAGACGCCTGGTTTGCAAATTTCACTGATACGACAGATGACCCTCATAGGCTGCGAGAGTCTCACCTGCTCATACTTGTCCTGCAGCTCCTGCACCTGGTCCGTGAAGTCCATGCCAGTCTTATCCGCCAGCTGGCGCACCTGGCGAGGCACAGAGACATCAACAATCGCAATTACAGTTAAAGTCGCAGTTACAGTCACAGTTACAGGAGAACGATGGGAGTCGTAGTGGACAGTCATAAGATGATGCTTGGTTGGAGATGTTTCAGCCGGGAATTCCAACAACCGGAGAATACATCGTGCGACTCTGTCAGCTACGACATGGTGTTGCTTTAAGAACGGAGGGAGGACTATTGTTAAGAAAAGAGGGTGGAGCGGGTCATCGCGGAAACCATAACCGTGACGAACGCTCGAGTTTTTCGCAGTACATGACTGTTCAAGGTTTCAGCACCAACAATTCCCCTCCTCCCTAGATTTTATAGAATTAGGATCTATATACCTCGTCAATTTTCTTCTCGAGGTCGACCAGAGGTTTCTCGAACGGCAGCGCCGTAGGCTTGGCGGGCTTGGCTACGTCCTTAAACTTGGACAGGAACGCCAGAAACCCCTTCTCCTCCGCATTGTACTTATCCGGCCACGGGTAGTCCGGGTCTCTCGGTGCTCTCTTCGTTTTCAGAATCTTTGCCTGGATCTGCAGCTTCTGAGGTGCAGAGCCTCCTGGCAAGATCTGACCGGCTGAAAGAGCCTTGGGAATTGGTAGGCTAACGGAATTTGAGCTCCGTAGGGATTGTCCGAGAGCGTCGCCGTGAAGGGATCGAACGGCGGGGAGCTGCGAGGCAGCACGGATCGGCGAACACACCGACATGGCTTCCATTTTGGTGTTCAGCAGAGTAACACACGGAACCCAATGGACCTAGGTGCTGTGGCTCGTTAGCAGTGTGAACTCTGGAAATTAGTTCCTGAAAACCCAATTTCCACAGTTCCGTGAATATGCTGGACCAATGAATCAGGAAACGATCAGGGCCAGGTCCCCTGAAGAAATGCGAGTCCCAGAGAGGATGGAGAAACAGAAGCGGAAGAAAGGACTTGGTCGAGGAGTGAGAGGAAGGGGGTGTTCCAATCCCAAGGTTCAGTTCGGCAATCCCATCCGAAGAGTCTCCTCCATCCGTCCTCGTCAGAGTGTACACTCCCTGATGTGCGTGTAGCTCATACTGATACGGCGCAACCTCCTTGCTGTAACCGCAGCAGAACTTGTTCACGTGAGGCGGGAAAGGGGAGGAGAGATCGAGGGAAGGGGAATGGTCAGGAATTGACGATAGGCGTTGCTGACGGTTGGATGACAGGAGGGCGACATTGATTGTTTCCTGGCCCTTGGATCGTTCGTCAGATGAAGCGATAACACAGCCAACCTCTTGGGAGACACGAGGGGCGACAGATTCCACGACAGATGACTCGTGCGACAGGTCATATCCTTGTTTCACAATGCAGAATCGAGATCGGAACCGTCGAATACACCCTGTTTCTCGCTACACTGAACTACGGAAACACACTGAACAGTGGAATTGTTCCTTGGACGTATTCGAAAAGTTTACAATAACCGTCTCTAGGAGGCGGGTGATCCGAAATTTCGTTAACCTGGGTACCCTACCGAGCCATATTAAAATTTCAACCGACCGTCTTCAAAGGTAGCTGACCTCGTCAAACCGAACTGGTGCAAAAGTTGACTATAGACCGTAATTTGGCGCGATGAGCCACAGGGTTCAGTATACCGGCGTTCACAATAGCGAAAAACAGGGTGTAGTAAAAGGGATGCTTTTCGAGATTGCAACGTGATGAAGTGGCTGGATCTGACCAAACACGTGGCAGGCCGCTAATCGGGTCGAGTCTGTACAGGGAACAAAATTCAGGTTTAAAGCCTCAAACCGCTATGGTTTCACGTTTATGTACAGTGTTGGAACGCAAATTCAATGTACCACATGTTTCCTTTTAAATGGGGGTTGTAGTAGAAAGAGCCTGAAAAAAAACGGTAAGGTTCATATTATCAAAAAAATATTTCTATTATTGATTTTTATAGACTATTCGTATTATTATTTATGTTCACGTTTGATATACTGCATCATGCTGTAAACTAGAAAGAAGTTACTTCATACCAGATTTTGGTTATTGGTGTAGCTTATGAACATGCGATTCCTAAACTCATTACATGGACACGCTTAAAAAGTGTTTCTGCCTTCCCCACCTCAACCTGCCGTTCCCCCAGTATTTGACCGTATCCAAACACTTCCGGATTCCGTGCTGCAGCCATCCATCGACCAATTAGCGAAAAGAGATTCCCTTGAGACCGCGTGACTCAGCATGGTCGTCCAATCATACAGCAATGACAGCACAAACAACAACCAGAGATACTGTACATGTCTGCCTCTTTAGGGCGCTTCCACAATGAACCTTTTGAGAAATCTTCCGTTGGAAGTATCTCAACCGCGTAGTACCAGAGCTTACTCGCAGAAAACCGATTTGCACCGGAACTGAATATGGAAATGGCTTACTTCTCTGAGTCAGGATTCCGAAGTACAAAGCACCTGTTGAGGCAATTCTCGGGATTAGTTGGTGGGTTAGGTGAATCAAGTCCCAAGGTTTGCGGATTCATGCCTGCTCTCATGACTACTTTCGTGCCTGCCCTCGTGTGAATCCAGTCCGTCTTGAAGCAGAGTCCAGTCCCGGTTGTCGTACTCAATTCGTGCCTTCTCCAGCAGGCTGTAAGGTGTCCACCATTCGGACTGCTTGCTGGACATTCGCAGAACCTATGCAGCCAGCCATTCTGAACACTAGACCCACTGGTACCAACTGTTCACCATGACTGTCGCTGGTAGAGTTCTTCCCCTTTTTAGGCGGATGATGTCCACGTCAGCATCATCACCACCTCGAAAAGTGACGGTTTTGGGAGCTGCTGGCGGCATTGGCAATCCGCTGAGCCTGCTGCTGAAAATGAATCCGCTAATAACGGATCTGGCTCTGTATGACGTCACGGGCATGCCTGGCGTGGTTGCTGACCTCAGCCACATCTGCACGAGAACCAAGGTGATTGGACCCAGGAGCCGTACACAATGAATCATTACACTCAATGATTAGCTGACCCGTCGTTCAATGCGAGCAACATTTCTATGTGCTTCACGAGGAACTCGTTTGCGGAGACACTATGGATTCCTGATCCATTCGCTGTTACGCCTCTTTCTCTTGAATACACTAAATTCATGTAAATATCTGACGGGATGAGCAGCTAGTAAACCAGCTAATGCCTCACGACGAACCTGAAATTTCCTTCTCTTCGATCTCCACTGCCAGGTCAGCAGCTACCTCGGGTAGTACGAGCTACCAGACGCAATGCGGGGCTTAGAACCTAAAGTCACTGATTCCCAAACAATCAGTGCGCTCATTTCACGACGAACCTGCATTCCCTTCTCTCCCATCACTGACAGGTCAGAAGCTACCTCGGGCCGTACGAGCTGCCGGACGCGCTGCGGGGGTCGCACGTGGTGCTGGTGCTGGCGGGAGTGCCGTACCGGTCGTCCATGGGGGACGAGGACCGCTTCTGCATGAACGCGGGGATCGTCAGGGGGCTGTGCGAGTCCATCGCTAAACATAGCCCGGAGGTAAGGGCGTGCGAGAGTGCGAGTCGATTGCAAAACACAGCCCAGAGGAACCCCCTCAACGCCACCTCCCTAACCCTTCTTTCTCCCCTTCCTTTCCACTGATTGAGTCCCCTTTCCCCCTTTTTCCTGCCCTCCTCGCTGTCTCCACCACTCCAGGCGGTGATAGGGGTGATCACGAACCCCCTCAACGCCACGGTGCCGATAGCAGCAGAGGCCATGGCGGGGGCAGGCAAGTACGATGCAAGGCGGCTGCTGGGAATCACGTCGCTGCACTCCGTGCGCGCCATAGCGCTTCTGGCTGAGGCAACGGGGCTGAAGGCCACAGGTGAGAGAGAGAGTTGAAAGGAAGGGTGAGAGTAGGGGAAGGGGCGAGAGCAGGCAGGTATGAGGCGCGGCGGCTGTTGGTAATCACGTCGCTGCACTCCGTGCGCGCCAGGGCTCTGCTGGCTGAGGCAACGGGACTCAAGGCGACAGGTGAGGGGGAGTTGAAAGGGCGAGAGCAGGAAATTACAGGAAGAAGCAGGTGCTGGGAGTCATCGTGTCTCAGTCGATTAAGAAATCTGCTCATGGGCGAACGACAACAAGGCTGGGGTTGGTTGATGGCACGGCTGGTGGGAAGGGAAGCAGGGGCCGCGACGCCTCAGGTGAGTGAGAGTGATGTGGGCTAGTAAGAACGTGGGAAGACCGGTTATGGCAGGCGCGAGAGAATTGCAGGTGAGAAGGTGAGGAGGAGAGACGGTGAGTGGGTGAGGGTGAGATTGTGAGAAAGGACAAGAGAAGGAGTGAGGATGCTGGGTGAGGTGAGGTGCTGGAGAGGGTGCGTGCAGAGATGACTCTGAGGAGAGTGTCAGTTAAGGGCGTGTGTGATTTTTGGAAACCTGTCGAAGTTCGAACTCTAACCGCTTTGCACCGTGGCCACACATCTCTCAAATGTATTCTACAATGTAGAACCGTTATAAAAGTTCGAACTTTGGGAAGTTCGAAAAAGAATCACACACGCCCTAAGGGGCACGGGAAAGGCGAGCAGCACAAGTGAATATGAGACGTTTTTTAGAAACCTTCCAGAGAATTCAGCATTGGAAGATTCAGTAATGGGGGATTCAACATTGCGTTGCGGGATTCAGCATTCTTCAATTTGGCTTTGCATCGCTCTCGGCAATTCCTTCCATTCCATTCTCCACCCCATATATCCCCTCCGCACCCCACCTGTCCTTCAAGTGGTTTCATCCTCCGCATTTCTCCCTCATCTCATGCACACCAGCCCCCATCATCTCAGGCACACCAGCCCCCATCATCTCAGGCACACCAGCCCCCATCATCTCAGGCACACCAGCTCCCATCATCTCAGGCACACCAGCCCCCATCATCTCAGGCACACCAGCCCCCATCATCTCAGGCACACCAGCCCCCATCATCTCAGGCACACCAGCCCCCATCATCTCAGGCTAAGTTGCCAAAAACGCTCAGACCTGTTTGCGTTTAGCGGATATCCGCTTGCGTATACACGCAACACGCTATACGCAAGGGAATCCGCTATACGCTCGACAAATTTGTTTTGGGGCAGCCCGGGCGGAAAAATATTCGAATATACGGAAAGATGCGGAATTTCACGGCGTGCATTTTGCCGAAGGCGAATTGCACGTACGTGACTCGTCCAATCGTGGACGTGGGTTCAACCCACATAGTCGCGATTGGTGGTGTCAATTTTACAAGTCGCATTTTCACGTTCACACATTGTGCGCTCTGTTTGTTACCGCATTCCATCCCCACCCATCTACTCTCTCCAACCACTTGTCTCAATGTTCCCTTCTCTCGTTGTGCTATTTAGTTGGTTGCACGCAACTACGCAATTCATCAGTTTCCCATCTCGTTCATTATGTCTAGCCCGCCATGCACACCGCCATCCGTTCAGACAGTGCAGAGTTCCCGGAGTGTTCAACCTGAGGGTAGGGAGTACCTTCCCGTCATGGACCACGCTGTCTTCAAACATATCAGCATCATTAAGCGGGTTGAAGGCAAAGCACAGCAGTACGAGTGTAAGTACTGCTTCAATGTTTTCACCGGTGCAGTCATTCGTTGCGCGCAACACCTGAGCTCGTGGAAGGGAATGAAGCGTCGCGAGGTGATGCTTTGCAAGGAGGCACCGCAAGACGTACGCAAGGAGATGCGCACTAAATACGAAAACCTGGCTGCCGCGAACGAGGAAAAGCGCCGAGCAACATCTGCTGCGGTTGCTGCGGTCCAGGCTGGCGGTGGGAAGCGGCGCATAACCGACTACTTGGAGGGAGATGCTGCTGCGGCTAAGCGGGATGCTCACGAGGGCCTTGCGCTGATGTTTGCGGCCTGCAGAATCCCGGAGATCACCATAAACCACCCGCTGTTCATCAACGCCATGCTGCTCGTCAACCGCGCCGGCCCCGGCTACGTCCCCCCCAAGAGGAGCTTCATTGGCGGGGCTGGACTAGTCGCTGTCCGCAAAGGGATTGAGCAGGGGCTGATGGGGATTAAAACGAGCTGGAAGAAGACGGGGGTAACAATTGCGTCCGACATGATGACGGACAAATGTGGGAGGGCGCAAGCGAACGTCCTTCTGATTAACGACTCCGGCGCCGTCTTCAAGGAGGCGATCGACTGCGGTATGGAGCGTAAGACGGGGGGAATACGTAGTGGGGATTCTGCAGCCGGTGGTGGAGGAGGTAGGACCAGAAAATGTGATCGCGTTTTGTATGTATGGGGGATCGAACTATGCCGTGGCTGTCCAGGAGCTGACTGCCAAGTGGCCCCACATTCAGCAGGTCCCTTGTGCCACGCATGTGATGGATCTCCTCCAGAAGGACATGGGAAAGATGGGGTGGGCAAAAGGGGTGGTGGATCGGACTGGGGAGATGATTTCGTTCGTGCGCAACCATCATTGGACGCGCGCTAACCTGAGGACCCCGGAGTTGGTGGAGGGGAAGGTGCTGCAGCCGCTGAAGCCGGCAGGAACACGGTTCGGGACACAGTATATTGCTGTGTCCCGCCTTTGTGAGTTGCGTAGCACCCTGAACGCGATGGTACTTACCGACAGGTGGGAGGAGTGGGCCGTGGGGTCGCGGAAGGAAGCTGCCGAGACCTTTGCTGCTCGGGTCCTCGATGCCGCATGGTGGCGGACAGCTGAATTCTTCTGCAAGCTGATGAAACTGCCCTACAAGGCGATGCGGCAGACGGACGCAGATGCCAAGGGGATGATGGGCCGGCTTTACGATGTAATGCTGCAGCTTACGGAGGATGTCAACAACCTCTTGGACGAGGATGAGCAGCAGCTGAGTAGCACGGACAAGGTGCAGATCCGTCGCATCATCAAGAACCGTTGGGATAACAACCTCGCCTGCGCCATGCACGTTGCTGGCCGAATCCTCAACCCCGCCAACCAGGAGGAGGACATCTTCGGCAGCGACGCAGAATGCACCCGGGTTTTCAAGGCATTTATCAACCAGCACGTGGAGTTCCTCATCGACCACGACGGGAAGGGGAGGGAGGAGGGTGTTGATTACTTGCTTGCCTTGGGTGACGGGCTGAGGGCTTTCTTGGACCTGAAAGGAAGTTTCGGGATGCCGGAGGCGCTTGCACAAAGGGCGAAGGTGAAGGCGGGTAAATACAGCATGGTGAAGTGGTGGCAGTGGAACGGCACAGATGCACCTCACCTGATGTCTCTCGCCGTGAGGGTGCTCTCTCAGCCTGTATCGGCATCCCCTTGTGAGCGTGGGTGGGGAACTTGGGATGCAGTCCACACAGCCCGCCGGAACCGCCTCGGATCTGCAAAGTGCCAGGACCTGGTTTTTGTTGCACACAACTGGAATGTTGTGCGCAACTGGCACTCGCGCGCAGATGTAATGCCGAACCTTGTGCCAGGGATTGGGGACGAGCCTCCTATCCCCGAGGGGTACAACTGGTTGGATGAGACGGAGGTGGAGGAGGAGGAAGGCGAGGATGACGTGCTGGAAGACGAGTATGCATAGGACAAGGTTTAAGGTGCGGGGGGGCATGTGGAATGTTGCGGGGAGGCTGTTTTATGTTCTCATGTCTTAGTCGTGGTGGTAGGAGAGCATTATTGTAGCATGGCCGCATCGTGTCGGAATCATATTATGGGAAAAAAAAGATCACACAGCCGAAACCCCCAACACCCCCCCCCTCAAACATCCCTCGGGCTTTTGTTCCCTTGCCCGGGAAAAGTTTTTCACTGCCCGAAATAGCGTATGGCCAAAGTGACCCCTTAAGCGGATAGAGTGCATACGCTAGCGTATATACGATGAGCGTATATACGCTATAAGCGTATATGGCAACTTAGATCTCAGGCACACCAGCCCCCATCATCTCAGGCACACCAGCCCCCATCATCTCGTGCATCATCCTCCCTCTGCCTGAGCGTCTGACTTTCAGCTGCCTCACAAGCTCTTTTCTCAATGCATCGTCCTCCTCTGACGCTGCTTCTGTCTAAATTCGTCTTATGTGACTCCCAAATCTCACACCTTGTACTCTTCTCATCCATCCGTTACAGATCTGTCAGTGCCTGTTGTGGGAGGCAGCAGAGACAACACAATAGTCCCCCTCTTCTCGCAGGTGTGTATGTATCTCCTTCCCTGTTTTGAGTCGACTAAAAGAAGTATCTCCGTCCCTGTGCTTCAAGTGCATGAGTCCGATAGTTCCTTTCGTTGCTCCATCCCATACCCATCGCCATTTTCCTCCCCCTCGTCTCTCTGCCCGTCCTTCATTCCTACTTCCGCCTTGTCATTCTCCTCTCGCTTGTCTCCTCGTCTCCTTGACTCTTGCTCCAGTCCATGCTACCCCTTGCGTTTCCCTGTGTGAGAAGGAGCGGGTGAATGTTGAAGCACCTTACAAAACCCTCTCTGTCCCTTTGTCCCTCTGTACCTCCATTCCTCTGGTTTTTGAGTCGACTTAAAAAACGTCCCTCCCTATCCCTCTGTCTTTCCTTCACCCATGCCACCCCAGTATTTTCCCTGCGTGAGGAGGTGCGGGTGAGGCAGGTGAAGGCATTACTTTAGAAACCTAAAAAACTAGCCCTGTCCCTGTCTCCCTGGCAGGTGTTCCTCTGTCTCTCTGTCTCCCTGTCTCCCTGTCTCCCTGTCTCCCTGTCTCCCTGTCTCTCTGTCCCTCTGTCTCTCTGTTTCTCTGTCTCTCTGTCTCCCTGTCTCCCTGTCTCCCTGTCTCCCTGTCTCCTTGTCTCTCTGTCTCCCTGTCTCCCTGTCTCCCTGTCTCCCTGTCTCTCTGTCTCTCTGTCTCCCTGTCTCTCTGTCTCCCTGTCTCTCTGTCTCTCTGTCTCCCTGTCTCTCTGTCTCCCTGTCTCCCTGTCTCCTTGTCCCTCTGTCTCTCTGTCTCCCTGTCTCCCTGTCTCCCTGTCTCCCTGTCTCTCTGTCTCCCTGTCTCTCTGTCTCTCTGTCTCCCTGTCTCTCTGTCTCCCTGTCTATCTGTCTCTCTGTCTCTCTGTCTCTCTGTCTCCCTGTCTCTCTGTCTCCCTGTCTCCCTGTCTCCTTGTCCCTCTGTCTCTCTGTCTCTCTGTCTCTCTGTCTCCCTGTCTCCCGGTCTCTATCCTCGTTTCTTCTGTTCCCCTGTCCCTCTGTTGTTCGCTCAGGCCACCCAGCAGTTTCCCTGGAAGAGGACGAGCAGGCTGGTGAGGCGGGTGAGGGCGACTTTTTAGGCATCTTGAAGGTTACCTCCGTCCCTCCGTCCCTCTGTCTCTCCGTCCCTCTTTCTCTCTGTCCCTCTGTCCCCTCGGCCAGGCCACCCCGTCAGTTTTTCTGCGAGAGGACGAGCGCCTTAGGCTGGTGAGGCGGGTGAGGGTGAGTGGCATGCAGGTGATCACAGCAAAGGACGGCAAGGGCTCTGCCATCATGGCTCCAGCGTACGTCCCCCTCCCTCCCTCCCTCCCTCCCTCCCTCCCTCCCTCCCTCTGCTCCTCAATCCGCTTGCAAGGTGGCGCATGTGACTCATGAGTTGACTCGTGAGTTTAGGGTTGACTCATAGATGGACTCGTGGTTTGACCCGTCATTTGATTTGTAAGCTGGTGAGGCGGGTGAGGGCGAGTGGCATGCAGGTGATCACAGCCAAGGACGGCAAGGGCTCTGCCATCATGGCTCCAGTGTACGTCCCCCTCCCTCCCTCCCTCCCTCCCTCCCACTGCTACCGACTCGCCTCCCATGTCTACAAAGAGATTCTCTTTCCTCCCTACATATGCAGTCGTTGTCTTTGAGTCGACTCAAAATCAACCAGCGTACGTCCCCCTCTCGCCTACTATTACTGACTCGCCTCCCATGTTTACCAAGAGCTTCCCTTCCCTCGCTACATATGCACCCGTTGTCTTATGCGCCTCTCTGCACGTATCCCACTGTCTGTTTCACCTCTGTGCATGCGCACTCCTCCCATTGTGTCTTATGACTTCGTATGTGGATCCACAATTTCTGGTTGTCGCTGCCCCCATGTTTTGTTGTCGTGCAGGTTCGCAGCTTTGAGGCGCCTCAAAAGTCCTCTCTGCATGCGCGTTTCTCCCATTGTCTCTTATGACTACCTGTGTGTTGTGGCTGTCCCCGTGTGTTGTGGTTGTGCAGGTTTGCAGCTGCCAGCTTCACGAGTTCGCTGCTCAAGGCCCTGAACGGTGAAGCGGTTACAGAGTATGCGTATGTGGCTTCGAGTGTAACAGATGCACCATTCTTTGCTTCAAAGGTAAGGCATTTGTGCCCCTGCAACCGTGGTAATTTTACATCAGCGCTTCCCACACCACAGGTTTCCACCTAGTGCAAATTCATCCCAAATTTTATTCGTTCCACCCCCCTGCGCCCCCAACCCCCCACCCCACCCCTTCCTCACCTCCTCACCCCCTGCCCCCCTTCCTCCCACACCCCCCGGATTTTTTTCCCCTCTCATCACATTCCCTCCTTTCCTCCTGTGCGTATATTTCCGTAGCAAGTGATGCGGTAATGCTCGAAATGCTCCGCGCGCAATTCAATCCGAATTGTTGTATTGGTTCAATGCAGGTTCAACTTGGTCCCAACGGTGTGGAAAAGGTGTTCCCAGTTGAGGACGTGAGTCCTGGAGAACGGAAAGATGTCGAAAGTGCTGTTAGGCTAATAAAAGAAGATGTTGCCAAGGGCATAGCATTTATGTCCACAAGATGAGCTTATGATGTGCGTCACAATTGTTCTGCTAACCGAAGTCGCCATATCGCGGAAAATCGGTACTGATTCTTGCCGAGCCACGTGTAGATGGATGCGAAGGTGCCTTGCTATTGGTCAAAGCTTCCTGTTAAAATATATGCTATTGGTCAAAGCTTCCTGTTAAAATATACTAATTTCGGGCATCTTACCATCGACTTCGGTAGGTCAACGTTTAGCATAAGCCTTGACGGAATACCGCTACGTGGACAAGGCACAGCAGATTTTTTTCCACGTTGCGAAATTCGTTGAGAAGTTTCCCGATTCAACCAGTAGAAAGAAAATATTTGCAAGGCTGGCAGGAGCTGCTGCTGAAATGCACTCCCTGGGTGTAAAAATATTCCCTCCGGGTCCTCTGGAGATTCCTTTTCGACGTGTACCAGTCAATCCCAGCCCTCCTTCCCAACCTGTCGCCATTCCTCCCCGTAACCAGCCCCAGAAACCCACCCCGTCAGCAAGCCACACTCCACGCAACCGCAGCGCATTTGCAAAATCCAATGGAATGGTGGAGATTCCGCTGGTGAACGGACACCCAGTGGTGCTCCATCAGAGATTCCCTCCAACGCGGTCCGGACGGACGAATGATTCCGCGTCCCCATTCTTCGTCTCTCCACTGCCATTCGCTCCATCTGAGCACCTCCCGCTCCTCACTCGAACCTCCCTCTGCTCGCTTCAATTTTCCAACCAGCTCGCGTTTTTCCATGGTTGTTCTGCCATACTGCCTGGCACACCACACCACACCACCTGCCACATTCTTGGCATAAATTTCGCGCCACCAGTTTCCAACTTCGATAGTGTTTGTTCCAATCCCCGTCCTCGTGCATTCGTGACCTTTCCCCCGATTTCCGCGCTTGCTGGCAGATTCGAAAGCCACAAGCTTATCCAAGCAGGTCTTCAACATTTCGTGCCACTTTAATCCTTTACTTTGAAGCCAACGAGGCGTTTCTCATAAGTGTCTAATAATTATATATCGTCTTCCTTCGCGTGAACTAGCAATTTCACGAAGAACTAACTGCTAACGATCATGGCTTCTACGTGCACCGTTAGGTGCGTAACGAACATGGCTTCTCAACAACGCTCACCACAAGCGACTTTTCAGCTGCCGTCGAGCTCGCTACACTCAACTCCGCCCGCCCACTCACTGAGCCGCTTCACCTTGCCGTTCGCTCCGCTCGGCCAATCGCCGTGCTCCCGTTCCCGACGGCGACGAGCTGCGCCTTCCGCGGTGCACCACTCGCACAACCGCGCGTCGCGTATCGACGAGGGCGCTCAGAAGTGGGGCGGTGTCCTCCGCCTCGGTGACGGAAAGAGCGGTGGAGGCGGGGAGTACTCCGCGTGGTCTCCCGTGAAGGTCCCCCCACGCGTAGCCGCGCCACCGCCCCGCGCGCAACCGACGAAGGCGCAAAGGCAGCGCTCCGCCAAGGCGCGCGCGAGCAGCGGAAGCACCGCTGTGTTGCGTGGAGAGCCCACCGCAATCGCGGTCGCCGTGCCGGTGCCGAATGGGTTGTCCGTCGGGCTTGGCGACTCCATCCGCGAGCCTACCGGAGCTCCGCGTTCCGCGGCAATCGGCGCAAAGAGCATGGCGGAAGCCTTGGAGATTTCCCCCATGACTGCCGCCGCGATGGTCGCCGTGATCGCCGCGTGCGCCGTCGCTGCGCCGTTCGGCCTCGGGTTTCTCTCCGCCGACGCGCCGCTGCAGACGAACGTGCTAGCGTACATCACGGCGATGATCGGGCTGTACATGGCGTGGAACATCGGCGCGAATGACGTGTCAAACGCAATGGGCACCTCCGTCGGGTCGGGCGCGCTGTCGATGCGGACCGCGGTGCTCGTGGCAGGGGTTCTGGAATTTGGCGGCGCGATGCTGGTCGGGTCGCACGTGAGCGACACGATGCAGACGGGGATCATTGACCCGGGGCTGTTTGTGAACGATCAACCGCTTCTTTTCACTGGCATGATCTCATCGCTCGCTGCTGCCGGCACGTGGCTACAGGTACGGTCCACGTCTTGTGCAAACCTCCTTATCCTCCCCCCACCCTTCCCCCTCCTCTTCTCCCTACCTCTGGAGAATCAAAACATAATATGGAAATCGAAACAAGAGTCCCTGGTTGTGCCACCAACTTCACATTAATAAAAATTAATGGCTATTGGTTTGAATAAAGATTCCTCGAATCCAAAACGCACACCAATCTCCTCCTCTCCCTGCCGCGTGTCTCCCGCCAGTCTGTTTTAGCCTAATTCTCGGTTTCCACACGTGTCCCCTTCTCTCGCATCGCGTAATTCCAGATTGCGACGCACTTCGGCTGGCCCGTGTCGACCACGCATTGCATCGTAGGCGCGATGGTGGGGTTCGGTTTCGTCTACGGCGGCGCGGACGCGGTTTGCTGGGACTCGCTGTCCCACGTGGCCTCCTCCTGGGTGCTCTCGCCTGTTCTCGGAGCTACTGTAGCGTACAGTATCTACACCGCAATTCAGAAATTCGTTTACGAAGCCGATTCGCCCGCCCACGCCGCTTCCAGCGCCGCTCCGTACCTCGTTGGGCTGGGCGTGTTCGCGTTTTCGTTATCCTCGTTATTCACTGGAGACGCCGCGTTTGCGCCAGCCGCGTTGGAGTCTCTTGCAGCGGGTACAGTTGCCGCGAGTGTAGCATCTCTCTTCATGGAAAAGCAGGTTGGGAGTCAATTAAAGGAGCTAAGCAAGTCGCTTAGCCTGCTAGACGGAAGACAAACGTCTCGGACAGCAGCAGCAGCAGCAGCAGCAGCAGCAGCAGGAGGAGCATGCAAGGGGGAACAACAACGAACAGTGTACTCCATTTTTGGGTATCTCCAGGTTCTATCCGCGTGTTTCATGTCGTTCGCCCATGGCTCGAACGACGTCGCAAACGCGATCGGGCCCATCGCTGCAGCTCTCAACATCCTTTCCGCTTCTGCTGTTGCCGCTACCTCTCCTGATGCTGCGGATGCTGCTGTTGCCGCGGCCGCTGCGGCGCCAACCACGCACATTCTCATGTGGGGTGGTTTCGGCATCGTCGCAGGACTACTCGTGTGTGGTTACCAGGTGATTTCGACAATCGGCGGGAAAATTACCGAAATTACCCCAACTCGTGGGTTCGCAGCTGAATTCGCAGCAGCCTCGGTGGTGGTGCTGGCGTCGCGATTGGGGTTACCAGTCTCGGCGACGCACACGTTGGTGGGAGCGGTTATGGGGGTGGGTCTGGCGCAAGGGGGAAGCGGGGGAGTGCGCGGGGAGGTTTTGGCGGAGATTGCTGCGTCGTGGGCAATTACCATTCCCGCTGGCGCAGCTCTCGCTATAATGTACTCCGCTGCTCTGTCTCAGATCGTCCCCACTTTCTTCTGACACATCCATCTGGGCGTCAACTTCATGCAAGTCTGAACAGTCCGTTTGTGAATACCCCCCCTCGATTTCTGGGGTGGTCTTCGGGTCCATCCATTCACCCATGGACTTCTTTCTACACGTGGAAATTAGGTGTGGCTGCTGCTGTTTGGTGGCTGTGCTGATGGGGATGGTTATCGATCGATGGCCCCTCCCCTCTTAGATCTTACATTTTTGCAGGTTCCAAGTGTGTGTGTTGCTGTTCCTACATGTATTGATTAAGTAATAAAAGCCTTGTGACATGTACTGCTGGTGCAGGGCACTCTGAGCAGTCTTGATAAGGTAGAGCAAGACATATTTTTTCGTGGCTAAGCAACATGATGTTTGTAGTGTAGCAATTGTGAGACAATCTTTGGTGGTAACAGCCACGTGGCAATGAGGGGGAGAAGCAGTCCAATCAAGAAGCCCATGAGCATGCCATATGTGCTGCTGATTGGCCAAGCCTGCATGGGGAGGCAGGGAGAGGGAGGGAGCATTGATGAGACGTGAGTTGCACACCAGGCAGGTCAAGAAACTCAGGTGAAAGGAGGAGAGGAGGAAAGGTGAGTGAGGAGGGGTAAGCATCGCGAAGGAGAGGGCATGAGACGTGAGTGGCTGCCCAGGCAGGTCAAGAAACTCAGGTGAAAGGAGGGGAGAGGGATAGGAGGAAAGGGGAGTGGAGGGAGGGGAGAGGGGTAGGAGGAAAGGGGAATGGAGGGAGGGGAGAGGGATAGGAGGAAAGGGGAGTGGAGGGAGGGAAGCTCATATACCCATGCACCCATGGACCCATCACACACCCATGCACCCATCAAACACCCATCATGCACCCATGCACCATGCACTCATCTGCCTGCCCCTTTTCCCTGTAACACACATGCCACGGCCTTTCCCAGTCCAAAGGCATGAGCCATACACCCACCCATGCACCCACCCATGCACCCATGCAAGTACCCCTGTACCGTGACCCACCTAAGTGCCCCCCCCCCAGCCCACCTGCAGCTTTTCCCAGTCCAAAGGCATGGGTCATGCCCCCACCCACGCATGCATGCACACAACATGCACACATACACCCACGCACCTGCCCATTCCCTCCTTTACCACCCACCTGCCATGGCTTTTCCCAGGCCAAAGGCATGGGCCATGCACCCATGCACCCATGCTTCCATGCACCCATGCACCCATGCACCCATGCACCCATGCACCCATGCACCCATGCACCCATGCACCCATGCACCCATGCACCCATGCACCCATGCACCCATGCACCCATGCTTCCATGCACCCATGCACCCATGCACCCATGCACCCATGCACCCATGCACCCATGCACCCATGCACCCATGCACCCATGCACCCATGCACCCATGCACCCATGCACCCATGCACCCATGCACCCATGCACCCATGCACCCATGCACCCATGCACCCATGCACCCATGCTTCCATGCACCCATGCACCCATGCACCCATGCACCCATGCACCCATGCACCCATGCACCCATGCACCCATGCACCCATGCACCCATGCACCCATGCACCCATGCACCCATGCACCCATGCACCCATGCTTCCATGCACCCATGCACCCATGCACCCATGCACCCATGCACCCATGCACCCATGCACCCATGCACCCATGCACCCATGCACCCATGCACCCATGCACCCATGCACCCATGCACCCATGCACCCATGCACCCATGCACCCATGCACGCATCCATGCACCCATGCACGCATCCATGCACCCATGCACCCATGCACCCATGCACCCATGCACCCATGCACCCATGCACCCATGCACCCATGCACCCATGCACCCATGCACCCATGCACCCATGCACCCATGCACCCATGCATGCACCCATGCACCCATGCACCCATGCACCCATGCACCCATGCACCCATGCACCCATGCACCCATGCACCCATGCACCCATGCACCCATGCACCCATGCACCCATGCACCCATGCACCCATGCACCCATGCACCCATGCACCCATGCACCCATGCACCCATGCACCCATGCACCCATGCACCCATGCACCCATGCACCCATGCACCCATGCACCCATGCACCCATGCACCCATGCACCCATGCACCCATGCACCCATGCATCCATGCACCCATGCACCCATGCACCCATGCACCCATCCACCCATGCACCCATGCACCCATGCACCCATGCACCCATGCTTCCATGCTCCCATGCACCCATGCACCCATGCACCCATGCTTCCATGCACCCATGCACCCATGCACCCATGCACCCATGCACCCATGCACCCATGCACCCATGCACCCATGCACCCATGCACCCATGCACCCATGCACCCATGCTTCCATGCACCCATGCACCCATGCACCCATGCACCCATGCACCCATGCACCCATGCACCCATGCTTCCATGCACCCATGCTTCCATGCACCCATGCACCCATGCACCCATGCACCCATGCACCCATGCACCCATGCACCCATGCACCCATGCACCCATGCTTCCATGCACCCATGCACCCATGCACCCATGCACCCATGCACCCATGCACCCATGCACCCATGCACCCATGCACCCATGCACCCATGCTTCCATGCACCCATGCACCCATGCACCCATGCACCCATGCACCCATGCTTCCATGCACCCATGCACCCATGCACCCATGCACCCATGCACCCATGCACCCATGCACCCATGCTTCCATGCACCCATGCTTCCATGCACCCATGCACCCATGCACCCATGCACCCATGCACCCATGCACCCATGCACCCATGCACCCATGCACCCATGCTTCCATGCACCCATGCACCCATGCACCCATGCACCCATGCACCCATGCACCCATGCACCCATGCACCCATGCACCCATGCACCCATGCACCCATGCACCCATGCACCCATGCACCCATGCTTCCATGCACCCATGCACCCATGCACCCATGCACCCATGCACCCATGCACCCATGCACCCATGCACCCATGCACCCATGCACCCATGCACCCATGCACCCATGCACCCATGCACCCATGCACCCATGCACCCATGCACCCATGCACCCATGCACCCATGCACCCATGCACCCATGCACCCATGCACCCATGCACCCATGCACCCATGCACCCATGCACCCATGCACCCATGCACCCATGCACCCATGCACCCATGCACCCATGCACCCATGCACCCATGCACCCATGCACCCATGCACCCATGCACCCATGCACCCATGCACCCATGCACCCATGCACCCATGCACCCATGCACCCATGCACCCATGCACCCATGCACCCATGCACCCATGCACCATGCATCCCATGCACCCATGCACCCATGCACCCATGCACCCATGCACCCATGCACCCATGCACCCATGCACCCATGCATGCATCCATGCACCCATGCACCCATGCATGCATCCATGCACCCATGCACCCATGCACCCATGCACCCATGCACCCATGCACCCATGCACCCATGCACCCATGCACCCATGCACCCATGCACCCATGCTTCCATGCACCCATGCACCCATGCACCCATGCACCCATGCACCCATGCACCCATGCACCCATGCACCCATGCACCCATGCACCCATGCTTCCATGCACCCATGCACCCATGCACCATGCACCCATGCACCCATGCTTCCATGCACCCATGCACCCATGCACCATGCACCCATGCACCCATGCACCCATGCACCCATGCTTCCATGCACCCATGCTTCCATGCACCCATGCACCCATGCACCCATGCACCCATGCACCCATGCACCCATGCTTCCATGCACCCATGCTTCCATGCACCCATGCACCCATGCACCCATGCACCCATGCACCCATGCACCCATGCACCCATGCACCCATGCACCCATGCTTCCATGCACCCATGCACCCATGCACCCATGCACCCATGCACCCATGCACCCATGCACCCATGCACCCATGCACCCATGCTTCCATGCACCCATGCACCCATGCACCCATGCACCCATGCACCCATGCTTCCATGCACCCATGCACCCATGCACCCATGCACCCATGCACCCATGCACCCATGCACCCATGCTTCCATGCACCCATGCTTCCATGCACCCATGCACCCATGCACCCATGCACCCATGCACCCATGCACCCATGCACCCATGCACCCATGCTTCCATGCACCCATGCACCCATGCACCCATGCACCCATGCACCCATGCACCCATGCACCCATGCACCCATGCACCCATGCACCCATGCACCCATGCACCCATGCACCCATGCACCCATGCTTCCATGCACCCATGCACCCATGCACCCATGCACCCATGCACCCATGCACCCATGCACCCATGCACCCATGCACCCATGCACCCATGCACCCATGCACCCATGCACCCATGCACCCATGCACCCATGCACCCATGCACCCATGCACCCATGCACCCATGCACCCATGCACCCATGCACCCATGCACCCATGCACCCATGCTTCCATGCACCCATGCACCCATGCACCCATGCACCCATGCACCCATGCACCCATGCACCCATGCACCCATGCACCCATGCACCCATGCACCCATGCACCCATGCACCCATGCACCCATGCACCCATGCACCCATGCACCCATGCATGCATCCATGCACCCATGCACCCATGCACCCATGCACCCATGCATGCATCCATGCACCCATGCATGCATCCATGCACCCATGCACCATGCACCCATGCACCCATGCACCCATGCTTCCATGCACCCATGCTTCCATGCACCCATGCTTCCATGCACCCATGCACCCATGCACCCATGCACCCATGCACCCATGCACCCATGCACCCATGCACCCATGCACCCATGCACCCATGCATGCATCCATGCACCCATGCACCCATGCACCCATGCACCCATGCACCCATGCACCCATGCACCCATGCACCCATGCACCCATGCACCCATGCACCCATGCACCCATGCACCCATGCATGCATCCATGCACCCATGCACCCATGCACCCATGCACCCATGCACCCATGCACCCATGCACCCATGCACCCATGCACCCATGCACCCATGCACCCATGCACCCATGCACCCATGCACCCATGCATGCATCCATGCATCACCCATGCACCCATGCACCCATGCACCCATGCACCCATGCACCCATGCACCCATGCACCCATGCACCCATGCACCCATGCACCCATGCACCCATGCACCCATGCACCCATGCACCCATGCACCCACGCACCCATGCACCCACGCACCCACGCACCCATGCACCCACGCACCCATGCACCCATGCACCCATGCACCCATGCACCCATGCACCCATGCACCCATGCACCCATGCACCCATGCATGCATCCATGCACCCATGCACCCATGCACCCATGCTTCCATGCACCCATGCACCCATGCACCCATGCACCCATGCCCCCATGCCCCCATGCACCCATGCACCCATGCACCCATGCACCCATGCCCCCATGCATGCATCCATGCACCCATGCACCCATGCACCCATGCACCCATGCACCCATGCACCCATGCACCCATGCACCCATGCACCCATGCACCCATGCACCCATGCACCCATGCACCCATGCACCCATGCACCCATGCACCCATGCACCCATGCACCCATGCACCCATGCACCCATGCACCCATGCACCCATGCACCCATGCACCCATGCACCCATGCATGCATCCATGCACCCATGCATGCATCCATGCACCCATGCACCCATGCACCCATGCACCCATGCACCCATGCACCCATGCACCCACGCACCCATGCACCCACGCACCCACGCACCCACGCACCCACGCACCCACGCACCCACGCACCCACGCACCCACGCACCCATGCACCCATGCACCCATGCACCCATGCACCCATGCACCCATGCACCCATGCACCCATGCACCCATGCACCCATGCACCCATGCACCCATGCACCCATGCACCCATGCACCCATGCACCCATGCATGCATCCATGCACCCATGCATGCATCCATGCACCCATGCACCCATGCACCCATGCACCCATGCACCCATGCACCCATGCACCCATGCACCCATGCTTCCATGCACCCATGCTTCCATGCACCCATGCACCCACGCACCCATGCACCCACGCACCCATGCACCCATGCACCCATGCACCCATGCACCCATGCACCATGCACCCATGCTTCCATGCACCCATGCACCCATGCACCCATGCACCCACGCACCCATGCACCCACGCACCCATGCACCCACGCACCCATGCACCCATGCACCCATGCACCCATGCACCCATGCACCCATGCACCCATGCACCCATGCATGCATCCATGCACCCATGCACCCATGCACCCATGCTTCCATGCACCCATGCACCCATGCTTCCATGCACCCATGCACCCATGCACCCATGCACCCATGCACCCATGCATGCACCCATGCACCCATGCACCCATGCATGCATCCATGCACCCATGCATGCATCCATGCACCCATGCACCCATGCACCCATGCACCAATGCACCCAGGCACCCATGCACCCACGCACCCACGCACCCACGCACCCACGCACCCACGCACCCATGCACCCATGCACCCATGCACCCATGCACCCATGCACCCATGCACCCATGCACCCATGCACCATGCACCCATGCAAACCCATGCACCCATGCACCCATGCACCCACGCACCCACGCACCCACGCACCCACGCACCCACGCACCCACGCACCCACGCACCCACGCACCCACGCACCCACGCACCCGCACCCATGCACCCATGCACCCATGCACCCATGCACCCATGCACCCATGCACCCATGCACCCATGCACCCATGCACCCATGCACCCATGCACCCATGCACCCATGCACCCATGCACCCATGCACCCATGCACCCATGCACCCATGCACCCATGCACCCATGCACCCATGCACCCATGCACCCATGCACCCATGCACCCATGCACCCATGCACCCATGCACCCATGCACCCATGCACCCATGCACCCATGCACCCATGCACCCACGCACCCATGCACCCACGCACCCACGCACCCATGCACCCATGCACCCATGCACCCATGCACCCATGCACCCATGCTTCCATGCACCCATGCACCCATGCACCCATGCACCCATGCACCCATGCTTCCATGCACCCATGCACCCATGCACCCATGCACCCATGCACCCATGCACCCATGCACCCATGCTTCCATGCACCCATGCTTCCATGCACCCATGCATCCATGCACCCATGCACCCATGCACCCATGCACCCATGCACCCATGCACCCATGCACCCATGCACCCATGCACCCATGCACCCATGCATGCATCCATGCACCCATGCATGCATCCATGCACCCATGCACCCATGCACCCATGCACCCATGCACCCATGCACCCATGCACCCATGCACCCATGCACCCATGCACCCATGCACCCATGCACCCATGCACCCATGCACCCATCCATGCACCCATGCACCCATGCACCCATGCACCCATGCACCCATGCACCCATGCACCCATGCACCCATGCACCCATGCACCCATGCACCCATGCACCCATGCATCCATGCATGCACCCATGCACCCATGCACCCATGCACCCATGCACCCATGCACCCATGCACCCATGCACCCATGCACCCATGCATCCATGCACCCATGCACCCACGCACCCATGCACCCACGCACCCACGCACCCATGCACCCACGCACCCATGCACCCATGCACCCATGCACCCATGCACCCATGCACCCATGCACCCATGCACCCATGCACCCATGCACCCATGCATGCATCCATGCACCCATGCACCCATGCACCCATGCTTCCATGCACCCATGCACCCATGCACCCATGCACCCATGCACCCATGCACCCATGCCCCCATGCACCCATGCACCCATGCACCCATGCCCCCATGCATGCATCCATGCACCCATGCACCCATGCACCCATGCACCCATGCACCCATGCACCCATGCACCCATGCACCCATGCACCCATGCACCCATGCACCCATGCACCCATGCACCCATGCACCCATGCACCCATGCACCCATGCACCCATGCACCCATGCACCCATGCACCCATGCACCCATGCACCCATGCACCCATGCACCCATGCACCCATGCATCCATGCACCCATGCATGCATCCATGCACCCATGCACCCATGCACCCATGCACCCATGCACCCATGCACCCATGCACCCATGCACCCATGCACCCACGCACCCATGCACCCATGCACCCATGCACCCATGCACCCATGCACCCATGCACCCATGCTTCCATGCACCCATGCACCCATGCACCCATGCACCCATGCACCCATGCTTCCATGCACCCATGCACCCATGCACCCATGCACCCATGCACCCATGCACCCATGCACCCATGCTTCCATGCACCCATGCTTCCATGCACCCATGCACCCATGCACCCATGCACCCATGCACCCATGCACCCATGCACCCATGCACCCATGCACCCATGCACCCATGCACCCATGCACCCATGCACCCATGCACCCATGCACCCATGCACTTCCATGCACCCATGCTTCCATGCACCCATGCACCCATGCACCCATGCACCCATGCACCCATGCACCCATGCACCCATGCACCCATGCTTCCATGCACCCATGCACCCATGCACCCATGCACCCACGCACCCATGCACCCACGCACCCATGCACCCACGCACCCATGCACCCACGCACCCATGCACCCATGCACCCATGCACCCATGCACCCATGCACCCATGCATGCATCCATGCACCCATGCACCCATGCACCCATGCACCCATGCACCCATGCATGCATCCATGCACCCATGCACCCATGCACCCATGCACCCATGCACCCATGCATGCATCCATGCACCCATGCACCCATGCACCCATGCACCCATGCACCCATGCACCCATGCACCCATGCACCCATGCAAACCCATGCACCCACGCACCCACGCACCCATGCACCCATGCACCCATGCACCCATGCACCCATGCACCCATGCACCCATGCACCCATGCGCACCCACGCACCCACGCACCCACGCACCCATGCACCCACGCACCCATGCACCCATGCACCCATGCACCCATGCACCCATGCTTCCATGCACCCATGCACCCATGCACCCATGCACCCATGCACCCATGCTTCCATGCACCCATGCACCCATGCACCCATGCACCCATGCACCCATGCACCCATGCACCCATGCTTCCATGCACCCATGCTTCCATGCACCCATGCACCCATGCACCCATGCACCCATGCACCCATGCACCCATGCACCCATGCTTCCATGCACCCATGCACCCATGCACCCATGCACCCATGCACCCATGCACCCATGCACCCATGCTTCCATGCACCCATGCTTCCATGCACCCATGCACCCATGCACCCATGCACCCATGCACCCATGCACCCATGCACCCATGCACCCATGCACCCATGCTTCCATGCACCCATGCACCCATGCACCCATGCACCCACGCACCCATGCACCCACGCACCCATGCACCCATGCACCCATGCACCCATGCACCCATGCACCCATGCACCCATGCACCCATGCACCCATGCATGCATCCATGCACCCATGCACCCATGCACCCATGCTTCCATGCACCCATGCACCCATGCTTCCATGCACCCATGCACCCATGCACCCATGCACCCATGCACCCATGCACCCATGCATGCACCCATGCACCCATGCACCCATGCATGCATCCATGCACCCATGCATGCATCCATGCACCCATGCACCCATGCACCCATGCACCCATGCACCCAGGCACCCATGCACCCACGCACCCACGCACCCACGCACCCATGCACCCACGCACCCATGCACCCATGCACCCATGCACCCATGCACCCATGCACCCATGCACCCATGCACCCATGCACCCATGCACCCATGCAAACCCATGCACCCATGCACCCATGCACCCACGCACCCACGCACCCACGCACCCACGCACCCACGCACCCACGCACCCACGCACCCACGCACCCGCACCCATGCACCCATGCACCCATGCACCCATGCACCCATGCCCACCCGCACCCATGCACCCATGCACCCATGCACCCATGCACCCATGCACCCATGCACCCATGCACCCATGCACCCATGCACCCATGCACCCATGCACCCATGCACCCATGCACCCATGCACCCATGCACCCATGCACCCATGCACCCATGCACCCATGCACCCATGCACCCATGCACCCATGCACCCATGCACCCATGCACCCATGCACCCATGCACCCATGCACCCATGCACCCATGCACCCATGCACCCATGCACCCATGCACCCATGCACCCATGCACCCATGCACCCATGCAACCATGCACCCATGCACCCATGCACCCATGCACCCATGCACCCATGCTTCCATGCACCCATGCACCCATGCACCCATGCACCCATGCACCCATGCTTCCATGCACCCATGCACCCATGCACCCATGCACCCATGCACCCATGCACCCATGCACCCATGCTTCCATGCACCCATGCACCCATGCACCCATGCACCCATGCACCCATGCACCCATGCACCCATGCACCCATGCACCCATGCACCCATGCACCCATGCACCCATGCACCCATGCACCCATGCACCCATGCACCCATGCACCCATGCACCCATGCACCCATGCACCCATGCACCCATGCACCCATGCACCCATGCTTCCATGCACCCATGCTTCCATGCACCCATGCACCCATGCACCCATGCACCCATGCACCCATGCACCCATGCTTCCATGCACCCATGCTTCCATGCACCCATGCACCCATGCACCCATGCACCCACGCACCCATGCACCCATGCACCCATGCACCCATGCACCCATGCACCATGCACCCATGCTTCCATGCACCCATGCTTCCATGCACCCATGCACCCACGCACCCATGCACCCACGCACCCATGCACCCACGCACCCATGCACCCACGCACCCATGCACCCATGCACCCATGCACCCATGCACCCATGCATCCATGCACCCATGCACCCACGCACCCATGCACCCACGCACCCACGCACCCATGCACCCACGCACCCATGCACCCATGCATGCATCCATGCACCCATGCACCCATGCACCCATGCACCCATGCACCCATGCATGCATCCATGCACCCATGCACCCATGCACCCATGCACCCATGCACCCATGCATGCATCCATGCACCCATGCACCCATGCACCCATGCACCCATGCACCCATGCACCCATGCACCCATGCACCCATGCAAACCCGCACCCACGCACCCACGCACCCATGCACCCATGCACCCATGCACCCATGCACCCATGCACCCATGCACCCATGCACCCATGCACCCATGCACCCACGCACCCACGCACCCACGCACCCATGCACCCATGCACCCATGCACCCATGCACCCATGCTTCCATGCACCCATGCACCCATGCACCCATGCACCCATGCACCCATGCACCCATGCACCCATGCTTCCATGCACCCATGCACCCATGCACCCATGCACCCATGCACCCATGCACCCATGCACCCATGCTTCCATGCACCCATGCTTCCATGCACCCATGCACCCATGCACCCATGCACCCATGCACCCATGCACCCATGCACCCATGCACCCATGCACCCATGCTTCCATGCACCCATGCACCCATGCACCCATGCACCCACGCACCCATGCACCCACGCACCCATGCACCCACGCACCCATGCACCCATGCACCCATGCACCCATGCACCCATGCACCCATGCACCCATGCACCCATGCATGCATCCATGCACCCATGCACCCATGCACCCATGCTTCCATGCACCCATGCACCCATGCTTCCATGCACCCATGCACCCATGCACCCATGCACCCATGCACCCATGCACCCATGCATGCACCCATGCACCCATGCACCCATGCATGCATCCATGCACCCATGCATGCATCCATGCACCCATGCACCCATGCACCCATGCACCCATGCACCCAGGCACCCATGCACCCACGCACCCACGCACCCACGCACCCATGCACCCACGCACCCATGCACCCATGCACCCATGCACCCATGCACCCATGCACCCATGCACCCATGCACCCATGCACCCATGCACCCATGCAAACCCATGCACCCATGCACCCATGCACCCACGCACCCACGCACCCACGCACCCACGCACCCACGCACCCACGCACCCACGCACCCACGCACCCACGCACCCGCACCCATGCACCCACGCACCCATGCACCCATGCACCCATGCCCACCCGCACCCATGCACCCATGCACCCATGCACCCATGCACCCATGCCCACCCATGCACCCATGCACCCATGCACCCATGCACCATGCACCCATGCACCCATGCACCCATGCACCCATGCACCCATGCACCCATGCACCCATGCACCCATGCACCCATGCACCCATGCACCCATGCACCCATGCACCCATGCACCCATGCACCCATGCACCCATGCACCCATGCACCCATGCACCCATGCACCCATGCACCCATGCACCCATGCACCCATGCACCCATGCACCCATGCACCATGCACCCATGCACCCATGCACCCATGCTTCCATGCACCCATGCACCCATGCACCCATGCACCCATGCACCCATGCTTCCATGCACCCATGCACCCATGCACCCATGCACCCATGCACCCATGCACCCATGCACCCATGCTTCCATGCACCCATGCACCCATGCACCCATGCACCCATGCACCCATGCACCCATGCACCCATGCACCCATGCACCCATGCACCCATGCACCCATGCACCCATGCACCCATGCACCCATGCACCCATGCACCCATGCACCCATGCACCCATGCACCCATGCACCCATGCACCCATGCACCCATGCACCCATGCTTTCCATGCACCCATGCTTCCATGCACCCATGCACCCATGCACCCATGCACCCATGCACCCATGCACCCATGCTTCCATGCACCCATGCTTCCATGCACCCATGCACCCACGCACCCATGCACCCACGCACCCATGCACCCATGCACCCATGCACCCATGCACCCATGCACCATGCACCCATGCTTCCATGCACCCATGCTTCCATGCACCCATGCACCCACGCACCCATGCACCCACGCACCCATGCACCCACGCACCCATGCACCCACGCACCCATGCACCCATGCACCCATGCACCCATGCACCCATGCACCCATGCATCCATGCACCCATGCACCCACGCACCCATGCACCCACGCACCCACGCACCCATGCACCCACGCACCCATGCACCCATGCATCCATGCTTCCATGCACCCATGCACCCATGCTTCCATGCACCCATGCACCCATGCACCCATGCACCCATGCACCCATGCACCCATGCACCCATGCACCCATGCATGCACCCATGCACCCATGCACCCATGCATGCATCCATGCACCCATGCATGCATCCATGCACCCATGCACCCATGCACCCATGCACCCATGCACCCAGGCACCCATGCACCCACGCACCCACGCACCCACGCACCCACGCACCCATGCACCCATGCACCCATGCACCCATGCACCCATGCACCCATGCACCCATGCACCCATGCACCCATGCACCCATGCACCCATGCACACCCATGCACCCATGCACCCATGCACCCACGCACCCACGCACCCACGCACCCACGCACCCACGCACCCACGCACCCACGCACCCACGCACCCGCACCCATGCACCCATGCACCCATGCACCCATGCACCCATGCACCCATGCACCCATGCACCCATGCACCCATGCACCCATGCACCCATGCACCCATGCACCCATGCACCCATGCACCCATGCACCCATGCACCCATGCACCCATGCACCCATGCACCCATGCACCCATGCACCCATGCACCCATGCACCCATGCACCCATGCACCCATGCACCCATGCACCCATGCACCCATGCACCCATGCACCCATGCACCCATGCACCCATGCATGCACCCATGCACCCATGCACCCATGCACCCATGCACCCATGCACCCATGCATGCATCCATGCACCCATGCACCCATGCACCCATGCACCATGCACCCATGCACCCATGCACCCATGCACCCATGCTTCCATGCACCCATGCACCCATGCACCCATGCACCCATGCACCCATGCACCCATGCACCCATGCACCCATGCACCCATGCACCCATGCACCCATGCATGCATCCATGCACCCATGCACCCATGCACCCATGCACCCATGCACCCATGCACCCATGCACCCATGCACCCATGCACCCATGCACCCATGCACCCATGCACCCATGCACCCATGCATGCATCCATGCACCCATGCACCCATGCACCCATGCACCCATGCACCCATGCACCCATGCACCCATGCACCCATGCACCCATGCACCCATGCACCCATGCACCCATGCACCCATGCACCCATGCACCCATGCATGCATCCATGCATGCACCCATGCACCCATGCACCCATGCACCCATGCACCCATGCACCCATGCACCCATGCACCCATGCACCCATGCATCCATGCACCCATGCACCCACGCACCCACGCACCCACGCACCCACGCACCCATGCACCCACGCACCCATGCACCCATGCACCCATGCACCCATGCACCCATGCACCCATGCACCCATGCACCCATGCACCCATGCACCCATGCATGCACCCATGCACCCATGCACCCATGCATGCACCCATGCACCCATGCATGCATCCATGCACCCATGCACCCATGCACCCATGCACCCATGCACCCATGCACCCAGGCACCCATGCACCCACGCACCCACGCACCCACGCACCCACGCACCCACGCACCCACGCACCCACGCACCCACGCACCCATGCACCCATGCACCCATGCACCCACGCACCCATGCACCCATGCACCCATGCACCCATGCACCCATGCACCCATGCACCCATGCACCCATGCACCCACGCACCCAGGCACCCACGCACCCACGCACCCACGCACCCACGCACCCACGCACCCACGCACCCACGCACCCACGCACCCGCACCCATGCACCCGCACCCATGCACCCATGCACCCATGCACCCATGCACCCATGCACCCATGCACCCATGCACCCATGCACCCATGCACCCATGCACCCATGCACCCACGCACCCACGCACCCACGCACCCACGCACCCACGCACCCACGCACCCACGCACCCACGCACCCACGCACCCACGCACCCACGCACCCACGCACCCACGCACCCGCACCCATGCACCCATGCACCCATGCACCCATGCACCCATGCACCCATGCACCCATGCACCCATGCACCCATGCACCCATGCACCCATGCACCCATGCACCCATGCACCCATGCACCCATGCACCCATGCACCCATGCAAACCCATGCACCCATGCACCCACGCACCCACGCACCCACGCACCCACGCACCCACGCACCCACGCACCCACGCACCCACGCACCCACGCACCCACGCACCCGCACCCATGCACCCGCACCCATGCACCCATGCACCCATGCACCCATGCACCCATGCACCCATGCACCCATGCACCCATGCACCCATGCACCCATGCACCCATGCACCCATGCACCCATGCACCCATGCACCCATGCACCCATGCACCCATGCACCCATGCACCCATGCACCCATGCACCCATGCACCCATGCACCCATGCATGCATCCATGCACCCATGCACCCATGCACCCATGCACCCATGCACCCATGCACCCATGCATGCATCCATGCACCCATGCACCCATGCACCCATGCACCATGCACCCATGCACCCATGCACCCATGCTTCCATGCACCCATGCTTCCATGCACCCATGCACCCATGCACCCATGCACCCATGCACCCATGCACCCATGCACCCATGCACCCATGCACCCATGCACCCATGCACCCATGCACCCATGCACCCATGCACCCATGCATGCATCCATGCACCCATGCACCCATGCACCCATGCACCCATGCACCCATGCACCCATGCACCCATGCACCCATGCACCCATGCACCCATGCACCCATGCACCCATGCACCCATGCACCCATGCATGCATCCATGCACCCATGCACCCATGCACCCATGCACCCATGCACCCATGCACCCATGCACCCATGCACCCATGCACCCATGCACCCATGCACCCATGCACCCATGCACCCATGCACCCATGCATGCATCCATGCATGCACCCATGCACCCATGCACCCATGCACCCATGCACCCATGCACCCATGCACCCATGCACCCATGCACCCATGCATCCATGCACCCATGCACCCACGCACCCATGCACCCATGCACCCACGCACCCACGCACCCATGCACCCATGCACCCATGCACCCATGCACCCATGCACCCATGCACCCATGCACCCATGCACCCATGCACCCATGCACCCATGCATGCACCATGCACCCATGCACCCATGCACCCATGCACCCATGCACCCATGCACCCATGCACCCATGCACCCATGCACCCATGCACCCATGCACCCATGCACCCATGCACCCATGCACCCATGCACCCATGCACCCATGCACCCATGCACCCATGCACCCATGCACCCATGCACCCATGCACCCATGCACCCATGCACCCATGCACCCATGCACCCATGCACCCATGCACCCATGCACCCATGCACCCATGCACCCATGCACCCATGCACCCATGCACCCATGCACCCATGCACCCACGCACCCATGCACCCACGCACCCACGCACCCACGCACCCACGCACCCACGCACCCACGCACCCACGCACCCACGCACCCATGTACCCACGCACCCACGCACCCATGCACCCACGCACCCATGCACCCACGCACCCATGCACCCATGCACCCATGCACCCATGCACCCATGCACCCATGCACCCATGCACCCATGCACCCATGCACCCATGCACCCATGCACCCATGCACCCATGCACCCACGCACCCATGCACCCACGCACCCACGCACCCACGCACCCACGCACCCACGCACCCATGCACCCACGCACCGCACCCACGCACCCATGCACCCATGCACCCATGCACCCATGCACCCATGCACCCATGCACCCATGCACCCATGCACCCATGCACCCATGCACCCATGCACCCACGCACCCACGCACCCACGCACCCACGCACCCACGCACCCACGCACCCACGCACCCACGCACCCACGCACCCGCACCCATGCACCCGCACCCATGCACCCATGCACCCATGCACCCATGCACCCATGCACCCATGCACCCATGCACCCATGCACCCATGCACCCATGCACCCATGCACCCATGCACCCATGCACCCATGCACCCATGCACCCATGCACCCATGCACCCATGCACCCATGCAACCCATGCACCCACGCACCCACGCACCCACGCACCCACGCACCCACGCACCACGCACCCACGCACCCGCACCCATGCACCCGCACCCATGCACCCATGCACCCATGCACCCATGCACCCATGCACCCATGCACCCATGCACCCATGCACCCATGCACCCATGCACCCATGCACCCATGCACCCATGCACCCATGCACCCATGCACCCATGCACCCATGCACCCATGCACCCATGCACCCATGCACCCATGCACCCATGCACCCATGCATGCATTCATGCACCCATGCACCCATGCACCCATGCACCCATGCACCCATGCACCCATGCATGCATCCATGCACCCATGCACCCATGCACCCATGCACCATGCACCCATGCACCCATGCACCCATGCTTCCATGCACCCATGCTTCCATGCACCCATGCACCCATGCACCCATGCACCCATGCACCCATGCACCCATGCACCCATGCACCCATGCACCCATGCACCCATGCACCCATGCACCCATGCACCCATGCACCCATGCATGCACCCATGCACCCATGCATGCATCCATGCACCCATGCACCCATGCACCCATGCACCCATGCACCCATGCACCCATGCACCCATGCACCCATGCACCCATGCACCCATGCACCCATGCACCCATGCACCCATGCACCCATGCATGCATCCATGCACCCATGCACCCATGCACCCATGCACCCATGCACCCATGCACCCATGCACCCATGCACCCATGCACCCATGCATGCATCCATGCATGCACCCATGCAACCCTTGCACCCATGCACCCATGCACCCATGCACCCATGCACCCATGCACCCATGCACCCATGCACCCATGCACCCACGCACCCACGCACCCACGCACCCACGCACCCACGCACCCACGCACCCACGCACCCAGGCACCCACGCACCCACGCACCCATGCACCCATGCACCCATGCACCCATGCACCCATGCACCCATGCACCCATGCACCCATGCACCCATGCATGCACCCATGCACCCATGCACCCATGCATGCACCCATGCACCCATGCATGCATCCATGCACCCATGCACCCATGCACCCATGCACCCATGCACCCAGGCACCCACGCACCCACGCACCCACGCACCCACGCACCCACGCACCCACGCACCCACGCACCCACGCACCCACGCACCCACGCACCCACGCACCCATGCACCCATGCACCCATGCACCCATGCACCCATGCACCCATGCACCCATGCACCCATGCACCCACGCACCCACGCACCCACGCACCCACGCACCCACGCACCCACGCACCCACGCACCCACGCACCCACGCACCCGCACCCATGCACCCGCACCCATGCACCCATGCACCCATGCACCCATGCACCCATGCACCCATGCACCCATGCACCCATGCACCCATGCACCCATGCACCCACGCACCCACGCACCCACGCACCCACGCACCCACGCACCCACGCACCCACGCACCCACGCACCCACGCACCCGCACCCATGCACCCATGCACCCATGCACCCATGCACCCATGCACCCATGCACCCATGCACCCATGCACCCATGCACCCATGCACCCATGCACCCATGCACCCATGCACCCATGCACCCATGCACCCATGCACCCATGCACCCATGCACCCATGCACCCATGCACCCATGCACCCATGCACCCATGCACCCATGCACCCATGCACCCATGCACCCATGCACCCATGCACCCATGCACCCATGCACCCATGCACCCATGCACCCATGCACCCATGCACCCATGCACCCATGCACCCATGCACCCATGCACCCATGCACCCATGCACCCATGCACCCATGCACCCATGCACCCATGCACCCACGCACCCAGGCACCCACGCACCCACGCACCCACGCACCCATGCACCCATGCACCCATGCACCCATGCACCCACGCACCCATGCACCCACGCACCCATGCACCCACGCACCCATGCACCACCCATGCACCCATGCACCCATGCACCCATGCACCCATGCACCCATGCACCCATGCACCCACGCACCCACGCACCCATGCACCCATGCACCCATGCACCCATGCACCCATGCACCCATGCACCCATGCACCCATGCACCCATGCACCCATGCACCCATGCACCCATGCACCCATGCACCCACGCACCCACGCACCCACGCACCCACGCACCCATGCACCCATGCACCCATGCACCCATGCACCCATGCACCCATGCACCCACGCACCCATGCACCCACGCACCCACGCACCCATGCACCCATGCACCCATGCACCCATGCACCCATGCACCCATGCACCCACGCACCCATGCACCCATGCACCCATGCACCCATGCACCCATGCACCCATGCACCCATGCACCCATGCACCCATGCACCCATGCACCCATGCACCCATGCACCCACGCACCCAGGCACCCACGCACCCACGCACCCATGCACCCATGCACCCACGCACCCAGGCACCCACGCACCCATGCACCCATGCACCCATGCACCCATGCACCCATGCACCCATGCACCCACGCACCCACGCACCCACGCACCCACGCACCCATGCACCCATGCACCCATGCACCCATGCACCCATGCACCCATGCACCCACGCACCCATGCACCCACGCACCCATGCACCCATGCACCCATGCACCCATGCACCCATGCACCCATGCACCCATGCACCCATGCACCCATGCACCCATGCACCCATGCACCCATGCACCCATGCACCCATGCACCCATGCACCCACGCACCCAGGCACCCACGCACCCACGCACCCATGCACCCATGCACCCATGCACCCATGCACCCACGCACCCACGCACCCACGCACCCATGCACCCATGCACCCATGCACCCATGCACCCATGCACCCATGCACCCATGCATCCATGCACCCATGCACCCATGCACCCATGCACCCATGCACCCATGCACCCATGCACCCACGCACCCACGCACCCACGCACCCATGCACCCATGCACCCATGCACCCATGCACCCATGCACCCATGCACCCACGCACCCACGCACCCACGCACCCACGCACCCACGCACCCATGCACCCATGCACCCATGCACCCATGCACCCATGCACCCATGCACCCATGCACCCACGCACCCATGCACCCATGCACCCATGCACCCATGCACCCATGCACCCATGCACCCATGCACCCATGCACCCATGCACCCACGCACCCAGGCACCCACGCACCCACGCACCCATGCACCCATGCACCCACGCACCCATGCACCCACGCACCCATGCACCCATGCACCCATGCACCCATGCACCCATGCACCCATGCACCCACGCACCCACGCACCCACGCACCCACGCACCCATGCACCCATGCACCCATGCACCCATGCACCCATGCACCCATGCACCCATGCACCCATGCACCCATGCACCCACGCACCCATGCACCCATGCACATTCTCCTTTCCCGTTAACCCATGTGCCATGGCTTTTCCCAGTCCAAAGGCATGGGCCATGCCCCTACCCACGCCCCCACCATGCACCCATGCACATAGCCCCCCTCCCCTCTAACCCACCTGCCATGGCTTTTCCCTGTCCAGAGGCATGGGCCATGCCCCCACCCATGCCCCCACCCATGCCCCCACCCATGCCCCCAGCGTGCACCCATGCACATTCTTTAGAACACTCAAAACTGACCCGACTAAATCCCCCCCATAACTCACCTGCCATGGCTTTTCCCAGTCCAGGGGCATGGGCCATGCCCCTATCCACGCCCCCACCATGGCCCCATGTGCTGACGTCACCACACACGCCTCAGACAGTGATGCTGGGCTGAAGGGGAGGGATGGGGTGAAGAGTGTGGAGGAGGGGAGGAGGAGGAGGGGAGGGGGAGGAGGGGAGGGGGAGGAGTGGAGGAGGAGGAGGGGAGGAGGAGGGGAAGGGGGAGGAGGCGAAGGGGGAGGAGGCGAGGGGGAGGAGGGGAGGGGGAGGAGTGGAGGGGGAAGAGGGGAGGGGAGGGAGGGGAGGGGGAGAAGGGGAAGGGGGAAGAGGGGAGGGGAAGGAGGGGAAGGGGAGGAGGGGAGGAAGAGGAGGTGAGGGGGGAGGAGGGGAGTGGGAGGAGGGTAATGGGGAGGAGGAGGGAAAGGGAGAAGCGATGAGGCATATGGAACGGGCAGAGGGAACGGAGAGAAGTGAGTAGCAGAGGTACGGAACGGAGAGAGGTGAGTAGCAGAGGTACGGAACGTAGTATTGTTCTCTTTTTCTTTTAAAAAAGCCTTGGCCGTCTCATTCGCTCATAGAATGATCTGGAAAAAGAATACAGAGGCTTGGGGCCACGGGTGTTACCTGAACTGCAGCAGCACGGATCGCCAGAGGTGCGTGTGGGAACGAAAGAGGAGAGCGGAGGGCAGCACCTGAGGGGAGGAGATGACGAGGACGCGGAGGGGGCATAGGGGTGGTGACATATTGCACCCATTGCACCCTATGGCATAGGGCATAGGGCATAGGGCATAGGGCATAGGGCATAGGGCGGGATGGGTGGGGGATGATGAATTTCTGGTGGAGAGTAACAGACTAAAGCACGTGTTGAGAGATTGTGATTGAGAGGAAAAGAGGAGCGCCGAGGGCTGAACATGGCACTGAGGGCAGAACATGTAAGGGTGGAAGGGAGGTGGGGGAATGATGAATGGAGGAATGGAGGATCGAAAATCACAGATTGCAGGTGCGCAGAATAGTAAAGATGGGGGTTGAAGGCAACGAGGGGTTTCAGATGTCCTAAAAAGCACAGATTGCGGGGGTGCACAGACTATCAATGATTAGAGGTTGAAGGCAAAGAGGAGTAAAGGGAGCGTCAGAGGGGGGAGGAGGGCAGCACTTGAGAGGGGTAAAGGGAGAGTCACAGGGGGGAGGGGGGAGTTACAGATGAGTGACATGACATGGCAGGTGATTGGTGGGAGAGAAAAGTGACGTGGCGGGAGAACAATCTGACGTGGCTGATTGCAGCACTTACAGCGAGCAGAGAGAGAAGGGAGGACCAGTGGAGGGTCACTGGGATGGACCTGGCAGGTAGGAAACGTAGGGAGAATTGTGGGTTACAGAAGGTGTAATGTGGTGAAGTGAGGTATGCTGGCTTGCAGTGGGGTATGCTTGATTCACAAGGCATGCTTCACCATATTATGTCAATGTCAAGGCATGCTTGACGGCCACTTTTAGCCGAAAGAACGCACTAGAAAAAAATCAAAGTCGCCTCAAAGCTCATAGTGACTCACTGGAGGGTGGTGGGAGCACCAAAAGCAGTGGCTGCAAGTGCTGCGGCGAAAGCACCTAATGGTGAGAGAGAAAGAGAGTAAAAAGAGGGTACGGAGGGGGTGGGGGGTGGGAGGGGTGGAAGAGTAAGCGAGGGATGGATGCGAGTTGGTGCACCTGTGTGTATCAATGTGAGGAAGAGGAGGGGACAGGGAGTATAAGTGGTATAAGGAAGATTGAAGAGTGATTTACCGAGGCATGTCAGGAGTATGGCAGTGGTGAGGTTGGCAATCCAATGCATGAGTCGACCTCCAAGCTGCATGAGAGGAGGAGGAGGGGGACGAGAAAGACAAGAGGCGAAAGAGAAAGCGGTTGGAATAATTATTTGCCGATGCATGTTGGCAAGATGGCAGTGGCGATGTGAGCAATGCGGTGCATGAGTTGACCTCCAGGGTGTATGAGAGGAGGAGGCACAAGCAGCCACGTCATACGACATGATGCCACGTCACACGATGTTATGCCACGTCATGACTCATCATAGCACAGTCACGTACAATCCGAGTCAGGACATTTGCAAGGGAGAAGACCGAGGCTTGAAATAGAGGTACCACATTCAGCTGCTGACATGGTAACATGCTGACATGGCGACAAACGGCGAGAAATCACCTGCATGCCTCTGCGGGCCAATGGCGACATTTGAACGGATGTGGAGAGGCTGAAGGGAGGGAGGGAGAAGAGAAGCAGTGCTGCTGGCAGAAACAGAGCCTGTGGCATGGGATTGTTAGGTTAGGAGGAGAGGAGGCAAGGAGAGGAAAGAGGAGGAGAGGAGAGGAAAGGAGAGGAGAGAGGAGGAGAGAGGATTGGTAAAAAAAAAAAGGTAGGGAACGAGGGAGGAAGGGATCGAGGAGAGATAAGCTTGTGGAAAGGTGATGGGTAGGGAACAAGGTAATGAGGTGTTGGTCAATTCGACCGAGCTACAGCATGAAATGACGTGCGATCAATCTTGGTCTTGAGTCACCAACAGGACTAGAAGCGTAAAGCCATGATGATGGTATGCATGCTGCACAGACAGACACGTGGACGTACACATGTGGACTTGATACACGTCAGCGGCTCACTCGTCAAATCTACTCCCCAGAGCTGACGTGGCAGCAGCCACGCTCCAATTACTATGCTTAGCGCAAGCACTGACGTGGACAGGACGAGTGACGCTGACGGTGAATAGGGTGACGTGGCAACATCAGGTAGCTTAGCAGTAGCCCTTCGAGCCATCTCGCCACTGTTCCAACGCGACTCGGAGATTCGCGCGAGGAGATTTCGGTGTGTTCTCCTTCTGGGAACCTGGAATCTGATTTTGGCGGGAATTCATGGGTTCGCTGCTGATTGCTGCTGGAATCATTCCCGAATATTCTGTGCTTGAGTTGAAAGCTATAATCGAGGTGGGGTCCTGTGGGGCTCATTCGGTGTTGTTCTACGCTGGAACTTGGTGTCAGTCGGCTGATTAGGCGGATCTGATGGCGCCTCGAATTTTGTACAGATGCGAACCTCATACTTGATGGGAAACGCACGGTTGGTTATGGTTTCTCGCGGTCCAAACCAAACCAGAGAGAAAAACATATCCGAGGTTGTGGGAATGACACAAAAGTGCAAGAATTCAGATCAGCAGCATGCGAGCTTTGCAAGGGTGACTCTGAAGCTCAGATCAATACAAAAACACTCCCTCATTCTGTAAATCGTCAACCTCAGCTCAACCCTAAATTCCCTTATTGACGCGTCACCGTCACGCTCCCTTCCCGCGTTGAGACTGGCTGTTAGCTATCTTCGGCTGTCGTTGTCGCTAGTGGTCGCCTACCTACCGCGATTCACGCGTGGTATGAGGGTTTAGGGACGCTGACAAGGATGTCACGGATAGGGACGCTGACGGTGACGCTGACGTGGACGCCAGTACGGATGCTGTAACGCCTGTGGGCTGTGTTAAGGGCACTCCGCTGCGCCAAATAACACCCTCGTTTTGACCCAGTGGGTAGCGAGGTGTTACATTTGGAATCAGAGCCTAGGGTTCGAATCCCGGCTGGACCACACTTTCCGCCTTTGGCGAGAACTGAAGTGCGGTTGTAACCAGCTCGAACCCAGCGAACGATCCTCCGCTGGCCTGAGCAACCAGCGAAGTCGCAGCCAGCAGCACTGCGAAATCTAGGTCCCAGCGGCAGGGGGCCGACTTCCTGAAGTCCAGGGCCAACAGGGACGTTGGCACCAGGGGGGGACGAGTGTAACGCCTGTGGGCTGTGTTAAGGGCACTCCGCAGCGCCAAATAACACCCTCGTTTTGACCCAGTGGGTAGCGAGGTGTTACAGATGCTGACGTGGACGCCAATGCGGACACTGAGGGGGGATGCGGCTGGGCGAGGGTGTGCGGAAGGCATGACGGCCTACCGAGCGGCTAAGAGCAGATCGTATGGCGAGAAACGCGGCGCTCAAGTCGACCGCCAGCATCAGCGCTGCTGCCGGCAGTCGCACCGCGCAGCAGCAGCAGCGACGATGAAGAGGAGGGGGAGGGAGATGAGGAGGGAGATGAAGAGGGGGAGGAAGGAGGAGGAGTTGGGGAAATTCAGCGAGTATATCCCTGATGAGATTGCAGATGATGATGGGAGGGATGAGGGGGAGGAGGAGGGGGAAGATGAGGAGATGGAGGGTGTAGGCGGTGGTGGTGGTGGGGGTGGTGGTGGCAGTGGGAGGAGGAGAGGACGGAAGCCGGGGAAACGCGGTGCAGAGAAGAAAAAGCAGTGGGGGAGTAAGCGGTGGGGGGGGATGGAGGAGGAGTTGGGAGCGGTTGGTGCCGGTGACGGCGACGAGGAGCTGCAGATGGTGAGTGGGTTTCTGAGATGGTTTCGTTAAGAGGGAATGCCTTTTGAGGAAGCAACTATTGAGGAAATGGCTATTGAGGAAATGGCTATTGAGGAAATGGCTATTGAGGAAATGGCTATTGAGGAAATGGCTATTGAGGAAATGGCTATTGAGGAAATGGCTTGAGGCAACCCATCCCCAGAAATTGAAGGCGACTCAAAATGATAGTGGATGACTGCGGATGGTGTTTTGCAGTTTCTTGAGGCGCCTCTAGACTTGACTGCTGCAGATGATGTGTTTTGCATTTTGTCGCATCAGGTTGCATCAGGTGGCATCAGGTTGAGTGCATGCTGTAGCACGTGTGTAAGGCATGGCATGCCAAGCACTGAAGCGTTTGAACACTTCTTATCTGCTCATGTTATGCCGTACCAAAGACTGAAGCATTGAAAGTTCTGTGTGCGTCGCCATGCCATGTCATGCCATGCCATGCCAGGCCCAACACACGCACAAAGTTCATTGCACCCACTCTGTGCAGCCCTCTGTCTCTGCTACTGCCTCTGCCTCTCTTCGCGCCTCTCTCCGCCCCTCTCCACCTCTTTCTGCCTCTCTCTACCTCCTTCTGCCTCTCTCCACCTCTTTCTGCCTCTCTCTACCTCTTTCTGCCTCTCTCCACCTCTTTCTCCCTCTCTACCTCTTTCTGCCTCTCTCCACCTCTTTCTGCCTCTCTCCACCTCTTTCTGCCCCTCTCCACCTCTCTCTGCCTCTACGGAGAAAACTCGTCCTCGGCGTGCACCCCTCACACAGCACGCCGACACCGCACCAGCCGTGCAGAAGGGCACGGCACCTACTGCTGCACATCATCGTCGCCGTCGCTGACGTCGGCCAGACGAACTTGGCCGATGGCGACAGAGCACCGGTTGAAAGCCGGAAAATGCAGCGCCTTCGTAAGGAAGTCTCATGGCTGCTCGATAGTCGGGATGTACTTCAGTACGAACTTCCCGCGCCTCACCATGTGCTTGCAGCCAGGCATAGCGTCGCTCCATGTGCTTGAGGTTGCCCGTCAGCCCCAAGCCCGCAGTGACCGTAATTGCCGACTTGTTGTCGACACGCAGGATGGTCGGATTCCCAGCGTCGACGTGTGGGCTGGGGGCCCAAGCGTGAGCGCGGCTGGGGAGTGTTAACGGGAGTGGAGTGTTGGCCCCGCCCTCGCTTGGGCAACGCCGACGACTTGGTCGGATGTACGGGAGTAGCAGCCGACCTTTCACAGTTGGAGAGCTGCTCGACAGGCTTCGTCGAGCTGCAGGGGACCGCTATGGTGTTGCTGTCGACCAGGGAGCTCGACAGCTGCAACTGACTGGTCTGGGCGACGGGTGGGCCGTCGACCAGGAGGGGCTGTTCGACCGGGAGGTCGACGGAGCAGTCCGTCGACCTGAGAAGTGAGCAGCGGTCGACGAGGGGAGCTCGTCGACAACAGTTGACAGTTCTGGTCGATAGAAGGGGTCCGTCGACCAAGGGGTAGCTCGACGGGAGCTGTGGTCGACCAGGGGCACCTGGTGGTCGACCAGAAAGACTTGGTGGTCGACCAGAGCACATGGGGTTGTCCAGGTCGACCGGGTAACCTGCTCGGCGAGTTCTGCGGAGGCACGCAAACGTCGTCGAGGTTGCGATGGCGAAGGCAACTTCGGGGTGGTATCCCGAAGTCGATGTGGCTCGTCAGGCGCAGACAACAGCCGACGGATGCACAACGGTGCAAGTCGGGCCAATCGTCTGCGCGCATCTGCGAGCGTGCGCACTGGTGTCTACTACGGGGCAATGCTGGACAGCCGCTCTTCTCCAGCGTTGGCACACCGTCGACTTGCTGTGTTGGCAGGTCGCCTTTCTACAGTGCTGGCTCCTCTACGCAACGCTGGCAGGCGGTCGACCATGCTGTGCTGTCTGTCAACCAGGCTAACTGCAGAGTTGCTAGGTGCCTGATGTAGTCATTGTTGTCATTGCTTGTTCAACAATTCTAGAATTCCAATTTTGCTAGTGGAAACTCTTGCCAATTTCTCCCGTGATTGTGCAAGCACTAAGAAACTAGGCAAAGCTACGATCACTCATAGTTGTTCGTGCCAACCCCGTAGTCTAGCTCACTACCGTTGTAGAGCAATTCTCCGCAGGGCAGCACGCTGCTGACCCTCGACGCAAGGAGTGCACGGCGGTGCAGGCGAGTTAGGAAGCGGGACAGGCGACTGTGGGAGACCTGAGACCAGACGGTGACGTGCCATCCTACTGAGACGTGGGAACGACGGGTGACCTAGACGGTGGTGCCAGAGGACCGACGGGTGGGTGAGTGACCGACACTCGCACGACACAACAGCTACCTGACCTGACTCGACCTGACCTGACCCAGTGTGGCGGGACCTAGTGTGTAGTGAGTACAGACGAGAGCCCGGCTCTCTGTGGAAAGTGGCCAGAGGCGCCCTAGTGGCACCGACTATGCAGGAGGCAACAGGCTCGTCCAGTGGAAAATTAGTGACTACGCCTAGGTCGTGGAGGTGACTGACACCCACTAGGTTCCTGGAGAACGTGGGGGTGTAGTAATCTGTGAGAAACCCAGAGGGAGCCATCGGACACGGGAGAGTGGTGGTGCTGTGGGCAATTACAGGTCCCAAGGAAGGGTCAGCCAAGGCGACGGTGACTGGAGTGCGTAGTGGTGTGAGGTCACTACAGTCGCGAAAGAAGCAGCTGGAAGCTCCAGAGTCAGCGACGAAGGCTGGTGCTAGACTAGTGGTAGCTGCAGCTCCTACACAAAGAGGCTCCTCTTTCTGCCTCTCTCCACCTCTTTCTGCCTCTCTCTACCTCTTTCTGCCTCTCTAAACTTCTCTCCACCTCTCTCCACTTCTCTCCACCTCTCTCTGCCCCAGACCATCGCCCTGTTACTCTGCATGACTGGGGAGGACCGCAGGGCAGCCGGGGATGAGGCTGGGAGGCGTTTAAGTGGAGCAGCATGGGGATCTGGGGAGGGAGGGAGAGGTGGAAGGGGAGGAGGAGCGAAGGTTGGAGGAGGAGAGGGAGGAGGGAGGGGTGGAGGAGGAGGGGGAGGTGGAAGCGGAAGGGGAGAGAAGGGTGGAGGAGGAGAGGGAGGAGGGAGGGGATGAGGCGGTGAGGGTGACGCCAGCAGAGGTAGAGGCAGGCGAGGCAAGATGAAGGTGGGTGGCTGGGAGTCTTGTCCTGAGATGGTGGGATTTCTGAGAAGGTGAGGGTCCTGAGAAGCCTTTCAGAGAAGTTTTGAGAAGCCTTTCAGAGAAGTTTTGAGAAGCCTTTCAGAGAAGTTTTGAGAAGCCTTTCAGAGAAGTTTTGAGAAGCCTTTCAGAGAAGTTTTGAGAAGCCTTTCAGAGAAGTTCTGAGAAGCCTTTCAGAAGTTTCCTGAGAGGGGTGGAGCTGTTATCATGGTTTTATCTCACGATTTTTTGAGACGCCTCGAAAATCGTTTGCTGAGAGGGGGGGAGCTATTGTGGCTCCGTCTCACTCAGAAGAGCTAGAGTGGTGTGGCCCGGGACTGGGATTTTCATTCATTAGGTCCCCTATCCTTTCTATGCTCGTTATTGGAAGCTTCTGAGATATCACAAAATCCCTCACTCACTCAAAAACTTACTTCCTCGCTTGCTCGCGCACAAGATCACACACTCACGCACTCACTCACTCACTCACTCACTCGTTCACTCACTCACTCACTCACTCACCCACAAACCCACCCACTCACTCACCCACACTCATCCACTCACTCCCTCAATCACTCACTCACTCACCCACTCATCCACCCACTCGCTCACCCACTCATCCACTCACTCACTCACTCACTCACTAGCTCACTCACTCACCGACTCACCAACTTGCAACTCCTTCCCCTGCAATTTTCTTCCTCCTGGTAGGCGAAGCGGCTCGGAGCCCTTTGAGGAATCTCACTGACTCTGAGGCCGACTCGCTATGCTTCACAATGGTGCGTGAGAGAGTGACAGAGATCCCCCGACACATGAATACGCACGAGGCACACAGGCATGCATACGCTTGTGCGTGCACACATACTAGCGCACGTACACACGATCGGGTGTGCACACACACAAGCGCACATACACACGATTGGGTGTGCACACATACTAGCGCACATACACACGACCGGGTGTGCACACATACTAGCGCACATACACACGATTGGGTGTGCACACACACTAGCGCACATACACACGATTGGGTGTGCACACATACTAGCGCACATACACACGATTGGGTGTGCACACACACTTGCGCACATACACACGATTGGGTGTGCACACATACTAAGCGCACATACACACGATTGGGTGTGCACACGTACTAGCGCACATACACACGATTGGGTGTGCACACACACTAGCGCACATACACACGATTGGGTGTGCACACACACTAGCGCACATACACACGATTGGGTGTGCACACATACTAGCGCACATACACACGATTGGGTGTGCACACATACTAGCGCACATACACACGATTGGGTGTGCACACATACTAGCGCACATACACACGATTGGGTGTGCACACACACTAGCGCACATACACACGATTGGGTGTGCACACACACTAGCGCACATACACACGATTGGGTGTGCACACATACTAGCGCACATACACACGATTGGGTGTGCACACATACTAGCGCACATACACACGATTGGGTGTGCACACATACTAGCGCACATACACACGATTGGGTGTGCACACACACTAGCGCACATACACACGATTGGGTGTGCACACACACTAGCGCACATACACACGATTGGGTGTGCACACATACTAGCGCACATACACACGATTGGGTGTGCACACATACTAGCGCACATACACACGATTGGGTGTGCACAAATACTAGCGCACATACACACGATCGGGTGTGCACACATACTAGCGCACATACACACGATCGGATGTGCACACATACTAGCGCGCATACACACGATCGGGTGTGCACACATACTAGCGCGCATACACACGATTGGGTGTGCACACATACTAGCGCACATACACACGATCGGGTGTGCACACATACTAGCGCACATACACACGATTGGGTGTGCACACATACTAGCGCACATACACACGATTGGGTGTGCACACACACTAGCGCACATACACACGACCGGGTGTGCACACATACTAGTGCACATACACACGATTGGGTGTGCACACACACTAGCGCACATACACACGATTGGGTGTGCACACACACTAGCGCACATACACACGATTGGGTGTGCACACATACTAGCGCACATACACACGATCGGGTGTGCACACATACTAGCGCACATACACACGATTGGGTGTGCACACATACTAGCGCACATACACAAGATTGGGTGTGCACACATACTAGCGCACATACACACGATCGGGTGTGCACACATACTAGCGCACATACACACGCTTGGGTGTGCACACATACTAGCGCACATACACACGATTGGGTGTGCACACATACTAGCGCACATACACACGATTGGGTGTGCAGACACACTAGCGCACATACACACGACCGGGTGTGCACACATACTAGTGCACATACACACGATTGGGTGTGCACACACACTAGCGCACATACACACGATTGGGTGTGCACACACACTAGCGCACATACACACGATTGGGTGTGCACACATACTAGCGCACATACACACGATCGGGTGTGCACACATACTAGCGCACATACACACGATTGGGTGTGCACACATACTAGCGCACATACACAAGATTGGGTGTGCACACATACTAGCGCACATACACACGATCGGGTGTGCACACATACTAGCGCACATACACACGCTTGGGTGTGCACACATACTAGCGCACATACACACGATTGGGTGTGCACACATACTAGCGCACATACACACGATTGGGTGTGCAGACACACTAGCGCACATACACACGATTGGGTGTGCACACATACTAGCGCACATACACACGATTGGGTGTGCACACATACTAGCGCACATACACACGATTGGGTGTGCACACATACTAGCGCACATACACAAGATTGGGTGTGCACACATACTAGCGCACATACACACGATTGGGTGTGCACACACACTAGCGCACATACACACGATTGGGTGTGCACACATACTAGCGCACATACACACGATTGGGTGTGCACACATACTAGCGCACATACACACGATTGGGTGTGCACACACACTAGCGCACATACACACGATTGGGTGTGCACACACACTAGCGCACATACACACGATTGGGTGTGCACACACACTAGCGCACATACACACGATTGGGTGTGCACACATACTAGCGCACATACACACGATTGGGTGTGCACACATACTAGCGCACATACACAAGATTGGGTGTGCACACATACTAGCGCACATACACACGATTGGGTGTGCACACATACTAGCGCACATACACACGATCGGGTGTGCACACATACTAGCGCACATACACACGATTGGGTGTGCACACATACTAGCGCACATACACACGATTGGGTGTGCACACACACTAGCGCACATACACACGATTGGGTGTGCACACATACTAGCGCACATACACACGATCGGGTGTGCACACATACTCGCGCACATACACACGATTGGGTGTGCACACATACTAGCGCACATACACACGATTGGGTGTGCACACATACTAGCGCACATACACACGATTGGGTGTGCACACATACTAGCGCACATACACACGATTGGGTGTGCACACATACTAGCGCACATACACACGATTGGGTGTGCACACATACTAGCGCACATACACAAGATTGGGTGTGCACACATACTAGCGCACATACACACGATCGGGTGTGCACACATACTAGCGCACATACACACGATCGGGTGTGCACACATACTAGCGCACATACACACGATTGGGTGTGCACACATACTAGCGCACATACACACGATTGGGTGTGCACACACACTAGCGCACATACACACGATTGGGTGTGCACACATACTAGCGCACATACACACGATCGGGTGTGCACACACACTAGCGCACATACACACGATTGGGTGTGCACACATACTAGCGCACATACACACGATTGGGTGTGCACACACACTAGCGCACATACACACGATTGGGTGTGCACACATACTAGCGCACATACACACGATTGGGTGTGCACACATACTAGCGCACATACACACGATTGGGTGTGCACACACACTAGCGCACATACACACGATTGGGTATGCACACATACTAGCGCACATACACACGATCGGGTGTGCACACACAGTAGCGCACATACACACCATTGGGTGTGCACACATACTAGCGCACATACACACGATTGGGTAGCACACACACTAGCGCACATACACACGATTGGGTGTGCACACATACTAGCGCACATACACACGATCGGGTGTGCACACATACTCGCGCACATACACACGATTGGGTGTGCACACATACTAGCGCACATACACACGATTGGGTGTGCACACATACTAGCGCACATACACACGATCGGGTGTGCACACATACTAGCGCACATACACACGATCGGGTGTGCACACATACTAGCGCACATACACACGATCGGGTGTGCACACATACTAGCGCACATACACACGATCGGGTGTGCACACATACTAGCGCACATACACACGATCGGGTGTGCACACATACTAGCGCACATACACACGATTGGGTGTGCACACATACTAGCGCACATACACACGATCGGGTGTGCACACATACTAGCGCACATACACACGATCGGGTGTGCACACATACTAGCGCACATACACACGATCGGGTGTGCACGCATACTAGCGCACATACACACGATCGGGTGTGCACACATACTAGCGCACATACACACGATCGGGTGTGCACACATACTAGCGCACATACACACGATCGGGTGTGCACACATACTAGCGCACATACACACGATCGGGTGTGCACGCATACTAGCGCACATACACACGATCGGGTGTGCACGCATACTAGCGCACATACACACGATCGGGTGTGCACACATACTAGCGCACATACACACGATTGGGTGTGCACACATACTAGCGCACATACACACGATTGGGTGTGCACACATACTAGCGCACATACACACGATCGGGTGTGCACACATACTAGCGCACATACACACGATCGGGTGTGCACACATACTAGCGCACATACACACGATCGGGTGTGCACACACACTAGCGCACATACACACGATCGGGTGTGCACACATACTAGCGCACATACACACGATTGGGTGTGCACACACACTAGCGCACATACACACGATCGGGTGTGCACACATACTAGCGCACATACACACGATCGGGTGTGCACACACACTAGCGCACATACACACGATTGGGTATGCACACATACTAGCGCACATACACACGATCGGGTGTGCACACACAGTAGCGCACATACACACGATTGGGTGTGCACACATACTAGCGCACATACACACGATTGGGTAGCACACACACTAGCGCACATACACACGATTGGGTGTGCACACATACTAGCGCACATACACACGATCGGGTGTGCACACATACTCGCGCACATACACACGATTGGGTGTGCACACATACTAGCGCACATACACACGATCGGGTGTGCACACATACTAGCGCACATACACACGATTGGGTGTGCACACATACTAGCGCACATACACACGATCGGGTGTGCACACATACTAGCGCACATACACACGATCGGGTGTGCACACATACTAGCGCACATACACACGATCGGGTGTGCACACATACTATCGCACATACACACGATTGGTTGTGCGCACATACTAGCGCACATACACACGATCGGGTGTGCACACATACTAGCGCACATACACACGATCGGGTGTGCACACACACTAGCGCACATACACACGATTGGGTGTGCACACATACTAGCACACGTACACACGACCGGGTGTGCACACATACTAGCGCACATACACACGATTGGGTGTGCACACACACTAGCGCACATACACACGACCGGGTGTGCACACATACTAGCGCACATACACACGATTGGGTGTGCACACACACTAGCGCACATACACACGATCGGGTGTGCACACACACTAGCGCACGTACACACGACCGGGTGTGCACACACACTAGCGCACATACACACGATTGGGTGTGCACACACACTAGCGCACATACACACGATCGGGTGTGCACACACACTAGCGCACATACACACGATTGGGTGTGCACACACACTAGCGCACATACACACGATTGGGTGTGCACACATACTAGCGCACATACACACGATCGGGTGTGCACACACACTAGCGCACATACACACGATTGGGTGTGCACACATACTAGCGCACATACACACGATTGGGTGTGCACACACACTAGCGCACATACACACGATTGGGTGTGCACACATACTAGCGCACATACACACGATTGGGTGTGCACACACACTAGCGCACATACACACGATTGAGTGTGCACACATACTAGCGCACATACACACGATTGGGTGTGCACACATACTAGCGCACATACACACGATTGGGTGTGCACACACACTAGCGCACATACACACGATTGGGTGTGCACACATACTAGCGCACATACACACGATTGGGTGTGCACACATACTAGCGCACATACACACGATTGGGTGTGCACACATACTAGCGCACATACACACGATTGGGTGTGCACACATACTAGCGCACATACACACGATCGGGTGTGCACACATACTAGCGCACATACACACGATTGGGTGTGCACACATACTAGCGCACATACACACGATTGGGTGTGCACACACACTAGCGCACATACACACGATTGGGTGTGCACACATACTAGCGCACATACACACGATCGGGTGTGCACACATACTAGCGCACATACACACGATTGGGTGTGCACACATACTAGCGCACATACACACGATTGGGTGTGCACACACACTAGCGCACATACACACGATTGGGTGTGCACACATACTAGCGCACATACACACGATTGGGTGTGCACACTTACTAGCGCACATACACACGATTGGGTGTGCACACATACTAGCGCACATACACACGATTGGGTGTGCACACATACTAGCGCACATACACACGATTGGGTGTGCACGCATACTAGCGCACATACACACGATTGGGTGTGCACACATACTAGCGCACATACACACGATCGGGTGTGCACACATACTAGCGCACATACACACGATTGGGTGTGCACACATACTAGCGCACATACACATGATTGGGTGTGCACACACACTAGCGCACATACACACGATTGGGTGTGCACACATACTAGCGCACATACACACGATTGGGTGTGCACACATACTAGCGCACATACACACGATTGGGTGTGCACACATACTAGCGCACATACACACGATTGGGTGTGCACACATACTAGCGCACATACACACGATTGGGTGTGCACACATACTAGCGCACATACACACGATTGGGTGTGCACACATACTAGCGCACATACACACGATTGGGTGTGCACACATACTAGCGCACATACACACGATCGGGTGTGCACACATACTAGCGCACATACACACGATCGGGTGTGCACACATACTAGCGCACATACACACGATTGGGTGTGCACACACACTAGCGCACATACACACGATTGGGTGTGCACACAGACTAGCGCACATACACACGATTGAGTGTGCACACATACTAGCGCACATACACACGATTGGGTGTGCACACATACTAGCGCACATACACACGATCGGGTGTGCACACACACTAGCGCACATACACACGATTGGGTGTGCACACATACTAGCGCACATACACACGATTGGGTGTGCACACACACTAGCGCACCTACACACGATTGGGTGTGCACACATACTAGCGCACATACACACGATCGGGTGTGCACACACACTAGCGCACATACACACGATTGGGTATGCACACATACTAGCGCACATACACACGATCGGGTGTGCACACACAGTAGCGCACATACACACGATTGGGTGTGCACACATACTAGCGCACATACACACGATTGGGTAGCACACACACTAGCGCACATACACACGATTGGGTGTGCACACATACTAGCGCACATACACACGATCGGGTGTGCACACATACTCGCGCACATACACACGATTGGGTGTGCACACATACTAGCGCACATACACACGATTGGGTGTGCACACATACTAGCGCACATACACACGATTGGGTGTGCACACATACTAGCGCACATACACACGATCGGGTGTGCACACATACTAGCGCACATACACACGATCGGGTGTGCACACATACTAGCGCACATACACACGATCGGGTGTGCACACATACTAGCGCACATACACACGATTGGTTGTGCACACATACTAGCGCACATACACACGATCGGGTGTGCACACATACTACCACACGTACACACGATCGGGTGTGCACACACACTAGCGCACATACACACGATTGGGTGTGCACACATACTACCACACGTACACACGACCGGGTGTGCACACATACTAGCGCACCTACACACGATTGGGTGTGCACACACACTAGCGCACGTACACACGACCGGGTGTGCACACATACTAGCGCACATACACACGATTGGGTGTGCACACACACTAGCGCACATACACACGATTGGGTGTGCACACATACTAGCGCACATACACACGATCGGGTGTGCACACACACTAGCGCACATACACACGATTGGGTGTGCACACATACTAGCGCACATACACACGATCGGGTGTGCACACACACTAGCGCACATACACACGATTGGGTATGCACACATACTAGCGCACATACACACGATCGGGTGTGCACACACACTAGCGCACATACACACGATTGGGTATGCACACATACTAGCGCACATACACACGATCGGGTAGCACACACACTAGCGCACATACACACGATTGGGTGTGCACACATACTAGCGCACATACACACGATCGGGTGTGCACACATACTCGCGCACATACACACGATTGGGTGTGCACACATACTAGCGCACATACACACGATCGGGTGTGCACACATACTAGCGCACATACACACGATTGGGTGTGCACACATACTAGCGCACATACACACGATCGGGTGTGCACACATACTAGCGCACATACACACGATTGGGTGTGCACACATACTAGCGCACATACACACGATCGGGTGTGCACACATACTAGCGCACATACACACGATTGGTTGTGCACACATACTAGCGCACATACACACGATCGGGTGTGCACACATACTAGCGCACATACACACGATCGGGTGTGCACACACACTAGCGCACATACACACGATCGGGTGTGCACACATACTAGCGCACATACACACGATCGGGTGTGCACACACACTAGCGCACATACACACGATTGGGTGTGCACACACACTAGCGCACATACACACGATCGGGTGTGCACACACACTAGCGCACATACACACGATTGGGTGTGCACACACACTAGCGCACATACACACGATCGGGTGTGCACACACACTAGCGCACATACACACGATCGGGTGTGCACACACACTAGCGCACATACACACGATTGGGTGTGCACACACACTAGCGCACATACACACGATCGGGTGTGCACACACACTAGCGCACATACACACGATTGGGTGTGCACACATACTAGCGCACATACACACGATTGGGTGTGCACACACACTAGCGCACATACACACGATTGAGTGTGCACACATACTAGCGCACATACACACGATTGGGTGTGCACACATACTAGCGCACATACACACGATTGGGTGTGCACACACACTAGCGCACATACACACGATTGGGTGTGCACACATACTAGCGCACATACACACGATTGGGTGTGCACACATACTAGCGCACATACACACGATTGGGTGTGCACACATACTAGCGCACATACACACGATTGGGTGTGCACACATACTAGCGCACATACACACGATTGGGTGTGCACACATACTAGCGCACATACACACGATTGGGTGTGCACACATACTAGCGCACATACACACGATCGGGTGTGCACACATACTAGCGCACATACACACGATCGGGTGTGCACACATACTAGCGCACATACACACGATCGGGTGTGCACACATACTAGCGCACATACACACGATCGGGTGTGCACACACACTAGCGCACATACACACGATTGGGTGTGCACACATACTAGCGCACATACACACGATCGGGTGTGCACACATACTAGCGCACATACACACGATCGGGTGTGCACACATACTAGCGCACATACACACGATCGGGTGTGCACACATACTAGCGCACATACACACGATCGGGTGTGCACACATACTAGCGCACATACACACGATCGGGTGTGCACACATACTAGCGCACATACACACGATCGGGTGTGCACACACACTAGCGCACATACACACGATTGGGTGTGCACACATACTAGCACACGTACACACGACCGGGTGTGCACACATACTAGCGCACATACACACGATTGGGTGTGCACACACACTAGCACACGTACACACGACCGGGTGTGCACACATACTAGCGCACATACACACGATTGGGTGTGCACACACACTAGCGCACATACACACGATTGGGTGTGCACACATACTAGCGCACATACACACGATCGGGTGTGCACACACACTAGCGCACATACACACGATTGGGTGTGCACACATACTAGCGCACATACACACGATCGGGTGTGCACACACACTAGCGCACATACACACGATTGGGTGTGCACACACACTAGCGCACATACACACGATTGGGTGTGCACACATACTAGCGCACATACACACGATCGGGTGTGCACACACACTAGCGCACATACACACGATTGGGTATGCACACATACTAGCGCACATACACACGATCGGGTGTGCACACACACTAGCGCACATACACACGATTGGGTGTGCACACATACTAGCGCACATACACACGATTGGGTAGCACACACACTAGCGCACATACACACGATTGGGTGTGCACACACACTAGCGCACATACACACGATTGGGTGTGCACACATACTAGCGCACATACACACGATTGGGTGTGCACACACACTAGCGCACATACACACGATTGAGTGTGCACACATACTAGCGCACATACACACGATTGGGTGTGCACACATACTAGCGCACATACACACGATTGGGTGTGCACACACACTAGCGCACATACACACGATTGGGTGTGCACACATACTAGCGCACATACACACGATTGGGTGTGCACACATACTAGCGCACATACACACGATTGGGTGTGCACACATACTAGCGCACATACACACGATCGGGTGTGCACACATACTAGCGCACATACACACGATTGGGTGTGCACACATACTAGCGCACATACACACGATTGGGTGTGCACACATACTAGCGCACATACACACGATCGGGTGTGCACACATACTAGCGCACATACACACGATCGGGTGTGCACACATACTAGCGCACATACACACGATTGGGTGTGCACACATACTAGCGCACATACACACGATTGGGTGTGCACACACACTAGCGCACATACACACGATTGGGTGTGCACACATACTAGCGCACATACACACGATCGGGTGTGCACACACACTAGCGCACAGACACACGATTGGGTGTGCACACATACTAGCGCACATACACACGATGGGGTGTGCACACACACTAGCGCACATACACACGACTGGGTGTGCACACATACTAGCGCACATATACACGATTGGGTGTGCACACACACTAGCGCACATCCACACGATTGGGTGTGCACACATACTAGCGCACATACACACGATTGGGTGTGCACACATACTAGCGCACATACACACGATTGGGTGTGCACACATACTAGCGCACATACACACGATCGGGTGTGCAAGAACTCCCTGGTATCTCTGCGCACACATTTTTGGACAGTCTTCCAGTGACCAGCAGTGTTTAGGAGCTAGGTTTCAACAAGTAGGAAAAGACAGTGTGACAAAAAACTAGGTGGTCGCCGAGAGTCTGTGAAACTGAAGAGTCTTGTGAGAGAACTACGTAATACAAGGTGTTTTCTCCGCGCACACATTTGAAAAATCCCAAAAGGTGTTTTGTCACACACACATGTATGCATACATGCTTGCTTGCACACGCTCTGTGTCGCATAATAGCAGCTGACGTGGCCAGGCACGCAGCACTCCACTCTTTGATCTGGGCACAGTCTTTTCCACATTGTTACTCTGTCTCCCCTGTCCCGTGCTTTTCATTGTGTCTCCCCTCTCGCGCACGCTTTCCACTTCCTCCTATCCAGCCAATGGTGAGGGTCAGCTGACCTCGCCTGGCTGGCAGCAGTGCACGCCTTGATTTGATTCAGTCAATGCCGATTCTGCATTATTACCACTCTGTGTCGCCCCTTTCACGCACGCTTTCCACTTCCTTCCCCCTACCCAGCCAATGGTGAGGGATGCATAACAGCATCTGACGTCGCCAGGCTGGCAGCAGTGCACTCTCCGGTCCAAGCAAAGTCATTTCCACTTTCACCCTTCCCTTCCCGCAAACCCCCGTCAACCCCCCGGGCCCCCATCCTATCCAGCCAATGGTGAGGGGCACATAACAGCATCTGACGTTGTTAGGCTGGCAGCAGCAGCAAATAGAGGATATGGTCACACTTTTCAGCCATTCACAGGTGAGTTTTGACCTTTGAGTGTATACAAATGTATGTTTAGGCCACAGAATGTTGGTTTTATGTAGCAATTGATCACACCTGTGTTTTGTTTGTTATCCCCGCGCGTGTCACATTCTCCTGCTACCGTTGTAAACGTAATGGCAAGTGTCAGTAGCTGGCCACCTTAGTCTCATGTTGTCAGTTCTGTTTTTGAAATGGGTGGAATACGACATGCCTCATCATACTCTACCAATTGTGTCGTCGTTTCTTTTGCAGGGCGACTGGATGGGAATGTTGGAATTTCGGCACGTTTTGTCACAATGTGGACGGCTTTAAATGAAAAACTATCACCGATTCATCTTTGTGTTGCGTCGCATTGCAATCTTATGGTTTGATACCATCCCCGGCATAATTGATGTGTGCACAAAATCTATTGTTTCTTTTATCTTGATACACCGTCTTCATATGAGCGGAAAATACTATGAGTAAATGCATCGGTACCTATAGAATATTGAATGCAATATGAAGTGGTATGGTCCCAGCAGTGCCCTAGATATCAGACTTTTTACTCTGATTCAGAGTTCGTTCAGACCTTTTTTTGGTACCTAGGCTGAACTCAAAGTTTTTTTTTTTTTATGTACCTTGTCTGTTTTTTCAGAGTTTTATTTTATGACTTGGCTGAAATTTCAGCCTAATTTTATGAGTGTAGGCTGAGCCCTCAGCCTTGTATCGGGGGTGCACACTGAATCCGGCAATACAGGGATTTCCGCCAGCCTGTAGGATTACCGGTAACACTGTCAATCACGGGCGGGAAATCAAGTTTTCCCCCGCGAGGCCCCGCACTGTCGCGTTGGTACAGAAAAGCGGCCAATCAGGGTTGCGCACAGGGCCTCAGAAGTCAGGATTTTTACCCTGAATTCCTGAAGTTTGACCCTCGTTTTTTATCGTGACCCTGATGTATCAGCCTTTTTTTTTTTAACGACCCTGATGTTTCAGTGTTTTTTTATGTGTAACTCTGTTTTTTCAGTGTTTTGTGTTTGAGGACACTGACGAGTCAGTGTTGCATCGAGTTCGACCCTGAAACTAGAAACGGCGCAATCTGATTGGCCCAAGTGTTGTAGGGAGTTCATCCTGTGATTTGCGCCATGACCTGCTACTTCGCCTGTCAAGCTCCTACAGTACCGCCAGCTGTTTTGCTGCACATGGCATCCTTCGTGCCAGGTGGTAAACTTCTCAAGTTCTGATTGGTTGCCACTAATAACCTGTACCATCTTGACTGATTTGGCCTCGCAGCACACAAAGCCAGAGGTACGTGTTTCCCTCCAATGCTGGCATCGTGGTGCTGGTGTGGTGTGCTGAGCAAACCATACTCGATGCTATCATAATTCCCCATACTAGCAAAGGAAATCAGTGTTTATGTTATTTAGAACACTGATTGATCGGTGTAATTCTTTTGTGAACACTGAAAAATAAGTGTTTTTTAGATGATGACACTGAAAATCAGTGTTAGTCCTCAAAGAACACTGAGTGATCAGGGTGCCCCAAAACCAATCTGAGGCCCTGGTTGCGCAGCTGGCAGCGTTGGCAATAATCGTTGCCAACGCATGGCTCTCAGTCTCAGCGCGCTACGCCTCGTACGGCACCACAAACTTCCACCCCACCCCACCTTCCCTGCAAACACGACCGCTCTCCTCCAAGAGACAGGGAGCCTTCAAGGGCTCGGAAGGAGGCTGTAGAGGTTGAGCGTGCTCCTGTAGAGGTTCAGACTCTGACTCAGATATGTGACATGTTTTATTGTGTTTTTTATGAAAGTTTTACAGCTAACTTTGAAAATTTAGCCTAAAAAACATTGAGTTGTCTGATTTTTCAGCCTAAATTTTTGGGGCCACGCTGAATCACAGAGTTCTAACAGGGGTGCACGCTGATCGATCAGCGTGCCTCAAAACGAATCTAGGGGCCTGGGTCCCAGGTTCTAGCTTGCAAAGTAAACGCTGAATATACAGTTGATAAACAATGGACAGCCTACAAGAATCTGTCTGTCACTCTTTCTATACCGAGAAGAAGTGTTTGTCAAGGAGCAGTCATACTTAGAAAGAGCGGTTTGAAACTCCTGCATTGTGCAGGGTGAATGGTGTTTGCTCGCTTTGGAATTTCTACATCTGCTTGATGTCTCTGTGTGTTCGATTTGGACTAGACATTGCACTGCACCCCCCCTGACCCGAAAAAAACTAAAACCCAATCGGAAAGGGATGCCACTCAGGAGGCATCAACCCTAAAAAAAAGGCCCTTTCCAGTGTTTAGGGTTGATGCCTCCCGAAAATGCGTCCAGGTTCCCTAGGGGCTTTAGTTTGTTTCTGCCATGCCCTAACAGTTCTCGGTAGCGTCGCCTAGTGCTCTCGGTAGCGTCGGTAGCGCTACCGACGCTACCGAGCGGAATATATTGGCTTGATGCAGAAGTTTATGCCAATGGGCAGACCATTGGCTCGGGGCAGGACCATCGTTTAAATATTACAGGACCCTTCGCCTCTGGGCAGCCGTCAGGGTTTTTTTTTTTGTATTTCACTACTCGGATTTTTAGGGTTGATTTGAAGAAAACTCTAAAAATCAAGGGTGATCCTGAGCGTTACTCTGATTTGTCAGAGAAAACTTAACTTCCAAAAAAAAACTATGTAAAGTACACGTTACTATTTTCACTACTCTGAGTGCTCTCTCCAAGTTTTGAGCCCTGCACCTTAACGTTCCCAACAAAGAAATACCGTTGTGCTATTTCCACATAGAAAGTACTACGCAAGTAGGGTACAGGAGGGGTGCCTGTACCCTGTACAGAGGAAATGATAATCTCCTGAAAATTACACTGAGGCATCAGATTCCCTTACAAGATTACTCTGACAAATCATAGAAAAACTAACTCCCAAAAAAAATACCCAGCAAGTACAGTGTAGGTACCCTATCAAAAACCACTCTGATTTTCAGAGAAACAGAGTAATTTGCTCTGATAAAAAACCCCTGGCAGCCGTACTGAATCTCTACTGTAATTGGGGGTGGACTCGTTTCCTAGTGCGTGATCCCTAATTTGAGCGCGGATGCTAACCTTTTCTTGCATGTTTTGAGTACCTATGCAGCTTCTTCACAGTTCTGATTGTTCTGGCTGTGCAACCTTGATGTCATTGGCGGCAAATACGCCGGTCTTACGCTTTCCTAGTGTTTTAACCATTTCAATTCTGTGCGGGACCTTGGGATGGAAGATGCCGCCCAAATAGAATGGCAGCTTCAAAACTGCTGCTGCCTCACGGAACCACACCCGAAATTTTACCGGGGTGAAGCATGCTTTGTCAATTAGTGGCGCTTGAGCTTCCACGGTGTTTTTTTCTGGTCAGAAGTGCGTGGACTGGCGTGGTATATTTTTTCTGGCACTGCCCCACGCTGACTCTCTCCTCTCGAGCCCCAGTGTGAAGCTAGAGCGGTGCGGTGGCACAGCTGTGGAACAAACAAAACTGGACAGAATATTCTTGCAGGTGTTGTTAGTGGTATCAAATCGGTTCTGTGCGTTAAGCCATGGTTCTTTGTGCTAGAACCCTTTTTGCCAGGAACTTGCAGGAACACAAAACCTCCTACCACTTGGCTTCCTCTCAGAGTTCTTTCTTGCAGAAACCAGCAACACTGCAAGTGTAAATTGTCCTGCATTTTTTTTGCATCTTGTCTCAGGGGACTTTCATCTGCTTGCTAGGTGCCGTAGATGCTCCCTGCTTCGGAGTCCCTACCAAGGATCCCTTCGTTGATTCACTGTTGTTTATACATCCTTGATTTAGGAGCTTCGGACACAGATTGAAAGCTTACCCGAAGACCGAGATCAATCACATAAATCCTTCCGGCTATGGCGGAGTTTCTACTCCAAACGTACGTTTATGTTATATAGGGTTGCGAGTTTTTATATGCTTGTTGTGGGAATGAATTTAAGTTCAATGCACCGTGACTGACCTGGTTTGTAATCCGGTGGTTTGGCAGATCTGAAATCGATGGGAGCGACTCGCCACCAATACACATTCAAGCTGAGGTCAACGTGCCAATCCAGCAGCGGCTCAGCCTTTTTCAAGGCTTGAACGTGGGTGAATCAGGGAACGTGAATGCAGATTATGGTCCTGACATGCGAAGTCCCTTGGAGGTTGTTCATTATGGACACCATGGCTTTCCTCTGGAAGCTTCTGCTGCTGGGGCCATGCCTGACGGACGGATGCTGCAACAACGCCATTACAACGCCGCGGCCGCGGCCGGTGCAACCACGACGGCATGGCGACCCTTGGCGTCTTTCACGCAGGTGCTGCAGTCCGTCTCCCCGGCGTATCAGCTCAGGCGAAGGCCGGCCGGCAGCATGATTCATACTCATCATCAGGAGCACGTCATGACTAATGATAACCCGGAGGCAGGCAGTAGCGGCACCACCAGTCATGTAAACCATGTGCATGGTAACAGTCTTGATGGGAATTTGAGGCCAGAAATGGAATGGGATGGTGAGCAGCAGCAGCAGCAGCAGCCAATCAGCGCTTCTATGCTGATGCTGCAGCACTACCAGAATCCTGGAGGCTTGCCCACTGGCTGGAGGGACTATTTCTCCTCAGTCATCTCGCAACAACAGCATTTCTTCTCGAGCATCTCTCAGCGACAGCAACACCCCGTGTCCCTGCACGATCCACGCTCCTCGTCTAGTAATCATCCTGGTCATCCCGTTCCTCGCCCATCAGGAGAGCTCTTCAGGCCGGCTGTCTACTCTGGAGCAGCTACTTCAGCGCGTGAGAGCACCAGAGTCATGGGAGCACCATCTACTCTGGGAGCAGCTATTCCTGTTGAGGCAACCCAAGATGTTTCGGCACGCGCAGTTGCAGCCCACGGCGAGGTTCTAGGAGAATCAATATCAGCACCAGAACGCCACCAGCAGCAGCCAACAGCCGGTTACCCTGCTTCTGCTTCCCCTGCGATTGCATTTCCTGCCATGCTCCAACCCAGAGGTCCAGCCGCTTCATCTGCAGCAGCTTCTTACATGCGACCTCACGGCCAAATGGGATCAGCTGTTGGTGGGGTTGGTGGTGCTGCCTCTGGTAGAGCTACAGCTGTTTTTCAACTGCAGCTGCCCGGGTTTCAGCTGCCCGAGAGGACTCGCCCGCCGCCACCTGTCATCACGCACACGTGGACGGGACGAACGCTGCCTCAACCTGCCGCCTCGGCCTGCTCCCCTGCTGCTACTGCTGCTACAGTTTTTACTACTGCTACTGCTGCCATTGCTGCTATTGCCGCCACTGCTCCCACTTCTCCCACTGCCACTGCTGGTACTGTTATTGCTGGTACTGCTTGTACTGCTAGGTTTCCCACATGCGTTCTTCTGACTGCTCCACCTGGCATTAATTCGTTTGAGGATGACTCAGTATCTGCATCGTCATCATTTCCCTACCCTGATGGGTTTGGCGGAAACACTGTTCCAACCGGTACTGGTGGTGGTGTGGCTTCAGGGCGTGGCGGCAGTGTGGCACCAACGGCAGCAGAAGTAGCCGCAGCAGCTGATGTCACTTCTGCTGCCATTGCTGCTGATATGGCAGCAGGTGTGACGGCCGCAGTTTACTGTGTTGCTGCTGCTGCTACTGCTGCTGCACCCCATGCTGGGGCTGTTGCTGCTGCAAACTCCGGTGGTGCTATGGAGATGGATTCTCACCATGCTGACAATGCTGCGGATTCTGATGATGCTGACAGCTGTGACGATTCAGACTCTGCTGCTTCTGCGAGGGCAGCTGGGCAGCACAGCACGGGCCAAGATGGGTCAGACGCACGGCAATGGAGCAGCTTGTTGCCTTACAGGTCGACAGTCGTTGCCTCTGCGCTCGATGCCTCTGCGCTCGATGCCTCTGTGCTCGTTGCCTCTGCGCTCGATGCCTCTGTGCTCGTTGCCTCTGTGCTCGATGCCTCTGCGCTCGATGCCTCTGCGCTCGATGCCTCTGCGCTCGTTGCCTCTGCGCTCGACGCCTCTGTGCTCGTTGCCTCTGCGCTCGTTGCCTCTGTGCTCGATGCCTCTGCGCTCGATGCCTCTGCGCTCGGTGCCTCTGCGCTCGATGCCTCTGCGCTCGATGCCTCTGCGCTCGATGCCTCTGCGCTCGATGCCTCTGCGCTCGATGCCTCTGTGCTCGATGCCGCACAGGTCTGTGTGTCCCAGCAGGTCGCCACACCAGCTGCATTGGAGTGTCTTCCAACCCAGTAGCACCAGCTCAATCTGAGTCAGGCAACACCAGCAGTGCTGCAACTACATCAGCAGTGCTGCAACTACATCAGCAGTGCTGCAACTACATCAGCAGTGCTGCAACTACATCAGCAGTGCTGCAACTACATCAGCAGTGCTGCAACTACACCAGCAGAGCCACGACCTCAGCCAGGCTAGCAGCTGTGATACCATGGCATGGAAGTTGGTTGGAGGCAAAGTGGAGTGGGGAGGGCGTCAGTCGAGGGGGGTAAAGCGAGGGTCGGAAGGGGGGGTTGGGGGAGTGGCGGAAGAGGGAAGACGTGGCGGAAAAAGCTGATGTGGCAGTGAGTGACGTGACATGGCAAATGAGTGGTGGGAGAGAAATGTGACGTGGCGGGAGAGCGATGTGATGTGGCAGGAGAACAATGTGATGTGGCTGATTGCAGCACTTACGGTGAGCAGAGAAAAAAGGGAGGACCAGTGGAGGGTGACAAGGACAGACCTGGCGGATGGGGAAGGTGGAAAAAAATGATGGGTTACAGAGGGTGTAATGTGGTGTCGTGGGGTATGCTGACTCACATGGCATAGTTGACTCACGCATGGTTGAAAAATGCTGTTAGCCGGAATATAACAAATAAATAAATATATAAAAACATTAAGAAAGAGTGTTTGGAGACGCCTCAATGCCCACAACGACTCACTGGAGGGTGGTGGGAGCACCAAAGGCAGTGGCTGCGAGTGCTGCAGCAAAAGCACCTGGTGGTGAAGCAGAAAAGGGAAAGAAAGAGAATAAGTGGGGCCAGGGGTGGGGGGGGGGAGGAGGGAGGTGGAAGAGCAAGGGAGGGATGGATGTGAGTTGGTGCACATGCGAGTATCGATGTGAGGAGAAGGAGAGGGACGGGGAAGATGAGAGGTAGTATACGGAGGAGGTGAAAGAGTTAGAGGAGTCAATTACCGATGCATGTCAGGCCGATGGCAGTGGTGATGTGAGCAATGACGTGCATGAGATGTCCTCCGGGCTGCATGAAAGGAAGAGGCACACTCAGCCACGTCATACCACATGATGCCACATCAGACGATGTCATACCACATCATTGCACAGACATTTGTAAAAGAAATATGAAGCTTGGGAAAGAGCTACCACATTCAGCTGCTGACATGGCAACACGCTGACATGGCAACACGATCAAACGGTGACATGCAAGAAGGGGATCACCTGCATGTTTCCGTGTGGGGATGGCGTGAGTTGGACAGATGTTGAAGGGCGGAAGGGAGGGAGGGAGAAGAGAAGCAGTGCTGCTGGTAGAAATAGAGCCTGTGACGAGGGATGGTTGGGATGGGGGAGACAAGGAGAGGAAATAAAGGGAGAGGACAAGAGAGGAGTGGACAAAAGATAGGGACAGGAGATAAGAAAAAGGATGCAGTTACACTTGCTAGCCTAGAACACACTCCCGTATCCCTGTCAGGAAGATAAGTACAGCAGGGCATGGCATCAGCAGGGCAAGATAAGAGGCGCTAGGCCAAGATGCCATGCTAGAAGCGTGGCGACACGGTATTCCTATCCGAGTCGCACTTCTCTTTCCTAGGATAAATATCTTCTCAGATTCTTCTTGTATCACCCTTGGATCTACTTTCTATTCTACTTCTTGGATCTCTCCTCAACTCTCTCGTCATCTACGTTCCTGAAGCTAGGCTCTCGGCTTAGCTTTCACCTTTCTCTCCTTCATACGCGACTACTCTCCTCTCTTCTATTCAACAAGCTATGGCGCCGCTCTCCTCGCTAGGCCGGCCAGGCCAGCCGCGCCGTGCGTCGCTGCGCCGTAGCCTTGTTTCAAGGAGGCGAGAGAGGGAGGTGGGGAGGGAGGGAGAGAGGGAGGAAGGGAGAGGGGGGGAAGGGAGAGAAACGATCATTTGGAGAGAGATGTAGGAGGGAATGGAGCCGTGAGAATGAGATGATGGAAAGGGAATAGAGTGAATGATGCATAGGGAAAATCGAGCTAGCTAGACCTTGGAACGGCATGACTCGATTTTTTGTTTTCTCCATTTTTTCCATTTTTTCATTTCTGACTCACAGGCAGAATAAGACATCTGAGTTTTGAAGTCATCAAGGCGGAATGTGGAACAGACATGCATGTGGACATGATACACGTCAGCGGCTCACTCGTTAAATCCACTCCCCACAGCTGACGTGGCAGCAGCCACGCTTTACTAAGGGCTGACGTGGACTCCACGTAGCTTCGTGGCCCCTCGAGCCATATCGCGACCGTATCAACGCGGCTTGGGGCGAGTCGCTAGGAGATCGAAGTGTTCTATTGTTGGGAACCAGAAGCCTGGTTTCGGCGGGAATTTCTGGGATTGCTGCTACTACCAGAAATATAAGCTTGCGCTGAGCGCGTGGGGCTCATTCGCAGTTGCTTTGCAACCAGGTGTCAGTCAGCTGATTGGGCAATTTGAGGCACCTCTCGAGATCAGATGATCAAAAGGTGTTTTGTCACGGTCGTGTACGGTTACTTGTGTTTTGTCACGGTCTAAAGCCCTAACAAAATCAATCTGATGTTTTGGGAACATTTGAATTTGCAACAATCCGGATCCCAGCCACAAATTTGATGTTGAACCTTGAAAGCCCCACCCAGAGAGCAAGTGAGTACTGTATTTTTTTCGGTGACTCGAAGCTCAGCTCATTATGAAAACACTCCCTCATTCCTAAGCCCAACCCTAAAATCCTGATGGACTTTCGTCACCATCACGCTCCCCGTCCACTTTGAGGCTGTCCGTTCTGTAAGTTATAATCGGCTGTCGTTGACACTCACCGTCCCCTACCAGCCGGGAGGGACTCACGCGTTTGATGAGTCTGAATTCCACCGACGTTAGCGCGATTAACACGAAGGATACCGTAGAACGAATTAGTCGGTTTAGGATATGAGTAGGCCTGTCGTTGCAGCTGCAACTACTACTATTTGTCATTGATGACTATCACGATATGGCGTAAGGCTCCAAAGGATTCCCGTGTTCCCGTTTGAGAGAATCATGAAACCACCACCGCGAGCAACGAGGAGTTCGAGAGCGAAAGCAGAAGAGGAGGAGGTGGGTGCGACGCGTGTCCGCTGCGAATCGGCGATAATCAAGCGAGGAGAATCAAAGGAGGCAGGAAGTGTTTCGGTTGCAAAATTGGAGGGTGCGATGCGTGTCCGCCGCGAATCGGCGATAGTCAAGCGAGGAGATTCAGAGAAGGTGGAGGAAGCGAAGTTTCGGGCAGGAAGTGATTCGGCAGCAGAACTGAAAAGAAGCGACTCCGACTCCGCGAATTCCGAGGGCGCTGACAAGGGTGTCACGGATAGGGACGCTGACGGTGACGCCAGTACGGATGCTGACGTGGACGCCAATGCGGACACTGACAGGGATGCGGCTGGGAGAGGCGGTGCGGGAGGCATGACGGCGTACGAGCAGCTGAGAGCGGATCGCATGGCGAGAAACGCGGCGCTGCTCGCGGCGCTCGACGTGAGCGCTGCAGCGAGGCGGCTCAAGTCGACTGCGCAGCCGCAACAACGACGACTTGCGCCCTCTCAAGGTTGTCGCGGCCGCAACAATCATACCTGTGTGAGAATATGATCGTTCTGAGATGCCGCTTAGTTTTCGTGCAGCAGGAGCGGCCACTCGCGCCCTTTGAAGGAGGAAGTACCCGTTCGGTAGCACCCATATGGTGTGCTGTGGTGCGCTGTGGTGAGCTGTGTGTCCTCTGTCTCAATCTAGTGCATCCAGCGTTTGGATACTTCTTTGTGTCTGGCGCGTTTAGCTGTGCTTGTAGGGTGATCTGTGGTCGAAGCATGGTGATTGTGTGGATTGGTAAAGTTATTGGTGTGGTTCGGCACGGTGACTGTGTGGATTGGCAAGGTTATTGGTGTGGTTCGGCGCGGTGATAGTGTGGATTGGCAAGGTTATTGGTGGTTCGGCACGGTGATTGTGTGGATTGGCAAGGTTATTGGTGTGGTTCGGCACGGTGATTGTGTGGATTGGCAAGGTTATTGGTGTGGTTCGGCACGGTGATAGTGTGGATTGGCAAGGTTATTGGTGTGGTTCGGCACGGTGATAGTGTGGATTGGCAAGGTTATTGGTGTGGTTCGGCACAGTTATAGTGTGGCCCAGCCAGCTCCTCACCTTGTTTGTGTTCCGCATGTGCTCGTCATTCTCTCTCATTCAGGCACTCGGCGGTCGTTCCGTGTTCAGATAAAGACAGGAGGAGGACGCAGTGGTGGCAGCGGTGGTGGTGGTGGTGACAAGGGGGAGGGGGAAGAGGAGGACGAGGAGGAGGGTGAGGAGGAGGAATTGGGGAAAGACGGCGAGTATATCCCAGATGAGATTGCAGATGATGATGAGGATGAAGAGAGGGATGAAGGGGAGGAGGAGGGGGAAGATGAGGAGATGGAGGGAGGGGAGGGTTGTGGTGGTGGTGGTGGTGGCAGCAGTGGGAGGAGGAGTGGGCAACAGTCGGGGAAACGTGGTGCAGAAACGCAGCAGCAGCGGGGGAGCAAGTGGGGGAGGGGGATGGAGTTGGGAGCGGTTGGTGCTGGTGACAAGGACGAGGAGCTACAGATGGTGAGTGGGTTTCTGAGATGGTTGCCTTAAGAGGGAATGGTTTGAGGAAACGAATATCGAGGAAACGACTTTTGAGGTGACTCAAATTATTTATCTGAGGTGATCGCACTGATATTGGATGTAGGCGCTACATTTGAGGCGCCTACAAAAACGCCTGGAAACGCCACAGATGGTTTTTTCAAAGTTTTTTGTAGGCTCCTCAATACCTTGACCGTTGGTTCACATTTTGTTATGAGAACATTCTTTCGCATGTTGCATCCGTTTGCATGCATGCTGCATGATGCGGCTACACTGTCAGGTATGCCATGCCAAACCCTGAAGTGCTCAAACACTCCAGATTCGTTGGGCTTGTCAGACGTTGTGCGCTGACACTTCAAATCAAATCCATAATGTGGGCATGTTATGCATTGTGCGGTGCCACGCCAGACCCAACACTCGAGTTATGAGGAGCTTTAAGACACGCCAGACCCAACACACGCATAGAGTTAACTGTTCAAAATAATCAAGAAAGCGGTTGTGCGGCGCCATGCCATGCATGCCAGGCTCAACACACGCGCACAGTTCACTGCTCCCAATGTGATAAAAGTTGTATTTTGAGACGTCTCAAAACACACGCACACAGTTCACGTCTCAAAACACACGCACACAGTTCACGTCTCAAAACACACGCACACAGTTCACGTCTCAAAACACACGCACACGGTTCACGTCTCAAAACACACGCACACAGTTCACGTCTCAAAACACACGCACACAGTTCACGTCTCAAAACACACGCACACAGTTCACGTCTCAAAACACACGCGCAGTTCACGTCTCAAAACACACGCGCACAGTTCACGTCTCAAAACACACGCGCACAGTTCACTGCTCCCACTCTGTGCTTAGCGTTGCCTCTGCCTCTCATCGCGCCTCCCTCCATTCTTCTCCAGCTCTTTCTGCCTCTCTCCTCCTCGCTTTGCCTCTCTTACCTATCTCTACCTACCTCTGTCCACCTTTGATTACCTCTGTCTACCTCTGTCTACCTCTCTCCACCCCTCTCCACCCCTCTCTGCCTCAGGCAATCGCCCTGTCACTCTCCATGACTGGAGGAGGTGGAAGAGGAGGAGGAGAGAAGGGTAGAGGAGGAGAGGGAGAAGGGAGGGGTGGAGGCGATGAGAGTGATGTGGGCAGAGGCAGAGGCAGGAGAGGCAAGATCAAGGTGCGTGGAGTGTTGAGATCATGGGGGTGTTGAGAATGCGGGAGTGTTGGTGAGAGTCCCAAACAGCTTGTCAGAAGTCTTCTGAGTCGTAAAGGTGGTGTGTCGCTTTCGAGAATTCTCAAATCGGGACACCTGTGCGTGCCCTGGGCCTGGGATTCTCACTGAATAGGTGTTCTCATCTCACCCTAAACCCGAGGCCTTTCCTGCATCCTCCCCAGCCACCCCACCCTCCTCCGTGTTCCTGGCATGCAAAGCGGCATCAAAGCACTTTGAAGAAGCTCACTGACTGTGAAGCGAACTCCCTCGCTCACTCACTCACTCACTCCCTCAATCACTCACTCACTCACGACTCACTCCCTCACTCACTCACTCCCTCACTCCCTCACCCACTCCTTCCCAGCAGGTGATGCGGCGTAGGAGCCCGTTGAGGAAGCTCACAGACCCGCTGACTCCTACATTCACTCACTCACCCACTCACGCGCTCACTCACTCAACAATTTCCAAGTCCTTCGCCTCCACGTTTCTCCTTCCCGGCAGGCGAAGCGGCGTAGGAGCCCATTGAGGAAGCTCACTGACTCTGAGGCCGACTCACTCTACTTCACTCTCGATGGTGCGTGTGTGAGAGAGAGAGAGCTCCCTGCTATTTCAGAACACACAAGCATGCATGCACGAGCATCTGCACACACGAGTTGGCTCGCTCTACTTCACTCTCGATGGTGCGTACAAGCACTCCCGTGTCATATGAATGCACTCAAGGCGCACGCAGGCATGCATACGCTTGTGCGCGCACACACATATGCACACATGCACACTCACACACTTGTGCGCACACACACATGCACACACACACACTTGTGCGCACACACACATATGCACACATGCACACACACACACACACTTGTGCGCGCACACACATATGCACACATGCACACACACACACACACACTTGTGCGCACACACACATATGCACACATGCACACACACACACACTTGTGCGCGCACACACATATGCACACATGCACACACACACACACTTGTGCGCACACACACATATGCACACATGCACACACACACACACTTGTGCGCACACACACATATGCACACATGCACACACACACACACACTTGTGCGCACACACACATATGCACACATGCACACACACACACACTTGTGCGCGCACACACATATGCACACATGCACACACACACACACACACTTGTGCACACACACACATATGCACACATGCACACACACACACACTTGTGCGCGCACACACATATGCACACATGCACACACACACACACACACTTGTGCGCACACACACATATGCACACATGCACACACACACACACTTGTGCGCACACACACATATGCACACATGCACACACACACACACTTGTGCGCACACACACATATGCACACATGCACACACACACACACTTGTGCGCACACACACATATGCACACATGCACACACACACACACTTGTGCGCACACACACATATGCACACATGCACACACACACACACTTGTGCGCACACACACATATGCACACATGCACACACACACACACTTGTGCGCACACACACATATGCACACATGCACACACACACACACACTTGTGCGCGCACACACATATGCACACATGCACACACACACACACACACTTGTGCGCACACACACATATGCACACATGCACACACACACACACTTGTGCGCGCACACACATATGCACACATGCACACACACACACACTTGTGCGCACACACACATATGCACACATGCACACACACACACACTTGTGCGCACACACACATATGCACACATGCACACATGCACACACACACACACACTTGTGCGCACACACACATATGCACACATGCACACACACACACACTTGTGCGCGCACACACATATGCACACATGCACACACACACACACACACTTGTGCACACACACACATATGCACACATGCACACACACACACACTTGTGCGCGCACACACATATGCACACATGCACACACACACACACACACTTGTGCGCACACACACATATGCACACATGCACACACACACACACTTGTGCGCACACACACATATGCACACATGCACACACACACACACTTGTGCGCACACACACATATGCACACATGCACACACACACACACTTGTGCGCACACACACATATGCACACATGCACACACACACACACTTGTGCGCACACACACATATGCACACATGCACACACACACACACTTGTGCGCACACACACATATGCACACATGCACACACACACACACACACTTGTGCGCACACACACATATGCACACATGCACACACACACACACTTGTGCGCACACACACATATGCACACATGCACACACACACACACACTTGTGCGCGCACACACATATGCACACATGCACACACACACACACTTGTGCGCACACACACATATGCACACATGCACACACACACACACTTGTGCGCACACACACATATGCACACATGCACACACACACACACACTTGTGCGCGCACACACATATGCACACATGCACACACACACACACACTTGTGCGCACACACACATATGCACACATGCACACACACACACACTTGTGCGCGCACATACATATGCACACATGCACACACACACACACACTTGTGCGCACACACACATATGCACACATGCACACACACACACACACACTTGTGCGCACACACACATATGCACACATGCACACACACACACACTTGTGCGCACACACACATATGCACACATGCACACACACACACACTTGTGCGCGCACACACATATGCACTAATGCACACACACACACACTTGTGCGCACACACACATATGCACACATGCACACACACACACACACTTGTGCGCACACACACATGTGCACACATGCACACACACACACACTTGTGCGCACACACACATATGCACACATGCACACACACACACACTTGTGCGTGCACACACATATGCACACATGCACACACACACACACTTGTGCGCACACACACATATGCACACATGCACACACACACACACTTGTGCGCACACACACATATGCACATATGCACACACACACACACACTTGTGCGCGCACATACATATGCACACATGCACACACACACACACTTGTGCGCACACACACATATGCACACATGCACACACACACACACTTGTGCGCACACACACATATGCACACATGCACACACACACACACTTGTGCGCACACACACATATGCACACATGCACACACACACACACTTGTGCGCGCACACACATATGCACACATGCACACACACACACACTTGTGCGCACACACACATATGCACACATGCACACACACACACACTTGTGCGCACACACACATATGCACACATGCACACACACACACACTTGTGCGCGCACACACATATGCACACATGCACACACACACACACTTGTGCGCACACACACATATGCACACATGCACACACACACACACTTGTGCGCACACACACATATGCACACATGCACACACACACACACTTGTGCGCACACACACATATGCACACATGCACACACACACACACTTGTGCGCGCACACACATATGCACACATGCACACACACACACACTTGTGCGCACACACACATATGCACACATGCACACACACACACACTTGTGCGCACACACACATATGCACATATGCACACACACACACACACTTGTGCGCGCACATACATATGCACACATGCACACACACACACACTTGTGCGCACACACACATATGCACACATTCACACACACACACACTTGTGCGCACACACACATATGCACACATGCACACACACACACACTTGTGCGCACACACACATATGCACACATGCACACACACACACACTTGTGCGCGCACACACATATGCACACATGCACACACACACACACTTGTGCGCACACACACATATGCACACATGCACACACACACACACACTTGTGCGCACACACACATATGCACACATGCACACACACACACACACACTTGTGCGCACACACACATATGCACAAATGCACACACACACACACTTGTGCGCACACACACATATGCACACATGCACACACACACACACACTTGTGCGCACACACACATATGCACACATGCACACACACACACACACTTGTGCGCACACACACATATGCACACATGCACACACACACACACACTTGTGCGCACACACACATATGCACACATGCACACACACACACACTTGTGCGCACACACACATATGCACACATGCACACACACACACACACTTGTGCGCACACACACATATGCACACATGCACACACACACACACTTGTGCGCGCACACACATATGCACACATGCACACACACACACACTTGTGCGCGCACACACATAATGCCGACCCACCCTGTTTCACTCTCGATGGTGCGTGTGAGAGCTCCTCCTTCTTCACCCTCCCCCCTCAACCCCCCTCAACCCCCCTACCCCTCCCTCCCCCGTCCATCTGATCCAGTCAACGGTGAGGGGCGCATAGCAGCAGCTGACGTGGCAGGTAGGCAGCACTCTTGGATCCAGGCAAAGTCATTTCCACTTCAACCTTCACCCCTCCCCTCCCCTCCCCCGTCCATCCGATCCAGTCAACAGTGAGGGGCGCATAGCAGCAGCCGATGTGGCCACGCAGGCAGTAGTGCACTTTTGATCCAGGCATATGTATTCCCACTCTCACGCTTCCCTTCCTCCAACCCCCCTCAACCCACCGGACCCCATTCATCTTATCCAGCCAATGGTGAGGGTCGCCAATCATAGCTGACGTCATAGCCGCAGCTGACGTGGCCAGGCAGGCAGCAGGGCACTCTTTGATCCAGGCAAAGTCATTTCTACGTCACCCTTTCCCCTCCTCAACCCCCCCTCCTCCCCCCTCCTCCCCCCTCTCCCCCCCCCCCCCCCCCCCCCCCCCCCCCCCACCCCCCCTCATTCATCCTATCCAGCGAATGGTGAGGGTCACATAAAAGCAGCTGACGTGGCCAGGCTGGCAGCGGTGCACTCTTTCCTGTGGAGCGAGCAGCAGATAGAGGATATGATCACACTCTTCAGCCAATCACAGATGAGTTCTGGCTTTTGGCTTTTGGCTTTTGAGCCGTCTTAACAGTCATCCTGAGCAACAGATGCAGGACATGGCTCATGCTGTTCAGCCAATCACAGGTGAGTCTTGACCTTTGAATCGAGTCAACTTTCATTCTGTAGAGCGAGGAGCAGATCGAGGATAGTTCACACTCTTCAGCCGATCACAGGTGTTTCCTGGCTTTTGGATTTTGAGCACTCTGTTCCGCCAATCACGGGTGATTTTTTACTTCTGGCTTTTGATTCAACTCAACAGTCATCCTGAGCAACAGATTTCAGACTTTCGTTGTTACGTTGTTCAGTCAATCACACGTGACGTTTGACCTATGAGTCGACTCAAAAGTCATCTGTGAAGAGCAGCAGATTCAGGACATACACTGTTAAGTCAATCACAGGTGCTGTTTTAGCTGCTGTTCAATGAGAACACAAGGGTTTGACGACGTTACAGGTGCAAATTCAGATCTCCTGAATCTGAGAAACATGTTTAAGACGTACTAACAATTGCTCGAACACCGTGATTTCATGGTGTTTATTTGTAGGTGTTCTTCAGCAATACATCACACCTGTGTTTTGTTTGTTGGCTTAGCTCGCATCACATTCCTTGTTCCTCTGTTGTGGCAAGTATCATCAGTGGGTCACCCAGATCACATCACGTATGATTTCTTCTACCGTACTTCTGAAATATAACATGAGATGGCTCATTTCCTATCTAGTGCGGCGTCATTTCCTTGCAGGGCAACGGGATGGGAATGCTCGATTTTCGACACGTTTTGTCACAATGTGGACGGCTTTAGATGAGATGGGAATCAATCTATCAGCAGTGTGCAGTAATGATTTTCGCCACTGTCACGGGGGTTTATCACATTCTGCAGTGGCATAAAGGTGCCACTCTGGCAATTGCAAGTGGATGGGCACCCTTCTTGGCATAATTCACATAGTCGGCGCGATTGGGATGTACAGCCAATCCTGTAGGGTCTTAAATCCAGGGGCGTACTGTACATGGGATTAAATGGTACTACCTACAACCAAGTTGTACGATTGGAAGCTTGGCAGTCAGCAAGAGGGCGTTTCCAACTGTGTCAACGGCATTGTAAGGACAGGTCCTCAGGACGGGATTGATCGCATTGATGTAGTAGTGGAAGTAATCCGATTGGTTGTAACCCTATCAGAGTGTGTTCCTACTGCCTCTTATCAGGTGAGCCTTTTGGCAAACTCAGTCCTTGGAGCTGATTTCGTTATTAACACATTTCTTCGGACTTCAAAGAGCCAGTGACGCTATATGAACCCCAATGCCCTAAATATAGATCTCAGTATTTGTCTACCACTAGGTAGTCGTGATACGATTACTGCTACTCTTCGTTGGCTGGGTGATTGGTCTTCGTTCTGCATTTGATCATAAGTGATCATTGTCATTCGTCCTAGCTGGAACCAATGGTGCATCTCGTTACTTTGCATGCGTGTCTGTACGCGCGCGCGCGCTGTCAAGAACGGAAATGATGATTTCACTAAGGTTGGTTGGGGTACATAAACCTAACCCTAACTGTTGTACCCCTAATGACACTCATCACTAAGACTAAAACATCTGGCACACCCCCATAGCCTAACTGAGGGGTGTCAAGCAAAACCAACAACGTACGGTCACAAGACCAGTCACAAAGCAACAAAGGCTCAGGGTGGATCACAATGTCACCACACACTCTGAGCACAAGCTTAAGAGCCACAAGGCCAGTTCAAGAGTTCACATAGGTATATATAAAGCGTACAAACAAAGCAAGCAGAGAACTCAAGACTACGCAAGGCGAGAACCTGTGTCAACGAGACCTCACTGCACACAACACCTCTGGTGGTCACAAGGCGGAAGGGCCTTGGGTGAAGATGTAAGCAGTGTTGGCCTCGGACTCCACAAAGTCGAAGCGAGCCTGTCCACGCCTCTGAACCTCTCGTAGAAGAAAGTACCTGAAATTGATGTGCTTCACTCTGCTCTCCAGTCGCGGCTCTCGACAGAGGAGAATCGACGCCTTGTTGTCAGTGAACAAGGTTGGTGCAGAGCTCGGCCGCTCACCAAGGTCGGTGAGCAAGAAAGTCAACCAACGCAGCTCCTCTGCAGCCATGGCTCCAGCGTAGATCTCAGCCTCAGCAGTAGAGGTCGGGACCGAGGAGGAACGCGTGGACCTCAACGAAACAGCTCCGAGGCCCAGGCTGAAGCAATACCCCTGAGTAGACCTGTGAGTCTCGGCGTCGTCAGCGTAAGAAGAGTCACATTGACCAATAAGTACGAAAGACTGTCTCCCTCCAAGAACCAGCCCCACGCCTAATGTCATCGCTAGGTACTTCGCCACCCTCACAGCAGCTGTCTAGTGAACTGGACGGTGTCTCCCTGGCGCAACAAAGCGAGCAAGGATGCTGAGAGGGAAGGCGAGGTCCGGGCGAGTACAAGTCATCAGGTACATGAGGCTGTCAAACTACTGAACGAGAAATTAATGCGCTATGAAAGAGTTGGGTACATGTACTAACCCTAATTAGGTTGTACCCCGTATGGGCACAAAGTAAGCATGCAAGAGTAAGCATGCAGGTATATATAGAACAATTTGCTAGGGTATGATCACTGTACATGCGCTATGAAAGAGTTGGGCACAAAGTAAGCACTATAGCATTCTGACACACCCCCATAGGCAAAGTGGGGGAGAACAAGTGGACACAAGACCAATCAAGAAAGGCAAAGCAAGCTCAGGGTGGATCACGAAGTCACCACACATTCCGAGCACAAGAAAATGGCCACAAGGTCAGTTCACATGCAGAGCTATATAAAAGAGAACAAACAGTACAGTGATCATACCCTAGCAAGAGTAAGCATGCAGGTATATATATAGATCACAGTACAAGCAAAGTCACGCAGTGAGCAAGTGAGGCAAAGTAGGCACAAGCCCTAAAACAGTAGAGAAGCGCTGATGATCACCAGACTGAAGTGCCTTGGTGAATATATCTGCAGTGTTGGCCCTAGTGGCCACGCAAGCAAGACGAAGCTGACCACGCTGCGGCAACTCTCGAGCAAGGAAGTAACGCAGAGCGATGTGCTTCGTTCTGTGCTCCAGTCTGTGCTCCTGACACAAGGCAATCATGGCCTTGTTGTCTACGTACAGAACTGGAGAAGAACGAGGCCGCTCTCCCAAGTCGGTCAGCAGGTAGGTGAGCCAGCGTAACTCCTGTGCAGCCATGGCCCCTGCGTAGATCTCAGCCTCACAACTGGAACTGAGAACAGAAGCCGAGCGGGTAGACCTGGGGAGTGGGTCTACCTGAGACACACCTGAGGGAGCAGGACCCTGAGGGGGGAGGGGGTCTACCGGAGGGGGACCTGGAACAAGGAAGAACGGCGGGGGGGCGAGAGGGGCAGAGCGGTAGGGGAAGAGACGGTAAAAGAGAACCGACTAGTCAAACGCGACGTCCTGAGAGGGGAGGACATGGCGCGAGATGGGGTGGTGAAACTGCCAGCCAGGCGTGTCAGGTGGAAAGCCAAGGAAGACGCAGGGAATAGTGCGGGAGGAGAGCTTGTCCGCGGAAGTGTCGCGAACAAAGGCACGAGAACCCCAGACCCGGAACACCGACGCATCGCCAACCTCCCCTGTCCAACGCAGTGTGGGCGAGGTCTCCGGTAAGGAGACACGGGGCCAGAGGTTGAGCTGATGTGCAGCATACTGGACCGCAAACGGCCACAGAAAATGGGGAGCGGCCGCATGGATCATGGAGGTACGAGCGACCTCCATGACTAAGCCAATGCGGCGCTCAGCAATCCCATTTTGCAGAGGGGAGTCCGGAAGCGTGAACGACTGGAGAATGCCCTCCCCACGACAAAAGTCCCGCAAGAGGTTGGAGGAGAACTCACCACCTCTGTCAGAGTGCTGACGCAGGACAGGAAGGTCCTCACGGAACCACTTGCGGAGCTGGAGACGGACTGCGCGGATCCAAGGATCAAGACATCAGGGACCTCACCCTTGCTGCGCAAGGGGAAGACCATGGTATAACGCGTGTAGTCGTCAACAACCAGCAGGAAGTAGCGCTCGCGGTCCTGTCCACTGACGCGGGCTGAGCCCCACACGTCCATGTGGAGAGTCTGCAGGGGAGCAGTCGTCGGGAGACACGAGGAGGAGTGAGGAGCGGCGCGCTGCCGCCCCTCGACGCAAGGAAGGCAGGGCGAGGCAGGCGAGGGCGGGAGGGGAGGCAGAGACCTGGGAAGACCAGAAACAAGGAGGCGGGAGTGCATGCCACAAAGGCGTTGCAGGGAGGGGTGACCAAGGCGGGGGTGCCAAAGGAGAGTCTGGTGCGACGAGATGCGACACGAGCAGGGGGCTGCTACCTGACCTGACGCGGACACCTGAGTAGACGCAGCTACCTGAGGAGGCTCAGTAGTCAGTGTGTACAGACTCGACCCAGGTCGACGGGTGAACGTGGCCAGGTGACGGCCCGTCCGTGTACATGTGCAAGTCGACACACGCTGACCTCCAGGAGTGGTGGTAGTGACCATCGCATCCTGAAGGGCAGCGGTACTCACCAAGTTCGTAGAGAACAAGGGGAGGTGAAGACCTGAGAGTGAGCCAGACGGAACCGCCGGAAACAGGAGAACAGTGGAAGAACGGGCAAGAACTGGGCCCCCCGAGGGGTCAGCCAGTCTGACCGGAACATGGGCAGGGAGTGGAGTGAGGGCGGTACTGTATAACACCTAGAGCAGCAGCCTCTATACCTGGGTAGGGCGGCACAGACAGGTAACAGTCACCCTCAACACTAACAGACAAGGCATACATAGCAGCAAGGATAGCATCATAGTCAAGAGCAAAGATATCAACTCCAGACCTAAGTAGCTCTGCCCAGCGGGGGCGCTCAGCCTCGTCACCAAACTCTGCGTGCCAAGCGTCGTCTAGGCGAGAGAAGCAGTGGTGCTGAGTGTGAGGCTTCCCGCATGTCTGACCCGCACGGTCACCCGTGCGAATGACATACGGGCAGCTAACACTACCCCCAGACGCCCCACGCTGAGCAAACCACTCACGAAGCCGCTGGGGCGAAGGGGTCTCGCTCCGACGCTGCTGCTGCTGCTGCCTCTGGCCACCGCCAGAACCTCCCCTCGGAACAGCTCCAACAAGACTGCCACCACTCCCACTGCCGCCACTACCGCCACCCCCACCGCTGCTACCACCGCCGCCACCAAAGCCCCCACTCCCGCCACCACTCCCACCGCTGCCACCACCTCCGCTACCTCCACCACCTCCACTGTCGCCCCCACTACTACCCCCGCTGCCACCGCCACCACCCCTGCCACCCTTGTCCTTGTTGCTGCGGCACTTCCCACAAACAGCAGAAGCAGCCCCGACATTCGCAGCACCAAGGATGTCAACAGCAGCAGCAGAGGCGTAGGAGGGGGCAAGGGGGGAGGAGGAACACCCCTCAAAGAAGGGCGTGCGAGGAGTGCCATGAGCGGCACCTACAACGACTACACTAGTCTCAGCTGCAAGGAGGTGCTGCTCGAGCAGGTCAACAGTGAGGGCTGTGGGGTCAAGTGCGAGAAAGTGGTCCCTGACAGCGCGAAGAGAGTCAGGGAGGCGGGTGACTATGAAGTAGAGAGTGATGTACATCGGGGGCGGGTTCTTGTCAAGGAACTCTGCTGGAAGGGCAGCGCGGTAGTGAGCGTTGCTAGTGCGAAGGTGGGAAACGAGGTCATCTACCATGGCAAAGGCGGACAGCTCGTGGAACAGGTAGGGCAGTAGAAGACGGCCTAGAGCAGTAGTGGCAGGGGAGGAGTAGCGGGTGAATACAGCGTCGTACAGTTCTTTAGCAGTCTTTTGCTGTCCGAAGTGAGTGCGTTTGGCTAACGACAGGTGGTTGCGAACGGCTAAGCGAGCAGCAGCGTCACGGGTAAGCCACTGTGAGTGAGTCGCACTGTCAGCTGTGGCGGGAGGGGCGAGAGAGGCTCCAGACGTGTGGTCAAACAACGAAACGCTGTCTCTAGAATCGCTCAGTAGGTACAGCTGTAAGTCGTCGAGCCACGTATTGAACTGGATTGGACGGCCCTCATGATCGAACGTGGGTACACTGAGAGAAGCCATAGCGGGCAGAACAGGGTGTCGCGAGCACGAGTGAAGTGCACAGGGCAGAGCAGGGCAGCGCAGGGCTAGGGCGGCCAGCAGAAAGGGCGGCGAGCGGGCTGCCAGAGGGCGGCAAGCGGGCTGTAAGGGGCGGCGAGCGGGCCGCAAGGGGCAGCGAGCGGGCTGCAAGGGGCGGCTAGCGGGCCGCAAGGGGCGGCGAGCGGGCTGCAGGGGGGCGGCGAGCGGGCCGCATGGGGCGGCGAGCGGGCCGCAAGGGGCGGCGACTGGGCTGCAAGGGGCGGCGAGCGGGCCTCAAGGGGCAGCGAGTGGGCTGCAAGGGGCGGCGCGCGGGCCGCAAGAGGGCGGCGAGCAGGCTGCAAGGGCGGCGCGCGGGCTGCAAGCGAGCAGCGAGCGGGCTGCAGGGGCGGTGCGCGGGCCGCAAGCGAGCAGCGAGCGGGCTGCAAAGGCGGCGCGCGGGCCGCTAGCGGGCTGCAGGGGCGGCGCGACGGGCTGCTAGGGGCGGCGCGCGGGCTGCAGGGGCGGCGCGCTAGTTGCAGGTGCGGCGAGCGTGCTGCAGGGGCGGCTTGCAGGCTGCTAAAGGCGGTGCGCGGGCTGCAAAGGGCGGCGCGACGGGCAAGCAGGGTGGCGCGCTAGGTAGGGCAGTTAGTGGGGCAGTGCTGTGGTGGGCCCTAAAAAAAAAACCGGTCCTAAGGAAGGACCTGCTCTGAAACCATGTCAAACTACTGAATGAGAAACGAATGAACTATGAAAGAGTTGAGAACAAGTACTAATCCTAATTGGGTTGTACCCCTTATAGGCTACCCCACTATAGCCTACACAAAGTAAGCACTATAACCTTCTGACAGAGGCAGCCCACAAGCTCTGTATAGGGACCACTAGGCTCAAACAACTCGTTAGGAAAGGGTCCAGTGAGTCTGTGGTCAACAGCAAAAGGTGTGCGCTATACTATGGAGTGCTGAAGCTCGAACGGCTGAAAGAGCTGCTGCACCATATGTGACTGTGAGAGTGTAATGGTGCGAGCGGCTCGGTCCCTGGTGATCTGCAGGCCAAGGTAGTGGCGCAGCTCACCAAGGTCAGTGCATGTGTATCTCTTCTGCAGTTCGTGCTTCAAGCCAGCCAAAGCAACCCTGTCAGCAGTGGCGAAAACCAGGTCGTCGACGTAGACTAGTACAAAGAACGGTTTGGAGCCACGACGAACAAACAGCGACGGGTCGGCAGAAGACGGCTGGAAACCGAGGTCAGACAGGGTAGAACAAAGGGTGTCGTGCCTATCCCAAGGAGCCTGACGAAGACCGTAGACCAATCGCCTCAGCCTCCACTGGGTCCCATGAGGGAAAGTGCCAGTGAAGGCAGAGGGACGACGCAACCAGACCTCCTCGTGTAGGCTACCCTTGTTAGAGACTAAGGACGGAGTCTATGAAGATTAAGGGCCGAAATATCTTAAAATCGTCAACTATAATTCAGGACAGAAAGTTCGTCGTCACAAGAAACGTCGTCAACGATTAACGCACATTTAGAATTCTCTCAAACTCGAGTATGTTGTAGCCCTTGACTGTGGCTATCTTTCTCAATTTGAATAGTATCAAAATATGCAGTATAACTCGAGTTATGAACTTCGGCGCACTAGGGGGTATGCTGCCATAGAAAACGTAACTCAATCACAATTATCTCACAAGTTCACACAAGAAAGTTAGAGTAGCAATTGAACCAGGTAGGAGGGGATGAGGAGGAAGAGAGGGAAGGTCCCAAGGGAGTCCCCAACCAAGGAAACCCCGTACCACACAATTCCCCTCTCTATAGGCACCCCAACTTTGACATTTGTCACTTTCCCAACTCATGCCATCCACCTCACCCAACTTGGCCACACTTGCCAACCTGGCTTGGCTTCTCCCAACCACTTTGCATCATCTACAGTGATGGTGATGAATTTCCCGACCCCCAAAAGTCTGTACCCCATATTGAGTCAACCCGCAAATTCCTATAGTCGCCGCATCTCAATCAAAACTTCGAACGATCATATCTTTCTCGTTCTTGCTTTGATCGCAGCGATTCTCGGTTCGTCGGGAAGCTCTTGAGCAGAGGAGTCACTTCAGATATCTGCTCAAGCCAAATATCATTCACACACACTCAGAAAATCCAAACAACACCAAATACAAATTCTTGCACACGCTCACACCACGCATGCAACACACGAACATATGATGGGAGGCAGACATACGTGAATGCAAATGATAGCATCACATAACAACCCTGAAGGAAGGCATTGGAGAAGTTGAGAGAGTGTAGCTCGTAGTCTCTCTATGCTGCTACGTGCAGTAACACCCGAAGAGTGGTCATCTTCGGGGTAGGCGCGAAGGTCTGAAAGAAGTCATCTCCCTCGCGCTGACTGAAACCTCTAGCCACATAGCACGCCTTGAGGACCGGAGGAGATCCCGGTGGCCGCTTCACCTTGAAGATCCACATGCCATCGACTACGTTCGCCCCAGGGGAAGGAACCTCGTCGACGTAGGTGCTTGTGGATCTGTAGGAGGCCATCTCCGAGTCCATGGCAGCTCTCCACTGAGAGGCCCAAGGCCCTGACACTGCCTCAGCGTAAGTGCAAAGAGTCGGTATGTCAAGGGCGTCGGGGTCTCCCTCAGGGGCGAGCAGCATGGCACAGAGATGAGAGGAAGTGACTGCCAGGAACTCCAGCTCAAACTGCCTGTCCTCTAGGGCGTCACAGCCAAGGGCAGACTCACCCCTAACGGCCAGAGGACTGGTAGGAGGAGAAGCCACGAGACAGGTGGCGTAGTCAAGGCGGCGAGTAGTGGTGAACTCAGTTACAGCGGCAGTAAGGGCAGAGACAGAGGACAGAGAGGCACGAGGGTCCGTAACAAGAAATGCGAGAATACGAGAGAGAACAGGACGGTACGTGCATTAGTAGTCAGTGACAGGAGTAGAGAGGGAACCAGTGAGGGCCGACTCAGGAGGAGAAGGAAGCACAGACAGAGACGAACGAGGCGGACGAGGACGGAACAAGACAGTACGAAGGTCAGTGAGGGGGACAGGGGACGAGGGACGAGGACGAGGAGAGCGAGAAGCCCAAGTGTGAGAAAGAGGAGGGGATAACAGAGGCTGAGAACGGGGGAAAATAGCTGGGGTGGAGTCAGGAGGAGGAAACGTGGGACCGTAGACAGGAGGAGAGGGGGAGGAAGGAGGAGAGGGAGAGGGGAGACCGAGGGTCCGAAGACCAGAAACAGGAGGCGGAGGTGGTGGCTGCTGCTGCTCATACTGCGGCGGCTCCTGCTGCTGCTCCTACTGTGGCGGCTGCTGCTGCTGCTCCTGCTGCTCCTGCCATGGCGGCTGTTGCTGCGGTTGCAGCTGCTGCTGCTCCTGCTGTGGCTGCTGCTGCTCCTCCACCTGATGTAGCTCTACCTGCTGCCGCTCCAACTCCAGCTCCTCTCGCTCCAACTCCAGCTGCTCCTCACGTGCACGGCGAACATGGGCTTGGTGCTGGGTCGGGGGGGGAGGAGTAGTGTTCAGGGCGGTGGTAGTCCCAGGACCACTCTCCAAAGTACCAGTCGCACCACCCCCAGAGCCAGCACCACCAGCAGCAACAAGGCCAGTCCCAGGCTCTCCAGGTCCAGCAGAGGGCGCACCCGCACCCCCAGTCGTAGCACCCCCAGGGACAGCTCGACTAACACCAGCTCCCCGAATTCTAGAACCTCCTGCAGACCCGGGCTCAGCTCCAACTCCAGCACCCCTAGCAACAGAACCTCGTGCAGGCACACTCTCAGCTCCAACACCAACACCTCCAGAGGTAGCACCTCCAGGGTCCGCGCTACGGACACCAGCACCCTCATAGTCTGCAGCAGCCTCCGGAGGAAGTTCTGACGGATGTTGCGGTGACTGTGAGGAGGAGTGCGGAGAAGGGGACGAGACCTAAGGGGCTACCGAGGGGGGGGGGGTTAGCGTGTGACACACCTGACGGGGCTGGACCAGGGGGGGGAGGCTGTACCTGAGGAGCCGCAGGGGGAGTGGGAGTCAGGAAGAGAGGGGGAAGAGGAACCGAGAAACCTCGACAGGGGAACCGGGTGTAGTAGGGGACTGACTCATCAAAACGGACGTCACGCGAGTCAAAGAACCGGTGAAGGGGAGGGTGGTAAAAGGTGAAGTCAGACGAGTCCTCGGGGAAACCAAGGAAGACACAGGGAATGGCGCGAGGCGAGATCTTGTCTGCGGAGGTGTCGCGAACATGTGCCAAGCAGCCCCAGACACGAAAGCGCGACGCATCACCAGGGGACCCGGTCCAAAGACTGGTCGGTGAAGCCCCTGGCCGAGAGACACGTGGCCAGAGGTTCAATTGGTGAGCGGCGTACCGAACCGCGTAGGGCCACAGAAAATGGGGCGCACGGGCGTGAATCATGGAGGTGCGTGCGATATCCATGACCAAGCCCATGTGGCGCTCAACAACCCTATTTTTCTGTGGGGACTCTGGAAGCGTCCAGGACTGACGGATGCCCTGTTCGCGACAGAATCCGGCGAGAAAGCCGGAGCGAAACTCACCCCCACGATCGGAGTGAAGACAACTGACACGATGGCCACGAGTGCCCTTAGTGGTGAGTAACCAGTGGATCAGCGTAGAAGTCACGTCGGACTTCTTTGCCAGAGGAAACACGGTGGTGTAGCGAGAGTAGTCGTCAACGACTACCAAAAAGAAACTCTCTCGCTCAGGGCCAAGGCGAGAGGCAGGGCCCCAGACGTCCAAGTGGAGAGTCTTAAAGGGCTCGGTGGTCGGACAAAGGGAGGAGGAGTGAGCGGTGGCGCGCAGCTGACCCTCGACGCAAGGGGCGCAAGGTGGTGCAAGCGAAGGCGACAGCGACGGCAAGACTCGCAGGAGGCCTAAGACGAGACGCTGACTAGACATAGTGCGCAGGCGAGGAATGGACGGGTGACCAAGGCGGCGGTGGTACAGAATAGTGGGGTGGGCAAGAGACCGACACGAACAAGACGCAGCAACCGGACTAAACGCAGGAACCGGACCAGACACAGCTACCTGGTGGGAGGCAGCAACCTGGTGAGACGCGGGGACCTGACGGGGGGCAGTGACAGGGGTCGGAGGTAGCTGCTGTTGCTGCCTCTCTCGGGGGCCAGTGTGAAGTGTGTAGAGACCATAGCCCGGCTCAGCATGAAAGGTGGCCAGGGGCGCGTACGTGTCACCGTCTACACAGGTCGTAGAGTCCCCAAAAGGCTCAAACCAAACACTCACGTGACTACCCACGAGTGGCCTCACACCCACCAAGTTCCTAGAGAACGAGGGGACGTGAAAGCCAATCAGGAAACCCGAGGGAACACCCGGGCACGGAAGCGTAGTAGTGTAGCGAGCAGGGACTGGTCCCGAAGTGGGATCAGCCAGTGCTACAGAGACCGGCGCAGGAAGCGGAGTAAGCATCGTGTGGTCGCGGAAGAAACAATGCAAAGCTCTGGAATCCAGAGTTAAAGACACCGAAGTGTCCTCCGGAGCAGCTCCTAGACTAGTGTCTACACAAGTACCTACGCTAGCATCAGGCACCTCAGCAACACTAGCACCTAAGCTAACAGCACTCGAGTAAACAGAGTCAGAAGCACTAGAGTAAAAAACAACATACATAGCATGAGGATTTCCTAAGAGATCAAGCAACTGAGAAGCCGACATGCCCCACAGAGCGGGGCCATATGTCTGAACAAGCTGAAGCCAGTCAGGGGCAGGGCCGCCAACGCTGTAGGCCGTACGATGTGTGTCAGTGAGCTGAGCAAAGCACTGACCCGGTGAGTGGGTGCGGCCACAGGGGAGGCCTTGGCGAGCACCTGTCTAAACGAGATAGGTGCAGGGAGGGTGGACGGCACCACGCGACGGCTGACGCGGTCCTGACCCCTGCCCCGGAGTCCGCTGCTGCCGCTGCTGATGCTGTGACTACTGCGAGAGGAGTCTGCCACTCCAACACATGCAGCTAGTGAACCAGCAGGTGCCTGACGAACCCGAGCGTCACCTCCACCAGCTGCAGCAGGGGAGTCACTAGCCGCTGCACGAGTGGCTCCTCCAACCTCTGTACTCCCGCCACCACTGCTCACCACGCCACCTCTGCCGCCTCCGCCGCCTCCGCCCGCACCCTGAACGCCCCTCCTGCCACTCCTACCCCTAGACCGCGAAGAAGTCGTAACAGCAGATGCGGTCACGTCAGTAGCGGCAGTGGCGAGGGAGGCAGTAAAGGTGGGCAGCTGAGGGACAGTGCACCCGTTAAACAGTGGAGGGGGCACAACACCAGAGGCGGAGGCTACCGATCGGAGGTTGCTCTCGACGTCCTTGAGGGCAGACTCAAGGACCTCGATAGTGAGCTCACTAGGGTGCTTCAGAAGAAGCGCGTCACGAACCGAGGCAAGGCGGCCAGGGAGGCTAGTGGCGATGAAATATATATTAATCGCCATAGGGGGAGGGAGCAGTGCAAGCTGTGCATCAGTGCAGGCAGCGCGGTAGCTAGAATCGAGCGAGCGCAGGTGAGCGATCAAGTCAGCAGAGCGCTCAAACGAGGCGAGGTCAGGAAACAGGAACGGGAGAAACAGGCGACCAAGAGAGACACTGGTGGGAGTAGCATAGCGGGCCTTGATCGCAGTCAGGAACTCACTAGCCGTGCGAACCTGAGTGAAGTGGGCCTCCTCAGACTCAGGGAGGAGGCTGCTGAGGGTGATGCAGGCCGCAGCGTCACGCGACTTCCCCGCTGTTAGTTCAGCGCGCTGGCGAGCATAATGGTCTCTGTCTGCACTGCTTGGGTCAGCGCCTAAGGGTGCAGGGTCGTCGGTCTTAGGAAGGTCGCCGGAAGCGTGCGCCCACAGAGACTCATCTGCCTGAACCTGACTCTCTAAGGCGGTGCGCACGCAGGAGCCATACCGAGAACTCGAGCGGCCTACCCTCGGTGTCAAAGCGCAGGACCCCAGGGCTCGCCATAGCGGAAGCAAAGAGGTGGGAACTGCTGTTGCCGAAACCCTAAATACTTAGAGCAGCTTAGTAGGTCGTGACTGGCAGAGCTGGAGGCCTAAAGTGCTACGGAACGCAGGGTAGCGCGTGACACGGCGGGACTAGAAGGCCACGGCGCTACGGGCAGGGGTAGCGCGACGTGACGAGACGGGCAGCGCGACGCGACCGGACTAGACGGGCAGGCACAACGCGGCGGGACGGGACGGGCAGCGCGACGCGGACGGACAGCGCGACGCGGCGGGACGGGACGGGACGGACGTCGCGACGCGGCAGGACGGTCAGGCGCGGCGCATGCGACGGGACGGGACGGACGCGACGCGACGGGACAGCAGGGGCGACTGGACAGCAGGGGCGACGGGACAGCAGGGGCGACGGGACAGCAGAGGCGATGGGACTGTTAGAGACTGAGGTCGGAGTCTATGAAGATTAAGGGCCGAAATATCTCAAAATTGTTATGTGATGCTATCATTTGCATTCACGTCTGTCTGCCTCCCATCATATGTTCGTGCATTGCACGCGTGGTGTGTGCAAGAATCTGTGTTTTGTGTGGTTTGGATTTTATGAGTGTGTGTGATGCTATTTGGCTTGAGCAGATATCTGAAGTGACTCCTCAGCTTGAGAGCTTCCCGACGAACCGAGAATCGCCGCGATCGAAGCAAGAACAAGAAATATATGATCGTTCGAAGTTTTTTTTTATTGTGATGCAGCGACTATGGGAATTTGCGGGTTGACTCAATATGGGGTACAGACTTTTGGGGGTTGGGAAATTCGTCACCATCACTGTAGATGATGCCAAGTGGTTGGGAGAAGCCAAACCAGGTTGGCAAGTGTAGCCAAGTTGGGTGAGGTGGATGGCATGAGTTGGGAAAGTGACAAATGTCAAAGTTGGGGTGCCTATAGAGAAGAGAATTGTGTGGTATGGGGTTTCCTTGGTTGGGGACTCCCTTGGGACCCCATATTGATGTGCCCAGCCCGAACCGCGCCGCCCTGCAGAGCCGCACTGCCCTGCTGCTGCTACTCCTGCTGCTACTGCTGCTACTGGTGCTACTGCTGCTGCTGCCGCTGCTGTTGCTGCTGCTGCTACTGCTGCTACTATGGCTACCTTCTCGGTTCTTAGCTTTGATGCGGAGGGTCGCGCAATTAACTTCGATGTTTGGCTCGATGATCTCCAGCTGTACCTGTAGAGCGAGGCTAGGGATTGCATTCCACTGTTCGCACATACGTCCGGATCCCTCTTAGCCTCAGCTGACACACCAGTAGCGGATCATTCGAAGTGGCTCATTCATGACGCTACTGCCCGCCTTGTTGTCTGCAACCACCTTCCGGTAGCTGAGAGGGCACATTTTAGCCAGCAAAAGATAGCCAAAGCCCTCTACGACGTCGTTATCGCTCGTTACTCCTCCCCAGCTACTGCAGCCCTAGGCCGTCTCATGTTGCCGTACCTCTTTCCTGAGCTAGCTGATTTCCACACTGTTTCTGACCTCATGATCCACCTTCGCTCTAGTGAGACTCGCTACCGCGCCGCTCTCAAGCCGACCTTTCTCGCTGCGACCCCCCCCCCCCCCCCCTCCACTGTATATCAACCTGTACTTCCTCGTCACACGCCTCCCTGACTCCCTCTATACTGCCAGGGACCACTTTCTTGCCCTTGACCCCATTGAGCTCACGCTTGCCTCGCTGGAGAAGTCCCTTCTCGAGGCTGAGACCAATACTATCGCTGTCGCTGCCTCTCGCGGCACTCCCCGCTCCCCCTTCTTTGAAGGGTGTGCTCCCTCCCCTCTCCTTCCTTCAGTTGCTACTGCTACTTCTGTCGACCTCCTTGGTGCTGAGGAAGTTGGCGATGCGTCTGCTCATAGTGGGAGGTGCCACAACAGTAAGGGCAAAAGGGGTAAGGGGGTTGGTGGCGGCACTAGCGGTGGTGGTGGTGGGGGTGGTGGTGGCGGGGGTGGAGGCGGTGGGGGTGGCTCTGGAGGTGGAGGCAGTGGAGGCGGACGGGGTGGTGGAGGCAACGGAGGTGGAGGAGGCAGCGGAGGTGGTGGAGGCAGCTGAGGTGGTGGAGGCAGCGGGGGCGGTGGAGGAGGTCGTGGTGGAGCTGGCATAGGTGGAGGCCATGGCGGTTCCGCCCGTGGCGGTGGAGGCTATGGGAGTGGACAGCAGATGCCGCGCCTCCCGAACAATCCCACCCCTCAGCAACTTCATGAGTGGGTTCTCCAGCGTGGTTCCTCTGGGGGCTCTGGTCGCTGCCCGTACGTCAGGCGCACAGGGCCCAAGAAGGGTCATACCTGCGGGAAGGCGCACACTGAGTATCGTTGTTTTGGCTGTCTCGAGGATGCCTGGGTGGATGATTATGGTGATGAGCTGGAGGTCCCCAACGGGCAGAAACTGCAGGGGATGGGAGTAGATGTATATGCTCTAGAATTTGTAAAGATCAATGCTGCCATCTATGCTATGTATGCGACTGGGCTTAGTGCTAAGCGTGCGTATTACTCGTATGTACCTTGCGATGCTGGTGTCGATGCTGCTGCTCCAGGTACTAGTGAGTCTACTGCAGCTCCAGGTGGTAGTGCGTCTGCTGTCACAGGTGCTAGTGAGTCTGCTGCAGCTCTAGGTGCTAGTGCGCCTGCTGTCACAGGTGCTAGTGAGTTTGCTGCCTCCGCTGAGGCCCTGCACAATTTCACACTTGACTCAGGCGGGTCTCGTTGCTTCTTTCATGATTGCACCACACTCACACCGGTAGCTGCACCTGTTCCAGTCTCACTGGCTGACCCCTCTAGGGGCCCAGATATTGCACGAGCCTCCACTGTCCTCCCGTGTCCAGCAGTCCCCTACGGTTCTCTGTCAGGTCTCCACCTCCCCTCGTTCTCAACGAACTTGGTGAGCAACGCCGCTCTTCAGGATGTCTGGGTTGATACCTTTACTCCTGGAGGGCAGCGTGTGGCGATCTGTACGTGCTCTCGGACTGGCCGTCACCTTGCTAAGTTCACACGACGGCCTAGGTCCAGTCTGTACACACTGACCACTGCGCCTGTACAAGTGGCTGAGTCAGGTCGGTGTTGTGCCAAATCACTATAGTGGCGCGGTCATCGCACTCCCATTCAGCCTACAAGCCTGCTCAGCTTCTGGAATTTTGTGGGGGGGTGCTTCAACATTTGTTCTTTAAACCCTCATAGTTTCAGAAGTTTTGAAGCAGTTTACAAGGCATGGCAACATTTTTAGTTTCAAGACATATGGCATCCCGGAAGTGAGTGTTGCTCTTTTTTTGTAACACCCAAGTTCACCATTTCGGCTGCTGACTCATCTACCAAGCTCTGATTGGTCTGAAAATCGGTGTGGCAGTCTTTTGCCATGTTGCTCAGGTGGTCACAGAGTTTGAGGACAACCCAGCATTGGAGCAGCACGTGACAGCTGTCGAAAGTTACTGTTCCGTAGTCATGGTGCATTGTTGGACGCATTTCCCTTGCCACCCTTTCATTGTTGTCATGCCAATGGTGCAGGGACAGAGAATGAGACAAGAATTACAGGTATTCAATTGGGACTCTACCACCCTCCTTTTGAGAAGTGTGGTCTTCATGGAAGCAGCTTGCAAGAGGGTGCAAGTGGGAAGACAAGCTGACTCATGGTTGGCTTGACTCACTATTGGTAGCATTGAGTACAGCTCTGAACATCCAAGTGTGGTTGGCTTTGATGACCTAGCTAGGACGTTTCCCATCCTTCTCTAGCCTTTCTCCCCTAGGACTCAACCTTCTCTGAGTTCCCAGGATGGTCCCAACCCCTTAAGAGTCCCCTAGGCAATGTTGTACTTACCTCTTCCTTACATCAATGAAACTACACGTTTTCGGCCGAGCTTACGTTTTCAATCCGTGCGTAGCGCATACACCTTTGATAAAAGCAAGCAATATATCGATGGAAGGCAAACACCTGAAGCTAACTTCTGTCCAAGTTCCAGCCTCGTATAATATCGGAGCTGATCGTGACGGCTTTTTGAACAGAGGCGGTTTGAAGTCATCAGATCCTGCTTAGGCGGTTTCATGGGCATCCGCGACCCCTAAGTGGACTCTAGACTATAACAGTCGGGTGTCTGCGTCTGGTTAGCTTGCAACGTCTTGCTTGTGTCGGGTACTCTCTCACCAGACTCTCCTCTGGCACCACCGCCTAGGTCAACCCTCGCTGCCGCGTCTCCGCAGCATGCACTCCCGTCTCCTTGTCTCTGGCCTTCCCCGGTCCCTGCCCTCCCTCGCGCTCGCCTGCTCCGCCGTGCCTTTCCTGCGTCGAGAGGCAGCAGCGCATCGCCCTTCACTCCTCTGAGTTTCCTCCAACCACTGCTCCTCTGCAGACTCTCCACATGGACGTGTGGGGCCCGGCCCCCGTCAGTGGAACGGACCAGGAGCGCTACTTCCTGCTAATGGTTGATGACTACACACGCTACACCACTGTCTTCCCCTTGTGGCACAAGGCAGACGGCAGTGGTGTTTTGATCCCCTGGATCCGTGCTTCTCGTCACCAGCTGCGCGAGCGGTTTCGGCGGGACTTGCCAGTCCTGCGTCCCCATTTTCTGTGGCCGTTTGCGGTCCGATAAGCTGCGCATCAGCTCAACCTCTGGCCCCGTGTCTCTGAGCCAGAGACCTCGCCCACACTCCGGTGGACGGGGAAGATTGGTGATGCGTCGGTGTTTCAGATCTGGGGTGCGCTCTCCCTTGTTCGTGATGCCAAAGCGAGCAAGCTCTCCTCTCGAACTCTCCCCGCCGACGCCCCCCACCGACGCCCCGCCGTGGCAATTCTACCACCCGCATTCGCATCGAGTCTTCTCCTCCCAGGACGTCATCTTTGACGAGTCTGTCTATTTATACAGGCTACACCCGCACGCGTCCCACCCAGACCCCCTAGCGCCTCTCTTCTTAGTACCAATCCCCCCCTCGGTAGACCCCCCCCTCCCATAGGGTCCTGCTCCCTCAGGTGTGTCTCAGGTAGACCCATCCCCCTTGGATGAGCCTGTGGAGATATCTTCTGACTCCTCTGGCCCAGCTGAGGGGGGTGACCCCGCCGCAGACGACACGGAGACCACTCGCCGCTCTCTTCGCTTGGAGACCCTCCTTGGTTTTCCACCGAGGCCGTCTTCGCCGCCTCAGCATCCTGCTGCTGTGGAATCTGGAGCTGCTGCTGGTGGTGACACTGGGGGTGAGGGTTCTGGGGGTGCTGAGACAGAGGGTGAGGGTTCTGGGGGTGCTGACTCTGGGGGTGCTGCGAGTCCTAGTGGCGGTGGAGCTAAGGGTGACCCGGCTGGAGGTCCTGGAGCTGGGCAGCCACAGCAGCATGGTCTACTCGAGACGCTCTCGCCGCAGCAGATCCGTGCATGGATCATTCGGCGAGGCAATCCTAGTGATGGAGGGTACGGTGCTGCTGGTAGCGGAGCTGCTAGTCCTGGAGGTACTGCTGGTGCTGGAGGTGCTGGAGGTACTACTAGAGGTACTGCTGGTGCTGGAGGTGCTAGAGGTACTGTTGGAGGTGCTAGAGGTGCTGCTGGTGCTGGAGGTGCTGGAGCTGCTAGTCCTAGCAGTACTGCTGGTACTGGAGGTACTGGAGGTACTGCTAGAGGTGCTGGAGGTGCTGCTGGTGCTGGAGGTGCTGGAGCTGCTGGTGTTGGTGGTGCTGGAGGTGCTGGTGGTGCTGGAGGTACTGGAGTTGCTGGTGGTGGAGGTGCTGCTGGTACTGGAGCTGCTGGTGCTGTCGGTGCTGGAGCTGCTGGTGCTGGAGCTACTGCTGGTGCTGGAGGTACTGGAGCTGCTGGTGCTGGAGGTGCTGGAGGTGCTGGAGCTGCTACTGCTGGAGGTGCTGGACTTGTTGGTGCGCTTCGCCACCTTCTCGGTCTTCCCCCAGCTGCTACTGAGTTCCCTGTCACTGGTACTAATCCTCCGTTAATTTTCCCACCGGAAGACCAGTCTCTGCCACAGCTACTGCCTCACTCCCCACTGCCTGCTCCTGCTCCTTACACTAGGTGACATAGTTCCTGACCGAGCGTCAAGAGCCTGAGACTCGTGCTTCCACTCCTGAGTGTCGAGAGACTGAAACTAGAGCTTATGTTCCTGCTCGTGTTCGTCGTGTGCGTCGTCCTCGTGCTCCAATTTTCCTAGGCACTTACGATATGACACTCCGTCCTTCCTCTCTTCCACAGCCTGTTGTCCTACCGTCACCTCCTGCGTCTTCTCTTCCTGACGTTGCTGACCCTCCTTTTGACCTTACTCGTGCTTCCAGTCCGACTGTCACTCGCTTTCTTGCTACAGTTGTGACGGAACCTACGTTCTCGTCTCCTGCTGCGTCTGCCTTAGTTGCTAAGCTAGTTGAATTTGCTGCTGCGTACCGCCTAGACTACCTTGCGAGTCTTGTTTCGGACCCTGACCCTGCCTGACCTCCGTCCGTCGGGGTGAGGTTGCCCTTGGCTGTGACGTTCTTGAGGACAGGCAGGAGGAGCTGGAGTGCCTTGCGGCCGCTGTACCTCATCTCGCTACCATGCTGCTTACCCCTGAGGGAGACCCGGATGCACTTGACATCCCCACCCCGCGCTCTTACAGAGAGGCGATCTCGGGTGAGTACTCCTCTCAGTGGCAGACAACCATGGACGCAGAGATGGCTTCCTGGAAATCCACAGGCACCTACGTTGACGAGGTCCCCCCACTTGGGACGAACATCGTCAGTGGCATGTGGATTATCAGGGTGAAGCGGCCGCCGGGTTCTCCACCTGCCTTCAAGGCACGTTATGTTGCTCGTGGCTTCAGTCAGCGTGAGGTAGTCGACTTCTTTCAGACCTTCTCCCCCACCCCGAAGATGACCACTCTTCGGGTGTTGCTACACGTTGCAGCTCAGCGGGACTACGAGCTGCACTCCCTCGACTTCTCGACAGCTTTCTTGCAGGTTGCCTTCACGAGGCCATCTGGCTGCGCCGTCCACCTGGCTTCACTGGGTCGTTTCCTGCGGGTACCCAGTGGAGCCTACGGCGGCCAGTGTACGGCCTACGTCAGGCACCTCGCGAGTGGCACGACACACTGAAGACGACACTTGCGGCTCTTGGGTTTGCTCCTTCGACTGCTGACCTGTCGCTGTTTCTGCGCACCGACACTACCTTGCCGCCGTTCTACGTTCTCGTGTACGTCGACGACTTGGTTTTTGCTATTGCTGACATGGAGGCGCTGGCCTTAGTGAAGGCGGAGCTGCAGGAGAGACACACCTGCACTGACCTGGGTGAGCTGCAGAGCTATCTTGGCTTACAGATCACCCGGGACAGAGCACGACGCACCATCACCCTGACTCAGTCACACATGGTGCACCAGGTCCTTCAGCACTTCGGCTTCCAGATCTCCTCGCCACAGCCTACTCCTCTGTCTACCGGCGTCTTCCCTTCCTGTATGCCAATTCGCTGGCGCATCACCACCTCATCCGTGTTTCCTCATTAGCAGTTGTCTACGTTGGATGCCCTTATATGTCTTCACATGGAGACTGAAAATTGTCGTGATTCACCTGTCCACCTCCTTGGTCTGAAATATATTGCTTTTGAAGACCGTGGGGGAACATTCTAGTCACACTTGATGAAGAGTTACTGTGAACACTGTTGATTAAGAGAAATTTGATTACGGTATGTGGTCCCACTGAAAGTGTGAGTTACCCAATGAATCTACCACCCTCGCTGGTCTCATCTAACACACTGACTCTTGCCATGGACCAACCATCGGTTGAATCAGTGAGTACCGTATTCTCTCGGCTATAGGACCTGCCGATAAAAAGGTCTCGCGGGACTCTTATTTGGCAAGTTTTTTGAGGAACCCCCATTTTTTCCCTAAGGGTACATTCTTGGATCGACACTTGTGTCTCAATGCCAGTTTTCCTGAGTTGCGTCTGAATGATTAGTCAACCTCGTGTCTCAAAGCGTGAATGTGTCGCGACACTGTGCGACCAGGCGACATGTACAGTTGGGCGCGTCTGATTGGGTTACTCAAACGGCCGTACAACATACTCCCCAACCAACGGGCAGGGACACACAACAAATGTGAACATCTTTGCGTAGAAAGAGATCTTGGTGGTGAGGTAGGCGGGGGTGTGGTTTTGGCGGGAAGTTTTTGCGTGTGGAAGTGATGATGCGCAGGGTCACCTTCAAGTCGTTTTTTAGCTGCCCGAGGCCTCGATGTTTTTTTTCCCACGTGAAATTGGCATTGTATGGGGTGTCCAAGTGCATGGGGTTGGGTCGGGCATTTTGAGTCACGTGCGAATTGTTGACCGTGACGGGTCATCTTGCAAATCGTCCGCGACGTCAGCATGTTCCACACTAACCAATGTAAAATACGGTATTGATCGCATTAAGGCGACACGTGTTTGTGACACAAAATAGTTTAGGCTGTTTTTGTCGAAGAGAAAGGCCCCGCCCTCGCTTGGGCGCAGCCAATCTTGCCATCGACGAGAAGTGTGCGACGGATTGGTCGTCAAAGTGGGATTCTGCAGTTCGACGGAGGTAGCGGCCGAGCAAGCTCTGCTCGACGGAATCTGGTCAACATCGTCGACGGGCAGTGCTGGTCGAAGACAGCGGTCGAGGAGGCCCGTTGAGGAGCGATGGTCAACGAGGCCCGTTGAGGAGCGATGGTTGACAAGGTCCGTCGAGGAGTGCTGGTCGACAAAGCTCCGTTCGAGCTTGCGTCGAAGAGCTCCGTTTGAGCTCTGGTTGACGAGCTCTGCACGACGAGCTTTGGTCGACGAGCTCTGCTCGGCGAACGCTGTTTGACCGAGTGGGGTTGAGTTGTTTGACTGAACTCGCAGAGGTGTGTGAAACTCTGCGGAGGTATACGAAACTTCGCCTAGGAGGTTTCGGCGAAGTTCGACCTGCGGAACGGCAGCACGTGGTCGACGGTGCGCACCTGGCGAAACCAATGACACGTTTTCTACCTGGCACCTGCACGATGTGCCTGACGGTGAAACTGTCATCATGCACCTAATTCGTAGGTGCCCACATCTGCGCAGATAGACAACCTGCGATTGCAGATAGTCACCTGCGACTGCAGTGCTGGCAGACCGCGCGCAGTGTAACGCTGGCAGACTACTCCGCTGCAGCGTTGGCAAGCCGCTCTTCTGCTGCGCTGGCAGATTTCACCCTTGCTAGGTGTTGCATGCCATTCTAGTCATATCGTTTTTGCATGCCTCATTGTACTCTCAACTTTTCAATGTTCAATGTTCTTTTACCTTTCTTAATGAAACTCTTGCCAAACTTCTCTGTGAACACAAGCAAGAAGTAAGAACGCTAGTGCAACGCTCCGATCACTCGCACAACCCCGTGCCCTCCTCCGTAGTCCACTCCCATTGTGTAGTGACTCTCCGCATGGTGCGTTGAGCGTGGATCGAACACGCGACCTTCAGATAGGAGTCGACGTTTGCACCTTACCTAAGTTATTGTAGGCCGGCAGCTGACTAGACCGCCATGGTCGACCAGGAGGTCGCAGCAGGCGTAGAGGATACCCTGCAGGCGCGGTTAGATGATGTTCGGGCACGCCACGCAGCTGTCGAGTACGGCGGAGCGGACGTGGATGTTTTTCACCTTAGAACTCGTGCGCAATGGGTGCGCGATCATCCAACGACCCGTACTGGAGCAGACGATGCGTCCGCCTCTCCCCGACCGGCACGCAACGAAGGTGGCGTCGACGACGGTGACCAAGTCGACAGTGAAGGAGGGACGAGGGTGACCCGCGGAGTGATTCGGGCCGCCGATGTTGGCATCGGCGGAGTGCAGACGTGAGTTCAGCGTTCGGCGACAGCGGGAAGCTCGAACGTCGACAGTCCACGTCGTTCTCCCCAGCAGAGTGGAGTCAGGCCGACTTCGGCGACTCATGCGTTGGCTGGTCGAGACGGAGGCATCGCGATGGCGTATGGCTATTTTAAAATTTCGCCGGACAAGATCAATGTGCCGAAGCTTCTCGAAGGTCGACACGACTTGATCACATGGATAGAATACATTGAACCTCAGCTGTGTTATAGTCACAATAGGCTTGAATGTGCCTAAAACGAAATATAAAGTGCACTGTCGGATTTATGCACAGCGGCTTTAAACGTTCATAGCGATCTGATCACAGCTTCAAATGACCTGATTCAAATTGTGTCTGGAGCGTCTTAACGTCACCTACACTAGGCAATTTAGATCGTACAATTTCATTACGAATTGACAAGACACCGTCGGTTTGAACGAACGGCACTATGGCAGCCACTATAGTCTTAGAACACATATTAGGAAAAGTTACGAGTTGGGAATGACTCCCAGCTCCTACAAACTCCAAGAGCCGAGGTACAGCTATGTGGAACAGTGCCACACTGTCCCCAACCATGAAGGGTCTCGAAACTACCCTTCACAAGGGCCTACACCAAGTGAAATGTTACACTACACAAAGTAATGTAACTATTATCAATATCTTGCGGTGTACCCTTTTTTTGCGGGCTTCGCGATCACTTGAATCTTGAAACCAAGGCTCTGGTTCTTCATCATAAACTCATCCTTGAGTTCTTGATGGGTCTGTTGCACACACCTGCGACACGCCAAACGTTCCACACACGACAAAATAGAAACCGCGTGACACATACAAACGACAAAATAGAAACCGTGCGAGACACACAAACAACGACGTAGACATGCGACTAGCGATGACTTGCTATTGACTCGACACACACACTCGACATCATGACTCAACATTCACTCATCATTATAAGCATGAAATATATATTATCCCATGCACTCATACCATTCCATGCACACACGCATGCACGCACACAGACAACAAGCCGAGTGCAAAACCGTAAGGTTGCACCAACAACCCCCCCCCTCGGATTGTTGGCCTTAGGATCTGTTGCTCTCTCAGTTCAGAGCCATTCCAGCTAGCTTGCAATACTTCCAATGCTGCTGCTCCACCGGCCTCTTGGTCATCATATCAACTGGCTGCCCCGTTGACTTCACATAGCGCAACTCAACTTCACCCGCGGCCACCATGCTCCTCGTCCAATGCCACTTCACTCTCATGTGCTTGGTGAGGCCATGCAACACGGGGTTCTTAGCTAGTGCAATAGCACCCTGGATGTCACAGTAGAGTGGGGTAGGTCCTTGCTGCTCCTCACCCAATTCAGCCAACAAACGTCGCTGCCACACAATCTCCCGTACCGCACGGAAGATTGCCATGTACTCGGACTCAACCAAGCTCAAAGCTTGGTCCACCTGCTTCTTGCTTTCCCAAGCAGTTGGGCCTCCACCAACACAGCAGATGAAGCCTCCCACACTTGTCATGTCCTCTGGTTCCGATGCATAAGAGGCATCAGAGAATGCGGTGAGGAACAAACGCCCGGGTTCAACACCATCCGCGCCCTTTTGGTGCCTTTGTGCCGCCGCCGAGTATTGCAGCCCAACGGTCGGTGTTTGGCCAAGATACTTGGCCACCCTCATTCCAGCTGCTACCTGCTCCTCATTAGGGCATTGTACAACCCTAGCTAACTGCTCAGTAGCAAAGGCAACGTCCGGTCGTGTGTCGACTACCGCGTACATGAGGCTGCCCACCAACAAGTGAAATCGGCACCTCTCTTCTTCGCCAACGCTCCCTGTTAATGGGAATGGAGTGTTGGCCCTGCCCTCGCTTGGGCAACGCCGATGAATTGGTTGGATGTACGGGAGTAGCAGCCGACCGTTCACAGTGGGAGAGCTGCTCGACAGGCCTCGTCGAGCTGCAGGGGACTGCTGTGGTGTTGCTGTCGACCAAGGAGCTCGACAACTGCAACTGATGGGTGACGGGAGCAGTCCGTTGACCTGCAGTTCAACCGGGAGGTCGACGGAGCAGTCCGTCAACTTGACAAGTGAGCAGCGGTCGACGAGGGGAGCTCGGCAACAACAGCTGACAGTTCTGGTCGATCGAAGGGGTCTGTCGACTAGGGGGTAGCTCGACGGGAGCTGTGGTCGACCAGGGGCACCTGATGGTCGACCAGAGGGACACGGTGGTCGACCAGAGGCACTTGGTGGTCGACCAAAGCACCTGGGGTTGTCCAGGTCGACCGCGTAACCTGCTCAACGAGTTATGCGGAGGCATGCAAACACCGTCGAGGTCGCGATGGCGAAGGCGACTTCGGGTTGGTATCCCGAAGTCGATGTGGCTCGTCAGGCGCAGACAACAGCCGACGGATGCACAACAGTGCAAGTCGGGCCAATCGCCTGCGCGCACCTGCGAGCGTGCACACTACTTTCTTCTACGGGGCAACGCTGGACAGCCGCTCTGCTGCAGCGTTGTGTTGGCAAGTCGCCTTTCTGCAGTGCTGGCGCAGCTCCACTATGCAACGCTGGCAGGCGGTCGACCATGTTGTGCTGTCGGTCGATCAGGCTAGTTGCAGAGTTGCTAGGTGCCTGATGTAGTCATTTGTTGTCATGGCTTGTTCAACAATTCTTTAATTTCGACTTTGCTAGTGGAAACTCTTGCCGATTTCTCCCGTGATTGTGCAAGCACTAAGGAACTAGGCAAAACTACGATCACTCCTAGTAGTTCGTGCCAACCCCCATAGTCTAGCTCACAACCGTTGTAGAGTAAATCTCCGCACTCTCCTCCTCTGGTCCCTTCACACACTTGAATCCAGAAGGGAATGGAGTAGCCATATGACCTTCACTCTGCCCAAAGTTGGCAGCCAAGGCCTCCAGGTACTTCCGTTGATGCATTCGCATGCTCCGCTTCTCCACATCACGTTCAATGTGAAGCCCGAGGTAGAAGTTCATGTCACCAAGGGCCTTGCACTTGAACTTGTCCTGAAGCTTCAGCATCACCTCCTTCACAAGGTCAGAGGAGGGTGAGAATATGAGGATGTCATCCACATACACCACCATGAAGCTCCTCTCCTCCCCTTTGCCAAGCATGAACAAGGAGTGATCGGCCGTTGAGGGAGTGAAGCCGATCTCCTCCAAAACTTCTCGCAGCTTGAAGTACCACTACCTAGGGGCTTGCTTCAGCCCATAGAGGACCTTTTTCAGCTTCAAAACTCTGCCACTACCATCATCAAACCCCTCTGGCTGTGCCAAGAAAATATCTTCTTCGAGAATGCCGTTGAGGAACGCGGTTGTCACGTCCATTTGTTTCACCACCCAGCGAGTAGGGTCCGCAGCGTCGTCGGCTTCACCACAGGAGCAAACAACTCCTTGAATTCCACCTTCTCCTTCTGCTGGTACCCTTTGGCCACAAGCCTAGACTTGTAGCGCTCGATCTTGCCATCGGCGTCGGACTTGATCTTGAAGAGCCACTTGGACGTTATCGCCTTACGTCCCTCCGGTAGCTCCACCAATTCCCACGTGTCGTTCTCCTCAATGCTCTTCACCTCGCTCTCCATTGCCTTGTTCCACTCCTCAGCATCACTACTCTCCAAGGCCTCCTTGAGAGTTGTTGGTTCTCCCGGCATCTCCACCGGAGAGAAGAACACAAACGCACATTCCGCGTACTCACTTTCCTCATCATCTCCGACCATCATTGCCGCTCCGGCCAAGGCTAACTTGCCCGGATTTCCTGGCGCATCATATGTCAGCCTATTAGGGGGCTGGAATCTCCTCTTGCCCCTTCCTTCCTCCTCAGCTGCAGCGACATGAAGGCCTTGGCGTTGCTGCGGGGTGACCCGAATCCGTGGAGCACTAGTAGTGCGAGAAGGAAGTTTCGGTGCACGCTCGCTTACTTGCTGCACCTCCTCCTCTTCTTCCTCTGTATCCTTGGACTCCTCTCTCCCATTCGCAAGGCAGGTTTGCCTTGTGGTAGTGCTGCTGCTGCTCAGCTCCAAATGCAGCTCGACATGCTCCAAACCGGAACTCTTCACCTCTCCAAACCGCACACCTATCTTTGCCTCATTCTCCGTCTTCCAATCCTTGTACATCAGGTTCTCCATGAACTTGCAGTCCCTGCTCACCAAGAATTTCTTGGTGAATGGGTCCCAAAGAAGCCATCCCTTGCTGTGTTGAGCCATGCCCAAATGCACAGCCCAAATCGCCTTGGCACCAAGCTTGTTGTGCCGAAGATGCTTAGGCACGAGCGCCATGCACATGCACCCGAACACCCGAAGCATATCCACCTTTGGCTTCCTTCCAATCCACTCCACATAGGGCACCCATTTGTTTGCTCCTACGTGAGTCAAGACTCTGTTCTTTGCCACACACGCGCTCCGCACCACATCAGGCCAAAATTAATCGGGTAACCCGGCTTCAATGAGCAACCCGCGTGCCGTCTCCGTGATTGTGTGGTTCGCTCGCTCGGCGATGCCGTTCATTGCAGGGGAGTAAGGCATGGTAAGGGAGTGCCTTATGCCATTCTTCTTCAGCCAAGCAGAGAAATCCTTGCTCAGGAACTCTCCCCCTCGATCGGTGCGGATTGACTTCACTAGCCGGTCTTGTTGCTGCTCCACTATCGGCAACCAATCGGTCTTCACCGTTTCAGCCACGTCGCTCTTCTTGGACAGCACGTACACCCAAGTCATGCGGGTGTAGACATCCACAATGGTGAGGAAGTACTATGCTCCAGCAGCTCCGAGCTTCAAGGGGCCCACCACGTCCATCACCACCTCATCAAGTGGTGCCTTAGCCGTTCCCTCCGAACTCGAGAACGGGAAACGGGTGAACTTGGCTTGCATGCACGTCGGGCAGCCAAGAACCTCCGTGGGCTCCCCCTTCACACGTATGCCAGCAACCATCTCACTCTTCACTAGCTGCTGCAAGATGGGCAGGGCCACATGCCCCATTCGTCGATGCAACGTCAACCAATCACACTCCCCCGTAGCCGAAGTCGAATTGGAGAATGCCGCACTCGCAATAGTGCCCCACATGCTCTCTCCGTAGTCCTCCGCTGCATCCTTGGGGTTCTCCTTACCCTTAAGCTGCTTCTTAGCTGCTGCATCACTCTCCTTATATTCACCGAGCGTGCTGGTCCCTCCAAGATTGCACTTCTTGGACTCATTCTCCTTAGCGCGACCATTCGCGCCATCGCCGCTACCAACCGCTTCACCCTTGGTGCTGACGTTTGCTGCCACTTGCCTCTCCTTAGGCATGGGGACTACAGGGATCCTCCACATCTCGTTGTAGACATCTCTATCCTCATGAAGGTCTAAAGAATCCGCTCACCAATCCTTGCGGTGTAGGTCTTGGCTCCCTTCGAGCTCATGTCCATGCCGGCCTTTTGCAACCGCCGCACGGAAATCAGGTTCGTAGCAAGGTTGGGCACCCAAAGCACGTTCTTGAGGCCCACCATCTTCCCATCAGCACCCTTGAACATGGCCTTGCCCATGCCTTTCACCTCTGCTCGCTGCCCCAAGGACGATGTGACATGCTTCACCGGTGACAGTTCGAGTTCGGTGCGCAAGTCTGCACGAGGTGTCATGCTATAGGTAGCGCCGCTATCGATCACCCAATAGTCCAGGGAGTGTAGGGTCACCTTCCCCACAGCAGCAAGCTCCTCAAAGCCTTCATCCTTCTCTGGTGCAGCCGGTGCTTGCGTCGACACGAAGAAGAATTGACCCGGAAAGCGATCATCCCTCGACTCGCTCTCGTTGTCACCGTTCTTCATATTTGCAACACCACCTCCGCGACCGCCACGCCCTCCACAGACTCTTCCTCTCCCTCCTCCTGCTCCTCTACCCTCTTGGCCTTGAGCAGGGTTCCATCCATCAGGGAGCTTGAAGCAATCGCGCCACATATGTTCGCTCTTGCGACAATAGTGGCACTCGCCGTCGAATCGGCCACGACCGCGTCCGTAGCTCTTGTTGTCGCTGCCGTAACCGCCACTCCCGCGGCCACCATTGAAGTTGTTTCTGCCAAATCTGCCTCCCCCTCGTCCTCTGCCCCTTCCACGGCCGTACCGTCGGCCGATGCTTGTTGCCCCGGCGCCATCCGCACTCGCCAACTCACGGCGGCGGAAGTCTTCTTGAAGGATCGCTCGCTTCACGTCTTCAAGCGAGAGGCGGGGCAAGTCCCGATTGAGGTTGATGATGAGCGAGGACCATAACTCTGGGAGTAAGGCCAGCAACTTGGTCTTCTTTTGGAGCTCACTGTAGTTAAAATCAGGTCCCTCAAGCCGCGTCAACAAGTCGAAGAATTTCTGAACCCCTTCTTCCACAGGTTCATCTTCTTCAATTCATAGTGTCGCCATTTGCCGTTCCAATACCACCACTACCACCGCTATTGCAAGAGCATGTACACCCTTGAGAGCAGCCCATGCCTTTGGTCCCTTCTCTGGTTCACGCTGGAATGGCTTGATGTGACGGATTTGGCTGCTCCCCAACGCTTGCCCAAGTAGGAGATAGCCTTGTGTGCTCTTCCGCACCCACGGGCTCTTCTCCGGGTCGTTCTCGGGGTGCTTCTCTGTTCCTTTCATCACCTCCAGCAAGGCATAGTGGTCAAATACGTTCTCGATTTTGAAGGACCATTCAGCAAAGTTGTCGCCGTTGAACTTGTCAAGCCCAAACACCCTAGGCTCATCCCTAGGTGGGCCAAGACTTGGTTGCATGGGAGACATGGCGGGATCACGGGGTTGGCCTTGAGCTTGGGCTTCTCCACTGCCACTAGCACCTCTGCCACCCCCTTCCTCAGGTCCAGCCATTGTTGAAACTGCTCCAAGGGGCTCTGATACCACTTGTTATAGTCACAATAGGCTTGAATATGCGTAAAACGAAAGATAGAGTGCACAGCCCGATTTCTGCACAGCGGCTTTAAACGTTCATAGTGATCTGATCACAGCTCCAAATGACCTGATTCAAATTGGATTTAGAGCGTCTTAAGGTCACCTACACTAGGCAATCTAGATTGTACGATTTCATTAAGAATTGGCGACACAGCGTTGGTTTGAACGAACAGAACTATGGCAGCCACTTTAGTCTTAGAACACAAATTAGGAAGAGTTACGAGTTAGGAATGACTCCCAGCTCCTACAAACCCCAAGAGCTGAGGTACAGTGATGTGGAACAGTGCCACACTGTCCCCAACCATGAAGGGTCTCGAAACTACCCTTCACAAGGGCCTACACCAAGTGAAATGTTACACTACACAAAGTAATGTAACTATTTTCAATATCTTGAGGTGTACCCTTTTTTCGCGGGCTTCGCGACCACTTGAATCTTGAAACCAAGGCTCTGGTTCTTCATCATAAACTCATCCTTGAGTTCTTGATGGGTCTGCTGCACACACCTGCGACACGCCGAATGTTCCACACACGACAAAATAGAAACCGCGCAACACACACAAACGACAAAATAGAAACTACGCGAGACACACAAACAACAACGACTAGCGATGACTTGCTATTGACTCGACACACACACTCGACATCATGACTCAACGTTCACTCACTATTATAAGCATGAAATATATATTATCCCATGCCCTCATACCATTCCATGCACACACGCATGCACGCACACGTACAACAAGCCGAGTGCAAAACCATAGGGTTGCACCAACAAGCTGGAGATCGCCGGATTAAAGAAGTTCGTCGACGGTGACGTGTTGGCACCGGACTAAGAGGACGTCAAGCTCTGGGCGGAATTTCGCGCTGCTCGCCTTCTAACCTTCATGGTCATTTCGAGGTGCTTCTCGCTGCTGGTGCAAGTCGCATTGAAGCCGTGTAGACTTCGGGTAGATGCTGGCTACCAAGCGTGGAAGTACATCATGCGCACCTACAAAGCGACCGACGACCTCTACATCAGCCGACTGGAGAAGAAATTGACCAACATTCGTATGGGGGAGCAGGAATCGGCGACCGAGTACTGCAATCGAGCGCGGCGAGTTTTGGCCGATCTGCGGATGGCCAGTGTCAACTACTCGGTGGCGTCGTATGTCACGCATGTCATCAGTGGCCTCCCCTCGGGCTACAATCTATTGCGCCGGATGCTGACAATTACTGGCACGCGCGAGACTCTGAACGAGGACTCGCTTTCGAGCCACATCATCCAGGACGAGTTCATACAGGAGTCTGAGTTGTCAGAGTTATATGACATAGCTACTGTAGGCTATAGTGGGGTAGCACATATGGGGTACAGTTGCCTAGGGTTTGCCTTTTTGTACCCAACTTTCACTTAGTCATTTCATTCCTGTTTTCTTGATTCACATGGTATAGAGCGGGTTCCTACATGGGACCGTTCCTTCCTAAGGGCCCACCATAAGAAAATTTTTTTTTTTAGCTGCCCGCGCACATTGCGCCCTGCCCTAAATTTTTTTTCTTTTAGCGGCCCCTACGCTGCCCCTACGCGGCCCCTACGCCGCCTCTCACGCGCCCCCCCTATGCGGCCCCTGGCGACGCCCTGACGAGGCCCCTGCCGGCGCCCTATCGCGGCCCCTGACGCGCCCCCTGGTGGCGCCCTGACGCGGCCCTGACGCGGCCTGACGCGGCCCCTGGCGGCGCCCTGACGCGGCCCCTGCCGCGGCCCTGACGCGGCCCTGCCGCGGCCCCTGACGCGGCCCTGACGCGGCCTGCCGCGGCCCCTGCCGCGGCCCTGAAGCGGCCCCTGACGCGGCCCTGACGCGGCTCTGCCGCGGCCCTGACGCGGCCCTGACGCGGCCCTGCCGCGGCCCCTGGCGGCGCCCTGACGCGGCCCCCTGACACGGCGCCCTGACGCGGCCCCTGCCGCGGCCCTGACGCGGCCCTGCCGCGGCCCCTGACGCGGCCCTGACGCGGCCTGCTGCGGCCCCTGCCGCGGCCCTGAAGCGGCCCCTGACGCGGCCCTGACGCGGCTCTGCCGCGGCCCTGACGCGGCCCTGACGCGGCCCCTGACGCGGCCCCTGCCGCGGCCCCTTACGCGGCCCTGACGCGGCCCTGCCGCGGCCCCTGGCGGCGCCCTGACGCGGCCCCTGACGCGGCGCCCTGACGCGGCCCTGCCGCGGCCCCTGACGCGGCCCCTGCCGCGGCCCCTGACGCGGCCCCTGTCGCGGCCCCTGACGCGGCCCCACCACCTACCTTTCCGGCCACGCCGCCTCCTCTCAGCGGCCCCGCCGCCTCCTCCCAGCGGCCCCGGACGCCGCCCTCTCAGCGGCCCCGCCGAGCCGCCCAGCAGCCTAGCCGCCCAGCAGCTAAGCCACCGAGCCGCCCAGCAGCCGAGCCGCCGAGCCGCCCAGCAGCCGAGCCGTCCAGCAGCAGAGCCGCCGAGCCGCCCAGCCGCCCAGCCGCCGAGCCGCCCAGCAGCCGAGCCGCCCAGCAGCCGAGTCGCCGAGCCGCCCTGCAGCCGAGCCGCCCGAGCCGCCCTGTCCGGTAAGAGCAGCGCCTCTCTCACAGCACTGCCCTCACCCCACTGTTTGCGCTGCTAGTCTACTGCTGTCATGGCTACCCCTAGTGTCCTCGCTTTTGACGCTGAGGGTCGGGCCATTGACTTTGACGTCTGGATAGATGACCTGCAGCTTTTCTTACAGTGCGATAGGGCAGACGGCCTCTCCCTCTTTGACCTCACTTCTGGTGCCTCTCCTGCCCCCGCCACTGATGCTGACGCAACTGTTCGCTCCCAGTGGGCCACGCGCGATGCTGCTGCACGTCTTGCTGTGCGTCGCCACCTGCCTACCTCTGAGCGTGCGCACTTTAGCCAGTACAAGAGTGCTCAGACCTTGTACGACGCTGTAGTTGCACGCTACTCCTCCCCTGCCACTGCTGCACTGAGTCGCCTCATGCTACCGTACCTCTTCCCTGACCTTGCATACTCTCTTAGCATTCTTGCACGCTATGTTGCTCCTGGGAGACACAGACCGGAGCACATGGCTGCAGCGAAGAGGGTGTTGCGCTACTTGTGCAGTACGTCGGGCATGGGGCTTGTGCTTGGAGGGCAGAGTCCAGTGGTCCTCACTGGACACGCAGACGCTTCTTGGGCTGACGACCAGGCTACGCAGCGGTCGTCACAGGGTTACACCTTCAGCCTTGGTTCCGGCTCTGTTTCGTGGCGGGCTACTCGCTCGTCTTCTGTTCTCGGCTCCAGTTGTGAGGCTGAGATCTACGCCGGGGCCATGGCTGCACAGGAGCTTCGCTGGCTCACCTACCTGCTGACTGACCTCGGAGAGCCGCCTCGTTCTCCTCCAGTGCTGTACGTAGACAACAAGGCCATGCTGGCCTTGTGTCGAGAGCAGAGACTGGAGCACAGAACGAAGCACATTGCTCTTCGCTACTTCCTTGCTCGTGAGCTACAGCAGCGTGGTCAGCTGCGACTTGCGTACGTGGCCTCTGAGGCCAACACTGCTGATATCTTCACCAAGGCACTTGCGCCTTGTGATCATCAGCGCTTCTGTACTCAGCTTGGTCTTGTACCTACCTTGCCTCACTTGCTCACCTCTTGACCTTGTTTGTACTGTTGCATATATATATACTCCTGCTCTTGCTTGTCTAGCTTTATATATATATGTAATCCTGCATGTGAACTGGCCTTGTGGCCTTGAACTTGTGCTCGGAATGTGTGGTGACTTTGTGATCCACCCTGAGCTTGCTTTGCTTTGCTTGACTGGTCTTGTGACCCCTTGTTCTCCCCCACTTTGCCTATGGGGGTGTGTCAGAGTTATATGACATAGCTACTGTAGGCTATAGTGGGGTAGCACATATGGGGTACAGTTGCCTAGGGTTTGCCTTTTTGTACCCAACTTTCACTTAGTCATTTCATTCCTGTTTTCTTGATTCACATGAGTGACCCGCAAAACTGCTTCCACAGGCCAACTACGTCGCCCCGACAAAGCAGGGACGTCAACAGGTGCAGTGTGGGCAGTCTGGCGGAGGCGGTGGCTGGAAGTCGTCGAACGCAATGTCTACGGAGGGCGTTGACCACGGGAAGTCGGCGAAGGGAGGTGATCGCAGCAGGACTGGCTCGCGTCTATAAAGACGCCGCTGCTACATATGCGATGCTCTCGACCACCTCTTGTACGACTGCCCTGACCGAAATGCGTCTGACGACGACCGGGACGCCAACCGCACAAAGTCAGATGGTGGTCGTTGTCGTCGGGACAACCAGCCGCGCAAGGACAAGCAGTCGTCGAAAATGTCTTCGACGAAGGATGCCAACTCCTCTGGCGGAAACGCTGGTGGCGAGGAGGCTCCGTGCTCGATGGTTGGCGTGGTGGAGCCAACGATCTCGATGGCACAGGAGGCTGGCGAAGACTATAAGGCGGTCGAATTTGCTGTGCATGCCAATCCAACTGTCGTGCTGCTCGACAGTGGTTGCTCCCACCTGTCAAGAGAATGAACGAGAATGAATGCATTGAGCAGAAGTTGGGTACAAGTACTAACCCTGATTGGGTTGTACCCCTTATGGGCTACCCCACTATAGCCTACACAATTGTAAGCTATATATAAGTTTGACACACCCCCATAGGCAAAGTGGGGGAGAACAAGTGGTCACAAGACCAGTCAAGAAAAGCAAAGCAAGCCCTGGGTGGATCACAAAGTCACCACACAGTCCGAGCACAAGCAAAGGGCCACAAGGCCAGTTCACATGCAGAGTTATATAAAAGAGAACAAACAATACAGTGATCATACCCTAGCAAGTGCAAGCATGCAGTAATATCTATAGATCACAGTAGAGTCACGCAATAAGCAAGTGAGGCAAAGTAGGCACAAGGCCTAAAACAGTAGAGAAGCGCTGATGATCACCAGGCGGAAGTGCCTTGGTGAATATATCAGCAGTGTTGGCCCTAGTGGCCACGTACGCAAGACAAAGCTGGCCACACTGCTGCAACTCTCGAGCAAGGAAGTATTGCAGAGCAATGTGCTTTGTTATGTGCTCCAGACTGTGCTCCTGTCACAAGGCAATCATGGCCTTGGTGTCTACGTACAGAACTAGAGGCGAACGAGGTTGCTCTCCCAAGTCAGTCAGCAGGTAGGTGAGCCAGCGTAGCTCCTGTGCAGCCATGGCCCCTCCGTAGATCTCAGCCTCACAATTGGAGTTGAGAACCGAAGACGAGCGGGTAGACCGCCAGGAAACAGAGCCGGAACCAAGGCTGAAGGTGTAACCCTGTGACGACCGCTGCGTAGCTGAGTCGTCAACCCAAGAGGCGTCTGCGTGATCAGTGAGGACAAATGGACCCCGTCCTCCAAGCACGAGCCCCATGCCCGACGTACTGCACAAGTAACGCAGTACCCTCTTCGCAGCATCCCAATGCACATTTCGGTGCCTACCGGGAGCCACGTAGCGAGCCAGAAGGTTGAGAGGGTACGCGAGGTCAGGTCGTGTGCACGTCATCAGGTACATGAGGCAACCCACAAGCTCTGGGTACAGACCACTCGGCTCTACGGACTCGTCCGAAGGTGGAGCTGAGAGCGAGTGGCCGGTAGACAGAGTAGTGGGCTGTGGCGAGGAGAACTGAAAGCCGAAGCGCTGAAGGACCTGGTGCACCATGTGTGACTGAGTCAGGGTGATGGTGCGCCGTGCTCTGTCCTGGGTGATCTGCAAGCCAAGATAGCTGCGCAGTTCACCCAGGTCAGTGCAGGTGTGTCTCTTCTGCAGCTCCGACTTCACAAGGGTCAGTGCCTCAGTGTCAGCAGTGGCAAAGACGAGGTCGTCAACGTAGACGAGGACGTAGAACGGCGGCAGCGAGGTGTCGGTGCGTAGAAACAGCGACGGGTCAGCAGTAGAAGGAGCAAACCCAAGAGCCGCAAGTGTATTCCTCAGTGTGTCGTGCCACTCGCGAGGCGCCTGGCGGAGACCGTAGACTGGCCGGTGGAGGCTCCACTGGGTACCTGCAGGAAACGACCCAGTGAAGCCAAGTGGGCGGCGCAGCCAGATCTCCTCGTGCAGGCTGCCCTGCAAGAAAGTTGTGCTGAAGTCCAGAGAGTGCAACTCGTAGTCACGCTGAGCAGCGACGTGCATCAACACACGAAGAATAGTCATCTTCGGGGTGGGGGAGAAGGTCTGGAAGTAGTCAACCCCCTGTCGCTGACTGAAGCCTAGAGCAACGTAACGCGCCTTGAAGGCAGGCGGAGAACCCGGCTGCCGCTTCACCCTAAAAATCCACATGCCATCGACTATGTTCACCCCAGGTAGGGGAACCTCGTCGACGTAGGTGCCTGTGGACTTCCAGGATGCCATCTTGGCATCCATGGCTGTCTGCCACTTAGAGGAGTAAGGACCCGTAATCGCCTCTGCGTAAGAGCGCGGGGTCGGGATGTCTGGTGCATCCGGGTCTCCCTCAGGGGCAAGCAGCATGGAAGCGAAACGAGGTACAGTAGCTGCAATACACTCAAAGTCCTCCTGCTTGTCCTCAAGGACGTCCGTGCCAAGAGCACACTCACCCTCGACGGACGGAGGAGTGGCAGACGCAGACTCAGCAACAAGAGCAGTGGCGTAGTCTAGACGACAGGTAGCAGCAAAGTGAAGCAGCTCAGCAACGAGGGCAGACGCAGCAGCAGACTCAAAGGAAGGGTCAGTGATAGTTGTGGCGAGGAGACGAGAGACAGTGGGACTGGTAGCACGAGCGTGGTCAGACTCAGGGTCAGGGACGCCAGGAAGAGAGGACTCAAGAGGAGGCGGCAGAGGAACACGCAGTGGAACAGAGGAAGGACGAAGTGCCATAGCGTGCGTGCTGGGGACAAGAGGAGGACGCGAACGAGGAACGCGACGAGCAGTGCGAACAGGCGAGACAGGACAAGATGCAGGCTCACAACACTCTGTAAGACCACCGGTCTGCTCCTTGTAAGGAGAAGGAGCAAGGAGTGGGGAGGCTTGCTGTAACGGCGGCTGCGACTAGTCAGGCGGTGGACATAGTAGGGGAGGAGTAAGGCTAGCATAAGACGGGACACCAAGAACCTGCTAAAGCAGGGGAACGAAGTACGGTCGTGGCCGCACAGTGCCTCCAGGGTCAACAGCTCCAGCTCCTCCAGCTCCAGCGCCTCCCGCGCTAGTGCCTCCAACTCCAGCGCCTCCAGCGGCAGTGCCACCAGCTCCAGTGCCTCCCGCGCCAGTGCCTCCAACTCCAGCTCCTCCAGCTCCAGCGCCTCCAGCGCCAGTGCCGCCAGCTCAAGCACCACCAGCGCCAGAGCCTCGAGCTCCAGCAGCTCCAGGCTCCGTAGGGTCTCCAGCTCCAGCGCCACCAACACCACCAGTCCCGGCAGCTCCAGTACCCCTGGTACGAGCACCTCCAGGACCAGTAGCCGCAGTACCTCCTGTACCACCAGCTCCAGTAGTAACTGCAGCACCTCTAGCTCCAGCGGCTCCAGCGCCTCCAGCTCTGGTAGCTCCACTCCGAAGGCGTGCGCGCCGAACAAGCCACTCACGCAGCTGCTGCAGAGACAGTCTCGGCAAAGCACCAGCAGGACCTCCAGACGAAGCAGCACCCTGAGGCTTAGCACCCCCAGACTCCGCACCCTCCAAATCAGCATCCCCAGGCTCAACACCCTCAGGCTCAGCACCCCCAGGTTTGACACCCGCAGGCTCAGCACCCCCAGGCTCCTCACCCCCAGGCTCAGCACCCCTAGACACAACACCCTCAGACTCTGCAACCCCCGGCTCCACACCCCCAGACGCAGCACCCCCAGACACAGCACCTCGAGCAGCACCTGAGCCGACAGCTACCTCAAAAGGCGCAATACAAGGGAGAGGGTCTACCTGAGACACACCTGAGGGAGCAGGACCCTGGGGCGGGAGGGGGTCTACCGGAGTAGGACCTAGAGCAAGGAAGAGCGGCGGGGGCGGGGGAGGGGCAGAGCGGTAGGGGAAGAGACGGTAAAAGGGAACTGGCTCGTCAAACGTGACGTCCTGAGAGGGGAAGACACAGCGCGAGGTGAGGTGGTAAAACTGCGTGAGGGGCGTGAAGACCTGACAGTGAGACGGACGGAACCGCCGGACACGGGAGGACAATGGAGGAACGGGCAACGACCGGGCCCCTGGAGGGGTCAGCTAGTCGGACCGGGACAGGTGCAGAGAGAGGAGTGAGAGTGGTGCTGTCACGAAAGGAACAGCGTGAGGCACCTGAGTCCAGCGTGAAGGTGTGCAAGGCCTCAGCAGGCGCAGTACCAGGGAGAACAGACTCACTAGCACCTAGAGCAGCAGCGTCTATACCTGGGTCAGGCAGCACACACCAGTAACAGTCACCCTCAGCACTAGTAGACAAAGCATACATAGAAGCAAGAATAACAGCCGAAACAGGTCTGCCTAGCGGGGGCGCTCGACCTCGTCACCAAACTCAGTACGCCAAGCGTCGTCGAGGCGGGAGAAGCAGCGGCTCTGAGTGTGAAGCCTCCCGCATGTCTAACCAGCACGGTCACCCATGCGAATGACGTACGGGCAGCTAACACTACCCCCAGACGCCCCACGTTGAAACAACCACTCACGAAGCTGCTGGGGCGACTGGGTCTCGCTCCGAAGCTACTGCTGCTGCCTCTGGCCTCCTCCAGAGCCTCCACCCTGAGCTCCAGTCCGACCACCTCCACGCCCACCGCTGCCACTGCCGCCTCTCCCACCGCTGCCTCCACCGCCGCCACCAAAGCCCCCACTCCCGTCACCACTCCCACTGCTGCCACCACCTCCACTGCCTCCACCACCTCCACCGCTGCCCCCACCACCACTCCTGCTGCCACCTCCACCACCCCTGCCCCCCTTGCCCTTTCCGCTGCAGCGCTTCACACTAGCAGAAGCATCCCTGACGTCCACAGCACCAGGGACGTCAACAGCAGCAGCAGAGGCGTAGGAGGGGGCAAGGGGGGAAGGGGAGCACCCCTCAAAGAAGGGTGTGCGCGGAGTGCCACGAGCAGCACCTACATCGACTACGCTAGTCTCAGCTGCAAGGAGGTACTGCTCGAGGAGGTCAATAGTGAGGGTCGTGGGGTCGAGGGAGAGAAATTGGTCCCTGACAGAGCGCAGAGAGTCAGGGAGACGGGTGGCGATAAAGTAGAGCGTGATGAACATCGGGGGTTGGTTCCTGTCAAGGAACTCAGCTGGGGTGGCAGCGCGGTAGCGAGCGGCACTAGTGCGAAGATGGGACACCAGGTCCTCTATTGTAGCAAAAGCGGACAGCTCAGGGAACAGGTAGGGCAGTAGCAGGCGGCCTAGAGCAGCAGTGGCAGGCGAGGAGTAGCGAGCGACGACAGCGTCGTACACTGCATGTGCTGTCCTGTGCTGTCTGAAGTGAGCGCATTCAGCTAACGGCAGGTGGTTGCAAATGTCTAAGCGGGCAGCAGCGTCGCGAGTAAGCCACTGTGAGCAAGTCGCACTGTCAGCTGTGGCGGGAGGGGCAGGAGCCGTGCCAGACACTAGGTCAAACAAAGAAACGCTGTCCCGGGAGTCGCTCAGGAGGTACAGCTGTAGGTCGTCAAGCCACGTGTCAAACTGGATTGGGCGTCCCTCATGATCGAACGCGAGAACGCGGAGAGAAGCTATAGCGGCGCAGTACGTGGGGCGGGCAGAGGCGACGGGCCGTGGGGTAGAGGGGCAACGGGCCCGGGGGCCTAAGGGCAATGGGCCACGGGGCCGAGAGCGAGGGGCCTGGGGGGCCTAAGGGCAACGGGCCGCGGGGCCGAGAGCGAGGGGCCGGGGGCCTAAGGGCGACGGGCCGGGGCGCGCGGGCTAGGGGCGACTGGGCCGAGGCGCGCAGGCTGGAGTCGATGGGGCCAGGGCGCGCAGACTAGGGTCGACGGGGCCGGGCGCATGGGCTAGGGTCGACGGGGCCGGGGCACGGGGGCTAGGGTCGACGGGGCCGGGGCGTGCGGGCTAGGGGTCGACGGGGCCGGGGCGCTAGGGCTAGGGGCGTCGGGGCCGGGGCGCTCGGGCTAGGGTCGACGGGGCCGGGGCACGGGGGCTAGGGTCGACGGGGCCGGGGCGTGCGGGCTAGGGGTCGACGGGGCCGGGGCGCTAGGGCTAGGGGCGTCGGGGCCGGGGCGCTCGGGCTAGGGTCGACGGGGCCGGGGCGCTCGGGCTAGGGTCAACGGGGCCATGTGCGAGGGCTAGGGGCGACGAGGCCGGGCGCGCGGGCTAGGGTCGACGGGGCCAGGGCGCAGGGGCTAGGGTCGACGGAGCCGAGGCGCGCGGGCTAGGGGTCGACGGGGCCGGGCGCGCGGGCTAGAGGTCGACGGGGCGGGCGCGCGGGCTAGGGGTCGACAGGGCTGGGCGCGCGGGCTAGGGGTCGACGGGGCCGGGCGCGCGGGCTAGGGGTCGACAGGCCGGGGCGCGCGGGCTAGGGGCAAGAGGCTGGGACGACGGGCCTAGGGGCGCTCTGGCTAGGGCCTACAGGCCGGGCTAGGAGCGTCGGGTTTAGGGGCGACGGGCCAAGGGGCGACACGAGGGTCGCTAGGAGCATTGTAGTGGTGGGCTAAAGTAAAAAAAACGGTCCTAGTGGAGGACATGCTCTGAAACCATGTCAAGAGAATGAACGAGAATGAATGCATTGAACAGAAGTTGGGTACAAGTACTAACCCTGATTGGGTTGTACCCCTTATGGGCTACCCCACTATAGCCTACACAAATGTAAGCACTATAATGTTCTGACACCACCATTTGATGGGGACAAAGGAGGCCTTCGTCGACATGCAGCCGAGCGGCGACGTGCGCCACGTCCGCGGCTTCAACGGGGCACTTCAGAGTGTTGAAGGTAGAGGCAGCATCGCTCTACAAGGTGAGGCTAGGAAGAAGGTTCTCGTCCCCGACGTGCTCTACGTTCCAGGTGTGCAGGCGAACCTGCTGTCCACAAGCCAACTCAAGGAGAACGGCATGAAGCTACAGGACGACGGTGGAGAGATGTTGTTGTCAGATATATATGCCTTAGCACATGTAGGCTGTAGTGGGGTAGACTCTAAGGGGTACAGGTTTCTTATTTGTACCAAACTCATTCATAGTTCATTCATTCCTGTTTTCTTTCTTCACATGGTATAGAGCGGGTTCCTACATGGGACCGTTCCTTCCTAAGGGCCCACCATAACGAAATTTTTTCTTTTAGCTGCCCGACGCGCGTTGCGCCCCTGGCCTAAATTTTTTTTTTTTAGCGGCCCCCCTAGCGGCCCGTACGCGACCCCTACGCGGCCCCTACGCGGCCCCTATGCGGCCCCTACCCGGCCCCTACGTCGCCCCTGACGCGGCCCCTACGCGGCCCCTGACACGGCCCCTACGCGGCCCCTGACGCGGCCCCTACGCCGCCCCTGACGCGGCCCCTGACGCGGCCCCTGACGCGGCCCCTGACGCGGCCCCTGACGCTGCCCCTGACGCGGCCCCTGACGCGGCCCCTGACGCGGCCCCTCCGCAGCCACTACCGCGGCCCCTGCGCCGCCCCTGACGCGGCCCCCTGCGCCGCCCCTCCGCGGCCCCTACGCCGCCCCTGTCGCGGCCCCTACGCCGCCCCTGACGCGGCCCCTGATGCGGCCCCTGACGCGGCCCCTGACGCGGCCCCTAACGCGGCCCCTGACGCGGCCCGTGACGAGGCCCCTGTCGCCGCCCCTGACGCGGCCCCTGACGCGGCCCCTGACGCGGCCCCTGACGCGGCTCCTGACGCGGCCCCTGACGCGGCCCCTACGCCGCCCCTGTTGCGACCCCTACGCCGCCCCTGCCACGGCCCCTACGCCGCCCCTGACGCGGCCCTCTACTGCACCTGACGCGGCCCCTACGCCGTCCCTTCACGGCCCGGCCCTGTCCCTGACGCGGCCCCTACGCGACCACCCGGCCCCGACCCTGTCCCGGCCCCGTTGCTGCTTTGTCCCGGACCTGCCCCGGCCCCGACCCTGTCTCGGCCCTGTTGCTGCCCCGTCCCGGACCCTGCTCGGCCCCGACCCTGTCCCGGCCCTGTTCCGGCCCCGACCCCGTCCCGAACTCTCGGCTCTGCCCCTGGTAAGAGCCTAGCCGGGCCGAGCCGCGCGGCCGAGCCGCACTGCGCTGCCGAGTCGCCCTGCCGAGTCGCACTGTCCTGCCTAGCTCAGTTGCGCTGCTGCCGCTGCTAGTCTCCTTCTGCTCCTATCATGGCTAGTCCTACCCTTCTCACCTTTGATGCTGAGGGTCGAGCGGTTGCCTTTGATGTCTGGCTAGATGACTTACAGCTTTTCCTTCAGTGCGATAGCAGAGATGGCCTCTCCCTGTTTGACCTTACGTCGGGCGCCTCTACTGCCCCTGCTGCTGATGCTGACAGTACCGTTCGCTCGCAGTGGCTCACGCGCGATGCTGCTGCCCGCCTTGCTGTGCGCAGTCACCTACCGCCTACTGAGCGCGCGCACTTTAGTCAGTACAAGAGTGCTAAGACTCTGTACGACGCTGTAGTTGCACGCTACTCTTCCCCTGCCAGTGCTGTGCTTAGCCGCCTCATGCTACCGTACCTTTTCCCTGACCTCGCTGCCTTTGCCACAGTCACTGACCTCATTACGCACCTCCGCACTAGTGACACTCGCTACCGCGCTGCGCTCCCTGCTGAGTTCTGCGCCCAGAACCCCCCCCCCATGTACATCACCCTCTACTACCTAGTCACTCGACTCCCTGACACTCTCCGCTCGGTCCGGGACCACTTCCTCTCTCTTTGCCCTACCACCCTCACTGTCGACCTCCTCGAGGAGCGCCTCCTTGCAGCCGAGACTAGTATTACCGCTGTAGGCGCCTCTCGTGGTGACCCCCGTACCCCTTTCTTTGAGGGGTGCTCCCCCGTTCCTCTTTTGCCCTCTGTTGCCTCTGCTGCTGCTGTCGACCTTGTTGGCACCGAGTCGGTCAGCGCTGCGTCTGCTCCTAGTGAGAGGCGCCGCTTCAGCAAGGGCAAGCGGGGCAAGGGAGCTGGAGGAGGTGGTGGGGGCGGCGGTAGTGGCGGTGGAGGGGGCGGAGGGGGTGGGGGTGGGGGTGGTGGCAGAGGTGGGGGCTTCGGTGGCGGCGGTGGAGGTGGAGGCAGCGGTGGCGGTGGCGGGAGGGGTGGGGGCGGCGGAGGTGGAGCTGGCAGAGGCGGAGCTGTACAGCGGGGACCCCAGCAGCAGCAGCGCTCTCGTGAGACCCCTTCACCCCAGCAGCTTCGTGAGTGGTACGCGGGGCGCCAGGGGTCTGGAGGTACTGGTCCCTGTACCTACGTCCTGCGCACCGGCGACCGCACTGGAGAGCAGTGTGGCGGCCTCCACGCCACCCAGCGCTGCTTCGGTCGCCTGACGGACGCCTGGTGTGCCCAGTTCCCGGATGCCACTGAGATCCCTCGTTGGCATGATCTGCTCAGGTCGGGGGTAGCTATCTTTGATCTTGACTTTGATGCTATTCTTGCTGCTATGTATGCTGTGTCTATTAGTGCTGAAGGTGACTGTTACGTGTGTGTTCTGCCTGACCCTGGTATTGAGGCTGCTGCTCTAGGTGCTAGTGAGTCTGCTGCTCTAGGTGCTGGTGGGTCTGCTCTCTCAGGTACCGAGTCGGCTCAGGTCTTTCACACCTTCACCCTCGACTCGGGTGCTTCCCGCTCCTTCTTTCGAGACCGCACCACCCTTACGCCGCTCAGTCGGCCAGTTGCGGTCTTCCTGGCAGACCCCTCTGGGGGTCTTGTCCTTGCTCGCTACTCCACTATCCTACCGTGTCCGGCGGCCCCGTCAGGCTCTCTGTCTGGTCTCTACCTCCCCTCGTTCTCCACGAACTTGGTGAGTGGTGCTGACCTTCAGGATGCCGGAGTTGACCAGTTCACTCCTGCAGGGCAGCGAGTGATCCACTGCTCGTGTGCTTAGACGGGCCGCCACTTGGCCACGTTTACCCGTCGACCGGGGTCGACCCTGTACACACTGACCACTGAGTCTCCTCCGGTTGCTGCGTCTGGTCAGGTAGCTGCGTCGAGTCAGGTGTTTGCTGCAGCGTCTCGGTCAGGTCCTGAGTCTGCCCCCTGCTCGTGTCGCCTCCTGTCCCACCAGACCCTCCTCTGGCACCACCGACTTGGTCACCCCTCCTTGCCTCGTCTCCGAGGCATGGCCTCCCGTGTCCTTGTCTCTGGTCTCCCCCGGTCCCTCCCTCCCCTTCCCCCGGGGCCTGCCCCTACCTGCGTTCCCTGCGTCGAGGGGCGGCAGCGCGCCGCTCCTCACTCCTCCGTGTTCCCCCCCACAGAGGCTCCACTGTAGACACTTCACATGGACGTGTGGGGCCCCGCCCGCGTCCGTGGACAGGGTCACGAGCGTTACTTCCTGCTGGTGGTTGAAGACTACTCGCGCTACACCACAGTCTTCCCCTTGCGCAGCAAGGGTGAGGTCACTGAGGTGTTGATCGACTGGATCCGCGCTGCTCGTCTCCAGCTCAGAGAGCGTTTTGGCTCGGACTTTCCTGTTCTGCGTCTGCACTCCGACAGAGGCGGAGAGTTTTCCTCCGACCTTCTGCGAGCCTTCTGTCGTGCGGAGGGCATCCGCCAGACGTTCACGCTTCCGACCTCTCCACAGCAAAATGAGATTGCTGAGCGCCGCATTGGCATGGTCATGGATGTCGCTCGTACGTCCATGATCCATGCGGCTGCTCCCCATTTTCTGTGGCCGTTCGCGGTTCAGTACGCGGCGCATCAGATCAACCTTCAGCCCCGGGTCTCCTTGCCGGAGACCTCCCCTACTCTGCGGTGGACGGGGAAGGTTGGTGATGCGTCTGCGTTCCGTGTCTGGGGATCTCGAGCCTTCATTCGAGACTTGTCTGCGGACAAGCTGTCCTCCCGTGCTGTTCCTTGCGTCTTCCTCGGCTTTCCCCCTGACGCGCCTGGTTGGCAGTTTTACCACCCCACCTCGCGTCGTGTTCTGTCCTCCCAGGACGTCACGTTTGACGAGTCGGTTCCGTACTACCGTCTCTTCCCCTACCGCACTGCCCCCCTTCCCCCCCCGCCGCTCTTCCTCGCGCCCGGTCCCCCCCCGGTAGACCCCCTACCCCCTCAGGGTCCTGCCCCCTCCGGTGTGTCCCAGGTAGATGCAGTCGAGCCTGTCGAGGTAGCTGCTGACTCTGGTGCGTCTAGGGGTGCTGAGCCTGGGGGTGCTGAGTCTGGGGGTGCTGAGCCTGGGGGTGCTGAATCTGGGGGTGCTGAGCCTGGGGGTGCTGAGTCTGGGGGTGCTGAGCCTGGGGGTGCGGAGCCTGAGGGTGCTGGGTCTGGGGGTGCTGAGTCTGAGCGTGTGGAGTCTGGGGGTGCTGCTTCTGGGGGTGCAGAGCCTGGGGCTGCTGGGAGTTGGGGTGTGGAGCCTGCCGGTGCTGGACCTGGCGGTCCTTCGGGTGCGTTGTCCCGGCGGGAGCTTCCCTCTCCACAGGAGCTGCGCGAGTGGTTTGCTCGCCGCTGGAGCCGTGCTGCTGGAGCTGGAGGTTCTGCTGCTACTGGAGGTACTGGAGCTGGTGGTGCTACTGGAGCCGGCACTGGAGGTTCTACTTCTGCTGGGGGTGCTGGAGCCACGGGTCCCGGAGGTGCTCGTACTGGAGGCACTGGAGCTGCTGGGCCTACTGGTGCTCCTGGTGCTGGAGCTGGTGGTGCTGCTGGAGTGTGTGCTACTGGAGGTACTGGAGCCGGAGCGGGTGTGTCTACTGGTGGTCCTGCTGGAGCTGGAGCTGCTGGAGGTACTGGCGCTGGTGGTGCTGCTGGAGTTGGAGCTGACGCTGGGGGTGCTGGTGTTGTCCCTGCTGGTTCTGGAGGTGCTGCGCGGCCGCGGCCGTACTTTGTTCCGCTCCTTGAGCAGGTTCTTGGTCTTCCGCCTTCTTCTGGTCCTGCTCCTTCCTTAGAGTGTCCACCGCCTGTCCAGTCAGAGTCACAGTTACAGCTGGCCTCCCCTCTACCTGCTCCTTCTCCCTACGCTGGTCCTACTGGAGGTCTTGCTGAGCGTCGTGAGCCTGAGTCGCGTCCTGCGTCGCCTTTTCGCACTGCTCGCACTAGTCGTCGTGTTCCACGTCCGCGTCCTCCTGCTGCCCCTGGCACGCATCAGATGGCACTGCGTCCTTCCACTGCGCCACAGCGTGTCCCTTTGCCGTCTCCTCCTGCGTCCTCTCTTCCTGCCCTTGCTGACCCGGCGTCTGACTCCCTTCGTGCTGTCAGTCCTACTGTCACGCGTCTCCTCGCCACTGTTGTCACTGACCCTTCCTTTGAGTCCACTGCTGCGTCTGCCTTAGTTACCGAGCTTGTCGACTTTGCTGCTCACTGTCGTCTCGACTTCGCCACTAGTCTGGTTGCTGAGTCTGCGTCTGTCTGTCCTCCGTCCGTCGGGGGTGAGTGTGCTCTTAGCACGGACGTCCTTGAGGACCGACAGGAGGAGTTCCAGTGTTTTGCTGCTGCTTTACCTCACCTCGTGTCCACGCTGCTTGCCCCTGAGGGAGACCCGGATGCACCAGACATCCCGACCCCGTGCTCTTACGCAGAGGCGATAGAGGGTCCTTACTCCTCTCAGTGGCAGGCAGCCATGGACGCAGAGATGGCTTCCTGGAAGTCCACAGGCACCTACGTCGACGAGGTTCCCCCACCTGGGGCGAACATCGTCAGTGGCATGTGGATTTTCAGGGTGAAGCGGCCGCCGGGTTCTCCGCCTGTCTTCAAGGCGCGTTACGTGGCTCGAGGCTTCAGTCAGCGGCAGGGAGTTGACTACTTTCAGACCTTCTCCCCGACCCCGAAGATGACCACTCTTCGGGTTCTGCTGCACGATGCTGCCCAGCGTGACTACGAGCTTCACTCCCTTGACTTCAGCACTGCTTTCCTACAGGGCAGTCTGCACGAGGAGATCTGGCTGCGCCGCCCACCTGGCTTCACTGGGTCGTTTCCTCCTGGTACCCAGTGGAGCCTCCGGCGGCCAGTCTACGGTCTCCGCCAGGCGCCACGTGAGTGGCACGACACACTGAGGACTACACTTGCGGCTCTTGGGTTTGCTCCTTCCACTGCTGACCCGTCGCTGTTTCTTCACACCGACACTTTGCTGCCGCCGTTCTACATCCTCGTGTACGTCGACGACTTGGTCTTTGCTACGGCTGACACTGCTGGACTCGCCCACGTGCAGAAGAGACACACGTGCACAGATCTGGGTGAACTGCGCAGCTATCTTGGCTTGCAGATCACCCGGGATAGAGCACGGCGCACCATTACCTTGACTCAGTCACACATGGTGCAGCAGGTCCTTCAGCGCTTCGACTTCACGTACTCCTCGCCTCAGGCCACTCCTCTGTCTACTCGCCACTCGCTCTCAGCTCTGCCTTCGGATGAGTCCGTAGAGCCGAGTGGCCCGTACCCAGAGCTGGTTGGCTGCCTCATGTACCTGATGACCTGCACTCGACCTGACCTAGCATACCCTCTGAGCATTCTGCCACGCTATGTTGCTCCTGGGAGACACCGACCAGAGCACATGGCTGCAGCGAAGAGGGTGTTGCGCTACTTGTGCAGTACTTCAGGCTTGGGGCTAGTGCTTGGAGGGCGGAGTCCAGTAGTTCTCACTGGTCACGCAGACGTGTCTTGGGTTGACGACCTGGCTACGCAGCGGTCGTCACAGGGTTACACCTTTAGCCTTGGTTCCGGCTCTGTTTCGTGGCGTTCTACTCGCTCGTCTTCTGTTCTCAGCTCCAGCTGTGAGGCTGAGATCTACGCAGGGGCCATGGCTGCACAGGAGTTACGCTGGCTCACCTACTTGCTGGCTGACCTCGGAGAGCCGCCTCGTTCTCCTCCAGTTTTGTACGTAGACAACAAGGCCATGCTGGCCTTGTGTCGGGAGCACAGACTGGAGCACAGAACGAAGCACATTGCTCTTCGCTACTTCCTTGCTCGTGAGCTGCAGCAGCGTGGTCAGCTGCGCCTTGCTTACGTGGCCTCTCAGGCCAACACTGCTGATATCTTTACCAAGGCACTTCAGCCTTGTGATCATCAGCGCTTCTGTACTATGCTAGGTCTTGTGCCTACTTGGCCTCACTTGCTTACCTCTTGACTTTGCTTGTACTGTGATCTCTATATACCTACACTTGCCTGTTTACTTTTATATATGAACTTGCATGTGAACTGGCCTTGTGGCCTTTGAACCTGTGCTCAGACTGTGTGGTGACTTTGTGATCCACCCTGAGCTTGCTTTGCTTTGCTTTGTTTGACTGGTCTTGTGACCCCTAGTTCTCCCCCACTTTGCCTATGGGGGTGTGTCAGATATATATGCCTTAGCACATGTAGGCTGTAGTGGGGTAGACTCTAAGGGGTACATGTTTCTTATTTGTACCAAACTCATTCATAGTTCATTCATTCCTGTTTTCTTTCTTCACAGTTGTTGGTGTCTTCTGCCGGCGATGTCCTTGGTCGAGCGTGCTACTCTGGCAGAGTTCTCTGCACCGACCTGCGCCCCTGCTCGACGAAGTCGACGACGACTTCGACGGAGGTTGTGGCTCAGCGGACGATCGCGTCTGCGACGAAGTCGACCCGGAACATGTGGCATGCTCGACTTGCGCACGTCGGCGTTGACACGATCAAGAGCTCGGCGAAGCATGAGGTCGCCGTTGGTCTCGACATCAAGAATTCGACTGCTGATGATCTGCCGTGTGCCTCCTGCTTTGGCAGCAAGATTGCGTGGCACACCTTCCCCGACCAAGGATCGGATGTAGAGAATGCGCTCAACGTGGTGCACATCGATCTTTGCACGCTGTTTTGAGTGGCCGCCAACGATGGCAGTCTCTACTTTCTTCTGCTGAAGGACACGAAAACTTGCTACGTGTGGGTGAGGCCGGTCTCGAAGAAGAGAGACGTGCTGGTCGTCTTCGAGAAGTGGCTGAATGTGGTAGAGAGGCAGACTTCGAAGACGGTGAAGATGCTGCATTCTGATCGTGGAGGGGAGTTCCTCGGTCGCGCCTTCACCGACCTCGTCGAAGACAAGGGCATCCTCCACAACCCGGCGTGTCCCTACACTCCGCAGCAGAACGGCATGGCGGAGCGGGGGATGCGCACGGTCGTCGAGGCCGTGCGGACGATGCTTTTGTACATGGGCGTGAAGCACCACTGGTGGCATGTTGCTCTGCGACAGGCTATCTGAGTGCGCAATTGCCTCGAACGGGCTTCTCTGCCTTCGGGGACGACGCCGCACGAGCTGCTGTTAGAGAATAAGCCGGACTTGAAGATGGCGCACGTGTGGGGCTGCATGGTGCAGTTCATGGTCCCCGAGCAGCGGCGCGGCGGGAAGTTGGCACCGAAGGCCCGTTGGGGTCTTCACCTCGTAGTGTCGGCGGAGAGCAAGGGCTGGGAGGTGCTTGACTTAACGGACAATAAGGTCGTCATAGCGGTCGCAGCGATCTTCTACGAGACCCTGTCGATCGAGATGTGGAAGGTGGAGTACGGGCCGGCATCGATGAGGACGCCCTCTAATCCGCCAACCAATTCCTCCTCTACGCACCCTCCACTGCTCGCCGCGGACGACGAGCTTGATGGGGACGGCGCAGATGACGTCATCCCCTCCTCCTGTTCAGGGATCCTCGTCGGTCACCGGCGATGAGGGGAGACTTGGTGAGTCGCCTGCGGCACCGACCGGTTGCATCGCCGGTGGCCAACTTGAAGCCGAAAAGGTCAGCAACGGGCAGCGGCAGACCACAGGGGAGTCGTCGACGTCGAAGAAGACCGCAGAGACGCCATCGGTAGAGGCGCCGACCGCAGAGAAGCTGTCAGCGGAGGCACCGACCGCAGAGAAACCGTTGGTAGAGGCGCCGACATCAGGGGAGCCATCGGTAGAGGAGCTGCCAACAGGGGAGCAGTTTGACGACGACTCATCAAGCGACGTTGTGGAAGTCGTCGGTGCGGTCGGCGACGATGAAGGGGAGCTGTCAACAGGGGAGCAGTCTAACAACAGCGACGTGGTGGAGGTCGTGGTCGAAGACGCGAAACTACGACGGTCTGCCCGCTCCAACAATGGCAAGTCGCCTGAGAAGCTGAGCTACCACGCTTGTCTGCTGCCGAGGGCCTACAGTACTCTGCTCGACGACGCAGAAGATGACGTCGTTCTGCCCGAGCTCGACCCCGACATGCACGCCAACCCAAAGCATCGTTGGGACTCGTCAACATGACGGTGAAAGAGGCATTGGCGAGCTGGAAGGGCAAGGTGGTGAAAGCCGCCATGGAAGAGGAGATCAATAGCCTCGTCTGCAACAGGACGTGGGAGCTGGTCGAGCGTCCGAGCGGTTTCAACATCATGAAGAACCGCTGGGTGCTCATGACGAAGTACCACGTCGACGACACGGTCGCCCACGAGAAGGCTCGCCTGGTCATGAAAGGTTTCACGCAGGTCTACGGCATAGAATATGATGATACGTACGTGCCGGTGGGGAGCTACGTAACTCTACGGATCTTCCTCAGCATCTTAGCGGTCCTCAACCTGCATCTAATGCAGCTCGATATGAAGAATGCGTTCCTGCAGAGCAAGCTGGATCGTGTCCTCTACATGTACCAGCCTTACTACTACAACGACGAAACCGGCCACGTCTGCAAGCTCCTGAAGAACTTGTACGGCCTGAAGCAGAGTCCGCTGATATGGTACAAGGCGCTCGACGACGTGCTGACTGGCGCGGGCTGGAAGAAGAGTCACGTTGATGAGGCGCTGTACTTCAAGGTCGGCGACGACAGAGTGGCGTGCTGGGTGCTCGTCTACGTCAAGGACCTGCTCGCCTCAAGCAGTAGCATTGCGATGCTGAAGGAGTTGAAGGAGCTGCTGGAGGCCGCCTTTGAGCAGTGCGAAATCAGCCTGGTCGAGAAGTATCTCGGGCTGGAAATCGTGCGCGACCATCCTGCGCGGAAGTTGTGGCTTCACCAGCAAGTCCACGTTGACCAGTTGCGTCGGCGTTTCATCGACGAGGAGCAGACCGGGCGAGTGCCGAAGACGCCAGTCTACGCCTACGCAGAGCTGATGTTCTACGACAAGGAATTCTAGTCGTGCGAGGAAGCAGAGTACCGGCAGAAGGTCAGCTCGCTGCAGTTCGCGGCCACCACGACGAGGCCCGACATTGCCTTCGCTTGCAGCAAGCTTGGATCCGGCCTGACAGTACGGAGCGTCAACCACTGGCGTGAGGTCGATCGCAGTCTGTACTACCTCGCTGAAACCCGTGACACCGCTCTGGATTTCGGTGGCGGACCAGAGTCGCTGTGTCTGGTCAGCTATGCAAATGCCGAGATGCTGGTGACAAGCAGAATCGGATGAGTACGGACAGCTACGTTTTCGTCTTTGGAGGAGCCACAGTTTCCTAGTCAAGCCAGCGCATCGAATGCGCAACGCTCTCGTCGACCGAATCAGAGTACGTCGCGGCCACAGAAGCTGGCAAGGAAGCTCGCCGTCTGCGCTTCCTCCTTGCAGAGTTCCGACTGCTCGACACAAGGAAGCCGACTGTTCTGCACGTGGACAACCAGTCGGCAATCACAGTCATAGAGTGCTTGGGGCTCAAGGGCAACCTCAAGCACATGGAGCGACGCTATGCTTGGCTACAGCAGATGGTGAAGCACGGGAAGATTGCTCTGCAGTACATCCTGACCACCGAGCAGCCCTGCAGATTTTCTGACGAAGGCGCTGCATTTTCCGGCTTTGAACTGGTGCTCCGTCGCAATCGGCCAAGTGCGTCTGGCCGACGAGGACGACGGGGATGATGAGGTGCAGCAGTAGGTGCCGTGCTCTTCTGCACGGCTAGTGCATTAATCTGCGTGCTATGTGTTGGGTGCACGCAGACAAAATTTTTCCTTGTATTCTATCCCTCTGGGTTTTGGGTGGACCTTGTGTATGGGTGCCCAAGTGTGAGCTGGGCAGGGGAGTGTCGAAGAGAAATGCCACGCCCTCGCTTGGGCGCAGCCGATCTCGCCGTCGACGAGAAGTCCGCGACGGATTGGTCGTCGAAGTGGGCTTCTGTAGTTCAATGGAGGTAGCGGTCGAGCAAGCTCTGCTCAACGGAATCTGGTCGACATCGTCGACGGGCAGCGCTGGTCGAAGACATCGGTCAAGGAGACCCGTCGAGGAGCAATGGTCGACGAGGCCCATCGAGGAGCGATGGTCGACGAGGTCCGTCGAGGAGCGTTGTTCAACGAAGCTCCGTTTGAGCTTGCGTTGAAGAGCTCCGTTCGAGCTCAGGTCGACGAGCTCTGCGTGAAGAGCTCTGGTAGACGAGCTCTGCTCGGCGAACGCTGTTCGACTGAGTGGGGTCGAGTTGTTTGACCGAACTCGCTGAGGTGTGCGAAACTCAGCGCAGGTATACGAAACTTCGTCCAGGAGGTTTTGGCGAAGTTTGACCTTCGGAACGGCTACACGTGGTCGACGGTGCGCACCTGGCGAAACCAACGACACGTTTTCTACCTGGCCCCTGCGCGATATGCCTGACGGTGAAACCGTCAACCTGCACCGACTTGGTAGGTGCGCACATCTGCGCAGATAGACAACCTGCGACTGCAGATAGTTACCTGCGACTGCAGATAGTCACCTGCGACTGCAGTGCTGGCAGTCCGTGCGCAGTGCAACGTTGGCAGATTACACTGCTGCAGCGTTGGCAAGTCGCTCTTCTGCTGCGCTGGCAGATTTCGCCCTTGCTAGGTGTTGCATGCCATTCTAGTCATATCGTTTTTGCATGCCTCATTGTACTCTCAACTTTTCAATGTTCAACGTTCTTTTATTTTTCTTAGTGAAACTCTTGCCAAACTTCTCTGTGAACACAAGCAAGAAGTAAGAACGCTAGTGCAACGCTCCGATCACTCGCACAACCCCGTGCCCTCCTCCGTTGTCCACTCCCATTGTGTAGTGATTCTCCGCAGTGGGTGGAAAAGAACAGTGGGTGGTGACGGGCATGATCTTCCCTTCCTAGGGCGAGTGTTGGGCCGTTGGTGATGGTCGTTCGTCAGTTCAGGTCTTTAGGGGGTAGCTATGCTCTATGTTTCTATGCTGTACATGCTGTACAGAATAATATGGAGGAAGGCAAAAAAAAAAAAAACAACCGTGTAACTTTAGTGTTTTTTACAAGCTCATTTTGCTAGTTGCGACGTTGACGAAACCGTGCGAAATGCATGGAACCCCAAAGCAGGTAGGACTCTCACGGGCATTAAGTGTACATGCGTCACTCATTCACGGATTTTCAGCACCATATGATTTGTCAACAGCAATGCGTGGTGTCCAGCTGGACATGACTGTGCCAGCTGGAAGCCAATAACCAATAATACAGTATTGCAAATCCAATTATGTTCGATTCCCACTCTTCGCCTTGCTGCAGAGATTTTGGGCGGGATAACAGCCACTCAGATCATGCCACCGGCGCGTTTGCACAAGGTAGACATCAGGTCTGGGAACATTCCGGAAACGAAGCGTTTTGGGCAGCCGAACTGGAATTTCATACATTCAGCAAGTCTGGTCTTTTTGTCCCCTATATTCAGTACAGTTCCCATGCAAACACTTTCCGAGATGTTTTTAGAGGTCGTTGATGTTACATGCGCGCTCAAACGCCTTTCCACGAAATTCCCCATATGCTGGATGGTTGCCCGGAATTGGGCGTTCGCGCAGACCAGACCCCGCCCGGAATTGGGCGTTCGCGCAGGTGGAGTTGGAATCATGCCGGCCATCAAATTCACTGCTGCTGCCCACCTTGTTTCGCGCAATTGTGGTTTCGCTTTCCAGACAACAGCAAGGTTGTAGAACACGGTTCAATATGGTGAGATGACTCTAGGTATGGTTCAATATGGTTTAATGAAACAAATCAGCTTGCCTTAGGGTGCATGCATCGGAATATCCCAGCAGAAACGGGTCGTCAAGCCTGACGACCCATTGAGGACTTGACAACATGCTGCCTCGGGCAGAAAAGAAAAAACCCTATCGGATGGCATGCCATTGCGTGGACTGGCGCGTATGTATCGTATCATTCTCCTCCTTGCTCTGCCCTCCCCACCTCTGACAATTGAACCCCACTTGCAAAGGCAGAGAGGTGGTACTGTACACATGGTCCTCTGAACCGTCTGTAAGACACCCTAAGTGCTCACTCGTTAAATGAGACGGACACCCAGAGACAACGGGGCTATCAGTATACAGCCAAGAGTGATTCAAGTATTTTGAAACTCACACTGAGTGATCCGAGAGAAGGTGGATAGCATTGACAAAGTTGGTGCTTGCCGTCATCTTGCGAAGGGAACTCGTGACTCTACGCTTGATAAATCTAAAGCTCCATGAGCCAGCTTGACGAAGGTAGTACCCCACGGCGTGAAGATAATGGTGGTACAAAATTGGACAGGAGGTTTTGATTGGAGCATCTGACTGAACATCTCCCATCCCAGGTGCTTTTAGAGGTATCAGAATGGTTTTATGCGTTATGTCGTGGTTTCATTGTTGAACCACTTCCCAGCGATTTCAGCACCCAACCATCCAAGCACAAGTTCCCTCACGGCTCTTTCTTGCACAAACCAGCAACGCTGCAAGTGCGCGTACAGTGCTGCATTTCTTGCATAGTAGATTGTCGAAACGCCCTAGCAAGTTGAGGTACGACTAGGATATCTCAGGAATGTTAAGTTGTCGTGTCGCTGTGCTTTCCATCAACAGTATAGGTGCTCCGACCCTTGTGGCAAGGCTGCACTCCCTGATTACTACCCCTTTCAAACCGAGGATACTTTCTTTTCACTGATATATCCTGTGAAGAGGCTGTCTTAGTCGAAGGCTCATCCTCTGCAATTGAGCTGAGATCGATTCGATTGCCTTTCCATGGCGGAATTTCGACTTCAAACGTGCGTTTGTCTTAGTAAGCTTGCAACATTCTCTGCTTTGATCTGGGGATGAAATACTAAGTACGAAATGAACCTGGCGTCTCCTCGCTCAATTAATTCAGTTGCAATTGTGTTTTCATCATCATCATGCGTCATGGTGGCAGATCTGAAATCGATGGGAGCGACCCACAATCCATGACTCATGCGGAAGTCCACGTGCCGATTCAGTCGGATCCTGTCTCTACGCTGGCTGAATCGTCCGTCGTTCTCGCATCATCATCATCAGACCGAGGAGGGAATCATACCAATAATACAAGCGGCGGTTATTCTGGTGGCTCCTGTACCTTACTAAGCTCGGAACAGCAGCGGCTCAGCTCTATTCAAGGATTGAAAGTGAACCTGGATGAATCAGGGAACGCGAATGCATCAGGGTCAGTTCCAGATGATACAGTCATGCTGGGTCCTTTACATGACCATCATTCTGATTATCATGGTGATGATGAGAATCATCATGGTCATGACTATCATGGTCACCATGATGACTTTCCTCTGGAAGCTTCTGCAGCTGGTGCCATGCCTGATGGAAGACTGCTGCAGCAACGTCAATATCACACTGCAGCCGCTGCTGCCACGGCGCCGGCATGGCGGCCGGCGTCTTTTACGCAGGTGATGCAGTCCGTCTCACCGGCGTATCAGCTCAGGCAAATGGCGGCCAGCAGGACGAGCCACATTCATCATCAGGAGCATGTCATGACTAATGATGATCCCGAGGCGGGAAGCACTAGCGGCACCACCAGTCATGTAAACCATGTGCATGGTAACAATCATGTTGACAATCAAGAAGGTGATCATCATGAGGATGATTATGATGGTAGTCGTGACGTGGCTTTGACGCCAGGAATGGATTGGGATGGTGATGAGCAGCCGCAGCATCAACAGCAGCCCATCAGCGCTTCCATGCTGATGCTGCACTACCACAACACTCCTGGAGGGTTACCCACTGGTAGGGATCATCTCCCCTCAACCAGCTCCCAGCGACAGGATTTTTTCTCCAGCAACTCCCAGCAACAGCAACACCCGATGTATCTGCACGATCCACACGCGTCGACTTATCATCCTGGTCATCTCCTTCCTCGCCCACCAGGCGTTGTAGCAGCAAACGTGGTTCCAGGATCATCATTTATGGGAGCAGCATCCATTCCTGTTGAGGCAACCCATGGTGTTTCCGCACGCGCAGTTGGAGCACACGGCGAGGCTCTAGGAGCACCAATCCCCGCTTCAGAACGCCAGCCGCAGCAGCAGCCAGCAGCCTACGATCCAGCTCTCTTTTCCCCTGCGGGCGCATTTCCTGCCGCGTTTCAGCCTAGAGGTCTGGCCGTTTCATCTGCAGCAGCTGCTGGCATGCGGCCCATGGTCGGAGTGGGATCAGGCGCTGGTGGTGGTGGTGCTGCTGCCTCTGTTAATGCTACCACAGCTGTTTTTCAACTGCCCAATTTCCAGCTCCCCGGTTTTCAGCTGCCCGGAAGGCCTCGCCCGCCGCCACCTGTCATCACGCACACGTGGTCGGGGCAAACGTTGCCGCAGCCTGCTGCCTCGGCCTGCTCCCCTGCTGCCACTGCTGGTATTCCGATGCGCTTTGTTCAGACTGCTGCACCTGACATTGGTTCGTTTGAGGATGATGCAGTATCTGCATCTTCGTCATTTCCGTACCCTGGAGATGTAGGGTTTGGCGGGAACACTATTGTTACTGCCAGTGGTGGTGGCGCGGCTTCAGGGCGTGGCGGCAGCGTTGGAGCAGTAGCAGCAGCAGCAGCGGCAGCAACAGCAGCAGCAACAGCAACAACAGCTGATGTAACTGCTGCTGCCACAGCTGCTGATACTGCTGCATGTGTTATGGCTGCAGTTTATGGCAGCGCTGTTCCTCCTGCACCCCAGGCTGGAGTTGCATTTGCAAGTTGTGGTGGTGCAATGGAGATGGATTCTCACCATGCTGGCGATGCTGACAGCTGTGACGATTCAGACTCTGCTGCACCTGCGAGGGCAAGTGGGCAGCACAGCACAAGCCAAGATGGGTCAGACACGTAGTAATGGGGAAGCAGCTAATTTCCTCACAGCACGTTGCCTCACTGCAGTCATGCGACAGCCCAGCAGGTCACCACGCCACCAGCTGCAACGGAGCATCTTCCCAGCTGATTCTGTCTGTTGGACGATTATTTGGATTCAGACTAGGCTGCATCGGCATCGGCAAATGGGCAGCGCAGCACAAGCCAAGATGGGTCAGACATGATAGTGATGGGGAAGCAGCTAGTTGCCTAACTGCACTCAAGCAACAGCCCAGCAGGTCACCACGCCACCAGCTGCAACAGGGCGTCTTCCAATCCAGGAACACCAGCATTGTTGCATTTATTGCATCAGATCAGAGGGCATCACACAAGCCAGAGTATATTTGCTGCCAACATTGCTTCATGTATTCAATGCAGCCACAAAGCCCCCTGAAAAAATAAAATTAAAATCACTGCTATTGCGGTGGATTAGTGCCAACTGTGAATCAGGGCCTCAGATATCAGGAAAAAAACCCTGAAGTTCCTGATTTTGGCAGTCCTTTCTCAACCTACCCAGAAAAACCAGTGTTAAGATTTTTGTGGGACTGATATTTCAGCCTTTTTTGTTAGGCCACTCTGAAATCTCAGTTTTTTTTTTTTTTTTTTTTTTTTTTTTTTTTTTTTTTTTTTTTTTCGTTTGGCAACACTAAAATTTCAGTTATTTTTTTTCAAAGTACACTGACGCCACAACGTTGAAACGAAACTAACACTGAAAGCGATTCTTACCTATGTCATGTGGATTTGACCGCAATCACAGGGAATCTCAGATTCCCGCGGAGTGGACACCGCGGGGCGAGACGAACCTGTGAAATTTTGCCTCAAATTCACGATTGAGAGGTGCTTTGTTGGCACGGCGCCACACATCATTGGGCCGTTTTGATGCAGCATCTTTTCTTGGCCAACCCGATCGTGGCCACCATGTGGTGCTGGAGGGCTGCCAACGTTCCTGCCCCGTTGACATCACCTGCAATGCGATGTGTTAGGATTGGCCTGTGCTGTGCTGGCAAGCACCGTGCCATCCATCTTGACGTCAAGGTGGGGATGCTTCCACGCCGCCCAGCCCATGCACCGTGGTTGCCATCCAGGGGCCCCTTCTTCTCCAAGCTTTGCATCCGAAGCTGGGTTTCCCCCTTTCTTTCTAGTGTACCAAGAGGCAGCCAGCCGTGGCCTGTGCTTTGCCTGTGCAATCCCTCTCGTTGTCGCTAGCTTAGATGTGAGGCCGTCCCCGCTGCTTACCATGGGTGAACACCTTGACGGCACGGAAACAAACGGCGAACACGGCGGTGAGGCGCATCGCCAGCCGCCTGTAGTCCGTTCTGAAGCAGTTACCGGCCTCGATTTATTGTTTTTGAGTATAGCGGAAGTCAACGACAACCAGAAGCCACCAGATCTGGAGCCGCCCGACAAAATCCCGTTTGAACACATCGATGAGGAGGGTTGGTGTGCATCCCCGACAGTATCAACGGGAGTTGTTGCTGGCCCCGTCCTCTCTTGGGCGGAGCCGACCTCGGGGTCGGGTGTGAGGAGTGCAACCAACCTGCAACAGTGGGCGAGCTGGTCGACGGGCCTGGTCGACCTGCACAAGGGCCACTGCAAGGGCGCCGACTCTGGGAGGGCGCCAACTCGGGCTGGTCGACTTGGGAGGTCGACCAGTGGAGGGCGTCGACTTGGGTGACGCCGACCAGGGGAAGCCGACTGGGTGTGGTCGGCTGACCGGTATACTGGTCGACCTAGGGTTGGTCGGCCAGGTGGGTTGTCGACCTGGAGTTGGTCGACCATGGGAGTGGTCGACCTGGTGTAGTCGACATGAGGTGGTCGTTGACCTGGGCGGTCAACGGGCCTGGGATGACACACCTGGTTGACCAGGTTACCCGGACGACGAGGTCTGCGAGGTTCGCGACCGTCGCCCAGGTAGATCGGCAAAGTCGACCTGCGGTTCGGTGGCACGTGGTCAACAGGACTCGTGCAACCATCGACATGTGGTCGACTTGGCACCTGCGCAGTGTGCGTGGCGATGCATGTCGTTACCGTCACTTTGCACCTACGGAGTAGGTGCGCACACATGAGCACCTATGGTGACCTGTTGTTGGCACACCAGCCTTGCAGGTCGACTGAGGATGCCTGAGGACGCCTGAGGTCGACCAGGTGGCAAGTCGCCTTCGTGCTGGGCTGGTGGTCGACTTGTATGCTAGGTTTCTGAAGTAGTCTACCTTGCCAATCTATTTGTACCCCTATTATTCTCAACTTTTGCTAGTGAAACTAGCGGTTTCGCCCCGTGAATGTACAAGTGCTAGAGACCGACTAAGGGAACGAACGCAGAGATCCCTCCTACCCCGTGCCTAGCTCGTAGTCTAGCTCCCGTTGATAGAGTTATCTCCGCAGACAGCGCCAGTCATGGAGCAGGATGTCAGAGGTCCACTGGTGATCCCCGATTGATCCTAGGGAAGGGTTACAGGCTCGTTGTCCTGGGAGGTTATGGGCGCATTGACCCGCTACTTGCCCTTTTATCCCAATGGTCTAGTGGTTGGGATTCTGACATGGTATCGGAGCGAAGGTCTCGGGTTCGTATCCCAGTGTGTGCACTTCGGGCATCCCAGTGCGGGGGGGAGTCAGAGGTCCACTGGTGATCCCCGATTGATCCTAGGGAAGGGTTACATGCTCGCTGTCCTGGGGGATGATGGGCGCACTGACCCGCTAATTAATAAGCCCTTTTATCCCAATGGTCTAGTGGTTGGGATTTTGACATGGTATCAGAGCGAAGGTCTCGGGCTCGAATCCCAGTGTGTGCACTTCGGGCATCCCAGTGGGGGGGGGTGTCAGAGGTCCACTAGTGATCCCCGATTGATCCTAGGGAAGGGTTACATGCTCGTTGTCCTAGGGGGTTATGGGCGCACTGACCCGCTACTTAATAAGCTATTTTATCCCAATGGTCTAGTGGTTGGGATTCTGACACAGGACAGCTCGCCGCCTCCAGCTGAAAAATCGGCTCGCGAACCCGTGACCAAGAAATCCAGCCGATACATGCAGTCAACGCTGCCATGGTTTACAAAGGGCGCTGATGACGGAGCTACCCCGCCTTCGCCAGCCGACCAACGGTTTTCGCCTGTGATTGCCGGCCCGCAGGAGTCGCCATCGGTTCCTGGTCCTTCTAAGCAGTCAGGACGCGACGCGATTTATGCCGAGTCTCTGTATAAGTACAAGACCGAGTTGCTCATTCTTTTGCGGCAATCTGACGGTCTCCCAGCTTTCAAGTGCTCTATCTCTACTGAGCATGTAGGTTACGCTGGAAAGTGCGGGAAGGGCGGGAGGGGCGCCTCGGACGTACAGACGCATGCTTTCAAGAGGCATGCTGCAACAACGAAGCACAAGGAGGCGGTCAAGCACCAGGAAAAGCTTCTTGTCGAAGCTGGTCGGCAGCCACGGATCAACGGTGACAACCTCGCTCGCGACACCGAGAAGGAACGCGTCATCGAGCTGTGCGACTTTCTGCTCCCTGCATGCTTACTCTTGCTAGGCTATGATTACTGTACTATTTGTGCTCTTTATATAACTCTGCATGTGAACTGGCCTTGTGGCCCTTTGCTTGTGCTCGGACTGTGTGGTGACTTTGTGATCCAACCTGAGCTTGCTTTGCTTTTCTTGACTGGTCTTGTGACCGCTTGTTCTCTCCCACTTTGCTTATGGGGGTGTGTCAGAATGTTATATTGCTTACATTGTGTAGGCTATAGTGGGGTAGCCCATAAGGGGTACAACCCAATTAGGGTTAGTACTTGTACCCAACTCTTTCATAGTTCATTCATTCTCGTTCGTTAGTTTGACAGATGCGGCTTGGCTAAAGCCATCTGCTATTCACAGCAAGGCCTCAGATTCACTTTTAGGGTCGTATACCCTTCAGGGTCCCCTTGTGTGTAAACACTGGTTGACAGTGTTCCTAAAAAAAAAGCCTGAAATGATAGTGTTGTGCTAAAAAGATACTGATCCATCAGGGTTCTACTAGTAAAAAGGCTGAAACTATTATAAAATATTGATTTAAAATTCAGGAGTACAATAGCTTCCTAGAACAGAGCAGCTGCTCTTATCTAATAGGAGTCATGCATGCATCAGCATCGGAATCAGACTCATCATCACTCCCCTCTACCTTTGGTTCTTCCCACTCCTCAAGTGCCTCCTTTCCCCTGCCACTTCCCTCCCCCTCTCTTTCTGGAGTTGCTGCCACATTGCCAAATGGCCGGCGCTTCTTGTATCTGCACCAGATTTTCACCAGTTCGTTGTAGTCGGGCTCGTAGTCGAGGAGCGACATTGTGACGAGATCTTCAAGCCGCGCTACCACGATTTGATGATATTTTGGCGGGAAAACCCGCGCTCACATTCCACTGTGCTCAACGGCAGCACTGCGACACCCAGAGATGCACAAGGTTGGGGTAGCTAGTCGTCCAGTTTCTTGTCTTCAGCATCGCTGTTAGCCCGGCGTGGAAGCTTCGCTCATTCTTCGGGGCACCTGCGATGATGGGGCAGAAGGCACGCAGTTCTTTGATTGCCCGCCGTTTGTCGATCCGTGCCACACAAAACAGAAGGGAGATTGTCAGTTAGATTGGATGGCTTGGCATGGTATACCCGTGTATGCATGGCACTATTGAAACATAGGAACAAAGAGAATCATGGAAAACAAGGGTGCACAAAATGCGAGTACCTGGAAGGATGTGGTTAGTCTCCTGTGCCCTGAACAGCGAGACGAGTGACATGAGCCACTCGACACACTGTTTGTGGCGCTCCACTCTCCCAGGCGGGTACTTGTCTGGCATGAAGAGCCTCACTCCCACAAGGGATTCCAAGTCTTCAAACCTCTTGCTGAGGTTACTGATGAGCGTCTCAGCAAATAAGGTGCAGAGATCGACGCAGGCGTCGTGTGTTCCCAGAGTTGGGTAGTCCTCGCTTGGGTTCTCATGTAGTTGGAACTTGTGTGTAGTCGGCCGACAGTCAGAGTCCACACCCTGCACCGTCACCTCGGGCTTGTCACTGTCAGGCCCGTACTTCATGATGAACGGGGACAGGCGCGCACTCAACCCGCCTCCAAAATCGTCGCCGCAGTCGACGTAGCGGGTCTCCATGTGAGACATGGCTCTCCTGATCTGCGCATGGACACCTGCGATGCCAAGCTATGAGAGGGCAACATAAATAACACAGAGGGACACAAGGAAAGCGAGTCGGGGGGGTGATTTATCAAACAATCAGTGTTGTGCTTAAGCTCCCACAATATAAATGCATTGACATACACACACAGAAGCCACACATACAAGAACTAGACATCATGAGAAGTGCAGCACACGCTGAAAGGACTTGTTGCTCACCTCTCGCTGCCGAAAGGACTTGTTCAAGATGTTCAGCTGCTCGAGCACGTCCGCAAGGAAGAACAACAAGAAATGGAACATGTAGCTGGTGGCGAGCTCGTTCAGAGTTTCGTCCCACTCATACAGCATGACGATGAGAGCAGGGAAGACCGTCACCGTTCGCAGAATGGCATTACCCCTGGAGAGCTAGCGGACTTGATGAATGCCTTGAAGCTCCAGGTTCGTAGCCGTGAAGAGTTCCTGCAGCTCCAAAAATCGTTGGTGCCAGGGGCTGGAACGGCCGAGATACTCTGCGACTTGACGGATCAGTCTGTCCACCATGTCGAACTCGGGGATTGCCTCCACTGCATCTTTTGTCGCGAGGGCCTCCCTGCAGGCACATCACAACACAAACATGCAACACGGGGTATCAGCAAGTCCGAGATACGGATAATCAGGATTGGCGCTAGTACAAAAACGAACGTACCTGTGGGCTATGCAGTGGCTTGAGACGAGATGCGGTATGCGGAGGCGCAGTCGAGCAACAAGACCATTCTTGCTTCCCATCATCACACTCGCGCCATCGGTGCTCATACCAGCGATCTTGGCAAGCTCGATGCCGAGGGCCTTAAGGTGGGACACAAACACGTAGAGGAGAGAGGCGGCGTCGCACTTCTCCACGGTCAGAAGGGCAAGGAACTCGGTGACGACGCGATTCTCACGGATGAAGGTCGCGAAAATGATCATGTGCTTTCCCCGGCACCTGTCCGTGCTCTCGTCACAAGTAACTCCGATGTAAGGACTTGTAAGGAGGTGCTGGAGTTGCGTTGTGTGCAACCACGTGGCAATCGCTTGTGTTAGTTGCCCAAAGCCGTACCTGTGGAGCATGTGAGCCAATGTTAGTGCTTACACAAAAGATAAACAAAAGCAACATCATGAACAATATCTGACAGCGGGTACTCACGTTGTGTAATAGGTTTGGTATCCCTTCATGGGGAATCCCGGAACCTTCTTCACCGCAAGATAGCAAACAAGACGCACCCATAACTCAATGGGTGCATCTTGCTTGGTTACGAAGAGCAGAAAGTCGCACAGCTCGATGACGCGTTCCTTCTCGGTGTCGCGAGCGAGGTTGTCACCGTTGATCCGTGGCTGCCGACCAGCTTCGACAAGAAGCTTTTCCTGGTGCTTGACCGCCTCCTTGTGCTTCGTTGTTGCAGCATGCCTCTTGAAAGCATGCGTCTGTACGTCCGAGGCGCCCCTCCCGCCCTTCCCGCACTTTCCAGCGTAACCTACATGCTCAGTAGAGATAGAGCACTTGAAAGCTGGGAGACCGTCAGATTGCCGCAAAAGAATGAGCAACTCGGTCTTGTACTTATACAGAGACTCGGCATAAATCGCGTCGCGTCCTGACTGCTTAGAAGGACCAGGAACCGATGGCGACTCCTGCGGGCCGGCAATCACAGGCGAAAACCGTTGGTCGGCTGGCGAAGGCGGGGTAGCTCCGTCATCAGCGCCCTTTGTAAACCATGGCAGCGTTGACTGCATGTATCGGCTGGATTTCTTGGTCACGGGTTCGCGAGCCGATTTTTCAGCTGGAGGCGGCGAGCTGTCCTGTGTCAGAATCCCAACCACTAGACCATTGGGATAAAATAGCTTATTAAGTAGCGGGTCAGTGCGCCCATAACCCCCTAGGACAACGAGCATGTAACCCTTCCCTAGGATCAATCGGGGATCACTAGTGGACCTCTGACACCCCCCCCCACTGGGATGCCCGAAGTGCACACACTGGGATTCGAGCCCGAGACCTTCGCTCTGATACCATGTCAAAATCCCAACCACTAGACCATTGGGATAAAAGGGCTTATTAATTAGCGGGTCAGTGCGCCCATCATCCCCCAGGACAGCGAGCATGTAACCCTTCCCTAGGATCAATCGGGGATCACCAGTGGACCTCTGACTCCCCCCCGCACTGGGATGCCCGAAGTGCACACACTGGGATACGAACCCGAGACCTTCGCTCTGATACCATGTCAGAATCCCAACCACTAGACCATTGGGATAAAAGGGCAAGTAGCGGGTCAATGCGCCCATAACCTCCCAGGACAACGAGCCTGTAACCCTTCCCTAGGATCAATCGGGGATCACCAGTGGACCTCTGACATCCTGCTCCATGACTGGCGCTGTCTGCGGAGATAACTCTATCAACGGGAGCTAGACTACGAGCTAGGCACGGGGTAGGAGGGATCTCTGCGTTCGTTCCCTTAGTCGGTCTCTAGCACTTGTACATTCACGGGGCGAAACCGCTAGTTTCACTAGCAAAAGTTGAGAATAATAGGGGTACAAATAGATTGGCAAGGTAGACTACTTCAGAAACCTAGCATACAAGTCGACCACCAGCCCAGCACGAAGGCGACTTGCCACCTGGTCGACCTCAGGCGTCCTCAGGCATCCTCAGTCGACCTGCAAGGCTGGTGTGCCAACAACAGGTCACCATAGGTGCTCATGTGTGCGCACCTACTCCGTAGGTGCAAAGTGACGGTAACGACATGCATCGCCACGCACACTGCGCAGGTGCCAAGTCGACCACATGTCGATGGTTGCACGAGTCCTGTTGACCACGTGCCACCGAACCGCAGGTCGACTTTGCCGATCTACCTGGGCGACGGTCGCGAACCTCGCAGACCTCGTCGTCCGGGTAACCTGGTCAACCAGGTGTGTCATCCCAGGCCCGTTGACCGCCCAGGTCAACGACCACCTCATGTCGACTACACCAGGTCGACCACTCCCCTGGTCGACCAACTCCAGGTCGACAACCCACCTGGCCGACCAACCCTAGGTCGACCAGTATACCGGTCAGCCGACCACACCCAGTCGGCTTCCCCTGGTCGGCGTCACCCAAGTCGACGCCCTCCACTGGTCGACCTCCCAAGTCGACCAGCCCGAGTTGGCGCCCTCCCAGAGTCGGCGCCCTTGCAGTGGCCCTTGTGCAGGTCGACCAGGCCCGTCGACCAGCTCGCCCACTGTTGCAGGTTGGTTGCACTCCTCACACCCGACCCCGAGGTCGGCTCCGCCCAAGAGAGGACGGGGCCAGCAACAACTCCCGTTGATACTGTCGGGGATGCACACCAACCCTCCTCATCGATGTGTTCAAACGGGATTTTGTCGGGCGGCTCCAGATCTGGTGGCTTCTGGTTGTCGTTGACTTCCGCTATACTCAAAAACAATAAATCGAGGCCGGTAACTGCTTCAGAACGGACTACAGGCGGCTGGCGATGCGCCTCACCGCCGTGTTCGCCGTTTGTTTCCGTGCCGTCAAGGTGTTCACCCATGGTAAGCAGCGGGGACGGCCTCACATCTAAGCTAGCGACAACGAGAGGGATTGCACAGGCAAAGCACAGGCCACGGCTGGCTGCCTCTTGGTACACTAGAAAGAAAGGGGGAAACCCAGCTTCGGATGCAAAGCTTGGAGAAGAAGGGGCCCCTGGATGGCAACCACGGTGCATGGGCTGGGCGGCGTGGAAGCATCCCCACCTTGACGTCAAGATGGATGGCACGGTGCTTGCCAGCACAGCACAGGCCAATCCTAACGCATCGCATTGCAGGTGATGTCAACGGGGCAGGAACGTTGGCAGCCCTCCAGCACCACATGGTGGCCACGATCGGGTTGGCCAAGAAAAGATGTTGCATCAAAACGGCCCAATGATGTGTGGCGCCGTGCCAACAAAGCACCTCTCAATCGTGAATTTGAGGCAAAATTTCACAGGTTCGTCTCGCCCCGCGGTGTCCACTCCGCGGGAATCTGAGATTCCCTGTGATTGCGGTCAAATCCACATGACATAGGTAAGAATCGCTTTCAGTGTTAGTTTCGTTTCAACGTTGTGGCGTCAGTGTACTTTGAAAAAAAAAACTGAAATTTTAGTGTTGCCAAACGAAAAAAAAAAAAAAAAAAAAAAAAAAAAACTGAGATTTCAGAGTGGCCTAACAAAAAAGGCTGAAATATCAGTCCCACAAAAATCTTAACACTGGTTTTTCTGGGTAGGTTGAGAAAGGACTGCCAAAATCAGGAACTTCAGGGTTTTTTTCCTGATATCTGAGGCCCTGATTCACAGTTGGCACTAATCCACCGCAATAGCAGTGATTTTAATTTTATTTTTTCAGGGGGCTTTGTGGCTGCATTGAATACATGAAGCAATGTTGGCAGCAAATATACTCTGGCTTGTGTGATGCCCTCTGATCTGATGCAATAAATGCAACAATGCTGGTGTTCCTGGATTGGAAGACGCCCTGTTGCAGCTGGTGGCGTGGTGACCTGCTGGGCTGTTGCTTGAGTGCAGTTAGGCAACTAGCTGCTTCCCCATCACTATCATGTCTGACCCATCTTGGCTTGTGCTGCGCTGCCCATTTGCCGATGCCGATGCAGCCTAGTCTGAATCCAAATAATCGTCCAACAGACAGAATCAGCTGGGAAGATGCTCCGTTGCAGCTGGTGGCGTGGTGACCTGCTGGGCTGTCGCATGACTGCAGTGAGGCAACGTGCTGTGAGGAAATTAGCTGCTTCCCCATTACTACGTGTCTGACCCATCTTGGCTTGTGCTGTGCTGCCCACTTGCCCTCGCAGGTGCAGCAGAGTCTGAATCGTCACAGCTGTCAGCATCGCCAGCATGGTGAGAATCCATCTCCATTGCACCACCACAACTTGCAAATGCAACTCCAGCCTGGGGTGCAGGAGGAACAGCGCTGCCATAAACTGCAGCCATAACACATGCAGCAGTATCAGCAGCTGTGGCAGCAGCAGTTACATCAGCTGTTGTTGCTGTTGCTGCTGCTGTTGCTGCCGCTGCTGCTGCTGCTACTGCTCCAACGCTGCCGCCACGCCCTGAAGCCGCGCCACCACCACTGGCAGTAACAATAGTGTTCCCGCCAAACCCTACATCTCCAGGGTACGGAAATGACGAAGATGCAGATACTGCATCATCCTCAAACGAACCAATGTCAGGTGCAGCAGTCTGAACAAAGCGCATCGGAATACCAGCAGTGGCAGCAGGGGAGCAGGCCGAGGCAGCAGGCTGCGGCAACGTTTGCCCCGACCACGTGTGCGTGATGACAGGTGGCGGCGGGCGAGGCCTTCCGGGCAGCTGAAAACCGGGGAGCTGGAAATTGGGCAGTTGAAAAACAGCTGTGGTAGCATTAACAGAGGCAGCAGCACCACCACCACCAGCGCCTGATCCCACTCCGACCATGGGCCGCATGCCAGCAGCTGCTGCAGATGAAACGGCCAGACCTCTAGGCTGAAACGCGGCAGGAAATGCGCCCGCAGGGGAAAAGAGAGCTGGATCATAGGCTGCTGGCTGCTGCTGCGGCTGGCGTTCTGAAGCGGGGATTGGTGCTCCTAGAGCCTCGCCGTGTGCTCCAACTGCGCGTGCGGAAACACCATGGGTTGCCTCAACAGGAATGGATGCTGCTCCCATAAATGATGATCCTGGAACCACGTTTGCTGCTACAACGCCTGGTGGGCGAGGAAGGAGATGACCAGGATGATAAGTCGACGCGTGTGGATCGTGCAGATACATCGGGTGTTGCTGTTGCTGGGAGTTGCTGGAGAAAAAATCCTGTCGCTGGGAGCTGGTTGAGGGGAGATGATCCCTACCAGTGGGTAACCCTCCAGGAGTGTTGTGGTAGTGCAGCATCAGCATGGAAGCGCTGATGGGCTGCTGTTGATGCTGCGGCTGCTCATCACCATCCCAATCCATTCCTGGCGTCAAAGCCACGTCACGACTACCATCATAATCATCCTCATGATGATCACCTTCTTGATTGTCAACATGATTGTTACCATGCACATGGTTTACATGACTGGTGGTGCCGCTAGTGCTTCCCGCCTCGGGATCATCATTAGTCATGACATGCTCCTGATGATGAATGTGGCTCGTCCTGCTGGCCGCCATTTGCCTGAGCTGATACGCCGGTGAGACGGACTGCATCACCTGCGTAAAAGACGCCGGCCGCCATGCCGGCGCCGTGGCAGCAGCGGCTGCAGTGTGATATTGACGTTGCTGCAGCAGTCTTCCATCAGGCATGGCACCAGCTGCAGAAGCTTCCAGAGGAAAGTCATCATGGTGACCATGATAGTCATGACCATGATGATTCTCATCATCACCATGATAATCAGAATGATGGTCATGTAAAGGACCCAGCATGACTGTATCATCTGGAACTGACCCTGATGCATTCGCGTTCCCTGATTCATCCAGGTTCACTTTCAATCCTTGAATAGAGCTGAGCCGCTGCTGTTCCGAGCTTAGTAAGGTACAGGAGCCACCAGAATAACCGCCGCTTGTATTATTGGTATGATTCCCTCCTCGGTCTGATGATGATGATGCGAGAACGACGGACGATTCAGCCAGCGTAGAGACAGGATCCGACTGAATCGGCACGTGGACTTCCGCATGAGTCATGGATTGTGGGTCGCTCCCATCGATTTCAGATCTGCCACCATGACGCATGATGATGATGAAAACACAATTGCAACTGAATTAATTGAGCGAGGAGACGCCAGGTTCATTTCGTACTTAGTATTTCATCCCCAGATCAAAGCAGAGAATGTTGCAAGCTTACTAAGACAAACGCACGTTTGAAGTCGAAATTCCGCCATGGAAAGGCAATCGAATCGATCTCAGCTCAATTGCAGAGGATGAGCCTTCGACTAAGACAGCCTCTTCACAGGATATATCAGTGAAAAGAAAGTATCCTCGGTTTGAAAGGGGTAGTAATCAGGGAGTGCAGCCTTGCCACAAGGGTCGGAGCACCTATACTGTTGATGGAAAGCACAGCGACACGACAACTTAACATTCCTGAGATATCCTAGTCGTACCTCAACTTGCTAGGGCGTTTCGACAATCTACTATGCAAGAAATGCAGCACTGTACGCGCACTTGCAGCGTTGCTGGTTTGTGCAAGAAAGAGCCGTGAGGGAACTTGTGCTTGGATGGTTGGGTGCTGAAATCGCTGGGAAGTGGTTCAACAATGAAACCACGACATAACGCATAAAACCATTCTGATACCTCTAAAAGCACCTGGGATGGGAGATGTTCAGTCAGATGCTCCAATCAAAACCTCCTGTCCAATTTTGTACCACCATTATCTTCACGCCGTGGGGTACTACCTTCGTCAAGCTGGCTCATGGAGCTTTAGATTTATCAAGCGTAGAGTCACGAGTTCCCTTCGCAAGATGACGGCAAGCACCAACTTTGTCAATGCTATCCACCTTCTCTCGGATCACTCAGTGTGAGTTTCAAAATACTTGAATCACTCTTGGCTGTATACTGATAGCCCCGTTGTCTCTGGGTGTCCGTCTCATTTAACGAGTGAGCACTTAGGGTGTCTTACAGACGGTTCAGAGGACCATGTGTACAGTACCACCTCTCTGCCTTTGCAAGTGGGGTTCAATTGTCAGAGGTGGGGAGGGCAGAGCAAGGAGGAGAATGATACGATACATACGCGCCAGTCCACGCAATGGCATGCCATCCGATAGGGTTTTTTCTTTTCTGCCCGAGGCAGCATGTTGTCAAGTCCTCAATGGGTCGTCAGGCTTGACGACCCGTTTCTGCTGGGATATTCCGATGCATGCACCCTAAGGCAAGCTGATTTGTTTCATTAAACCATATTGAACCATACCTAGAGTCATCTCACCATATTGAACCGTGTTCTACAACCTTGCTGTTGTCTGGAAAGCGAAACCACAATTGCGCGAAACAAGGTGGGCAGCAGCAGTGAATTTGATGGCCGGCATGATTCCAACTCCACCTGCGCGAACGCCCAATTCCGGGCGGGGTCTGGTCTGCGCGAACGCCCAATTCCGGGCAACCATCCAGCATATGGGGAATTTCGTGGAAAGGCGTTTGAGCGCGCATGTAACATCAACGACCTCTAAAAACATCTCGGAAAGTGTTTGCATGGGAACTGTACTGAATATAGGGGACAAAAAGACCAGACTTGCTGAATGTATGAAATTCCAGTTCGGCTGCCCAAAACGCTTCGTTTCCGGAATGTACCCAGACCTGATGTCTACCTTGTGCAAACGCGCCGGTGGCATGATCTGAGTGGCTGTTATCCCGCCCAAAATCTCTGCAGCAAGGCGAAGAGTGGGAATCGAACATAATTGGATTTGCAATACTGTATTATTGGTTATTGGCTTCCAGCTGGCACAGTCATGTCCAGCTGGACACCACGCATTGCTGTTGACAAATCATATGGTGCTGAAAATCCGTGAATGAGTGACGCATGTACACTTAATGCCCGTGAGAGTCCTACCTGCTTTGGGGTTCCATGCATTTCGCACGGTTTCGTCAACGTCGCAACTAGCAAAATGAGCTTGTAAAAAACACTAAAGTTACACGGTTGTTTTTTTTTTTTTTTGCCTTCCTCCATATTATTCTGTACAGCATGTACAGCATAGAAACATAGAGCATAGCTACCCCCTAAAGACCTGAACTGACGAACGACCATCACCAACGGCCCAACACTCGCCCTAGGAAGGGAAGATCATGCCCGTCACCACCCACTGTTCTTTTCCACCCCGCTCACCCCCTTCCCCATCCCTCCCCCTCCTCCTCCCCCCCCCCTCTCTCGTTCCCCCTCACATCCGTAGATCCGACATATATGGGGCCTCCACCCAGAGAGCCTCCCCCTCTTCCAACCTATCCTCCCTCTCCCCATCGACCAAGTCAACGTCCACTCCCTCCATGGACAACGCAGCTCGCAACAAGACAACTCGAGCATGTGCTCGTTTTAGTACCACCCCGATAAGCGCCTTCAAAGATCCCAAGAGATATGACGAGAACGATATTTCATCTTCCCGACATGCCCCTTGCGACACAGCCAACCGTAAGTGAGCGTCCCTCTGCTGAATCAACCAACGCCTGAAACGTCTACCCAGGCATCCCCATGTCTCACAAATCAATTATGTCAACTGCAAACCTCGATTGCATCTATTGCAGTCATAAACATTGTTTTCAGAGTACCAACTCTAGTCACAAATAACGTTTGTGACACTTTCCTTTTTTACATATCTGTGAGAAAACAGGAATGAATGATGGACTAGAAAATGAGTTGGGTACAAATATGAAACCCTAGGAAACTGTACCCCATGGTGTCTACCCCACTACAGCCTAGACAGGCTATATGATTAATGTTTGATACACCCCCATAGGCAAAGTGGGGGAGAACAAGGGGTCACAAGACCAGTCAAGCAAAGCAAAGCAAAGCAAGCTCAGGGTGGATCACAACGTCACCACACATTCCGAGCACAGGTTCAAAGGCCACAAGGCCAGTTCATATGCAGGATTATATATAAGAGGTAAACAAGCAAGTGCAGGTATATATATATATATATCACAGTACAAGTAAAGTCAAGAGGTAAGCAAGTGAGGCCAAGTAGGCACAAGACCTAGCATGGTACAGAAGCGCTGATGATCACAAAGCTGAAGTGCCTTGGTGAAGATATCAGCAGTGTTGGCCTGAGAGGCCACGTAAGCAAGGCGCAGCTGACCACGCTGCTGCAACTCACGAGCAAGGAAGTAGCGAAGAGCAATGTGCTTCGTTCTGTGCTCCAGTCTGTGCTCCCGACACAAGGCCAGCATGGCCTTGTTGTCTACGTACAGAACTGGAGGAGAACGAGGCGGCTCTCCCAGGTCAGTCAGCAGGTAGGTGAGCCAGCGTAACTCCTGTGCAGCCATGGCCCCTGCATAGATCTCAGCCTCACAGCTGGAGCTGAGAACAGAAGACGAGCGGGTAGACCGCCACGAAACAGAACCGGAACCAAGGCTGAAGGTGTAACCCTGTGACGAACGCTGAGTAGCTAGGTCGTCAACCCAAGACGCGTCTGCGTGACCAGTGAGTACCACTGGACTCCGCCCTCCAAGCACGAGCCCCATGCCCGACGTACTGCACAAGTAGCGCAACACCCTCTTCGCGGCAGCCATGTGCTCTGGTTGGTGTCTCCCAGGAGCAACATAGCGTGCCAAGATGCTAAGAGGGTATGCGAGGTCAGGTCGTGTGCATGTCATCAGGTACATGAGGCAGCCCACAAGCTCTGGATACGAGCCACTCGGCTCTACGGACTCGTCCGAAGGTGGAGCTGAGAGCGAGTGACTGGTAGGCAGAGGAGTGGACTGTGGCGAGGAGTACGTAAAGCCGAAGCGCTGAAGGACCTGCTGCACCATGTGTGACTGAGTCAAGGTAATGGTGCGCTGTGCTCTGTCCCGGGTGATCCGCAAGCCAAGATAGCTTGTCAGCTCACCCAGGTCTGTGCACGTGTGTCTCTTCTGCAGTTCGGACTTCACGTGGGCGAGTGCCTCTCACGGGGCGCAGAGAAGGGTCAGCAGTGGAAGGAGCAAAACCAAGAGAAGCAAGAGTCGTCCTGAGCGTGTCGTGCCACTCACGGGGCGCCTGGCGGAGACCGTAGACTGGCCGCCGGAGGCTCCACTGGGTACCAGCAGGAAACGACCCAGTGAAGCCAGGTGGGCGGCGCAGCCAGATCTTCTCGTGCAGGCTGCCCTGTAGGAAGGCTGTGCTGAAGTCAAGCGAGTGGAGCTCGTAGTCACGCTGAGCAGCAACGTGGAGCAGTACCCGAAGAGTGGTCATCTTCGGGGTAGGGGAGAAGGTCTGAAAGAAGTCAACTCCCTGTCGCTGACTGAAGCCACGTGCAACGTAACGCGCCTTGAAGGCAGGCGGAGAACCCGGCGGCCGCTTCACCCTGAAGATCCACATGCCACTGACGATGTTCGCCCCAGGTGGGGGAACCTCATCTACGTAGGTGCCTGTGGACTTCCAGGAAGCCATCTCTGCGTCCATGGCTGCCTACCACTGAGAGGAGTAGGGACCCTCTATCGCCTCTGCGTAAGAGCGCGGGGTCGGGATGTCTAGTGCATCTGGGTCTCCCTCAGGGGCCAGCAGCATGGACACGAGATGAGGTACAGAAGCAGCAAAGCACTCAAACTCCTCCTGTCTGTCCTCAAGAACGTCCGTGCCAAGAGCACACTCACCCCCGACAGACGGAGGACAGACAGACACAGACGCAGCAACCAGACTAGCAGCGTAGTCTAGGCAACAGGCAGCAGCAAAGTCAACAAGCTCAGTAACAAGAGCAGACGCAGCAGAGGACTCAAACAGAGGGTCAGTGACAGCAGTGGCCAGAAAGCGCGGGACAGCTGGACTAGCAGCACGAAGGGAGTCAGACTCCGGGTCCGGACTGGCAGGAAGAGAGGACGCAGGAGGAGACGGTAGAGGGACACGCTGTGGAGCAGTAGAAGGACGCAGTGTCATAGAGTGAGTGCCTGGGACAGGAGGGAGACGCGGACGCGAAACACGACCAGCGCGAACAGTACGGACAGGCGACGCAGCACGAGACGCAGGCGACACAGGACAAGACTCAGGCTCACAACGCTCCGTAAGACCTCCTGTCGGTCCAGAGTAAGGTCCGGGCAGTGGAGAGGCCGGCTGCAACTGTGACTGGGACCGGACAGGCGGCGGACTCAGGAAAGGAGGAGGACCAGGAGAAGGCGGTGAGCTAAGAACCTGCTGAAGGAGCGGAAAGTAGTACGGCCGCGGCCGCGCAGCGCCTCCAGAAACAGCAGAAACAGGACCGGTACCCTCAGCCCCAGGGCCTCCAGTCCCAGCAGCACCTCCAGCACCTCCAGCAGCAGCAGCACCTCTAGCAGCGCCAGCACCTCCAGCAGCTCCAGCAGCAGCAGCACCTCCAGCAGCACCACCAGCACCAGCAGCACCTCCAGAAGCTCCAGCAGCACCCCCAGCACCAGCAGCACCTCCAGAAGCTCCAGCAGCAACTCCAGCAGCACCAGCACCAGCAGCACCTCCAGAAGCCCCAGCAGCACCTCTAGCACCAGCAGCACCTCCAGCAGCACCAGCACCAGGAGCACCTCCAGAAGCCCCAGCAGTACCCCGACAGAGCCGAGAGTACCACTCACGAAGCTGCTGTGGAGAGAGAGGCTCCCGCCGCGGCGGGACACCGAGAGCACCTCCAGACGCAGCACGCGCAGGCTCAGCACCCCCAGGCTCAGCACGCCCAAACTCAGCACCCCCAGACTCAGCACCCCCAGTCTCAGCACCCCCAGTCCCCGCACCCGCAGGCTCAGCACCCCCAGACTCAGCACCTGAGTCGACAGCTACCTCGACCGGCTCGGCAGGGTCTACCTGGGACACACCTGAGGGGGCAGGACCCTTGGGGGGGAGGGGGTCTACCGGGTGAGTACCTGGGGCAAGGAAGAGCGGCGGGGGGGGGGGAGAGGCAGTGCGGTAGGGAAAGAGACGGTAGTACGACACCGACTCGTCAAACGTGACGTCCTGAGAGGACAGAACACGACGCGAGGTGGGGTGGTAGAACTGCCACCCGGGTGCGTCAGGAGGGAAGCCAAGGAAGACACAGGGAACGGCACGGGAGGACAGCTTGTCCGCAGTAGTATCGCGGACAAAAGCTCGAGATCCCCAGACACGGAACGCGGACGCATCGCCAACCTTCCCCGTCCACCGCAGAGTAGGTGTGGTCTCCGGAAAGGAGACACGAGGCTGAAGGTTGATCTGATGCGCTGCGTACTGAACCGCGAACGGCCACAGAAAATGGGGAGCAGCCGCATGGATCATGGACGTACGAGCGACGTCCATGACCATGCCAATGCGGCGCTCAGCAATCCCATTTTGCTGCGGGGAGGCCGGAAGCGTGAACGTCTGGCGGATACCCTCAGAACGACCGAAGGCTCTCAGGAGGTCGGAGGAAAACTCCCCGCCTCTGTCTGAGTGCAGACGCAGAACAGGAAGGTCTGAGCCGAAAATCTCACTAAGCTGGCGACGAGCACCGCGGATCCAGTCGATCAACACCTCAGGGACCTCACCCTTGCTGCGCAAGGGGAAGACTGTGGTGTAACGCGAGTAGTCGTCAACGACCAGCAGGAAGTAACGCTCGTGACCCTGTCCACGGACGCGGGCTGGGCCCCACACGTCCATGTGAAGAGTCTGTAGAGGAGCCTCAGTCGGAGGGAACGAGGAGGAGTGAGGGGCGGCGCGCTGCCGGCCCTCGACACAAGGAACACAGGTGGGGGCAGGCCCCGGAGGAAGGGGAGGGAGGGACCTGGGGAGACCAGATACAAGGGCACGGGAGGCCATACCTCGAAGACGAGGCAGGGAGGGGTGACCAAGGCGGTGGTGCCAAAGGAGAGTCTCGTGCGACAGAGGACGACATGAGCAGGGGGCAGACGCAGGACTAGACCTGGACGCGGCAACAAACACCTGACTAGACGCAGCTACCTGACCAGACGCAGAGACCGGAGGAGGCGCAGCAATCAGTGTGTACAGACTCGACCCTGGCCGACGGGTGAACGTGGCCAGGTGGCGGCCCGTCCGAGAGCAAGTGCAGTGGGTCACACACTGACCTCCAGGGGTGAACTGGTCAACCCACGCGTCCTGGAGGTCAGCTCCACTCACCAAGTTCGTAGAGAACAAGGGGAGGTGGAGTCCCGACAGCAAGCCCGACGGGGCCGCAGGACACGGTAGAACTGTAGAGGAGCGTGCAAGGACTGGGCCCCCTGAGGGGTCAGCAAGGGAGACCGCAACAGGCCGGCTGAGCGGCGTGAGCGTGGTGCTGTCTCTAAAGAAAGAGCGCGAAGCACCAGAGTCAAGTGTGAAAGTGTGCAAGGCCTCAGTAGGTGCAGTACCAGAGAGAGTAGACGTACCAGCACCTGGAGCAGCAGACGCACTAGCACCTAGAGCAGCAGCCGCAGGGCCCGGGTCGGGCGGGACACTCAGGTAACAGTCACCCTCAGTAATATCAGCAAGAGCATACATGGCAGCAAGGATAGCATCAAAATCTATATCAAAGATAGGCACATTCTGCAGAAGCAGATCATGCCGGCGAGGGAGCTCAACAGAGTCAGAAAACTGGGTACGCCAAGCGTCAGTCAAGTGACCGAAGCAGCGCTGCGTGGTGTGTGGGAGCCCACACACCTCCCCACTACGAGGGCCTGTGCGAAGAACGTACGCGCAGGGACCTGCACCCCCAGACCTCCCACGCCCAGCGTACCACTCACGAAGCTGCTGAACCGACGGGGTCTCACTGGAGCGCGGCTGCTGCTGACGCTGGCTACCACCAGCGCCTCCACGCTGCGCGGCTGCACCTCGACCAGCACCACCGCCGCCGCCACCTCCACCACCGCTGCCGCTGCCTCCACCACCTCCGCCGCTGCCTCCACCACCTCCACTGCCGCCACTGAAGCCCCCACTCCCGGTGCCACCCCCACCTCCACCGCCACCCCCTCCTCCTCCGCCACCACCCCCCCCGGCCGCCCCCTCCACCACCTCCGCTCCCCTTGCCCTTGCTGTTGCGGCACCTCCCACTCGGAGCAGACGAAGCCCCGACCTCCTCAGTGCCAACGAGGTCGACAGCAGCAGCAGAAGCAACAGAGGAGAGAAGGGGGACAGGGGAACACCCCTCAAAGAAAGGGGTGCGACGGTCGCCGCGAGAAGCACCTACAGCTAAGATACTCTTCTCAGCTGCAGTAAGGCGCTCCTCTAGCAAGTCGACAGTCAGTTCGGTGGGGCAAAGGGAGAGGAAGTGATCCCTGACTGAGGAAAGTGAGTCAGGGAGGCGGGTGACTAGGTAGTAAAGGGTGATGTACATGGGGGGGGGGTTCTTGGCACAGAACTCAGTGGGAAGGGCAGCACGGTAGCGGGCGTCACTAGTGCGAAGGTGAGCAACTAGGTCAGCGACTGTGGCAAAGGCGGCAAGGTCAGGGAAAAGGTACGTCAGCATGAGGCGGCTGAGTGCAGCAGTGGAAGGGGAGGAGTAGCGTGCAACTACAGCGTCGTACAAAGACTGAGCAGTCTTGTACTGGCCAATATGTGCGCGCTCAGCAGGCGGCAGGTGACTACGAACAGCAAGACGAGCAACAGCGTCACGAGTGGTCCACTGAGAGCGAACAGTACTGTCAGCAGTGGCAGCAGGAGCAGTGGAAACACCGGACGTGTGATCGAAAAGAGATACCCCATCCCTAGAATCACACTGAAGAAACAGCTATAGATCGTCAACCCACACGTCAAAGCCAACTGCACGTCCCTCAGCATCAAAGGTGAGAACGGTAGGACTAGCCATAGTAGCAGTAGGAGCAGCAGCAGTGCAAAGCAGTGGTAGGAGCAGTAGCAGCAGTAGCAGCAGTAGAAGCAGTAGCAGCAGTCGAAGCAGTAGCAGCAGTGCTGCTCGGCAGAGCAGTGCGGCTCGGTGGGGGCGGCGCGGCTCGGCAGAGTGGCGCGGCTCGGCTGGGCGGCGCGGCTCGGCTGGGCGGCGCGGCTCGGCTACTGGCGGCGCGGCAGTAGGGAGGGGGAGGGGGGGGGGAGCACGAGTGCTTACCAGGGGCCGCTGTTGGGGCGGCAGCAGGGCAGGGCCAGGTCGACGGGCGGCGGGTCAGCGACGGGCGGCAGGTCGGCGACTGGCGGCTGGTCAGGGACGGGCGGCAGTTCGGCGACGGGCGGCTGGTCAGGGACGGGCGGCAGGTCGGCGACGGGCGGCTGGTCAGGGACGGGCGGCAGGTCGGCGACGGGCGGCTGGTCAGGGACGGGCGGCTGGTCAGGGACGGGCGGCGGGTCGGCGACGGGCGGCTGGTCAGGGACGGGCGGCAGGTCGGCGACGGGCTGCTGGTCAGCGACTGGCGGCGGTCCAGAGGCGGGCGGCAGCGGGCCTCTAAGGGACGCGAGGGGGGGGGGCGCCACGGGCTGCGAAGGGGCCGCAACGGGACGGAAAGGGGCCGTGACGGGCCGCAAAGGGGCCGCTACGGGCCGCGAAGGGGTCGCGACGGGCCGCGAAGGGGCCGCTACGGGCCGCAAAGGGGCCGCTACGGGCCGGAAAGGGGCCGCTACGGGCCGCAAAGGGGCCGCTACGGGCCGGAAAGGGGCTGTTACGGGCCGCAAAGGGCCGCTACGGGCCGCGGAGGGGCCGCGACGGGCCGTGAAGGGGCCGCGACGGGCCGTGAAGGGGCCGCGACGGGCCGTGAAGGGGCCGCGACGGGCCGTGAAGGAGCCGCGACGGGCCGCGAAGGGGCCGCTACGGGCCGCAAAGGGGCCGCTACGGGCCGCAAAGGGGCCGCTACGGGCCGCAAAGGGGCCGCTACGGGCCGCGAAGGGGCAGCTACGGGCTGCAAAAGGGGCCTCTACGGGCCGTGAAGGGGCCGCTACGGGCCGCGAAGGGGCCTCGAAGGGCAGGAGCGACGCGCGCGTCGGGCAGGTAAGGAAAAAAAAAGAATTTTAGTGGTGGGCCCTTAGGAAAAAAAATCGAACTAGCTCTATACCATGTGAGAGAATTGAGGAAATGAATGATGAACTAGGAAACAGGTGGGGTACAAGTAGACAACACAAAAGTGTTGTACCCTCTAAGGACTACCCCACTACAGCCTAAACAGACTATAGCATATATAAGTTTGACAACTGGAGTACAGAACGAAGCACATCGCTCTGTGATATATTCACCAAGGCACTTCCGCCTGGTGATCATCAGTGCTTCTCGACTGTGTTAGGCCTTGTGCCTACTTTGCCTCACTTGCTCACTGTGTGACTTTGCTTGTACTGTGATCTATATATATACCTGCATGCTTACTCTTGCTAGGCTATGATTACTGTACTATTTGTGCTCTTTATATAACTCTGCATGTGAACTGGCCTTGTGGCCCTTTGCTTGTGCTCGGACTGTGTGGTGACTTTGTGATCCAACCTGAGCTTGCTTTGCTTTTCTTGACTGGTCTTGTGACCGCTTGTTCTCTCCCACTTTGCTTATGGGGGTGTGTCAGAATGTTATATTGCTTACATTGTGTAGGCTATAGTGGGGTAGCCCATAAGGGGTACAACCCAATTAGGGTTAGTACTTGTACCCAACTCTTTCATAGTTCATTCATTCTCGTTCGTTAGTTTGACAGATGCGGCTTGGCTAAAGCCATCTGCTATTCACAGCAAGGCCTCAGATTCACTTTTAGGGTCGTATACCCTTCAGGATCCCCTTGTGTGTAAACACTGGTTGACAGTGTTCCTAAAAAAAAAGCCTGAAATGATAGTGTTTTGCTAAAAAGATACTGATCCATCAGGGTTCTACTAGTAAAAAGGCTGAAACTATTATAAAATATTGATTTAAAATTCAGGAGTACAATAGCTTCCTAGAACAGAGCAGCTGCTCTTATCTAATAGGAGTCATGCATGCATCAGCATCGGAATCAGACTCATCATCACTCCCCTCTACCTTTGGTTCTTCCCACTCCTCAAGTGCCTCCTTTCCCCTGCCACTTCCCTCCCCCTCTCTTTCTGGAGTTGCTGCCACATTGCCAAATGGCCGGCGCTTCTTGTATCTGCACCAGATTTTCACCAGTTCGTTGTAGTCGGGCTCGTAGTCGAGGAGCGACATTGTGACGAGATCTTCAAGCCGCGCTACCACGATTTGATGATATTTTGGCGGGAAAACCCGCGCTCACATTCCACTGTGCTCAACGGCAGCACTGCGACACCCAGAGATGCACAAGGTTGGGGTAGCTAGTCGTCCAGTTTCTTGTCTTCAGCATCGCTGTTAGCCCGGCGTGGAAGCTTCGCTCATTCTTCGGGGCACCTGCGATGATGGGGCAGAAGGCACGCAGTTCTTTGATTGCCCGCCGTTTGTCGATCCGTGCCACACAAAACAGAAGGGAGATTGTCAGTTAGATTGGATGGCTTGGCATGGTATACCCGTGTATGCATGGCACTATTGAAACATAGGAACAAAGAGAATCATGGAAAACAAGGGTGCACAAAATGCGAGTACCTGGAAGGATGTGGTTAGTCTCCTGTGCCCTGAACAGCGAGACGAGTGACATGAGCCACTCGACACACTGTTTGTGGCGCTCCACTCTCCCAGGCGGGTACTTGTCTGGCATGAAGAGCCTCACTCCCACAAGGGATTCCAAGTCTTCAAACCTCTTGCTGAGGTTACTGATGAGCGTCTCAGCAAATAAGGTGCAGAGATCGACGCAGGCGTCGTGTGTTCCCAGAGTTGGGTAGTCCTCGCTTGGGTTCTCATGTAGTTGGAACTTGTGTGTAGTCGGCCGACAGTCAGAGTCCACACCCTGCACCGTCACCTCGGGCTTGTCACTGTCAGGCCCGTACTTCATGATGAACGGGGACAGGCGCGCACTCAACCCGCCTCCAAAATCGTCGCCGCAGTCGACGTAGCGGGTCTCCATGTGAGACATGGCTCTCCTGATCTGCGCATGGACACCTGCGATGCCAAGCTATGAGAGGGCAACATAAATAACACAGAGGGACACAAGGAAAGCGAGTCGGGGGGGTGATTTATCAAACAATCAGTGTTGTGCTTAAGCTCCCACAATATAAATGCATTGACATACACACACAGAAGCCACACATACAAGAACTAGACATCATGAGAAGTGCAGCACACGCTGAAAGGACTTGTTGCTCACCTCTCGCTGCCGAAAGGACTTGTTCAAGATGTTCAGCTGCTCGAGCACGTCCGCAAGGAAGAACAACAAGAAATGGAACATGTAGCTGGTGGCGAGCTCGTTCAGAGTTTCGTCCCACTCATACAGCATGACGATGAGAGCAGGGAAGACCGTCACCGTTCGCAGAATGGCATTACCCCTGGAGAGCTAGCGGACTTGATGAATGCCTTGAAGCTCCAGGTTCGTAGCCGTGAAGAGTTCCTGCAGCTCCAAAAATCGTTGGTGCCAGGGGCTGGAACGGCCGAGATACTCTGCGACTTGACGGATCAGTCTGTCCACCATGTCGAACTCGGGGATTGCCTCCACTGCATCTTTTGTCGCGAGGGCCTCCCTGCAGGCACATCACAACACAAACATGCAACACGGGGTATCAGCAAGTCCGAGATACGGATAATCAGGATTGGCGCTAGTACAAAAACGAACGTACCTGTGGGCTATGCAGTGGCTTGAGACGAGATGCGGTATGCGGAGGCGCAGTCGAGCAACAAGACCATTCTTGCTTCCCATCATCACACTCGCGCCATCGGTGCTCATACCAGCGATCTTGGCAAGCTCGATGCCGAGGGCCTTAAGGTGGGACACAAACACGTAGAGGAGAGAGGCGGCGTCGCACTTCTCCACGGTCAGAAGGGCAAGGAACTCGGTGACGACGCGATTCTCACGGATGAAGGTCGCGAAAATGATCATGTGCTTTCCCCGGCACCTGTCCGTGCTCTCGTCACAAGTAACTCCGATGTAAGGACTTGTAAGGAGGTGCTGGAGTTGCGTTGTGTGCAACCACGTGGCAATCGCTTGTGTTAGTTGCCCAAAGCCGTACCTGTGGAGCATGTGAGCCAATGTTAGTGCTTACACAAAAGATAAACAAAAGCAACATCATGAACAATATCTGACAGCGGGTACTCACGTTGTGTAATAGGTTTGGTATCCCTTCATGGGGAATCCCGGAACCTTCTTCACCGCAAGATAGCAAACAAGACGCACCCATAACTCAATGCCCGGGTCGGGCGGCACACACAAGTACTCAGCACCCTCTCCACTAGTAGACATCACATACATGGCAGATAGAATAGCATCAAAGTCTAGAGCATAGATATCAATCCCCTTCTTCAGGAGATCAAGCCAGCGGGGCAGCTCAGTGGCCTGAGGGAACTGAACACGCCAAGCGTCGTCGAGACGAGAGAAGCAGCGCTGTGTGGCGTGCGGTCGTCCACACTGCTGACCAGTGCGGTCACCAGTGCGAATGACGTACGTGCAGCTAAGACCACCCCCACCCCCGTGCTGAGAGTACCACTCACGGACCTCCTGGGGCGAGAGAGTGTGCTGCTGGCCCTGGCCACCGCCAGCGCCTCCACGGCCACCACCACCACTGCCACCTCCTCGACCACCCCAACCCCTGCCGCCGCCTCGTCCACCGCCACCCCAACCGCCGCCTCCACTCCTGCCACCTCCCCCGCTGCTGCCGCCACCACCCCCACCGCTACCACTCGCCCCTCCAGCCGAGCCACCACCTCCACTGCCTCCACCGCCCCCACCGCCGCCTCCCCCGCCGTCACCGCCACTACCCTTGCCCCCTTTGCCCTTGCCGCTGCGGCGTCCGCTCGAGGCAGACGCAGCGCCGACCTTCTCAGTACCAAGAAGGTCGACAGCAGCAGCAGAGGCGACAGAGGGAAGAAGGGGGGAAGGAGAACACCCCTCAAAGAACGGGGTACGGGGGTCGCCACGAGAGGCACCTACAGCGACTATGCTAGCCTCAGCTGCAAGTAGCTCCTTCTCGAGGAGGGCAATGGTGAGCTCAGTGGGGCAACGAGCTAGGAAGTGGTCCCTGACAGCACGCAGTGTGTCAGGGAGGCGGGTGACTAGGTGATAGAGAGTGAGCCAGAGTGGAGGGGGGTGCGTGGCAAGGAACTCAGCAGGCATGGCGGCACGGAAGCGGGCCTCACTAGTACGGAGGTGCGTGATGAGGTCAGCGACTGTGTGAAAGGAGGCCAGGTCGGGAAACAGGTAGGGGAGGGAGAGACGGCCTAGTGCGGCAGAGGCAGGTGAGGAGTAGCGAGCAACTACAGCTGTGTACAGTGCCGGTGCAGTCTTGTGCTGACCAAAGTGCTCGCGTTCGTCTATCGGCAGGGAGTTGCGAATGGCGAAGCGAGCGTGGGCATCACGAGTCTGCCACTGTGAGCGAGCAGTGCTGTCAGCAGTAGCAGCAGGGGCAGTGACAAGGCCTAGGGCGTGATCGTACAGTGAGATGTCATCCTTGGCTGTGAGCTGTAGGTAGAGGTGCAGGTCATCGAGCCAGGTGTCAAACTTCACAGGGCGGCCCTCAGCATCGAACACGAGGACCTGTGGGCTAGCCATAGGAACAGTAGAAATAGCAGCAGTAGCGGTAGGAGAAGCAGGTAGGACGAACCAGGTAGGGCAGGGCGGCGCGGCTCGGTTCAGGTCGGGTCGCGGCTCGGCTGGGTGGCGCGGCTCGGCTCGGGGCGCGCGGCTCGGCTCAGGTCACGGCGGGGACGGGCCGCCCGCTCTCCCTCTTGTGCTGCGGCGGGAACGGGCCGCCCGGGGCCAGAGAGGGGCTAGCGTGGGGCCGACGGGGCCTGAAACGGGGCCGACGGGGCCTAAACGGGGCTAGCGCGGGGCCTGAACGGGGCCTTAAAGGGGCCGACGAGGCCTGAACGGGGCTAGCGCGGGGCCGTCAAGAGGGGCCTCTAGGGGCGTGACACGCCGAGGCGCCCTAGGGCACGGGTAGGTAGGTAGGTAGGTAGTTACGTAGTGGTGGGCCCTTAGAAAATTTCGGTCCTAGGAAGGACCTGCTCTATACCATGTTGGAATCACTGAACAGGAATGAATGAACTAGCAATGAAAAGAGTACAAGTACCTAACCCTAGAATTGTGTACCCCCTATAGGCTAACCCACTGTAGCCTAAACTAACACAACATATATAATGTTTGACACGAACTGCCGCCCGTCCCTGACCAGCCGCCAGTCGCCGACCTGCCGCCCGTCGCTGACCCGCCGCCCGTCGACCTGGCCCTGCCCTGCTGCCGCCCCAACAGCGGCCCCTGGTAAGCACTCGTGCTCCCCCCCCCCTCCCCCTCCCTACTGCCGCGCCGCCAGTAGCCGAGCCGCGCCGCCCAGCCGAGCCGCGCCGCCCAGCCGAGCCGCGCCACTCTGCCGAGCCGCGCCGCCCCCACCGAGCCGCACTGCTCTGCCGAGCAGCACTGCTGCTACTGCTTCGACTGCTGCTACTGCTTCTACTGCTGCTACTGCTGCTACTGCTCCTACCACTGCTTTGCACTGCTGCTGCTCCTACTGCTACTATGGCTAGTCCTACCGTTCTCACCTTTGATGCTGAGGGACGTGCAGTTGGCTTTGACGTGTGGGTTGACGATCTATAGCTGTTTCTTCAGTGTGATTCTAGGGATGGGGTATCTCTTTTCGATCACACGTCCGGTGTTTCCACTGCTCCTGCTGCCACTGCTGACAGTACTGTTCGCTCTCAGTGGACCACTCGTGACGCTGTTGCTCGTCTTGCTGTTCGTAGTCACCTGCCGCCTGCTGAGCGCGCACATATTGGCCAGTACAAGACTGCTCAGTCTTTGTACGACGCTGTAGTTGCACGCTACTCCTCCCCTTCCACTGCTGCACTCAGCCGCCTCATGCTGACGTACCTTTTCCCTGACCTTGCCGCCTTTGCCACAGTCGCTGACCTAGTTGCTCACCTTCGCACTAGTGACGCCCGCTACCGTGCTGCCCTTCCCACTGAGTTCTGTGCCAAGAACCCCCCCCCCATGTACATCACCCTTTACTACCTAGTCACCCGCCTCCCTGACTCACTTTCCTCAGTCAGGGATCACTTCCTCTCCCTTTGCCCCACCGAACTGACTGTCGACTTGCTAGAGGAGCGCCTTACTGCAGCTGAGAAGAGTATCTTAGCTGTAGGTGCTTCTCGCGGCGACCGTCGCACCCCTTTCTTTGAGGGGTGTTCCCCTGTCCCCCTTCTCTCCTCTGTTGCTTCTGCTGCTGCTGTCGACCTCGTTGGCACTGAGGAGGTCGGGGCTTCGTCTGCTCCGAGTGGGAGGTGCCGCAACAGCAAGGGCAAGGGGAGCAGAGGTGGTGGAGGGGGCGGCCGGGGGGGGTGGTGGCGGAGGAGGAGGGGGTGGCGGTGGAGGTGGGGGTGGCACCGGGAGTGGGGGCTTCAGTGGCGGCAGTGGAGGTGGTGGAGGCAGCGGCGGAGGTGGTGGAGGCAGCGGCAGCGGTGGTGGAGGTGGCGGCGGCGGTGGTGCTGGTCGAGGTGCAGCCGCGCAGCGTGGAGGCGCTGGTGGTAGCCAGCGTCAGCAGCAGCCGCGCTCCAGTGAGACCCCGTCGGTTCAGCAGCTTCGTGAGTGGTACGCTGGGCGTGGGAGGTCTGGGGGTGCAGGTCCCTGCGCGTACGTTCTTCGCACAGGCCCTCGTAGTGGGGAGGTGTGTGGGCTCCCACACACCACGCAGCGCTGCTTCGGTCACTTGACTGACGCTTGGCGTACCCAGTTTCCTGACTCTGTTGAGCTCCCTCGCCGGCATGATCTGCTTCTGCAGAATGTGCCTATCTTTGATATAGATTTTGATGCTATCCTTGCTGCCATGTATGCTCTTGCTGATATTACTGAGGGTGACTGTTACCTGAGTGTCCCGCCCGACCCGGGCCCTGCGGCTGCTGCTCTAGGTGCTAGTGCGTCTGCTGCTCCAGGTGCTGGTACGTCTACTCTCTCTGGTACTGCACCTACTGAGGCCTTGCACACTTTCACACTTGACTCTGGTGCTTCGCGCTCTTTCTTTAGAGACAGCACCACGCTCACGCCGCTCAGCCGGCCTGTTGCGGTCTCCCTTGCTGACCCCTCAGGGGGCCCAGTCCTTGCACGCTCCTCTACAGTTCTACCGTGTCCTGCGGCCCCGTCGGGCTTGCTGTCGGGACTCCACCTCCCCTTGTTCTCTACGAACTTGGTGAGTGGAGCTGACCTCCAGGACGCGTGGGTTGACCAGTTCACCCCTGGAGGTCAGTGTGTGACCCACTGCACTTGCTCTCGGACGGGCCGCCACCTGGCCACGTTCACCCGTCGGCCAGGGTCGAGTCTGTACACACTGATTGCTGCGCCTCCTCCGGTCTCTGCGTCTGGTCAGGTAACTGCGTCTAGTCAGGTGTTTGTTGCCGCGTCCAGGTCTAGTCCTGCGTCTGCCCCCTGCTCATGTCGTCCTCTGTCGCACGAGACTCTCCTTTGGCACCACCGCCTTGGTCACCCCTCCCTGCCTCGTCTTCGAGGTATGGCCTCCCGTGCCCTTGTATCTGGTCTCCCCAGGTCCCTCCCTCCCCTTCCTCCGGGGCCTGCCCCCACCTGTGTTCCTTGTGTCGAGGGCCGGCAGCGCGCCGCCCCTCACTCCTCCTCGTTCCCTCCGACTGAGGCTCCTCTACAGACTCTTCACATGGACGTGTGGGGCCCAGCCCGCGTCCGTGGACAGGGTCACGAGCGTTACTTCCTGCTGGTCGTTGACGACTACTCGCGTTACACCACAGTCTTCCCCTTGCGCAGCAAGGGTGAGGTCCCTGAGGTGTTGATCGACTGGATCCGCGGTGCTCGTCGCCAGCTTAGTGAGATTTTCGGCTCAGACCTTCCTGTTCTGCGTCTGCACTCAGACAGAGGCGGGGAGTTTTCCTCCGACCTCCTGAGAGCCTTCGGTCGTTCTGAGGGTATCCGCCAGACGTTCACGCTTCCGGCCTCCCCGCAGCAAAATGGGATTGCTGAGCGCCGCATTGGCATGGTCATGGACGTCGCTCGTACGTCCATGATCCATGCGGCTGCTCCCCATTTTCTGTGGCCGTTCGCGGTTCAGTACGCAGCGCATCAGATCAACCTTCAGCCTCGTGTCTCCTTGCCGGAGACCACACCTACTGTGCGGTGGACGGGGAAGGTTGGCGATGCGTCCGCGTTCCGTGTCTGGGGATCTCGAGCTTTTGTCCGCGATACTACTGCGGACAAGCTGTCCTCCCGTGCCGTTCCCTGTGTCTTCCTTGGCTTCCCTCCTGACGCACCCGGGTGGCAGTTCTACCACCCCACCTCGCGTCGTGTTCTGTCCTCTCAGGACGTCACGTTTGACGAGTCGGTGTCGTACTACCGTCTCTTTCCCTACCGCACTGCCTCTCCCCCCCCCCCGCCGCTCTTCCTTGCCCCAGGTACTCACCCGGTAGACCCCCTCCCCCCCAAGGGTCCTGCCCCCTCAGGTGTGTCCCAGGTAGACCCTGCCGAGCCGGTCGAGGTAGCTGTCGACTCAGGTGCTGAGTCTGGGGGTGCTGAGCCTGCGGGTGCGGGGACTGGGGGTGCTGAGACTGGGGGTGCTGAGTCTGGGGGTGCTGAGTTTGGGCGTGCTGAGCCTGGGGGTGCTGAGCCTGCGCGTGCTGCGTCTGGAGGTGCTCTCGGTGTCCCGCCGCGGCGGGAGCCTCTCTCTCCACAGCAGCTTCGTGAGTGGTACTCTCGGCTCTGTCGGGGTACTGCTGGGGCTTCTGGAGGTGCTCCTGGTGCTGGTGCTGCTGGAGGTGCTGCTGGTGCTAGAGGTGCTGCTGGGGCTTCTGGAGGTGCTGCTGGTGCTGGTGCTGCTGGAGTTGCTGCTGGAGCTTCTGGAGGTGCTGCTGGTGCTGGGGGTGCTGCTGGAGCTTCTGGAGGTGCTGCTGGTGCTGGTGGTGCTGCTGGAGGTGCTGCTGCTGCTGGAGCTGCTGGAGGTGCTGGCGCTGCTAGAGGTGCTGCTGCTGCTGGAGGTGCTGGAGGTGCTGCTGGGACTGGAGGCCCTGGGGCTGAGGGTACCGGTCCTGTTTCTGCTGTTTCTGGAGGCGCTGCGCGGCCGCGGCCGTACTACTTTCCGCTCCTTCAGCAGGTTCTTAGCTCACCGCCTTCTCCTGGTCCTCCTCCTTTCCTGAGTCCGCCGCCTGTCCGGTCCCAGCCACAGTTGCAGCCGGCCTCTCCACTGCCCGGACCTTACTCTGGACCGACAGGAGGTCTTACGGAGCGTTGTGAGCCTGAGTCTTGTCCTGTGTCACCTGCGTCTCGTGCTGCGTCGCCTGTCCGTACTGTTCGCGCTGGTCGTGTTTCGCGTCCGCGTCTCCCTCCTGTCCCAGGCACTCACTCTATGACACTGCGTCCTTCTACTGCTCCACAGCGTGTCCCTCTACCGTCTCCTCCTGCGTCCTCTCTTCCTGCCAGTCCGGACCCGGAGTCTGACTCCCTTCGTGCTGCTAGTCCAGCTGTCCCGCGCTTTCTGGCCACTGCTGTCACTGACCCTCTGTTTGAGTCCTCTGCTGCGTCTGCTCTTGTTACTGAGCTTGTTGACTTTGCTGCTGCCTGTTGCCTAGACTACGCTGCTAGTCTGGTTGCTGCGTCTGTGTCTGTCTGTCCTCCGTCTGTCGGGGGTGAGTGTGCTCTTGGCACGGACGTTCTTGAGGACAGACAGGAGGAGTTTGAGTGCTTTGCTGCTTCTGTACCTCATCTCGTGTCCATGCTGCTGGCCCCTGAGGGAGACCCAGATGCACTAGACATCCCGACCCCGCGCTCTTACGCAGAGGCGATAGAGGGTCCCTACTCCTCTCAGTGGTAGGCAGCCATGGACGCAGAGATGGCTTCCTGGAAGTCCACAGGCACCTACGTAGATGAGGTTCCCCCACCTGGGGCGAACATCGTCAGTGGCATGTGGATCTTCAGGGTGAAGCGGCCGCCGGGTTCTCCGCCTGCCTTCAAGGCGCGTTACGTTGCACGTGGCTTCAGTCAGCGACAGGGAGTTGACTTCTTTCAGACCTTCTCCCCTACCCCGAAGATGACCACTCTTCGGGTACTGCTCCACGTTGCTGCTCAGCGTGACTACGAGCTCCACTCGCTTGACTTCAGCACAGCCTTCCTACAGGGCAGCCTGCACGAGAAGATCTGGCTGCGCCGCCCACCTGGCTTCACTGGGTCGTTTCCTGCTGGTACCCAGTGGAGCCTCCGGCGGCCAGTCTACGGTCTCCGCCAGGCGCCCCGTGAGTGGCACGACACGCTCAGGACGACTCTTGCTTCTCTTGGTTTTGCTCCTTCCACTGCTGACCCTTCTCTGCGCCCCGTGAGAGGCACTCGCCCACGTGAAGTCCGAACTGCAGAAGAGACACACGTGCACAGACCTGGGTGAGCTGACAAGCTATCTTGTCTTGCGGATCACCCGGGACAGAGCACAGCGCACCATTACCTTGACTCAGTCACACATGGTGCAGCAGGTCCTTCAGCGCTTCGGCTTTACGTACTCCTCGCCACAGTCCACTCCTCTGCCTACCAGTCACTCGCTCTCAGCTCCACCTTCGGACGAGTCCGTAGAGCCGAGTGGCTCGTATCCAGAGCTTGTGGGCTGCCTCATGTACCTGATGACATGCACACGACCTGACCTCGCATACCCTCTCAGCCTTCTGGCTCGCTACGTGGCTCCCGGCAGGCACCGAAAGGTGCACTGGGATGCTGCGAAGAGGGTGTTGCGATACTTGTGCAGTACATCGGGCATGGGGCTCGTGCTTGGAGGACGGGCTCAAGTTATCCTCACTGGTCACGCTGACGCCTCCTGGGTTGACGACTTGGCTACGCAGCGGTCGTCACAGGGTTACACCTTCAGCCTTGGCTCCGGTTCTGTCTCTTGGCGGTCTACCCGCTCTTCTTCTGTTCTCAGCTCCAGTTGTGAGGCTGAGATCTACGCTGGGGCCATGGCTGCACAGGAGCTACGCTGGCTCACCTACCTGCTGACCGACTTGGGAGAGGCGCCTCGTTCTCCTCCAGTTCTGTACGTCGACAACAAGGCCATGCTGGCCTTGTGTCAGGAGCACAGACTGGAGCACAGAACGAAGCACATTGCTCTGCGCTACTTCCTTGTTCGAGAGTTGCAGCAGCGTGGCCAGCTTCGTCTAGCTTACGTGGCCTCTCAGGCCAACACTGCTGATGTTTTCACCAAGGCACTTCAGCCTTGTGATCATCAGCGCTTCTGTACTGTGTTAGGCCTTGTACCTACTGTGCCTCACTTGTTTTCTTCTTGACTCTGCCTATACTGTACTCTTTGTACATATACCTGCATGCTTATACTTGCTAGGTTGTGTTCACTGTATTGTTTGCTTTCCTTTATATAACTCTGCATGTGAACTGGCCTTGTGGCCCTTTGCTTGTGCTCAGACTGCGTGGTGACTTTGTGATCCACCCTGAGCTTGCTTTGCTTTTCTTGACTGGTCTTGTGACCCCTTGTTCTCCCCCACTTTGCCTATGGGGGTGTGTCAAACTTATATATGCTATAGTCTGTTTAGGCTGTAGTGGGGTAGTCCTTAGAGGGTACAACAATTTTGTGTTGTCTACTTGTACCCCACCTGTTTCCTAGTTCATCATTCATTTCCTCAACTCTCTCACACCAGTCTGTGCTCCTGACACAAGGCAATCATGGCCTTGTTGTCTACGTACAGTTTTAGAGGCGAACGAGGCTGCTCTCCCAAGTCAGTCAGCAGGTAGGTGAGCCAGCGTAGCTCCTGTGCAGCCATGGCCCCAGCGTAGATCTCAGCCTCACAACTGGAGCTGAGAACCGAAGACGAGCGGGTAGACCGCCAGGAAACAGAGCCGGAACCCAGGCTGAAGGTGTAGCCCTGTGACGACCGCTGCGTAGCTGAGTCGTCAACCCAAGAAGCGTTTGCGTGACCAGTGAGGACAACTGGACCCCGTCCTCCAAGCACGAGCCCCATGCCCGACGTACTACACAAGTAATGCAGTATCCTCTTCGCAGCATCCCAGTGCACCTTTCGGTGCCTACCGAGAGCCACGTAGTGAGCTAAGAGGCTGAGAGGGTATGCAAGGTCAGGTCGTGTGCACGTCATCAGGTACATGAGGCAACCCACAAGCTCTGATACCATGTCAAACTAACGAACGAGAATGAATGAACTATGAAAGAGTTGGGTACAAGTACTAACCCTAATTGGGTTGTACCCCTTATGGGCTACCCCACTATAGCCCATACAATGTAAGCAATATAACATTCCGACAGCATCCTTACCAGTGTATTCTGCTCATTTAAGCATAAGTTATAGGCAATGCACTGCAGTGCACCTCTCTAAAAGGTCATGTGAGCCTTTCGAGATTAGAGGTCGGAGCAAGGCTGGATTTGCCTATGCGTATCATTAGTTCCCAGCACTTGCTTAGCTGGAGAAAGAGGCAGTTGTGGAGCATGAGAATAGTAATGAGAATCCATATTTATAAAACCAGGACGATTGCTTCTCCACCTTGAGACCTACCGGTACGGTATGATGAGGAGGAATCTGTCAAGAACGGAAATGATGATTTCACTAAGGTTGGTTGGGGTACATAAACCTAACCCTAACTGTTGTACCCCATACGTCACACATCACTAAGACTATAACATGTGACACACCCCCATAGCCTAAGGGAGGGGTGACAAGCAAAACCAACAACGTACGATCACACGACCAGTCACAAAGCAAAAGCGCCACAAGGCCAGTTCAAGAGTTCACTGAGGTATATATAAAGCGGTACAAACAAAGCGAGCAGAGAACTCTGTCAGAATCAACTTTGCAGGAATGATTGGATTAGCAAGAGTTGGGGTACAAGTACTAACCCTAGAAGTGTTGTACCCCATAAGGAGTGCCCCACTATAGCCTACAAGTAAGAATGTACTTTGACACACCCCCATAGGCTAAGTTGGGGACAACAAAACGGTCACAAGACCAGTCAAGCAAGACAAAAGAGCAAAGCAAAGCAAAGCTAAGGGTGGATCGGAAGGACACCACACAATCTGAGCACAAGCAAGCGGTCACAAGGCCAGTTCACATGCAGAGTTATAATAGCAAGGCTGTACACTGATCACAACCTAGCAAGAGGAAACATGCAGGTATGAATATAGATATCAGTGTACAACAAGTGCAAGATCAAGAGACAAGAAGGCGAGGTAGAACGGGCAGAAGCCCAAGAGCAGTGCGAAAACGCTGAAGATCACCAGACCCGAGGGCCATGGTGAAGACATTAGCAGTGTTGGCCTGAGAGGCCACATAACAAAGACGAAGCTGACCACGTTGCTGCAGCTCTCGAGAAAGAAAGTAGCGAAGAGCAATGTCATTCGTTCTGTGCTCCAGTCTTTGCTCATGACACAAGGCAAGCATGGCCTTGTTGTGGACGTACAGAACTGGAGGAGAACGAGGCCGCTCCCCCAAGTCGGTCAGCGGGTAGGTCAGCCAGTGTAGCTCCTGTGCAGCCATGGCCCCAACGTAGATCTCGGCCTCACAGCTAGAACCATGCACAGAAAAAGAACCAGTGGACCTCCACGAGACAGAACCAGAGCCAAGACTGAAGGTGTAACCCTGTGACAAACGCTGAGTCGCCTGGTCGTCGGCCCAAGAAGCGTCAAAGTGTCCTGTGAGTACCACTAAACCCTGTCCTCCAAGCACGAGCCCCATGCCCGATGTACTGCACAAGTAACACAGTACCCTCTTCGCAGCATCAAAGTGCACCTTTTGGTGTCTCCAGGGAGCCACGTAGTGAACCAGGAGGCTGAGAGGGTACGCGAGGTCAGGTCGTGTGCACGTCATCAGGTACATGAGGCAACCCACAAGCTATGGGTACGGACCACTCGGCTCTACGGACTCGCCCGAAGGTGGAGCTGAGAGCGACTGGCCGATAGATAGAGGAGTGGGCTGTGGCGAGGAGTACTGGAAGCAGAAGCGCCGAAGGACCTGGTGCACCATGTGTGACTGAGTCAGGGTGATGATGCGCCGTGCTCTGTCCCGGGTGATCTGCAAGCCAAGATAGCTACGCAGCTCACCCAGGTCAGTGCAGGTGTGTCTCTCTTGTAGCTCCACCTTCACTAGGGCCAGTGCATCAGTGTCAGCAGTAGCAAAAACCAAGTCGTCGACGTACACAAGAACGTAGAACGACCGCAGGGTAGTGTCGGTGCATAGAAACCGCGACGGGTCAGCAGTAGAAGGAGCAAACCCAAGAGCTGCAAGTGTAGTCCTTAGTGTGTCGTGCCACTCGCGAGGCACCTGGCGGAGACCGTAGACTGGCCGGCGGAGGCTCCACTAGGTACCCGCAAGAAACGACCCAGTGAAGTCAGGTGGGCGGCGCAGCCAGATCTCCTCGTGAAGGGTGCCCTGCAAGAAATCTGTGGAGAAGTCGAAGGAGTGCAGCTCGTAGTCACGCTGTGCTGCAACGTGCAGCAGCACCCGAAGAGTAGTCATCTTCGGGGTGGGGAAGAAGTTCTGGAAAAAGTCGAACCCCTGTCGCTGATTGAAGCCTCGAGCAAGGTAACGCGCCTTGAAGGTAGGTGGAGAACCCGGCGGCCGCTTCACTCTGAAAATCCACATGCCATCGACTATGTTCGCCCCAGGAGGAGGAACCTCGACGACGTAGGTGCCTGTGGACTTCCAGGAAACCATCTCTGCGTCCATGGGTGTCTGCCACTAAGAGGAGTACTCACCCGCGATCGCCTGAGCGTAAGAGCGCGAGGTAGGGATGTCAAGTGCATCCGGGTCTCCCTCAGGGCAAAGTAGCATGGATGCGACACGAGGTAAAGCGGCCGCAAGACACTCAAGCTCAAACTGCCTGTCCTCAAGGACGTCACTGCTAAGGGCAGGCTCACCCCCGACAGACGGAGGACAGACAGACTCAGACTCAGTTACAAGACTCGCGACGTAATCGAGACGACTCCTAGCTGCAAAGTCGACTAGCTCAGTGACTAGGGAAAACGCAGCAGTAGACTCAAAGTCAGGGTCACTGACGACAGTAGCGAGGAGACGAGTGACACTAGGACTGGCAGCACGAGCAAGGTTGGACTCAGGATCAGGAACGTGTGGAAGAGAGGACGCAGGAGGCTTAGGCAGGACAACACGCTGTGGAACAGAGGAAGGACGAAGTGCCATACTGTGAGTGCCTGGGATAGCAGGAGGATGAGGACGGGCGACACAACGAGCACAAACAGGTGTGGAAGCACGAGTCTCAGGCTCACGACGCTCAGTCAGGGACTCAGCCACCTGAGTGTGAGGAGCAGGAGCAGGCAGCGGGGAGCCAGGCAGTAGCTCTGGCTGAGACTGGTCTGTTGGTGGACACAGGAGAGGTGGAGTGAGGCCAGTGGAAGACGGGAGACTAAGAACCTGGCGAAGGACCGAGTCACGCAGCAGGGACGACTGCGGCTGCGGGTAGAAAAACGGTCTGTGCGGGGCAGTACCAGCAGCTCTAGCTCCTCCAGAACGAGCAGCTCCAGTAGCACCTCCAGCACCTCCAGCACCAGCAGCACCACGAGCTCCGGCAGCGCCAGCACCTCTAGTACGAGCACCTCCAGGACCAGCAGCTCCAGCAGCTCCAGTACCTCCAGTACCTCCAGCTCCAGCACCTCCAGCACCAGCAGTACCTCCAGCACCTCCAGTGCCAGCAGCTCTAGTAGCCCCTCCAGCACCTCCAGCACCAGCAGCACCACCTGCTCCGGCAGCTCCAGCACCTCTAGTACGAGCACATCCATCTCCAGCAGCTCCAGCACCTCCAGTACCTCCAGCTCCAGCGCCTCCAGCTTCAGGAGCACCTCCGGTGCCTCCAGTACCAGTAGCTCCTCTAGCACCAGCAGCACCACCAGCTCCGGCAGCTCCAGGACATCCAGTACGAGCACCTCCAGAACCAGCAGCTCCAGCACCTCCAGTACCTCCAGCTCTAGCGCCTCCAGCACCAGCAGTACCTCCAGCACCTCCAACACTAGCAGCACCAGCACCTCCAGTTCCAGCAGCTCCAGCAAATCCAGCACCAGCTAGACCTCCAGGACTAGCAGCTCCAGCACCTCCAGCACTAGTAGCACCTCCAGGACTAGTAGCTCCGGCACCTCCAGCACCAGTAGAACCTCCAGTACCTCCAGGACTAGCAGCTCCAGCACCTCCAGCACCAGCAGCACCTCTAGTACCTCCAGCACTAACAGCACCTCCACCACCTCCAGTAGTACCTCCAGCACCTCCAGCACCAGCAAGACTGTACCCTCCACCACCAGGACTGCCTCGCCAAACGATCCACGCATGAATCGCCTGCGGCGAGAGCGTCTCAATTAGATCAGGCTGTGCTGGCTGTCCAGCTCCAGGATCTCCAGCAGGGTCACCCACAGATCCACTGCCACTAGGACTCGCAGCACCCCCAGAGTCGGCACCCCCATTCGTAGCACCCCTAGAACCAGCACCCGCAGTCGCAGCACCCCCAGACGCAGCACCCCCAGAACCCTCACCCTGTGTCTCAGCACCCCCAGGCTCAGCACCAGCAGTCTTAGCTCCATAGTCCACAGCAGCAGGCTGCGGAGGCGGCAAAGACGGCCGAGGCGGAAAACCAGGAGGGGTCTCCAAGCGTGGAGAGCGGCGAGTGGCCGCCGTGTCGTCAGCGGCGGGGTCACCCCCCTTAGCTGGGCCAGAGGAGTCAGAAGAGATCTCCATAGGCTCAACAAAGGGGGGTGGGTCTACTTGAGACACACCTGGGGGAGGAGGACCTTGTGGGGGGAGGGGATCTACCGGGGGGGGGGACTGGTACCAGGAAGAGAGGTGCGAGGGGGACCGGGTGGGACGCGTGCGAGTGTAGTCTGTAGAAATAGACAGACTCGTCTAAGGTAACGTCCTGGGAGGAGAAGACTCGACGCGAGCGCGGGTGGTAGAACTGCCACGGCGGGGCGTCGGTGGGGAAGCAAAGGAAGACGTAGCGGAGAGTGCGGGAGGAGAGCTTGCTCACTTTGGCATCGCGAACAAGGAAGAGCGCGCCCCTGACCCGAAACACCGACGCATCGCCAACCTTCCTCGTCCACCGGAGTGTGGGCGAGGTCTCTGGCTCAGAGACACGGGGCCAGAGGTTGAGCTGATGCACAGTGTATCAGACCGCAAACGGCCACAAGAAATGGGGAGCAACTGCATGGATCATGGAGGTACGAGCAACCTCCATGATCAAGCCAATGCGACGCTCAGCAATCCCATTCTGCTGACGAGAGGCCGGAAGCGTAAACGTCTGGCGCATGCCCTCGTCTTGTCAGAACTCCTCAAGGAGGCCGGAAGAGAACTCACTGCCCCTGTTAGAGTGCTGACGCAGGACTGGCAAGTCCCGACGAAACCGCTTGCGCAGCTGGCGACGAGTAGCACGGATCCAGGGGATCAAAACACTGCTGACGTCCGCCTTGCGCCGCAAGGGGAAGACAGTGGTGTAGCGTGTGTAGTCGTCAACAACCAGCAGGAAGTAGTGGTCCTGGTCCGTTTCACAGACAGGGGCCGGGCCCCATACGTCCATGTGGAGAGTCTGCAGAGGAGCAGTGGTCGGAGGAAACTCGGAGGAGTGAGGAGCGGCGCGCTGCCGTCCCTCGACACAGGGAAGGCACGACAGTGCAGGCGATCGCGGGAGGGAGGGCAGGGACCTGGGAAGGCCAGAGACAAGGAGACGGGAGTGCATGCTGCGGAGGCGGCAAAGACGGCCGAGGCGGAAAACCAGGAGGGGTCTCCAAGCGTGGAGAGCAGCGAGTGGCTGCCGTGTCGTCAGCGGCGGGGTCACCCCCCTCAGCTAGGCCAGAGGAGTCAGAAGAGATCTCCAAAGGCTCAACCAAGGGGGTTGGGTCTACCTGAGACACACCTGAGGGAGCATGACCCTGTGGGGGGAGGGGGTCTACCGGGGGGGGGGACTGGTACCAAGAAAAGAGGCGCTAGGGGGTCCGGGTGGGACGCGTGCGGGTGTAGCCTATAGAAACAGACAAACTCGTCAAAGGTGACGTCTTGGGAGGAGAAGACTCGACGCGAGCGCGGTTGGTAGAGCTGCCACGACGGGGCGTTGGTGGGGAAGCCAAGGAAGATGCAGTGGAGAGTGCGAGAGGAGAGCTTGCTTGCTTTGGCATCACAAACAAGGGAGAGCGCGCCCTAGACCCAAAACACTGACGCATCGCCAACCTTCCCTATCCACCGGAGTGTGGGCGAGGTCTCTGGCTCAGAGACACGGGGCCAGAGGTTGAGCTGATGCACAGCGTATCGGACCGCAAACGACCACAAAAAATGGGGAGCAACCGCATGGATCATGGAGGTACGAGCAACCTCCATGATCAAGCCAATGCGACGCTCAGCAATCCCATTCTGCTGAGGAGAGGCAAGAAGCGTGAACGTTTGGCGGATGCCCTCGTCTTGACAGAACTCCTCAAGGAGGCCAGAAGAGAACTCACCGCCCCTGTCAGAGTGCACACGCAGGACTGGCAATTCCCGACGAAACCGCTCGCGCATCTGGCGAGGAGTAGCACGGATCCAGGGGATCAAAACACCGCTGACGTCCGCCTTGCAGCGCAAGGGGAAGAAAGCGTTATAGCGTGTGTAGTCGTCAACAACCAGCAGGAAGTAGTGCTCTTGGTCCGTTCCACCGACGGAGGCCGGGCCCCACACGTCCATGTGGAGAGTCTGCAGAGAAGCAGTGGTCGGAGGAAACTCGGAGGAGTGAGGAGCGGCGCACTGCCATCCCTTGACATAGGGAAGGCACGACAGTGCAAGCGAGTGCGGGAGGGAGGGCAGGGACTTGGGAAGGCCAGAGACAAGGAGACGGGAGTGCATGCTGCGGAGATGCAGCAGCGAGGGGTGACCTAGGCGGTGGTGCCAGAGGAGATTCTGGTGGGAGAGTACCCGACATGAGCAAGAAGCTGCAAGCTGACCAGACGCAGACACCTGACTCGACGCAGCCATCTGACCTGACTCTGCCACCTGTGCAGATGCAGTGGTCAGTGTGTACAGACTAGACCCAGACCGTCGAGTGAACGTAGCAAGGTGACGGCCAGTCTGGGAGCACGTACAGATCGCCACACGCTGCCCTCCAGGAATAAAGGTATCAATCCAGACACCCTGAATGGCAGCGTTGCTCACCAAGTTCCTCGAGAACGTGGGGAGGTGGAGACCTGACAGAGAACCGGAGGGGACTGTTGGACACGGGAGGACAGTGGAGGCTCGTGCGACTACTGGGCTCCCAGTAGGGTCAGCCAGTGAGACTGGTACCGGTGCAGCAAGTGGTGTGAGTGTGGTGCAGTCACGAAAGAAGCAACGTGACGCGCTTGAGTAAAGTGTGAAAGTGTGCAAGGCCTCAACTGAGGCAAAACCTGTGGCGGGAGACGCACGAGCACCAAAAGCCGCAGCAGACTCACTAGCACCTGGAGCGGCAGCAGACTCACTAGCACCTAGTTCGGCAGTAGAATCTTTAGCACCTAGAGCAGCAGCCTCTACAGAACCAGGGACATATCGCTGAGAAAACAACTCACTAAGCAACTGCGGGGAGAAGGTCTCCTGCTGAATCTGCTGCCGCCGCTGTGCAGTACGCAGAAAACCAAAGCCTCCACCACATGGACGGGCTCGCTGAATAATCCACTCGCAAAGTTGCTGCGGGGATTGCGTGTCCGGGAGAGGCAGTGGCTGCTGTTGTCCACCCCTAGCCGCTGCGACTACCATGATAGTGGCCATGACAGGCAGTGGCAGTCAGTAGCAGCGGTGCAAGGGCAGCAGTGGCGACTGCTGTAGTGACTGTGGAGGCCAGTAGAGTGCGTGGGCAGCAGGGCACATGCTAGTGTAGTAATAGCAGTAGTGCCAGTAGTGGCAGCACGAGCAGCAGCAGCAGTAGTAGCAGTAGTCGTAGCAGTAGCAGCAGCAGCACGGTAAGCAGCAGCAGCGGCGCGTTGGGCAGAAGGGCGCACTGGCGCGTTTAGGGTTGCGGGGCGCGCTGGCGCGCTTAGTAGCGGGGCGCGCTGGCGCACTGGGGCGCTGGGCTGCGGGGCGCGCTGGCGCGTTGGAGCGCTTCGCAGTGGGGCGCGCTGGAGCGCTTCGCAGTGGGGCGCGCAGGTGCGCTGAGCTGCGGGGCGCGCTGGCGCGTCTCGCAGTGGGGCGCGCTGGCGCGCTTCGCAGTGGGGCGCGCTGGTGCGCTGAGCTGCGGGGCGCGCTGGCGCGCTTAGCAGCGGGGCGCGCTGGTGCGCTGGGCTGCGGGGCGCGCTGGAGCGCTAGGCTGCGGGGCACGCTGGCGCAGGAGCTGCTTGCGGGCAGAAGGGGCGCGCAGGGCAGGGGCTGCTCGCGGGCAACAGGGGCGCTCGGGGCAGGGGCTGCTCGCAAGCAGCAAAGGCGCACGGGGCAGGGGCTGCACGCGGGCAGCAGGGGCGTGCGGGGCAGGGGCTGCTCGCGGGCAGCAGGGGCGCACATGACAGTAGGGCAGCGTGCTAGGGCAGGCAGTGCGAGTAGCTGCAGGGCATCGTGACACTGTGCAAGAGGGCCGGACAGCGCAAGGGCGCTTCGGGCAGGAACAAGCGGAACGATCGGTGGGCCCTAAAAACTTAACAGGTTTCTTGCTCTGAATACCATGTTAGAATCAACTGTGCAGGAATGATTGGATTTGCAAGAGTTGGGGTACAAGTACTAACCCTAGAGTGTTGTACCCCATAAGGAGTGCCCCACTATAGCCTACAAGTAAGAATGTACTTTGACACAAACTCAAGACCACGCAAGGCGAGAACCTGTGTCAACGAGACCTAACAGCACACAACACCTCTGGTGGTCACAAGGCGGAAAGGCCTTGGTGAAGATGTCTGCAGTGTTAGCCTCGGACAACACAAAGTCGAAGCGAGCCTGCCCACACCTCTGCAACTCTCGTAGAAGTTAGTACCTGACATTGATGTGCTTCACTCTGCTCTCCAATTGCGGCTCTTGACAGAGGAGAATCGACGCCTTGTTGTCAGTGAACAAGGTCGGTGAGCAAGAAAGTCAACCAACGCAGCTCCTGTGCAGCCATGGCTCTAGCGTAGATCACACCCTCAGCGGTAGAGGTCGAGACCGAGGAGGAACGCGTGGACCTCCACAAAACAGCTCCAGAGCCTAGGCTGAAGCAGTACCCCTGAGTAGACCTGTGAGTCTTGGCGTCGTCAGCGTAAGAAGAGTCACAGTATCTAGTAAATACGAAAGACTGTCTCCCTCCAAGAACAAGCCCCACGCCTGATGCCATTGCTAGGTACTTCGCCACCCTCACAGTAGTTGTCCAGTGAACTGGACCGTGTCTCCCTGGCGCAACAAAGCAAGCAAGGATGCTGAGAGGGAAGGCGAGGTCCGGGCGAGAACAACCCATCAGGTACATGAGGCAGCCCACACGCTCTGCGTAGGGACCACTAGGCTCAAACGGCTCATCAAGAAAGGGTCCAGTGAGTTTGTAGTCAACAGCAAGAGGTGTGCGCTGTACTATGGAGTGCTCAAGCTTGAACCGCTGAAGGATCTGCTGCACCATGTGTGACTTTGAGAGTGTAATGGTGCGAGCGGCTCTGTCCCTGGTGATCTGTAGGCCAAGGTAGTGGCGCAGCTCACCAAGGTCAGTGCACGTGTGTCTCTTTTGCAGTTCGCACTTCATGTCAGCCAAAGCAAACCTGTCAGCAGTGGCGAAAACCAGGTCATCGACGTAGACCAGTACAAAGAACAGTGTGGAGCCACGGCGAACAAACAGCGAAGGGTCGGCAGAAGATGGCTGGAAACCAAGGTCAGACAGGGTAGAACGAAGGGTGTCGTGTCACTCATGAGGAGCCTGTCGGAGACCGTAGACCGGTCGCCTCAGCCTCCACTGGGTCCCAGGAGGGAAAGTTCCAGCGAAGGCAGAGGGACGACGCAACCAGACCTCCTCGTGTAGGCTACCCTGAAGGAAGGCAGTGGAGAAGTCTAGAGAGTGTAGCTCGTAGTCTCTCTGTGCTGCTACGTGCAATAACACCCGAAGAGTGGTCATCTTCGGGGTTGGCACGAAGGTCTGAAAGAAGTCAACTCCCCCGCGCTGACTGAAACCTCTAGCCACATAGCGCGCCTTGAAGACTGGAGGAGATCTTGGTGGCCGCTTCACCCTGAAGATCCACATGCCATCGACTACGTTCGCCCCAAGGGGGAGGAACCTCGTCGACGTAGGTGCCTGTGGATCTGTAGGAGGCCATCTCTGAGTCCATGGCAAATCTCTACTGAGAGGGCCAAGGTCCTGACAGTGCCTCAGCATAAGTGCGAGGAGTCGGTATGTCAAGGGCGTTGGTGTCTCCATCAGGGGCGAGCAGCATGGAACAAAGATGAGAGGAAGCAGCTGCCAGAAACACCAGCTCAAACTGCCTGTCCTCTAGGGCGTCACAGCGAAGGGCAAACTCACCCCTGACGGCCAGAGGACTGGTAGGAGGAGCAGCCACAAGACTAGTAACGTAGTCAAGGCAGCGGGTAGTGGCGAACTCAATGACAGCGGCAGTAAGGGCAAAGACACAGAGGTACGAGGGTCCATAACAAGAGAGGCGAGAACACGAGAGTGAACAGGACGGTGCGTGCGGTAGTAGTCAGTGACAGGAGTAGAGACAGAACCATTGAGGGCCGACTCAAGAGGAGAAGGAAGCTTACACGAAGACGAATGAGGCGGACTAGGACGGAACTGTTAGAAACCTAATGAGAAGGATGTCGATTAGGTAAGAAGGAGGGTACAAGAGTGTCGAGGAAATCTAGTTGTACGCTCTAGGGATAACCCCTACACAACCTAGGAACATATAAACATATAAATGTTTTGACACACCCCCATAGGTGAAGGAGGGGATAGCCAAACCTAACAGTGGTCACAAGACCAGTCAAGCAAGAGAACAAGCAAGGCAAAGCCCAGGGTGGATCTCAAGGACACCACACAATCTGAGCACAAGCAAGCGGCCACAAGGCTAGTTCACATGCAGAGTTATAATAGAGAAGACAAGCAGGTATAAAGATATATATCAGTGTACAACAAGTGCAAGTCAAGCAACCAGCAGGTGAGGCAGAGTGGGCACAAGCCCAAGAGCAGTGCAGAAACGCTGATGATCACCAGACCCAAGGGCCTTGGTGAAGACATCAGCAGTGTTGGCCCGAGAGGCCACGTAAGCGAGGCGCAGCTGACCACGCTGCTGCAACTCCCAAGCAAGAAAGTAACGAAGAGCAATGTGCTTCGTTGTGTGCTCCAGTCTCTGCTCGCGACACAAGGCAAGCATTGCCTTGTTGTCGACGTACAGAACTGGAGGAGAACGAGGCCGCTCCCCCAAGTCGGTCAGACAGCGTAGCTCCTGTGCAGCCATGGCCCCAGCGTAGATCTCGGCCTCACAGCTAGAACCAAGCACAGAAGAAGAACCAGTGGACCTCCACGAGACAGAACCAGAGCCAAGACTAAAGGTGTAACCCTGTGACGAACGCTGAGTCGCCTGGTCGTTGGCCCAAGAAGTGCTAGAGTGTCCTGTGAGTACCACTGAACCCCGTCCTCCAAGCACGAGCCTCATGCCCGATGTACTGAACAAATAACGCAGTACCCTCTTCGCAGCATCAAAGTGCACCTTTCGGTGTCTACCAGGTGCCACGTAGCGAGCCAAGAGGCTGAGAGAGTACGCGATGTCAGGTCGTGTGCACGTCATCAGGTACATGAGGCAACCCACAAGCTCTGGGTACAGACCACTCGGCTCTACGGACTCGTCCGAAGGTGGAGCTGAGAGCGAGTGACCGGTAGACAGAGGAGTGGGCTGTGGCGAGGAGTACTAGAAGCCAAAGCGTTGGAGGACCTGGTGCACCATGTGTGACTGAGTCAGGGTGATGGTGCGCCGTGCTCTGTCCTGGGTGATCTGCAAGCCAAGATAGCTCCGCAGCTCACCCAGGTCAGTGCAGGTGTGTCTCCCCCGCAGCTCTGCCTTCACTAGGGCCAGCGCCTCTTTGTCATCAGTAGCAAAAACCAAGTCGTCAATGTACACGAGAACGTAGAACGGCGGCAGGGTAGTGTCGGTGCGCAGAAGCATCGACGGGTCAACAGTCGAAGGAGCAAACCCAAGAGCCGCAAGTATAGTCCTCAGTGTGTCGTGCCACTCGCGAGGTGCCTGACGGAGGCCGTATACTGGTCGCCGTAGGCTCCAGTGGGTACCCTCAGGGAACGACCCAGTGAAGCCAGGTGGACGGCGCAGCCAGATGGCCTCGTGAAGGCTACCCTGCAAGAAAGCTGTCGAGAAGTCGAGGGAGTGCAGCTCGTAGTCACGCTGAGATACAACGTGTAGCAACACCCGAAGAATGGTCATCTTCGGGGTGGGGGAGAAGGTATGAAAGAAGTTGACCCCCTTACGCTGACTGAAGCCTCGGGCAACGTAACGTGCCTTGAATGCAGGTGGAGAACCAGACGGCCGCTTCACCCAGAAAATCCACATGCCACTGACGATGTTCGCCCCAGGTGGGGGAACCTCGTCGACGTAGGTGTCTGCCACTAAGAGGAGTACTCACCCGAGATCGCCTCTCTGTAAGAGCGTGGGGTAGGGATGTCAAGTGCATCCTGGTCTCCCTCAGGGGCAAGCAGCATGGTCGCGAGATGGGGTGCAGCGGCCGCAAGACACTCCAGCTCCTCCTATCTGTCCTCAAGAACGTCACCGCCAAGGGCAACCTCACCCCCAACGGAGTGTCATATATTGAGTTCCTGGGGTAGCTGGAGCACGAGGACGACGCACACGACGAACACGAGCAGGAACGGAAGCTCTTGTCTCAGTCTCTCGACGCTCAGGAGTGGAAGCACGAGTCTCAGGCTCTCGACGCTCAGTCAGAGACTCTGTCACACCAGTGTAAGGAGCAGGAGCAGGCAGTGGGGAGTGAGGCAATAGCTATGCAAACAGTAATAGAGGAGTAGTACCAGCGACTGGGAACTCAGTGGGAGCTGGCGGAAGACCGAGAAGGTGGCGAAGTGCACCAGCAGGTCCAGCACCTCTAGCACCAGCAGCACCTCTAGCACTACCAGCTCCAGCACCTCCAGCACCTCCAATAGTGGCAGCTCCAGCACCTCCAGCACCAGCAGCACCTCCAACACGAGCAGCTCCAGCACCTCCAGCACCAGCAGCACTAGCAGCTCCAGCACCTCCAGCACCAGAAGCACCTCCACCACCAGCAGCACCTCTAGTACTAGCAGCTCCAGTACCTCCAGCTCCAGCAGCAGCTCCGGCACCTCCAGCAGTTCCTCCAGCACCTCCAGCACCAGTAGTACCTCCAGGACTAGCAGCTCCAGCACCAGCAGGACCGTACCCTCCACCACCAGGACTGCCTCGCCGAACGATCCACGCATGAATCGCCTACGGCGAGAGCGTCTCAAGTAGATCAGGCTGCGGTGGCTGTCCAGCTCTAGGACCTCCAGCAGGGTCACCCACAGCTCCACCGCCACTAGGACTCGCAGCACCCCCAGAGTCAGCACCCCCAGTCGCAGCACCCCCAGAACCAGCACCCGCAGTCGCAGCACCCGCAGTCGCAGCACCCGCAGTCGTAGCACCCGCAGTCGCAGCACCCCCAGAACCCTCACCCTCTGTCTCAGCACCCCCAGGCTCAGCACCTGCAATCTCAGCTCCAGATTCCACAGCAGCAAGCTGCGGAGGTGGCGAAGATGGCCGAGGCGGAAAACCAGGGGGAGCAAGCATGGAGAGCGGCAACTGGCCGCCATGTTGTCAGCGGCGGAGTCACCCCCATCAGCTGGGCCAGAGGAGTCAGAAGAGATCTCCAGAGGCTCAACCAAGGGTGGTGGGTCTACCTGAGACACACCTGAGGGAGGAGGACCCTGTGGGGGGAGGGGATCTACCGGGGGGGGGGGATTGGTACCAGGAAGAGAGGTGCGACGGGGACTGGGTGGGACGCGTGCGAGTGTAGTCTGTAGAAAAGGACAAACTCGTCAAAGGTAACGTCCTGGGAGGAGAAGACTCGACGCGAGCGCGGGTGGTAGAACTGCCATGGCGAGGCGTCGGTGGGGAAGCAAAGGAAGACGCAGCGGAGAGTGCGAGCGGAGAGCTTGCTCACTTTGGCATCGCGAACAAGGGAGAGCGCGCCCCAGACCCGAAACACCGACGCATCGTCAACCTTCCCCATCCATCAGAGTGTGGGCGAGGTCTCTGGCTCAGAGACACGGGGCCAGAGGTTGAGCTGATGTGCAGCGTATCGGACCGCAAACGGCCACAAAAAATGGGGAGCAACCGCATGGATCATGGAGGTACGAGCAACCTCCATGATCAAGCCAATGCGACGCTCAGCAATCCCTTTGCTGAGGAGAGGCCGGAACCGTGAACGTCTGGCGCATGCCCTCATCTCGACAGAACTCCTCAAGGAGGCCAGAAGAGAACTCACCGCCCCTGTTAGAGTGCAGACACAGGACTGGCAAGTCCCGACGAAACCGCTCGCGCAGCTGGCGAGGAGTAGCACAGATACAGGGGATCAAAACACCGCTGACGTCCGCCTTACACCGCAAGGGGAAGACAGTGGTGTAGCGTGTGTAGTCGTCAACAACCAGCAGGAAGTAGCACTCCTGGTCCGTCCCACCGACGGGGGCCGGGCCCCAAACGTCCATGTGGAGAGTCTGGAGTGGAGCAGTGGTCGGAGGAAACTCGGAGGATTGAGGAGCGGCGCGCTGCCGCCCCTCAACGCATGGAAGGCACGGCGGGGCAAGCAAGCGCGGGAGGGAGGGCAGGGACCTGGGAAGGCTAGAGACAAGGAGACGGGAGTGCATGCTGCGGAGACGCGGCAGAGAGGGGTGACCTAGGCGGTGCTGCCAGAGGAGACTCTGGTGGGAGAGTACCCGACACGAGCAAGACGCTGCAAGCTGACCAGACGCAGACACCCGACTCGACACAGCCACCTGACCTGACTTAGCCACCTGTGCAGACGAAGTGGTCAGTGTGTACAGACTAGACCCAGGCCGTCTAGTGAACGTAGCAAGGTGACGACCAGTCCTGGAGCACGTACAGATCGCCACACGCTGCCCTCCAGGAGTAAATGTATCTACCCAGACATCCTGAAGAACGGTGTTGCTCACCAAGTTCGTCGAGAACGAGGGGAGGTGGAGACTTGACAGAGAACCGGAGGGGACTGCTGGACACGGGAGGACAGTGGAGGCTTGTTTGACTACTGGACCTCCAGAGGGGTCAGCTATTGAGACTGGGACAGGTGCTGCTAGTGGTGTGAGTGTGGTGCAATCACGAAAGAAGCAACGAGACGCGCCTGAGTCAAGTGTGAAAGTGTGCAAGGCCTCAGCGGAGGCAGCAGACTCACTAGCACCTATGACAGCACACGCACTTGCACATGTGACAGCAGACGCACTAGCACCTAGAGCTGCAGCATACTCACTAGCACCAAGAGCAGTAGCAACGACACCAGCATCACCAGGGACACACGAGTAACACGCATCCTCATCACTAAGCTTATTCGCATACATAGCATAGATGGCAGCATTGATCTTTACAAAGTCAAGAGCATAAACGTCTACTCCCATCCCCTGCAATTTCAGCCAGTTGGGGGCTGGCAGCTCATCCCCGTACTCATCCACCCAGTCATCCTCAAGACGGCCGAAGCAGCGATACTCAGTGTGCGGCTTCCTGCAGGTCTGACCCTTCAGCTTTCCTGTGCGCCTGACGTACGGGCAGCGACCAGAGCCCCCAGAGGAACCACGCTGGACAACCCACTCACGAAGCTGCTGAGGGGTGGGGTTCTCCGGGAGGTGCGGCAGCTGCTGTCCACTCCCAAAGCCTCCACCGCCACGTGCGGAAGCGCCACGGCCTTCACCCTTGCCAGCTCCACCCCGACCTCCTCCACCGCCCCCGCTGCCTCCCCCACCCAAGCCGCCTCCACCACCCCGTCCGTCTCCACTGCCTCCACCCCCAGAACCACCACTACCGCCTCCATCTCCGCCACCACCACCCCCGCCACCTCCACCGCTGGTGCTGCCCCCACCACCCTTGCCCCCTTTGCCCTTGCTGTTGTTGCGCCTCCCACTAGAAGCAGATGCAGCGCCAACGAGGTCGACAGCAGCAGCAGTAGCAACTAAGGGGAGGAGAGGGGAGGTGCACACCCTTCAAAGAAGGGGGAGCGGGGAGTGCTGCGAGAGGCAGCAATAGCGACAGTGCTCTTCTCATCCTCGAGAAGGGACTTCTCGAGTGAGTCAAGCGTGAGCTCGGTGGGGTCAAGGGCTAGGAACTGGTCCCTGACAGTGCGAAGGGAGTCAGGGAGACGGGTGACGAGGAAGTACAGTGTGATATACAGCCGAGGGGGTTCGCATCGAGAAAAGTCGGTTTGAGAGCGACGTGGTAGCGAGCCTCACTAGAGCGGAGGTGGATAAAGAGGTAAGAGACAATGTAGAAATCGGCTAGCTCGGGATGCAGGTACAGCAGCATGAGACGACCTAGGGCAGCAGTAGCTGGGGAAGAGTAGCGAGCGACTACAGCATCATAGAGGGCCTTGGGTGTTTACTGCTGGCTAAAATGTGCTCGTTCAGCGACTATAAGGTGGTTGTGGACTGCATGGTGGGCAGTAGCGTCACGAATGAGCCACTTCGAATGATCTGCTGTCTCTGTGTCAGGTGGGGCTGGGAGGGATCCGTTGGTATGTGCGAACAGTGGAATGCCATCCCTAGCCTCGCTCTACAGGAACAGCTGGAGGTCATTGAGCCAAATGTCAAAGGTAATCGCGCGACCCTCAGCGTCGAAACTAAGACTGAGACTGTAGCCATAGTAAAAGTAGCAGCAGTAGGAGCAGTAGCAGCAGTAGGAGCAGTAGCAGCAGCACTAGCAGCAATAGTAGCAGCACGGTAATGCGGCTCAATAGGGGCACGGCAGCGCGGCTCAGGCAAGGCGGCGGCGACGCGGCGTAGGCTGGGCAGCGCGGCTCAGCAGGGCAAAGCGCAGCAGCGCGTGTGGCAGCAGCAGCTCAGGCGCAGCAGCAGGAACACTTGCAGCAGCAGTAGCAGCAGCAGCAGCCGCGCTCAGCAGTGTCAGCACAGTAGCTCGAGCGGCAGCTGCAGTAGTGGGTGCACGTGCGGGGGCCAGCAACAGCAGCGCAGTAGCACAGAAGGAGCAGCAGCACGGGTGCTTGCGCACAGCAGGAGCGCAACAGCAGCGGAGTGCGCAACAGCAGCGGCAGCGCGCAGGGGCCGGGTGTGCACCCGCGTAAGGGCAGCAGCCCGCACAGCAGTGGGCAATGCGAAGGGGCGTGAGGGGCAGCACGCAGTGCGCACTGCAGTCGGGGAGCGCGAAGGCCGTGAAGGCTGCGAGAGGGGCGCGCGAAGGCCGCGAGCGTGCGAGGCGCATGTAGCAGCGCAAGCAGCACGAGGGGCAGCACAAGGAGCGCGCGACTGCAAATGGGCAGCAGGACAGCGCGCCGTTCTTTGGCAGGGCTGGGCAACGCAGTAGTGCTTCGGGCAGGGAAAATTTTATCGGTGGGCCCTTTAAGAACTTAGGTCCTAAGGTCTATGAATGCCCTAGCCTTTGAAACCATGTTAGAAACCTAGTGAGAAGGATGTCGATTAGGTAAGAAGGGGGGTACAAGAGTGTCGAGGAAATCTAGTTGTACCCTCTAGGGATAACCCCTACACAACCTAGAAACATATAAACATATAATTGTTTTGACAGGAATAGGATAGTACGAAGGTCAGTGAGAGGGATAGGGGACGAGGGACGAGACGGACGGCGCGACGCGGTGGGACAGACAGGCACGGCGCATGCGACGGGACGGGACGGCGCGACGCGACGGGACACCAGGGGCGACGGGATACCAGGGGCGACGGGACAGCAGGGGCAACACGACGGGACGGGACAGCAGGGGCGACGTGACGGCAGGCGCAGCGAGCGCTAGGGCACAAGAGACGAGCGCGATAGGCGCTAGGGGACAGTACGGGCGTAACGAGCACTAGGGTACAGAACAGGCTCGGGCATTACGGATGTGAACGAGAGGAACTTGATCCCATCGGATCCTAACCAGGCCCTCGGAATTCATAGAAATTTCTCTGATTTGCCTAGAAAACTCTGATATTTCAGCCTTTTTTCTTAGTGAACTCTGAAAGTTCAAAGTTTTTTTTGCTGTGAACTCTGAATATTCAGAAATTTATTGTAGGCCTTGTCTGAAAGTTCAGCCTTTTTCTCAGAGTGTACTCTGATTCATGAGCGTTTTAGCGGGTACCTACTCTCATTATGACTATGCGAAATCTGACCTGACAGCCGCGACTAGCGCTGGAAGTACAACTTTGTCCTTTCAGTCTCGCTGAAACAGTGACAGTAGTGTTGCATCGCCGTTATCACCTCGTTTTAAGCTGATCAAGCAACTTCACTACCGATGTGAACTCTAGTATATCAGACTTTTTTCCTCTTCAACTCTGAAATTTCAGCCTTTTTTTTTTACCAAGTCTGATTGATCCGCCTAAAAATGTGTACTAAGACTGACAAATCAGACTGCCCAAAAACGAATCTGAGGGCCTTATCCTAACCTAGGTGATACCATGTCAAGAACGGAAATGATGATTTCACTGAGGTTGATTGGGGTACATAAACCTAACCCTAACTGTTGTACTCCATATGACACATATCACTAAGACTAAAACATCTGACAGACTCTATGGTAATGAGGGAGAGATAATATGTGACACAAGTGTAACGATTTGTTGGGTTGAAAAAGTCCTTAGGATTGTTCAAGACTAAACTCTCAGAGTAGTGATGTATTTAGCAGAAGCATAATAGTGGATTGAGTGAACCACCTTGTACTAGTATGTGAGAACAAGATGAATTGATTAAAGCAAAGAGATACAAGGATATATATGATTACAAGGAATACGATGGGTTTAACTGTAACTGCTGTTGCGGTTCGATACAGCGACGACTCGGGTAACTGCTTAACAACGAGTCAGTTATTTGTCCTTGCTGTCGCGCTGCCTTTGTCAAGTCAAAGGTCGCTGACCTTTGAACCTTCGCTTCAACCTCCTGCTGTTGTCGCCTAGTCAACCGATTTGGTTGACTCGATGTTGCTTCGCTGTGAGTATACTTCTCTTTTTGTTTTAGTGCTCGATACTTCAGAAGCATAAACTAAATGTTTCCAACACCCCCCTTCGCTTCTGGGGTGTCATCGCCTTTGTTGCTGATGACGTGGCCCTGTCCAGTCAGCAGCATGCAGTACTCAAACTTCAGCTTTCCAAGTTTCTTGGTCATATAATCTGCTGCCATCTTGGACGTGGGGTGGTAGGATAGCTCGAGTCTCCCTTTCTCGATCTCGTCCTTCACAAAGAAGTAGCGTAGGGCGATGTGCTTCGTTCGATTCGCAAACCCACTCTTATTCGCTATGCGAATTGCAGATTGGTTGTCGCAGAAGAGGGAGAAGGTGGGTAACTGAGCCAGCTTTGCTTCTTCCAGTAGTTCGCGAAGGGACAGTCCTTCCTTGGTGGCTGAGAAGAGTGCTATGTATTCGGCTTCAGCAGAGGAGAGTGCAATTAGTTCTTGTTTTCTCGACTGCCACGAGATAGGTCCGACGGGCTCAAGTTGATAGATGTAGCCGGTGCATGATTGCCTGTTGTCAGAGTCGCCTACGTGGTCAGCGTCCAAGCAGCCAATTATCTTTGGAGTAGTGGTTCCGGTCTTGTGGTAGGTTAGGCCGATCGTTGGCGTGCTGACGAGGTAGTGTAAGGCGCGGTCGAGTTCGGCCATATGCTCTGCTTCGGGCCGCTTGAGGTGGGTAGCAATTTGACTTGCTGAGTATGATAGATCCGGACGGCAGGTGACGGCTGCGAAGAGCAGAGAGCCCTGTTTTCGTTGGTAGTCACGTAGGCCGGCAGTTTCAAGCAGGTTGGATTTTTCCTGGTGATTTCCGGCGGTGTAGCGGTAGGGCGTGGAAATGGGGGCTGACGTTAGTCTGAAGCGTTTTGCGATGGTGTCAGCGTATTTTGCGGCACTGAGGTAAATCGTGTTCTCTCCATCTAGAAAGTTGAGTCTGAGGTACTGGGTCACGGTAGAAGAAACCGAGAGTGAGAGGTCCAGTTGCAGCTCCCCTTCAAACCAGTTAGTGATGCCGTCGGTGGAGCCTATGTAGAGTAGGTCGTCTACATAAACGATGAGTAGAATGTACTCGGCTTCCTTTGTGGGCCTGTACATGCCCTGGTCGTGTGGCAATTGCTAAAAGCCGATGCAAATTAGTCGGGCGTGTAGGTATTGCTGTCAAACTAACGAACGAGAATGAATGAACTAGCAAAGAGTTGGGTACAAGTGCTAACCCTAATTGGGCTGTACCCCTTATGGGCTACCCCACTACAGCCTACACAAATGTATAAGCTATAATGTTCTGACACACCCCCATAGGCAAAGTGGGGGAGAACAAGTGGTCACAAGACCAGTCAAGAAAAGCAAAGCAAGCTCAGGGTGGATCACAAAGTCACCACACAGTCTGAGCACAAGCAAAGGGCCACAAGGCCAATTCACATGCAGAGTTATATACAAGAGAACAAACAATACAGTGATCATACCCTAGCAAGTGCAAGCATGCATATATATATATATAGATCACAGTACAAGCAGAGTCAAGCAGTACGTAAGTGAGGCAAAGTGGGCACAAGGCCTAACAGAGTAGCAAAGCGCTGATGATCACCAGGCGGAAGTGCCTTGGTGAAGACATCAGCAGTGTTGGCCCGAGAGGCCACGTACGTGAGACGAAGCTGACCACGCTGCTGCAACTCTCGAGCAAGGAAGTATCGCAAAGCGATGTGCTTCGTTCTGTGCTCCAGTCTGTGCTCCTGACACAAGGCAATCATGGCCTTGTTGTCTATGTACAGAACTGGAGGCGAACAAGGCTGCTCTCCCAAGTCAGTCAGCAAGTAGGTCAGCCAGCGGAGCTCCTGAGCAGCCATAGCCCCGGCGTAGATCTCAGCCTCACAACTGAAGCTGAGAACAGAAGACGAGCGGGTAGACCGCCTGTGACGACCGCTGCGTAGCTGAGTCGTCAACCCAGGAGGCGCCCGCGTGACCGGTGAGAACAACTGGACCCCGTCCTCCAAGAACGAGCCCCATGCCCGACGTACTGCACAGGTAACGCAGTACCCTCTTCGCAGCATCCCAGTGCACCTTTCGGTGCCTACCGGGAGCCACGTAGCGAGCCAGAAGGCTGAGAGGGTACGCGAGGTCAGGTCTTGTGCAAGTCATCAGGTACATGAGGCAACCCACAAGCTCTGGGTACGGACCACTCGGCTCTACGGACTCGTCCGAAGGTGGAGCTGAGAGCGAGTGGCCGGTAGACAGAGGAGTGGGCTGTGGCGAGGAGAACTGAAAGCCGAAGCGCTGAAGGACCTGGTGCACCATGTGTGACTGAGTCAGGGTGATGGTGCGCCGTGCTCTGTCCTGGGTGATCTGCAAACCAAGATAGCTGCGCACTTCACCCAGGTCAGTGCAGGTGTGTCTCTTCTGCAGCTCCGACTTCACAAGGGTCAGTGCCTCAGTGTCAGCAGGGGCAAAGATGAGGTCGTCGACGTACACGAGGACGTAGAACGGCGGAAGAGAGGTGTCGGTGCGTAGAAACAGCGACGGGTCCGCAGTAGAAGGAGCAAACCCAAGAGCCGCAAGTGTAGTCCTCAGTGTGTCGTGCCACTCGCGAGGCGCCGAGCGGAGACCGTAGACTGGCCGGCGGAGGCTCCACTGGGTACCTGCAGGAAACGTCCCAGTGAAACCAGGTGGGCGGCGCAGCCAGATCTCCTCGTGCAAGCTGCCCTGGAGGAAAGCTCTGCTGAAGTCCAGAGAGTGCAACTCGTAGTCACGCTGAGCAGCGACGTGCAGCAACACCCAAAGAGTAGTCATCTTCAGGGTGGGGGAGAAGGTCTGGAAGTAGTCAACTCCCTGCCGCTGACTGAAACCTCGAGCAACGTAACGCGCCTTGAAGGCAGGCGGAGAACACGGCGGCCGCTTCACCCTGAAGATCCACATGCCATCGACTATGTTCGCCCTAGGTGGGGGAAACTCGTCGACGTAGGTGCCTGTGGACTTCCAGGATGCCATCTCGGCATCCATGGCTGCCTGCCACTGAGAGGAGTAAGGACCCGTAATCGCCTCTGCGTAAGAGCGCGGGGTCGGGATGTCTGGTGCATCCGGGTCTCGCTCAGGGGCAAGCAGCATGGAAGCGAAACGAGGTACAGCAGCTGCAAGACACTCAAAGTCCTCCTGCCTGTCCTCAAGGACGTCCGTGCCAAGAGCACACTCACCCCCGACGGACGGAGGACTGGCAGAAGCAGGCTCAGCAACAAGAGCAGTGGCGTAGTCGAGACGACAGGCAGCAGCAAAGTCAAGCAGCTCACCAACGAGAGAAAACGCAGCAGCAGACTCAAAAGAAGGGTCTGTGACAGCAGTGGCGAGAAGACGAGAGACAGCAGGACTAACAGCACGAGCGCGGTCAGACTCAGGGTCAGGGACCTCAGGAAGAGAGGACTCAGGAGGAGCAGGCAGAGGAACACGTAGTGGAACAGAGGAAGGACGGAGTGCCATAGCGTGCGTGCCGGGCACAGGAGGAGGACGCGAACAAGGAGCGCGACGAGCAGTGTGAACAGGCGAGACAGGACGAGACGCAGGCTCACGACGCACTGTAAGACCGCCGGAGTGCTCAGTGTAAGGAGAGGGAGCAGGCACTGGGGAGGCGGGCTGTAACGGCAGCTGCGACAAGTCAGGCGGAGGACACAGGAGAGGAGGAGTAAGGCCGGTAGAAGACGGGGTACCAAGAACCTACTGAAGCAGGGGAACGAAGTACGGTCGCGGCCGCACAGTGCCTCCAGCACCTCCGGCGCAAGGGTCAACAGCTCCAGAGCCTCTAGCTCCAGTGCCTCCAACTCCAGCTCCGGCAGCTCCAGCGCCTCCTGCACTAGGGCCTACAACTCCAGCACCCTCAACACCACCAGCCCCGGCAGCTCCAGTACCCTGGGTACGAGCACCTCCAGGACCAGAGGCCGCAGCACCTCCAGCACCGCTAACTCCAGCAGCAACTCCAGCACCTCCAGCTCCCGCAGCTCCAGCACCTCCAGCCCCGGTGGCTCCACTCCGAAGGTGTGCGCGTCGAACAAACCACTCACGCAGCTGCTGCGGAGACAGTCTCGGCGAAGCACCAGCAGAACCTCCAGACGAAGCAGCACCCTGAGGCTCAGCACCCCCAGACTCCGCACCCTCCGACGCAGCACCCCCAGGCTCAACACCCTCAGGCTCAGCACCCCAAGGCTCAGCACCCCCAGTCCCAACACCACCAGGCTCAGCACCCCCAATCTCAGCACCCTCAGACCCCGCACCCCCAGGCTCCTCACCCCCAGACGCAGCACCTCAAGCAGCACCTGAGCCGACAGCTACCTGAACAGGCGCAGGACCAGGGAGAGGGTCTACCTGGGACACACCTGAGGGAGCAAGACCCTGGGGCGGGAGGGGGTCTACCGGAGGGGGACCGGGAGCAAGGAAGAGTGGAGGGGGCGCGGGGGAGGGGTAGAACGGTAGGGGAAGAGACGGTAGAAGGGAACCGACTCGTCGAACGTGACGTCCTAAGACGGGAGGACACGGCGCGAGGTGGGTGGTAAAACTGCCATCCAGGCGCGTCAGGGACAAAGCCAAGGAAGACGCAGGGGATAGCACGGGGGGAGAGCTTGTCCACGGACGTATCGCGAACAAAGGCACGAGAACCCCAGACCTGGAACACCGACGCATCGCAAACCTCCCCTGTCCAACGCAGTGTGGGCGAGGTCTCCGGCAAGGAGACATGGGGCCAGAGGTTGAGCTGATGCGCAGCGTACTGGACCGCAAACGGCCACAGAAAATGGTACGAGCGACCTCCATGACTAAGCCAATGCGGCGCTCAGCAATCCCATTTTGCTGAGGGGAGTCCGGAAGCGTGAACGACTGGAGAATGCCCTCCCCACGACAAAACTCCCTCAAGAGGTTGGAGGAGAACTCACCACCTCTGTTAGAGTGCAGACGCAGGACAGGAAGGTCCTGGCCGAAGCGCTCGTGAAGCTCAAGACGGACAGTGCGGATCCAAGGGATCAAGACATCAATGACCTGACCCTTGCTACGTAAGGGGAAGACCGTGGTGTACCGCGTGTAGTCGTCAACAACCAGCAGAAAGTAGCGCTCGCGGCTCTGACCACTGACGCGGGCCGGGCCCCACATGTCCATGTGGAGAGTCTGCAGGGGAGCAGTCGTCGGGGGAAACGAGGAGGAGTGAGGAGCGGCGCGCTGCCGCCCCTCGACGCAAGGGAGGCAGGGCGGGGCAGGCGAGGGCGGCAGGGGAGGAAGAGACCTGGGGAGGCCAGAGACAAGAAGACGAGAGTGCATGCCACGAAGGCGAGGCAGGGAGGGGTGACCTAGATGGTGGTGCCACTGAAGAGTCTGGTGCGACAGGAGGCGACACGAGCAAGAGGCGGCTACCTAACCTGACGCGGACACTTGAGCAGACGCAGCGACCTGAGAAGGCTCGGTAGTGAGTGTGTACAGACTCGACCCTGGCCGACGAGTGAACGTGGCCAGGTGACGCCCCGTCCGTCTGCACGTGCAGATCGACACACGCTGACCCCCAGGAGTGGTGGTAGTGACCATCGCATCCTGGAGGGCAGCGGTACTCACCAAGTTCGTAGAGAACGAGGGGAGGTGAAGACCTGACAGTGAGCCAGACGGAACTGCCGGACACGGGAGGTCAGTGGAGGAACGGGCCACGACCGGTCCCCCGGAGGGGTCAGCCAGTCGGACCGGGACAGGTGCAGGAAGAGGAGTGAGGGTGGTGCTGTCACGAAAGAAACAGTGCGAGGCGCCTGAGTCCAACGTGAAGGTATGCAAGGCCTGAGCAGCCGCAGTACCAGGGAGAGTACCCGGCTCACTAGCACCTAGAGCAGCAGCAGCTATACCTGGGTCAGGCGGCACACACCGGTAACAGTCACCCTCAGCACCAACAGACAAAGCATACATAGCAGAGAGAATAGCATAAAAGTCTAGGTCAAAGATAGCAATCCTAGACTTAAGCAGATCTGCCCAGCGAGGGAGCTCGACGTCGTCACCAAACTCAGCACGCCAAGCGTCGTCGAGGCGGGAGAAGCAGCGGTGCTGAGTGTGAGCCCGCCCGCAAGTCTGACCAGCACGGTCACCCGTGCGAATGACATACGGGCAACTACCCCCAGACGCCCCACGCAGAAACCACTCACAAAGCTGCTGGGGAGACGGGGTCTCGCTCCAACGCTGCTGCTGCTGACGCTGGCCACCCCTAGAACCGACACGCCGAGCTCTAGTCCCACTGCCACCAGTCCCACCGCCTCCACTGCCGCCATTCCCACCGCTGCCTCCACCACCGCCACCAGAGCCCCCATTCCCACCAACAGTCCCATCGCCGCCACCACCTCCACTGCTGCCCCCACCACCACTCCCGCTGCCACCTCCAACACCGCCGCTGCCACCACCACCACCCCGGCCACCCTTGCCCTTGCTGCTGCAGCGCTTCGCACTAGCAGAAGCAGCCCCGACGTCCTCAGGAACAGAGACGTCTGCAGCAGCAGCAGAGGCGTAGGAGGGGGCAAGGGGGGAGGGGGAACACCCCTCAAAGAAGGGCGGGCGCGGAGTGCCATGAGCAGCACCTACAGCAACTGCACTAGTCTCAGCTGCAAGGAGATGCTGCTCGAGGAGGTCAACAGTGAGGGAGGTGGGGTTAAGAGAGAGGAAGTGGTCCCTGACAGAGTGAAGAGAGTCAGGGAGGCGGGTGACTATAAAGTAGAGAGTGATGTACATCGGGGGCGGGTTCCTGTCAAGGAACTCAGCAGGAACGGCAGCGAGGTAGCGAGCATCACTAGCGCGAAGGTGGGAAACCAGGTCCTCGACTATGGCAAAGGCAGACAGCTCGGGGAACAGGTAGGGCAGAAGGAGGCGGCCTAGAGCAGCAGTGGCAGGGGAGGAGTAGCGGGCGACTACAGTGTCGTACAGTGCCTGTGCTATCCTGTGCTGTCCGAAGTGAGCGCACTCAGCTAATGGCAGGTGCTTGCAAATGGCTAAGCGGGCAGCAGCGTCTTGAGTAAGCCACTGTGAGCGAGTCGAACTGTCGGCTGTGGCGGGAGGGGCAGTAGCAGCTCCTGACGCTAGGTCAAAAAGCGAGACACTGTCCTTAGAATCGCTCAGTAGGTACAGCTGCAGGTCGTCAAGCCACGTGTCAAACTGAACTGGTCTACCCTCATGATCAAACGCAAGGACACGAAGCGAAGCCATAGCTGTGTAGTACATTGGAGCAGCAGTAGCAGTAGCAGCTGTAGCAGGAGCAGCAGTGACAGTGGGGGTAAGAGGCCGCCGGGGCCGGGCGCGGGCTAGGGACGGGGCCGGGCGCGGGCTAGGTACTGGGCCGGGCGCTGGCTAGGTACTGGGCTGGGCGTGGGCTAGGTACGGGGCCGGGCGCGGGCTAGGAACGGGGTTGGGCGCGGGCTTGGTAAGGGGCCGGGCACGGGCTAGGTACGGGGCCTGGCGCGGGCTAGGTACGGGGCCGGGCACGGGCTAGGTACGGGGCCGGGCGCGGGCTAGGTACGGGGCCGGGCGCGGGCTAGGTACTGGGCCGGGCGCGGGGCTAGGTACGGGGCCGGGCGTTGGGCGCGATACGGGGCCGGGCGCGGGCTAGGTACTGGGCCGGGCGCGGGGCTAGGTACGGGGCCGGGCGTTGGGCGCGATACGGGGCCGGGCGCTAGGCAAGGGACGGGGCCGGGCGCTAGGCAGGTACGGGGCCGGGCGCTAGGCAGGTACGGGGTCGGGCGCGATACAGGGCCGGGCGCGATACGGGGCCGGGCGCGAGACTAGGTACGGGGCCAGGTGCGGGCTAAGTACGGGGCTAGGCGCGGGCTAGGTACGGGGCCGAGCGCTGGGCAAGGGACGGGGCCAGGCGCTGGGGTAGGGGTCGACGGGCCGCGTAGGCTAGGAGCTACGGGCCTAGGGGCGGTTACTAGCAGCGTAGCAGGTGGTGGGCCCAAGGAACCTGCTCTGATTCCATGTCAAACTAACGAACGAGAATGAATGAACTAGCAAAGAGTTGGGTACAAGTGCTAACCCTAATTGGGTTGTACCCCTTATGGGCTACCCCACTACAGCCTACAAAAATGTATAAGCTATAATGTTCTGCCATAGCCGCAGAGCTTGCTTGATGCCGTACAAAGATTTCACCAGCTGACAGACTTGATTAGGGTCTGTGTTGGACCCGTGTGGTTGCTCGACAAAGATTCTGGCGTCGACGGGAGCGTAGAGGAATGCGTTGGCTACGTCGATTTGGCGGAGCTTCGTCTGCTTCATAGTGGCTATTGCGAGGAGAATTCGTAGGGAGGTATGTTGGCTGACTGGCACGAAAGTATCGGTGAAGTCTCGCCCGTGTTCTTGATCGAAGCCACGTACGACCCATCGCGCTTTAAATTTGTCGATTGTCCCGTCAGCTTTCGTTTTCACGCGGAAGACCCACTTTCCCGTGAGGACGGTTTTGTTGCATTCCACTCCGATGGGTACTATCTTCCAGGTGTTTCTGTCTTCCAGTGCTCTTAACTCCCTGTCCATGGCTTCTCGCCATTTTTCCTTGTGCTCACCCCCCCAGAGCCTGCTGAATCGTAGCAGGCTCTCTCGGCATTGGTGTGCCATGGACTGTGGTGACGAGTCCAAGAATCTGCAGCCCACTCTGTGTGTAGCGAGGGAGATTTGGGTCCTCGGGATAAACTGCTTCGTCTCCCGCTTCTGGATCAGGTAAGAAGTTGGGGCCTATGCGTTTTGAAACGTTTGTGTTGACCGGATGTGGTGTAACGTAACCGTTGTCGGCGAAGTCGTAGTAGACTTCGGCGTTAATGCTTTCGCGAGGATTTTCGTCGTTCATCGGAATGGGTACCGAACAGTAGGGAAGAGGTCCGGCTTCCTCCGATGCTCTGTCCATGTTTTGTTCATCCGAGTCAGCCTCATCTGCTGGTGAGGCGAAGGCTCGGTTGCCACGGAAGCCGCCCGTGAGGTCCCGTTCTGCTGCCAAGTTGTCCAGGTAGGTTTGGAGAGTGAGTCGTTCGTAGAAAATCACGTCACGTGCTGCTACTGTTTCCTTCAAGTGGGCGTCGAAAATCTTCCACGCGTTGTAATGTTTTTCGATGCCCAGGTGTAGTCCCCACTGTGCGCGTTGTGAGAATCATCCAGTTCGTGCAGTGTGTGGTCGGTACTGTACCATGCAGCCAAAAACTCGTAATATTTTTTTGTTGCCCAATTTTCATGTCCACAGCAGATGATGTGATGCGTTGTTCGGAAGCGAGGATGACGAAAGCAAGTTGTGCAACAGCACAGCATGGTCCATCGCCTCAGGCCACTGATGGTTGGGTAGCCGCGTGCCATATAGCAGCTTGCACATGGTGTTCTGAAGGGTCCTGTTCATTCTTTCTGCCACGCCTTGGTGCTGATGAGCGTAGGGAAGACAAATGGGTCGCTTGATGCCTTTCTCCGCCAAGTATTGCTTAAACCTCTGTGACTGATATTCTCCTCCTCCGTTTGACCGAAAGCTTTTCAGCTTCACTCCTGATTCTCTTTCTGCTATGGGGAGTCAAGCGACGAATGCTTCGAAGGCCATGTCGCGACTTCGAAGGTTTAGGTGCTAGACGCATCTGGTGGCGGCGTCGATGAACATGATTACATAGTTTTATGCCCCTTGTCCGCTTTCGCGGGTGTACAGTATGTCGATGTAGACCTTCTTCAGTGGTGTGTATGCTGGCGCGCTTGGGTTGTGGTGAGAAACGAATGGCTGATGGGGTAAGTCGGCTTCAGGGCAGGTAAAGCAAGTTCCGCGGACTCTTTGAAGTTCTTTGCCGTCGGGTAAAAGTAGTGAGTCTTTATCGAGCACTCCTGCTCTTATCTGTTGGTGCAACCCTACGGTTTTCATTCGGCTTGTTGTCCGTATGCGTACATGCGTGCGTGCATGGAATGGTATGAGGGCATGAAATAATATATATTTCATGCTTACAATAGTGTGTGAATGATGAGGCATGATTTTGAATGTGTGTGTCGAGTCAATAGCGAGTTATCGCTAGTCGCGTGTCACGTCGTCGTTTGCGTGTCGTGTGCGGTTTTCTATTTTGTCGTGTGTGGAACGTTCGGCGTGTCGCAGGTGTGCGCAGCAGAATTCCAAGAACTCAAGGAAGAATTTACCTTGAAGAACCAGAGCATTGGTTTCAAGAATCAAGTGATTTCGAAGCTCTCCAAAAGGGTAAACTTTAAGATAGTGAGAATAGTTGCATTACTTAGTGTAGTGTAACATTTCTCTTGGTGTAGGCCCTTGTGGAGGGTAGTTTTGAGACCCTTCGTGGTTGGGGACAGTGTGGCACTGTTCCACATCATTGTACCTCGGCTCTTGGGGTTTGTAGGAGCTGGGAGTCATTCCCAACTCGTAACTCTTCCTAATTTGTGTTCTAAGACTATAGTGGCTGCCATAGTACCGTTCGTTCAAACTGACGTTGTGTCGTCAATTCTTAATGAAATCGTGCAATCTAAAATTCTCATTGTAGGCGACATCAAGACGCTCCAGATCCAATTTATAGCAAGTCATTTGAATCTGTGAGTAGAACGCTATCAACACTTGAAGCCGCTGTGCAGAAATCCATCTGTGCACTCTATCTTTCGTTTTAGGCACATTCAAGCCTATTGTGACTATAACATTATCGTGTTGTTCAGTGTCGTGTTGCTTGGATGTCATAACCTTTGATGCCATAGTGATTCGTTGGCACGATGTCCATGTGAACGTCTGTACAAATCGGAGTTGGAGTAAAAAATTGCAGTGATGTTGGTGCTTCTGTGAGCTCCGCGTGGGGCGGGAGTCAGTTGTTGAGTGGGTGTCGGTGCTGATGAAGAGCTGGCGAGTGGTGCTGGTGCTGTTTTTGTTGCTTCTGCTTCTGTCGGTGTTGCTGCTGTTGCTGTTGTCTCTGTTGTTGCCGGTGTTGATGCTGCAGATGTTGTCTCTGCTGCTGTTGTTTGTTGAATCACTGCTAACGCCCTTGTCCGTTATGCTTCAGGTATGGTGTGCGAGTACCAGAAACCTCCGGGGCTGAAGTCTGAGTCGAGATCTGGTGGGTGCGACCAAGTGGTGAAGTTGACGATCGCGTCGCTGTCAGCAGTTCCTTGTTCTGGGACGAAGTCGAGAATGAAGACGTTGTTCTTCAGGACTGCCTTCCCGATGTAAAGTCCTCCCTTCCCGTTGTACAGCTTGAACTCCTGAGTGGTGCTGTCGGCTTCAAGGTGAATCCTTTTTGCCATGAGTTGGCTGACGCTTAGCAAGTTGTAGCCCAGTCCTTCTGCAATCAAAACCTTTGACATCTGTAAAACGACGTTAGTCTCGCGGGACTGAAGTTTAACTATTCATTGTCGTCGTGTGCGCAGGTTCTGGTTGTTGGCGACGGTGATCACGACTTCCTGGTTGAGGCATTGTTCTTGTTGAACAAAGTGATTTGACAAGCACATGTGTTGTCCGCAGCAGCTGTCCAAGAACCAAGTATCTTGATCGGACGGTTCGCTCTGTGCGATAGCCGAGTATGTCGGGTTTGGTTGTAGCGATTCACGACGAGGCATGCTTTTGTCAAGCAATTCTTCTGGTGAGTAGGTCGGTGGTGAACCCGTGATGCAAGAATCCGCTCTTGTCATGCAGCTTATGATGTTTCTTGTTCCTTGTGCAGGTTGTGACGTTGTCGATGAAGGTGGCGCCTGATTCGAAGGATGTTGCTGTGTGGAGGTCACTTGACTACTTGAAGGTCGAAGCTGGCATGGTGATGGAGTCGATTGCTACTGATTCGGGCAATGGATGCGAGAGTGTCCTGACATTCGGTGGAGATGACAGAACGGTGGTACGTATCTTCGTGCTTGGTGCTCTTGTTGTCGGTTGTTGTTGTTGTTGCGCCACTGAGTGTGAAAGGCAAATTCCGGTGCTGATCCTCTCTTCCCTTGTCGTTCTTCATGCAGGTCCATGTCTTGTTGTTCGGCATGAATTTTGGTGCAGAGTTTTGCTTCGGAGATTCTTCCGTGGGCTCGGAGGATGGCTCGAGTGGAGCGACACTGAGGACCAAGACCTGCGATGACGACAGTGACGAACGCTTCTTCGGATATTGATCCACCGCATCGAAGGAGTCTATCACGCAGGTTGCGACAGCGGCTGATATATGCCATTCCCTTTTCGCCGGGTTGCATTTGAACCGTTGTTAATTGCGCCATGAGACGACTTTGATTGAAGCTGTCGGTTGCTTGATACAGGTTCTTCAGGTGGTTGTACGCGAGCTCGGCGGAGTTTCCGTATCCGCGATAAGACCGGATGTTCTGTTGCCGTTATGTTTTGCAGAAGTATGGTGTACGCCATCAGTGACTGGTATGTGTACTGCTGCTTGTCGTACTGTGTCCCGTGCGTTGGATATGGCAAGGAGCCGTCGAAGAAGCCAAGGATTTGAACGCCTTCCATCATCAGCTCGAATTCGAAGGACCAGGTATAGAAGTCATTTCCGTCAAACGGTGTTGATGTTTGTAGTTTCAGCACGTGTGCGAATTGTGACTTCAGCTGAAGTGCATCCAGTGTCTTCATCTCTTGTCCAGGTGGGAGCTGATTCGGCATGAAGCTGACAGAGCCGCGTTGATGTATCTACGGTGCGAAGGTAAGCTGTTGATTTCCGCGCGCAAAAGATGAGCCGTCGAGACTCATGGGAGTAAATCCGTTGTTGTTGTCGCTGTTGTTTGACTGCACAGGTGCCGCTTGTTGATGTTGCTCGTAGAACGACATGAACGAGAAAAAATTCTCCATCATACTTGGGTCGATGCCGATGGCTTGGTTCGCAGGAGTCTCAGTTGACTCAGCAGCTGGTCTTTGAGTTGTGCCTCCTTCTGTCTGCAGTCCAAAGGCTGGCGTGTGAAGAAACAGGAATGAATGAACTAGGACAAGGTTGGGTACAAGTAGAAAACCCAGAAAACTGTACCCCTTAGTGTCTACCCCACTATAGCCTAGACAACCTATATGATAAATGTTTGACACACCCCCATAGGCAAAGTGGGGGAGCACAAGAGGTCACAAGACCAGTCAAGCAAAGCACAGCAAGCTCAGGGTGGATCACAACGTCACCACACATTCCGAGCACAAGTTCAAAGGCCACAAGGCCGATTCACATGCAGGATTAGATATATAAAGGTAAACATGCAGGTGCAGGTATATATAGATCACAGTACAAAGCAAAGTCAAGAGGTAAGCAAGTGAGGCCAGGTAGGTACAAGACCTAACATAGTACAGAAGCGCTGATGATCACAAGGCTGAAGTGCCTTGGTGAAGATATCAGCAGTGTTGGCCCTAGAGGCCACGTAAGCAAGGCGCAGCTGACCACGCTGCTGCAGCTCATGAGCAAGGAAGTACCGAAGAGCAATGTGCTTTGTTCTGTGCTCCAGTCTATGCTCCCGACACAAGGCCAGCATGGCCTTGTTGTCTACGTACAAAACTGGAGGAGAACGAGGCGGCTCTCCCAGGTCAGTCAGCAGGTAGGTGAGCCAGCGTAACTCTTGTGCAGCCATGGCCCCAGCGTAGATCTCAGCCTCACAGCTAGAGCTGAGAACAGAAGACGAGCGGGTAGACCGCCACGAAACAGAGCCAGAACCAAGGCTGAAGGTGTAACCCTCTGACGACCGCTGCGTAGCCAAGTCGTCAACCCAAGACGCGTCTGCGTGACCAGTGAGGACCACTGGACTCCGCCCTCCAAGCACTAGCCCCATGCCCGACGTACTGCACAAGTAGCGCAACACCCTCTTCGCTGCAGCCATGTGCTCTGGTCGGTGTCTCCCAGGAGCAACATAGCGTGCCAAGATGCTAAGAGGGTATGCCAGGTCAGGTCGAGTGCAGGTCATCAGGTACATGAGGCAGCCAACGAGCTCTGGGTACGGGCCACTCGGCTCTTCGGACTCATCCGAAGGCAGAGCTGAGAGCGAGTGGCGAGTAGACAGATGAGTGGCCTGAGGCGAGGAGTACGTGAAGCCGAAGCGCTGAAGGACCTGCTGCACCATATGTGACTGAGTCAAGGTAATGGTGCACCGTGCTCTGTCCCGGGTGATCTGCAAGCCAAGATAGCTGCGCAGTTCACCCAGGTCTATGCACGTGTGTCTCTTCTGCAGCCCGGACTTCACGTGCGCGAGTCCAGCAGTGTCAGCAGTAGCAAAGACCAGGTCGTCGACGTACACGAGGATGTAGAACGGCGGCAAAGAGGTGTCGGTGCGTAGAAACAACGACGAGTCAGCAGTAGAAGGAGCAAACCCAAGAGTCGCAAGCGTAGTCCTCAGTGTGTCGTGCCACTCACGGGGCGCTTGGCGGAGACCGTAGACTGGCCGCCGGAGGCTCCACTGGGTACCAGGAGGAAACGACCCAGTGAAGCCAGGTGGGCGGCGCAGCCAGATCTCCTCGTGCAGGCTGCCCTGTAGGAAAGCAGTGCTGAAGTCAAGAGAGTGAAGCTCGTAGTCACGCTGTGCGGCTATGTGCAGCAGCACCCAAAGAGTGGTCATCTTCGGGGTGGGAGAGAAGGTCTGAAAGTAGTCAACTCCCTACCGCTGTCTGAAGCCTCGAGCCACATAACACGCCTTGAAGACAGGCGGAGAACCCGGCGGCCGCTTCACCCTGAAGATCCACATGCCACTGACGATGTTCGCCCCAGGTGGGGGAACGTCGTCGAAGTTGGTGCCTGTGGAGTTCCAGGAAGCCATCTCTGCGTCCATGGCTGTCTGCCACTAAGAGGAGTAGGGACCCTCTATCGCCTCTGCGTAAGAGCGCGGGGTCGGGATGTCTGGTGCATCCGGGTCTCCCTCAGGGGCAACTAGCATGGACACGAGATGGGGTAAAGCAGCAGCAAAGCACTGAAACTCCTCCTGCCTGTCCTCAAGGACGTCCGTGCTAAGGGCACACTCACCCCCGACGGACATAGGACAGACAGACTCAGCAACAAGGCTAGCAGCGTAGTCTAGACGATAGTGAGCAGCGAAGTCGACAAGCTCAGCAACTAAGGCAGACGCAGTAGTGGACTCAAAAGAAGGGTCAGTGACAACAGTGGCCAGGAGACGCGTGACAGTAGGACTGGCAGTACGAAGGGAGTCAGACTCCGGGTCAGCAAGAGCAGGAAGAGAGGATGCAGGAGACGGCAGAGGGACACGCTGCGGAGCAGTGGAAGGACGCAGTGCCATCTGGTGCGTGCCTGGGACAGGAGGAGGACGCTGACGCGGAACACGACGATCAGTGCGAGCAGCACGAACAGGCGACGCAGGACGAGACGCAGGCTCACGATGCTCAGCAAGACGTCCAGTAGGACCAGTGTAGGGAGAAGGAGCAGGCAGTGGGGAGGCGGGCTGTAACTGTGACTCGGACTGGACAGGCGGTGGACACTCAAAGGAAGGAGCAGGACCATGAGAAGGCGGGAGACCAAGAACCTGCTCAAGGAGCAAAACGAAGGACGGCCGCAGCTGCGTAGTACCTCCACAACCAGCAGGGACAGCACCAGCACCCCCAGCGCCAGCTCCAACTCCAGCAGCTCCACCAGCTCTAGCAGCACCACCAGCTGCTCCAGAAGCGCCAACTCCAGCACCCACAGGAGCATCAGCTGCAGCAGCACCTCCAGCTCCAGCACCTCCAGAAGCTCTAGCTCCAGTAGGACCACTGGAAGACGCCGCAGCTCCAGCCCCAGCACCTCCAGCAGCACCCACTCCAGCAGCACCGCCAGCTCCAGCACCAGTAGCACCACCAGGCCCAGCAGCTCCAGTACCTCCAGTACGAGCACCTCCGGGACCCATGGCTCCAGAACCCCCAGCAGCTCCTGCAGCAGCAAGACCTCCAGTGCCGGCAGCACCACCAGCTCCAGCAGCACGGCTCCAGCGCCGAGCAAACCACTCGCGCAGCTCCTGTGGAGAGAGGAGCTCCCGCCGGGACGAAGCACCCAAAGGACCTCCAGGCCCAGCACCGCCAGCCTCCACACGAGCAGGCCCAGCACCCTCAGGCTCCGCACCCCCAGACTCAGCAAACCCAGGCATAGCCCCCCCAGACCCAGCACCCCTAGGCTCAGCACCCCCAGACCCAGCACCCCCAGGCTCAGCACCCCCAGACCCAGCACCCCCAGGCTTCGCACTCTCAGGCTCAGCGCCCCTAGCAGCACCAGAGTCAACAGCTACCTCGACAGGCTCGACTACGTCTACCTAGGACACACCTGAGGGGGCAGGACCCTAAGGGGGGAGGGGGTCTACCGGAGGAGGACCTGGCGCGAGGAAGAGCGGCGGGGGGGGGAGGGGGGCTGTGCGGTTGGGGAAGAGACGGTAGTAAGGTACCGACTCGTCAAACGTGGCATCCTGGGAGGACAGAACACAGTGCGAGGTGGGGTGGTAAAACTGCCAACCAGGCGCGTCAAGGGGGAAGCCAAGGAAGATGCAGGGAACAGCACGGGAGGACAGCTTGTCCGCAGAAAAGTCGCGGACGAAAGCTCGAGATCCCCAGACACGGAACGCGGACGCATCGCCAACCTTCCTCGTCCACCGCAAAGTAGGGGAGGTCTCCGGCATGGAGACCCGGGGCTGAAGGTTGATCTGATGCGCCGCGTACTGAACCGCGAACGGCCACAGAAAATGGGGAGCAGCCGCATGGATCTTGGACGTACGAGCGACGTCCATGACCATGCCAATGCGGCGCTCAGCAATCCCATTTTGCTGTGGAGAGGCCGGAAGCGTGAACGTCTGGCGGATGCCCTCCGCACGACAGAAGGCTCGCAGAAGGTCGGAGGAAAACTCTCCACCTCTGTCGGAGTGCAGACGCAGAACAGGAAAGTCCGAGCCGAAACTCTCTCTGAGCTGGAGACGGGCAGCGCGGATCCAATCGATCAACACCTCAGTGACCGAACCCTTGCGGCGCAAGGGGAAGACTGAGGTGTAACGCGAGTAGTCGTCAACCACCAGCAGGAAGTAACGCTCGTGACCCTGTCCACGGACGCGGGCTGGGCCCCACACGTCCATGTGGAGAGTCTGCAGCGGAGCCTCTGTCGGAGGAAACTCGGAGGAGTGAGGAGCGGCACGCTGCCGCCCCTCGACGCAGGGAACGCAGGTAGGAGCAGGCCCCGGAGGAAGGGGAGGGAGGGACCGGGGGAGACCAGAGACAAGGACACGGGAGGCCATGCCTCGGAGACGAGGCAGGGAGGGGTGACCAAGGCGGTGGTGCCAGAGGAGGGTCTGGTGGGACAGGAGACGACACGAGCAGGGGGCAAACTCAGGACCTGACCGAGACGCTGCAGCAAACACCTGACCCGACGCAGCTACCTGACCAGACGTAGCAACCGGAGGAGACTCGGTAGTCAGTGTGTACAGGCTAGACCCCGGCTGACGGGTAAACGTGGCCAAGTGTCGGCCCGTCCGAGCACACGTGCAGTGGGTCACTCGCTGACTTGCAGGAGTGAACTGGTCAACCCCTCCATCCTGTAGGTCAGCACCACTCACCAAGTTCGTAGAGAACGAGGGGAGGTAGAGACCGGACAGGGAGCCTGACGGGGCCGCCGGACACGGTAGGACAGTGGAGTAGTGGGCAAGGACAGGACCCCCAGAGGGGTCAGCCAGGGAGACTGCAACCGGCCGACTGAGTGGCGTGAGTGTGGTGCGGTCTCGAAAGAAGGAGCGGGAAGCACCCGAGTCAAGGGTGAAGGTGTGCAAAACCTGAGCCGACGCGGTACCTGAGAGAGCAGACTCACCAGCACCTGGAGCAGCAGACTCACTAGCACCTAGAGCAGCAGCCTCAATGCCTGGGTCAGGCGGAACACACAGGTAATAGTCACCCTCAGCACTAATAGACACCACATACATGGCAGCAAGAATAGCATCAAAATCAAGATCAAAGATAGCTACACCCGACCTGAGCAGATCACCCCAGCGAGGGATCTCAGTGGGGTCAGGGAACTGGGTACGCCAGGCGTCTGTCAGGCGGCCGAAGCAACGCTGGGTGGCGTGCGGCCCGCCGCACGGCTCCCCAGTGCGGTCGCCGGTGCGCAGGACGTAGGCACAAGGACCAGCACCCCCAGACCGCTGGCACCCTGCGTACCCACCCACGAAGCTGCTGGGGCGACAGGGTCTCACGAGAGCGCTGCTGCTGCTGGGGTCCCCGCTGAACAGCTCCACCTCGACCAGCTCCACCTCCGCCGCCGCCGCCGCCGCCGCCTCCTCCACCCCCACCGCCACCGCCACCGCCGCCTCCACCTCCACCGCCGCCACCGAAGCCCCCACCCCCGCCACCACTCCCACCCCCACCCCCTCCTCCGCCTCCACCGCCACCACCGCCGCCCCCGCCAACTCCTCCAGCGCCCTTGCCCCCCTTGATCTTGCCGTTGCGGTGTCTCCCGCTAGGAGCAGACGCAGTGCCAACCGACTCGGTGCCAACTAGGTCGACAGCAGCAGCAGAGGCAACAGAGGGCAAAAGGGGGACAGGGGAGCACCCCTCAAAGAAAGGGGCACGAGGGTCACCACGAGAGGCTCCTAGAGCGACTATACTCTTCTCTGCTGCAAGGAGGCGCTCCTCGAGGAGGTCAATGGTGAGTGTGGTGGGGCAAACAGAGAGGAAGTGGTCCCTGACTGAGCGAAGGGAGTCAGGGAGCCGGGTGACTAGGTAGTAGAGGGTGATGTACATGGGGGGGGGTTCTTGGCGCAGAACTCAGCAGGAAGCGCAGCGCGGTAGCGGGTGTCACTAGTGCGGAGGTGCGTAATGAGGTCAGGGACTGTGGCAAAGGCGGCGAGGTCAGGGAACAGGTACGGCAGCATGAGGCGACCAAGGGCAGCAGTGGTAGGGGAGGAGTAGCGTGCAACTACAGCGTCGTACAGAATCTTAGCACTCTTGTACTGACTAAAGTGCGCGCGCTCAGAGGACGGCAGGTGACTACGCACAGCAAGGCGGGCAGCAGCATCGCGTGTGGTCCACTGTGAGCGAACAGTACTGTCAGCATCGGCAGCAGGGGCAGCAGAGGCGCCAGACGTGAGATCGAACAGTGAGATACCGTCCTTGCTATCGCACTGCAGGAAAAGCTGCAGATCATCGACCCAGACCTCAAAATCGACCGCTCGACCCTCAGCATCGAAGGTAAGAACATTGGGACTAGCCATGACAGCAGCAGCAGTAGGCTAGCAGTAGCAGCAGTAGGCTAGCAGCAGCAGCAGTGGTGCGACTCGGCTAAGCTGTGCGGCTCGGCAGTGCGCTTACCAGGGGCGGGTGGGTAGGAGGCCGCGACTGGTGGGGCAGGGCCGTGGTGCGCCGGCAGGGTCGGGGCCGCAACAGGGCTGCAGGGCAGGGCCGCGGCTCGGCTGCAGGGCAGGGCCGGGTCGGCGGCGACAGCGGCGGCGGCTGTCACACCGGCTGCTGCAGACTCGGTGGCGGCAGCAGTGACGACAGTTGCTGCAGGTCACGCCCCGGCGGCTGCTGCTGATGGGAGGCCGCGACGGAGATAGGGGCAGGGCGGGGCCGCGGCGAAGGGGGGCGGCAGAGCCGCGGAGGCCCGTGCCTGCCGGTGAGGTGGCCGCACGGGTCCGCGACGGTGGGTCGACGCCCAGGGCCGAGGAGGGCCGCGCCGAAGGCAGGGCGGGTCGCAGCCCAGGGTCGAGGACGGGCTGCGACGGGCGACGGGGCGGCGACGGGGCGGGGCCGCGACTGGCGACGGGGCGGGGCCGCCACGGGCAACGGGGCGGGGCCGCGATGGGGCCGCGGAGGGGTTGCTTAGGGGCCGCGTAGGGGCCGCTAAGGGGCCGCGAAGAGGGGGGGGGGGGGGGGGGGCGCTAAGGGGCCGCGAAGGGGCCGCTAAGGGGCCGCGCAGGGGCCGCGAAGGGGCCGCGTAGGGGCCGCAAAGGGGCTGCGTAGGGGCCGCGAAGGGGCCGCAAAGGGAGGCCGCGACGGTCCGCAGGAGCAGGGCAGGCCGCTAAGGGGGGCCGCGAGAGGGTAGGGCAGGGCAGAGCGCGAAACGCGCTTCGGGCAGGTTAGGAAAAAAAAATGTTGGGCCCTCAGGAAGAAACGGTCCCACTAGGGAACCCGCTCTATACCATGTGAAGAAACATGAATGAATGAACTAGGACAAGGTTGGGTACAAGTAGAAAACCCAGAAAACTGTACCCCTTAGTGTCTACCCCACTATAGCCTAGACAAGCTATATGATAAATGTTTGACATGGCGGTGGAGTAGGAGTAGTACCGGGAGATCCAGTAGACGAGCTTCTTTCCTTCTATGTTGCCATGTCTTCTTATGTTGCAGGAAGTTGATCAAAGTTGAGTTTTGTCTTGTAGGCTCTCAGACCATGTTGGGCTGAAAAAGTCCTTAAGATCGTTCAAGACTAAACTCTCAGAGTAGTTATGTATTTAGCGGAAGCGTAATAGTGGATTGAGTTAATTACCTTGTACTAGTATGTGATGTTGGGCTGAGAAAAGCCCTTAGGAACTTTCAGGACTAAGATCGGGTGTTGACGTAGAGATGTAATAGCGGAAGCGTTTAATGAAGAGTTGTCGTGAACCACCTTGTACTGGTGTGTGAGAACAAGATAAGTTAATAATAGCAGAGAAGTACAAGGCTTTTATATGATTACAAAGGAATATGGAAAGTTCTATTTTAACTGTTTTTGCTGTTGCGGTTCGAGACAGTGCCGACTCGGGTAACTGCTCTGTAACGAGTCAGTTATGTGTCCTTGCTGTCGCACTGTACGTTTTGTCAGGTCAAAGGTCGGAGACCTTTGACCTTCGCGCAACCTCCGACGGTTGCCTTAGTTGACTCAAGTGCTTCTTCGCTGTAGTCAGTTCCGTTTTGTGTCGAAGCTTCGATACGACAGAAGCGTTATAAATCACTTGTTTCCAACACTCCCCTTGGCTTCTGGAGGATCGTTGTGTCAGAGGTCCACTGGTGATCCCCGATTGATCCTAGGGAAGGGTTACAGGCTCGTTGTCCTGGGGGGTTATGGGCGCACTGACCCGCTACTTAACAAGCCCTTTTATCCCAATGGTCTAGTGGTTGGGATTCTGACATGGTATCAGAGCGAAGGTCTCGGGTTCGAATCCCAGTGTGTGCACTTCGGGCATCCCAGTACGGGGGGGTGTCAGAGGTCCACTGGTGATCCTCGATTGATCCTAGGGAAGGGTTACAAGCTCGTTGTCCTGGGGGGTTATGGGCGCACTGACCCGCTACTTAACAAGCCATTTTATCCCAATGGTCTAGTGGTTGGGATTCTGACACGTTGCTAATGACTTGTCCTTGTCCAGTCAGTAGCATGCAGTACTCGAACTTCTGTTTTCCGAGTTTCTTGGTCAAGTAGTCAGCTGCCATCTCGGATGTGGGACAGTAGGATAGTTCGAGTCTTCCCTTTTCGATCTCGTCTTTCACGAAGAAGTACCGAAGGGCGATGTGCTTCGTTCGATTCGCGAACCCGTTTTTGTTCGCTATGCGAATGGCCGATTGGTTGTCGCAAAAGAGAGAGAAATTGGGTAACTGGGCCAATTTTGCTTCCTCCAGTAGTTCGCGAAGATATAGCCCTTCCTTGGTTGCTGAGCAGAGTGCGATATATTCTGCTTCTGCTGACGAGAGAGCAATTAGCTCTTGCTTGTTCGACTGCCATGAGATAGGCCCGATAGGTTCGAGTCTGTAGACGTAGCCGGTTCTAGACCGTCTGTTGTCGGAGTCTCCAGCGTGATCGGCGTCGACATAACCGATTAGCTTAGGTGTTGCGGTGCTGGTCTTGTGGTAGGTGAGGCCGATCGTCGGAGTGCTGACGAGATAGTGAAGCGCTCGGTCGAGTTCGAGCATGTGCTCTGCTTCAGGTTTCTTGAGGTAGGTAGCAAGTTGACTAGCTGAGTAGGATAGATCCGGTCGACAGGTGACGACTGCGAAGAGTAGGCAGCCTAGTTTCCTTTGGTAGTCGCGGACGCCAGCAGGTTTGAGTAGGGCTGAGCCTTTTCGATTTTCGTCGGTGTAGCGGTATGGTGTGGAGATAGCCGTTGGGATGAGTCCGAAGCGTTTAGCAATAGTATCCATGTATTTAGCAGCGCTGAGGTAGATGGCATTGTCGCCGTCTTCGATGTTCAGTCCTAGGTACTGTGTCACGGTGGTTGCGACGGTGAGAGTTAGATCTCCCTGCAGCTCCTCTTCAAACCATGCCGTTACAGCGTTGGTGGAGCCTATGTAGAGAAGATCATCGACGTAGACGATAAGTAGAATATAGTCGGTGCCTTTCGTCAGTCGATACATCCCTTGGTCGTGTGGTAGCTGAAGAAATCCGATGCGAATTAGGCGGGCATGAAGGTGCTGCTGCCACAGTCTCGGAGCCTGCTTGATCCCGTACAACGACTTCTCCAGTTGACAGATTTGGTTTCGGCTTACTAGGGCGAATGTTTCCGTGAATTCTTGCCCTTGTTCTTGGTCAAAGCCTCGCACGGCCCAGCGTGCTTTGAACTTGTCGATTGTTCCGTTGGCTTTTGTTTTCACGCGGAAAACCCATTTTCCGCGCGCGCCCCCCCCCCCCCCCCCGCTCGCCACGCAAGGCGACGGGAAAAGGTGGGGGGGGCGGTGCAGGGGCATGGCAGGGGCAGGGCCGCGATAGGGCCGCGACAGGGTCGGGGCAGGGCCGCGACAGGGTCGGGGCAGGGCCGTGACAGGTTCGGGACAGGGGCGGCGCCGGGCGACGGGGCCGATACGGGGGGCCGCGACGGTGGGCTGCGACGAGGGGCCGCGACAGGGTCGGGGCAGGGCCGGGGTCGGGGCAGGTCCGGGACGGGGCCGCGACAGGGTCGGGGCAGGTCCGGGACAGGCCGCGAAGGGGCCGCGACGGGCCTAACGGGCCGCGAAGGGGCCGCTACAGGTCGTAAAGGGGGGCCGCGAAGGGGCCTAACTGGCCGTGAAGGGGCCGTGATGGAGGCCTAACGGGCCGCGACGGGGGCCTATACGGGGGGCCTGCGACAGGGGGCCGCGACGGTGGGCCGCGACGGTGGGCCGCGACAGGGTCGGGGCAGGGCCGGGACAGGGCCGGGACGGGGCCGAGGAAGGGCCGGGGCGGGCCGCGAAGGGGCCTAACGGGCCGCAAACGGGGCCTGACGGGGCCTTACGGGGCCTGACGGGGCCGAACGGGGCCGCAAACAGGGCCTGACGGGGCCGCGAAGGGCCTCACTAGGGGCCGCGAAGGGGCCTTACGAGGGGGCCGCGAAAGGGCCTAACGAGGGGCCGCGAAGGGCCTCACTAGGGGCCGCGAAGGGGCCTTATGAGGGGGCCGCGAAAGGGGCCTTACGAGGGGGCCGCGAAGGGGCCTAACGAGGGGCCGCGAAGGGCCTTACGAGGGGCCGCGAAGGGCCGTTAAGGGCAGGCGTGACGCGCGCCTAGGGTAGGAAAAAATTTAGTGGTGGGCCCTTGGATCGAAAAAGCGCTCTATACCATGTGAGAATCTTAGGTGAGAATGAATGTTCATTATGAGAAAGGAGATACAAGATATAGGCAAGAACACGGAGGTGCACCACAATTACAAGGAATATAACTACACTAAATCTACACTACAGGCAGTTATAATATAATGTCACAATTATATTCTGACATGTTGTTGGTGTTGCCGATGTTGTTGCTGCTACTGTCGATGTTGTTTCTGCTACTGTCGATGTTGTCTCTTCTTGTCGGATTGTTGCTAATGCCCGTGTTCTTTCTGCTTCAGGTATGGTATGTGAATACCAGAACCCTCCAGGGCTGAAGTCTGTCAAACATATGTGTTCATGTGTTTACAGTTATCTAGGCTATAGTGGGTTTAGCCTTAGTCTCTCGACATTGTACTTGTACCCTTCCTTGCTTCCTAGTAAATCATCCTCTCGTCATTCTCGCTACTATCTAACATGGTATTAGAGTAGGTTACTATTGGGCCCACCACCTGCTACTTCGTTCCTAGCCCCGCGCCCCGCCCGTACTGCGCCCACGATAGGCCCGTACCTAGCCCACGCCCGCGCTCGGCCTTTTCTCACGCCCGTGCCCGGCCCGTACCTAGCTCGCGATCGCCCCGTCGACACCCGCTCCTGGCCTCGTCCCTAGCCCGCGCCCTGTCGACGCCGCGACCGGCCCGTACCTAGCCCACGACCCGGCCCCGTACCTAGCTCGTGATCGCCCCGTCGACACCCGGGCCCGGCCCCGTACCTAGCCCGCGACCAGCACGTACCTAGCCAGCACCCCGTCGACACCCGCGCCCGTCCCCGTACCTAGCCCGCGCTAGGCCCCGTTCCTAGCCCGCGCCCCGTCGACGCCCGCGACCGGCCCGTACCTATGCCCGCGCCCTGTCGACACCCATGCCCGGCCCCGTTCCTAGCCAGCACCCCGTCGACACCCGCGCCCGGCCCCGTATCTAGCCCGCGCTAGGCCCCGTTCCTAGCCCAGCGCCCGGCCCCGTACCTAACGCCTGCGCCCGGCCCAGTCTCTCGGCTCACATTCAGGCCCAGCGCTCGGCCTCGTACCGGCCCAGCGCCCAGCCCCGTTCCTAACCCGCGCCCGGCCCCGTACCTAGCCCTGCGCCCGGCCCCTTCTTTGGCCCCTCGGCCCCCCTAGGCCCCCCCGGCCCCTTGATTGGCCCCTCGGTCCCTAGGCCCCCCCGGCCCCTTGTTTGGCCCCTCGGCCCCTCGGCCCCCCGGCCCCTTGTTTGGCCCCTCGGCCCCTAGGCCCCCCGGCCCCTTGTTTGGCCCCTCCGCCCCTCGGCCCCCCGGCCCCTTGTTTGGCCCCTCGGCCCCTAGGCCCCCCGGCCTCTTGTTTGGCCCCTCGGCCCCTAGGCCCCCCGGCCCCTTGTTTGGCCCCTCGGCCCCCCGGCCCCTTGTTTGGCCCCTCGGCCCCACTACAGAGCCCAGCGCCCGGCCCCGTACCTGCCCAGCGCCCGGTCCCGTACCTAGCCCGCGCCCGGCCCCATACCTAGCCCTGCGCCCGGCCCCGTGTTTGGCCCCTTGGCCCCCCCTAGGCCCCCCAGCCCCTTGATTGGCCCCTCGGCCCCTAGGCCCCCCCGGCCCCTTGTTTGGCCCCTCGGCCCCTCGGCCCCCCGGCCCCTTGTTTGGCCCCTCGGCCCCTAGGCCCCCCGGCCCCTTGTTTGGCCCCTCGGCCCCTAGGCCCCCCGGCCCCTTGTTTGGCCCCTCGGCCCCTAGGCCCCCCGGCCCCTTGTTTGGCCCCTCGGCCCCAATACAGAGCCCAGCGCCCGGCCCCGTACCTGCCCAACGCCCGGCCCCGTACCTAGCCCTGCGCCCGGCCCCGTGTTTGGCCCCTCGGCCCCGCCCCTCGGCCCCGTGTGTTTGGCCCCTCGGCCCCCTAGGCCCCCCCCGGCCCCTTGTTTGGCCCCTCGGCCCCTAGGCCCCTCGGCCCCAACTCAGAGCCCTGCGCCCGGCCCCTTGTCTGGCCCCTCGGCCCCGCCCCTCGGCCCCGTGTGTTTGGCCCCTCGGCCCCCCCTAGGCCCCCCGGCCCCTTGTTTGGCCCCTCGGCCCCTAGGCCCCCCGGCCCCTTGTTTGGCCCCTCGGCCCCTCGGCCCCGCCCCTCGGCCCCGTGTGTTTGGCCCCTCGGCCCCCTAGGCCCCCCCGGCCCCTTGTTTGGCCCCTCGGCCCCTAGGCTCGGCCTCCTCGGCCCCCTAGGCTCCTCTGCCCCTAGGCCCTCGTGTTTGGCCCCTCGGCCCCTCAGCTCCCCCCCCCTCGCTACTACTACTGCTACCACTCTGGCGTCGCTTAGGGTTCTCCCGTTCGACTCGGAGGGCAGACCTGTAGCATTTGACACGTGGCACGACGATCTGCAACTGTACCTACTGAGCGATCTTAAGGACAGTGTCTCACTGTTTGACCACGTGTCCGGTGCCGCTCCAGCCCCTCCCGCCACAGCTGACGTTTCGACTCATTCCCAGTGGCTGTCTCGTGACGCTACTGCCCGCTTGGCCATTCGCAACAACCTGCCCGCGACCGAATGTGCTCACTTTGGCGAGCACAGGACAGCACAGGCCTTGTACGACGCTGTAGTTGCTCGCTACTCCTCCCCTGCCACTACTGCTATTGGCAGGCTGCTACTGCCCTACCTGTTCCCTGAGCTGTCGGCTTTTGCCACAGTAGCCGACCTGGTTACCCACCTGCGCACTAGCGACGCTCGCTACCGCGCTACCGTCCCTGCTGAGTTCCTTCTCACGAACCAGCCTCCCATGTTCATCACCCTCTACTTCATAGTCACTCGCCTCCCTGACTCCCTTCGCTCTGTCAGGGACCACTTCCTCACCCTCGACCCCACCTCCCTCACGGTTGCCCTCCTCGAGCAGCATTTCCTCGCAGCTGAGACTAGTGTAGTTGCTGTAGGTGCTGCTCGTGGCACTCCGCGCTCACCCTTCTTTGAGGGGTGCTCCCCCTCCCCCCTTTCCTCCTCCTTCGCCTCTGCTGCTGCTGCAGACGTCTCTGTTCCTGAGGACGTTGGTGCTGCTTCGACTAGTGCGAAGCGCCGCAACAGCAAGGGCAAGGGTGGACGGGGTAGTGGAGGAGGCAGCGGTGATGGTGGAGGTGGCAGTGGGAGCGGTAGTGGGGGCAGCGGTAGAGGAGGTGGAGGCGGTGGAGGTGGTGGCGGCGGTGGGACCGGTGGCGGCGGTGGAGGCTCTGGTGGCGGCGGTGGGGGCAGCGGAGGGAGTGGCGGCAGTGTAGGCGGTGGGACCAGTGGTGGTTGGTCTGGACCTCAGCGTGGAGGCCCTGGTGGTGGTCGGGGCCGGCAGCAGCAGCGTCGGGGCGAGACCCAGACGCCCCAGCAGCTCCGTGAGTGGTTGGTTCAGCGTGGGGCGGGTGAGGGTAGTGAGACCTGCCCGTATGTCATTCGCACGGGTGCCCGTGCGGGCCGGACATGCGGGAGGTTTCACACTGAGCGCCGCTGCTTTGCCTGCCTTGACGACGCCTGGCGTGCTGAGTTTGGTGATGACGACGAGCGCCCTCGCTGGGCGCAGTTGCTTCAGTCAGGAGTTGCTATTTTTGACCTAGACTTTGATGTTATTATCTCTGCCATGTATGCTTTGTCTTTTAGTGCTGAGGGTGACTGTTACCGATGTGTGCCGCCTGACACAGGTATAGCCGCTGCTGCTCTAGGTGCTAGTGCGTCTTGTACTCCCCATGGTACTGCGCCTGCTGAGGCCTTGCACAGTTTCACGTTGGACTCCGGCGCCTCGCGCTGTTTCTTTTGTGATAGCACCACTCTCACCCCTCTTCCTCCACCTGTTCCAGTCAGACTGGCTGACCCCTCTGAGGGCCTGGTCGTGGCCAGTTCCTCCACTGTCCTCCCGTGTCCGGCGGTTCCGTCCGGCTCACTGTCAGGTCTTCACCTCCCCTCGTTCTCTACGAACTTGGTGAGTACCGCTGCCCTTCAGGATGCGATGGTCACTACCACCACTCCGGGGGGTCAGCGTGTGTCGATCTGCACGTGCACACGGACGGGGCGTCACCTGGCTATGTTCACTTGTAGGTCAGGGTCGAGTCTGTACACACTAGCTACTGAGCCTCCTCAGGTCGCTACGTCTGCTCTGGTGTCCGCGTCAGGTCAGGTAGCCGCCTCTTACTCGTGTCGCCTTCTGTCGCACCAGACTCTTCTTTGGCACCACCGCCTGGGTCACCCCTCCCTGCCACGCCTTCGTGGCATGCACTCCCGTCTCCTTGTCTCTGGTCTCCCCAGGTCTCTGCCTCCCTTACCGCCCTCGCCTGCCCCGCCCTGTCTTCCTTGCGTCGAGGGGCGGCAGCGCGCCGCTCCTCACTCCTCGTTTCCCCCGACGACTGCTCCCATGCAGACCCTCCACATGGACGTGTGGGGCCCAGCCCGCGTCAGTGGACAGGGCCACGAGCGCTACTTTCTGCTAGTAGTTGACGACTACACGCGGTACACCACAGTCTTCCCCTTGCGCAGCAAGGGTGAGGTCTCTGCTGTCTTGATCACTTGGATCCGCACAGTCCGTCTCCAGCTGCGCGAGCGGTTCGGCCAGGACCTTCCTGTCCTGCGTCTGCACTCTGACAGAGGTGGTGAGTTCTCCTCCGACCTCTTGTGGGACTTTTGTCGTGGGGAGGGCATCGCCCAGTCATTCACGCTTCCGGACTCCCCTCAGCAAAATGGGATTGCTGAGCGCCGCATTGGCTTAGTCATGGAGGTCGCTCGTACCTCCATGATCCATGCGGCCGCTCCCCATTTTCTGTGGCCGTTTGCGGTCCGGTACGCTGCGCATCAGCTCAACCTTTGGCCCCGTGTCTCTTTACCGGACGCGCCTGGCTGGCAGTTTTACCACCCCACCTTGCGCCGTGTCCTCCCTTCTCAGGACGTCACGTTCGACGAGTCGGTTCCCTTCTACCGTCTCTTCCCCTACCGCGCTGCCCCTCCCCCGCCCCCGCCGCTCTTCCTTGCTCCCGGTCCACCTCCGGTAGACCCCCTCCAGCCCCAGGGTCCTGCTCCCTCGGGAGTGTCTCAGGTTGACCCTCTCCTTGGTCCTGCGCCTGTTCAGGTAGCTGTCGTCTCAAGTGCTGCTCCAGGTATTGCGTCTGGGGGTGCTGCGTCTGGGGGTGCTGCGTCTGGGGGTGCGGAGCCGGGGGGTGCGGGGTCTGAGGGTGCTGGGTCTGGGGGTGCTGAGCCTGAGGGTGCTGAGCCTGGGGTTGTTGAGTCGGAGGGTGCCGAGCCTGGGGGTGCTGAGTCGGAGGGTGCGGAGTCTGGGGGTGCTGAGCCTCGGGGTGCTGCTTCGTCTAGAGGTCCTGCTGGTGCTTCACCGCGACTGTCCTCGCAGCAGCTACGTGAGTGGCTTGTTCAGCGCGCACACAGTCGGAGTGGAGCTCCCAGAGCTGGCAAGCCTGGAGACGCTGGAGCTGGAGGTGCTGCTGTTACTATTGGAGCTGGAGACCCTGCGGAGCCTGGAGCAGCTGGCGCCGGAGGCGCTGGAGCTGGTGTAGCTGGAGTTGGAGGTCCTGGCGCAGGAGGCGCTGGAGCTGCATGAGCTGGAGCTGTTGACCCTGGAGCTGGAGGTGCTGGAGGCACTGTACGGCCGCGCCCGTACTTCGTTCCCCTACTTCAGCAGGTTCTTGGTGTCCCGTCTTCTACTGGTTTTCCTCCTCCCTTCCTGTGTCCACCGCCTGACCAGTCGCAGCCGCCGTTACAGCCAGCCTCACCACTGTCTGTTCCCTCTCCTTACACTGAGCAGTCCGGAGGCCTTACAAAGCGTCGTGAGCCTGCGTCTCGTCCTGTCTTGCCTGTTCGCACTGCTTGTCGCGCTCCTCGTTGGCGTCCTCCTCCTGTCCCAGGCACGCACACTATGGCACTCCGTCCTTCCTCTGTTCCACTGCGTGTTCCTCTGCCTGCTCCTCCTGAGTCCTCTCTTCCTGAGGTCCCTGACCCTGAGTCTGACCGCGCGCGTGCTGCCAGTCCCACTGTCGCTCGTCTCCTTGCCGCTGCTGTCAGTGACCCGTCTTTTGAGTCTACTGCTGCTTCTGCTCTCGTTGCTGAGCTGCTTTACTTTGCTGCTGCCTGCTGCCTTGACTACGCCTCTGCTCTAGTTGCTGAGTCAGTCCCTGCCAGTCCTCTGTACGTCGGGGGTGAGTGTGCTCTTGGCACGGACGTCTTTGAGGACAGGCAGGAGGACTTTGAGTGTCTTGCAGCTGCTGTACCTCGTTTCGCTTCCATGCTGCTTGCCCCTGAGGGAGACCCGGATGCACCAGACATCCCGACCCCGCGCTCTTACGCAGAGGCGATTACGGGTCCTTACTCCTCTCAATGGCAGGCAGCCATGGATGCCGAGATGGCATCCTAGAAGTCCACAGGCACTTACGTCGATGAGGTTCCCCCGCCTGGGGTGAACATAGTCGATGGCATGTGGATCTTCAGGGTGAAGCGGCCGCCGGGTTCTCCGCCTGCCTTCAAGGCGCGTTACGTTGCTTGTGGTTTCAGCCAGCGACAGGGAGTTGACTACTTCCAGACCTTCTCCCCCACCCCGAAGATGACTACTCTTCGGGTGTTGCTGCATGTAGCTGCTCAGCGTGACTACGAGTTACACTCCCTGGACTTCAGTACAGCCTTCCTGCAGGGCAGCCTGCACGAGGAGATCTGGCTGCGCCGACCACCTGGTTTCACTGGGTCGTTTCCTGCAGGTACCCAGTGGAGCCTCCGGCGGCCAGTCTACGGTCTCCGCCAGGCGCCTCGCGAGTGGCACAACACACTCAGGACTACACTTGCGGCTCTTGGGTTTGCTCCTTCTACAGCAGACCCGTCGCTGTTTCTACGCACTGACACCTCGTTGCCACCGTTCAATGTCCTAGTGTACGTCGACGACCTCGTCTTTGCCACGGCTGACACTGAGGCACTGACCCTTGTGAAGTCCGAGTTGCAGAAGAGACATACCTGCACTGACCTGGGTGAACTGCGCAGCTATCTTGGCCTGCAGATCACCCGGGACAGAGCACGGCGCACCATCACACTGACTCAGTCACACATGGTGCACCAGGTCCTTCAGCGCTTCGGCTTCCAGTACTCCTCGCCACAGCTCACTCCTCTGTCTACCAGCCACTCGCTCTCAGCTCCACCTTCGGACGAGTCCGCAGAGCCGAGTGGTCCGTACCCAGAGCTTGTGGGTTGCCTCATGTACCTGATGACTTGCACACGACCTGACCTCGTGTACCCTCTCAGCCTTCTGGCTCGCTACGTGGCTCCCGGTAGGCATCGAAAGGTGCACTGGGATGCTGCGAAGAGGGTACTGCGTTACCTGTGCAGTACGTCGGGCATGGGACTTGTGCTTGGAGGACGGGGTCCAGTTGTCCTCACTGGTCACGCAGACGCCTCCTGGGTTGACGACTCAGCTACGCAGCGGTCGTCACAGGGTTACACCTTCAGCCTTGGTTCCGGCTCGGTTTCTTGGCGGTCTACCCGCTCGTCTTCAGTTCTCAGCTCCAGTTGTGAGGCTGAGATCTACGCCGGAGCCATGGCTGCTCAGGAGCTACGCTGGCTCACCTACTTGCTGACCAACTTGGGAGAGCAGCCTCGTTCGCCTCCCGTCCTATACGTAGACAACAAGGCCATGATAGCCTTGTGTCAGGAGCACAGACTGGAGCACAGAACGAAGCACATCGCTCTGTGATACTTCCTTGCTCGAGAGTTGCAGCAGTGTGGTCAGCTTTGCCTTGCGTACGTGGCCACTCGGGCCAACACTGCTGATGTCTTCACCAAGGCACTTCCGCCTAGTGATCATCAGTGCTTCTCTACTGTGTTAGGCCTTGTGCCTACTTTGCCTCACTTACTTACTTCCTGACTCTGCCTGTACTGTGATCTATATATATACCTGCATGCTTGCACTTGCTAGGGTATGATCACTGTATTGTTTGTTCTCTTTATATAACTCTGCATGTGAACTGGCCTTGTGGCCCTTTGCTTGTGCTCGGACTGTGTGGTGACTTTGTGATCCACCCTGAGCTTACTTTGCTTTGCTTCTTCTCTTGACTGGTCCTTGTGACCATTGCTTGCTCTTGCTATCCCCCACTTCGCCTATGGGGGTGTGTCAAACATATGTGTTCATGTGTTTACAGTTATCTATGCTATAGTGGGTTTAGCTTTAGGGGGTACACAATCTCTCTCGACATTATACTTGTACCCTTCCTTGCTTCCTATTAAATCATCCTCTTGTCATTTTCGCTACTATCTAACAAATTCGGGGTCGAGATCCGGTGGGTGCGTCCAAGAGGCGAAGTTGACGATGGCGTCGCTATCGGCGGTGCCTTGATCTGGTACAAAGTCGAGGACGAAGACGTTATTTTTCAAGACCGCTCTGCCGATGTAGAGTCCTCCTCTACCGTTGAATAGCTTGAACTCCTGAGTGGTGCTGTCTGCTTCAAGATGGATCCCCTTCGCCATCAGTTGGCTGACGCTTAGTAAGTTGTAGCCAAGTCGTTCTGCAATCAGTACTTTAGACATTTGTAGTATGACGTTGGTTTCTCGGGATTGAAGTTGTACTACGCCTTGTCGTCGTGTGTGCAGGTTCTGGTTATTGGCCACGGTGATGACGACTTCGCGTTGAAGTTGGTGTTCTTGTTGAACGAAGCGACTTGAAGAACACATGTGTTGTCCGCAGCAACTGTCCAAGAACCAGGTGTCTTGCCCGGACGGCTCGCTTTGGGCGATAGCTGCATACGTTGGATTGGGTTCCAGTGATTCGCGGCGGGGAGTCCTTTCATCGAGTTGGTCTTCTGGTGAGTAGTGAGGTGGTGATCCGGTGACACAGGAATCCGTCGTTCTTGTCATGCAGCTAACGATGTTTCTTGTTCCTTGTGCAGATTGCGATGTTGAAGATGTTGAATTTTGCACTTGACTGGTGGGATGCGCCTCCGTAGAAGTTACTTGACTGCTTGAAGGCCGAAGTTGACGTTGCGGTGTTGTCGACTGCTGCTGATTCGGGCAGTGTGTGCGCGGATGACCGGACGTCTTGCAAAGATGACAAAACAGTGGGACGTATTGTTCTACTTGTCGGTTGTTGTGTCGGTTGTTGTTGTTGTTGTTGTTGTTGTAGCGTCTCTGAGTGTGGAAGGCGAACTCCGGTGCTAATGCTTTCTTCTTGTGTCGTTCTTCGTGCAGGTCCATATCTTGCTGTTCAGCGTGAATTTCGGCGCAGAGTGCTGCTTCAGAGATCTTCCCGTGAGCTCGAAGAAGTGCTCGAGTGGAGCGCCAATGAGGACCAAGGCCGGCGATGATAACTGTTACAAATGCTTCTTCCGAAATTGACCCTCCGCATCGAAGGAGTCTGTCGCGTAGTCTGCGACAACGGCTAATATAAGCCATTCCCTTTTTGCCGGGTTTCATTTCCACTGTTGTCAACCGTGCCATGACGACTCTGGTTAACGCTGTCTGTTGCTTGATACAGGCTCTTCAGATGGTCGTATGCCAGTTCGGCGGAGTTGCCGTATCCTCGATAAGAACGAATGTTCTGTTGCTCGTTTGGCGTCAAGTTTCGAAGAAGTATTGTATACGCCATCAGCGACTGATACGTGTATTGCTGCTTGTCGTACTGTGTCACGTGTGCTGGATATGGCAGGGATCCGTCAAAGAATCTGAGGATTTGCGCGCCCTCCATCATCAGTTCGAACTCGAAAGACCAGGTATAAAAATCCTTCCCGTCGAAAAGCGTTGATGTTTGTAATTTGAGAACGTGTGCGAATTGCGATTGCACCTGAAGCGCGTCCAGTGTCTTCTCTTGTCCAGGTGAAGACTGTGGCTGCGGCGCGAAACTGACAGAGCCGCGTTGAGGCTCATACAGAGCAAAGGTACCGTATTCTCCCGGACATAGCACCCTAGGGTATAGCTAAAAATACAGGGAAAAAAGGGGGGGGGTCTCCTCATAGGAAAAAAATACATAATACCCGGGTCTTTACATATGGTATATTTTAGTGTTAGTGTTTATTTAATTAGACAATGTGGGTGTTTTGATTTTCATTTTAACATCATTGTCTGAGGCGCGAATGTGGGTTTCGGCCACGAGCTTCATCACCCCCACGAAAATGCCATGTGGCACCTCTCTTGCCACTTGCAGCGGAAGATTCGCCTGCACGTGGTCACAGCGAAGTAGTGCGAGGGGGGAAATCTCGGTAGATTGTAAGTGAATGTACCGCGAAATTTCATCTAGGGAGAAATTTTCGCGATATTCTTCAATATTGCAGCTACTCGTTAACGACTATTATAACGAAATCGTAAGAAAAGGGGGGTGTTATAGAAAATCAGCAAAAAAGGGGGGTATAGTAGAAACGAGGCTCCCCATAACACACACCCCGCACAAGCTACCCGGGGGTGTACAATTATGGGGGGGTGTTTTGTCCGGGAGTATACAGTAGGTTGTTGTTGATTTCCGCGCGCGTACGATGAACCATCAAGACTCATTGGTGTTGCTCTGTTGTTGTTGCTGTTGTTTGATTGCGCAGGAGCTGCTTGCTGATGTTGCTCGTAGAAGGACATGAAGGAGAAAATTTTCTCCATCATGTTTGGGTCGAAGCCTGCCGCTTGATTCCCGGGAGTTTCCGTTGACTCTGCAGCTGGTCTTGTGCCTTCTTCTGTCTGTAGGCCAGAGACTGGAGGTGGAGTAGGGGTGGTGCCGAGAGATCCATTGGAGGAGCTCCTCTCCTTTTGTGTAGCCATGACTTGTATTGTAAAAGGTTAAAAAGTGATATTGTCCTGCCTTGCTCTCACAACATGTTGGGCTGAGAAAAGCCCTTAGAAACTTTCAGGACTAGGATCGGGTGTTGACGTAGAGATGTAATAGCGGAAGCGTTTAATGAAGAGTTGTCGTGAACCACCTTGTACTCGTGTGTGAGAACAAGATAAGTTAATAATAGCAGAGAAGTACAAGGCTTTTATATGATTACAAAGGAATATGGAAAGTTCTATTTTAACTGTTTTTGCTGTTGCGGTTCGATACAGTGCCGACTCGGGTAACTGCTCTGTAACGAGTCAGTTATGTGTCCTTGCTGTCGCACTGTACGTTTCGTCAGGTCAAAGGTCGGAGACCTTTGACCTTCGCGCAACCTCCGACGGTTGCCTTAGTTGACTCGAGTGCTTCTTCGCTGTAGTCAGTTCCGTTTTGTGTCGAAGCTTCGATACGACAGAAGCGTTATAAATCACTTGTTTCCAACATGTGAGAACAAGATGAATTGATTAAAGCAAAGAGATACAAGGATATATATGATTACAAGGAATACGAAGGGTTTAACTGTAACTGCTGTTGCGGTTCGATACAGCGACGACTCGGGTAACTGCTCAATAACGAGTCAGTGATTTGTCCTTGCTGTCGCGCTGCCTTTGTCAAGTCAAAGGTCGCTGACCTTTGACCTTCGCTTCAACCTCCTGCTGTTGTCGCCTAGTCAACCGCTTTGGTTGACTCGGTGTTGCTTCGCTGTGAGTATACTTCTCTTTTTGTTTTAGTGCTCGATACTTCAGAAGCGTAAACTAAATGTTTCCAACACGATTTATGTACTGGAAAGGACACTCTCAACTAGATTAGTGTGCATTGCTATGACACACATTCAGAGCTACCACCCGGGTCAGGTGCCTCTCAGGTGTCCCGGGGGTACCCCCCAGGTGTCCCTCAGATGTCCCTCAACTGTCCCTCAGATGTCCCTCAACTGTCCCTCAACTGTCCCTCAAGTGCCCCTCAAGTGCCCCTCACAAGTCCCACACATGTCCCTCACGTGTCTCTTGGGTGTCCCTCACTCACGTGTCCCTTGGGTGTCCCTCGGATGTCCCCAGAGTGTTCAGTTCAGTTGTCCTTCAGGTTCCCTCAAGTCTCAAGTCTGTTGTATGTCACGCCAAAGCACAACTCTGAGAGCTACCGTATCACCAGGACAGGACTCTGCTGTACGTCAGTAGTTACTGGGGGCGTCACTGCAGAGAGAGGCCTTTGGGCAGTGTATGGGAAGCAAGCATATGTTAAAGGGAAGATTTACACTAATGGGCAATGGGCATCTATACATGGGAATCAAGCAAATATTTAAACTAAATAGCAAACCAACTGAATGGAACTGCACCGAACGCAGTGGTAGGAGATTCCGAAAACTGCCCCTCAGGTGCCCCCTCAGGTGTTCCTTCAGGTGCCCCTTCAGGTGTTCCTCAGGCGCCCCTCAGACGCCCAAGTCATACGAGCACATTGTCATCCGTGGCCTGCTCGCCAAAAATGGCCACCTTCCTGGCATCCAGGTTTATATGTGCCTCTCAGGTGCCCCCTCAGGTGCCCTCTAAGGTGCCCCTCAGGTGTGCTTCAGACATCAAACTCATGCAGCACGTTGCCATCTGTGGATCGCCCGCCAAAGACGCTAAGTTTCCCAGCATCCAGGCTGAAGAGTGCGGTATGCAGCGTGTGGATGACCGGGCCTGGAAGGTGGAGAGAGAGGGAAGGGAAAGGAGGTGTTGGGAAAAGTGGAAGGGAGAGGGGTGAGTTGCGCTTGTAGGGATGGTGGAAGACAGAAAGTGCTGAGTTTCCCAGCATCCTAATCGAACCCAGATGTTGGGAGAAGATGAAGGGAGAGAGTTGAGTGGTGCTTGCAAGTCAATGGGACACAGAACACCGCACAACCTCCTCATACACCTGTACACCGCACCGGATGACTCACCTCCAATCTCGAAGGGGTTTCCCTCATTGAAGATGGGATACTCTTTGTCGTCTGAGTTGGATAGGATCTGGTGGGAGACACAAGGGGGGTGGCAAGCACAGGAGGGGGAGAGACGAGATGTAGACATGTGTGAGGGGGCGTGAGAAGGCATTGCCGTCATTGAAGATTTGATACTCCTTGTCGTCTGAGTTGGATAGGATCTGGTGGGAGGGAGGGGTGCGGGGAGAGAGTGAGGAATGGGACAGGACGGGAGGGAGAGATGAGGGCATGGAAAGGCCTTTCCCTCATTGAAGATGGGATACTCCTTGTCGTCTGAGTTGGATAGGATCTGATGGGAGGGCACGGAGGGGAGAGAGAGGCAGGAGGGAAGGCATGTGAGGGCAGGTTCCATGACAAGGCATTGCCATGCCCATGGAAGATGTATACTCCTTGTCAGTATAGTCCCGTCTGGCAGTGGCCTCTCTGCGATGAGCGCTGGGGCCCATCTTCTCATGTAGACGCAGCCTCGTGTACACGTTGGCATGGAAGATGTGTTTCAAGCCTTCAGCACTCACGTTACCTCCACCTGAACTTGTCACACACACTCGACGGCAGCCCTTTACAGTTCGTCTCACCTTAAGCATGTCGTGGGTGGTTGTGGGAGCGCCCAGGCGTCTGGCAGTGGCCTCTCTGCGGTGAGCACTGGGGCCCATCTGCTCATGCAGCTGCAGCCTCGTGTATGCGTTGGCATGGAATATGTATGCCGTGCCTTCCGCACCAGCAGCAGCACCGTTAGCAGAAGCAGCACCGTTTGAAGCAACATCATTAGAAGCAGCACCATTAGGGTCAGCCTGGCTTCCCAACTTAGGGTTTGGGCCCAGCTCCAGGATGCTATGCCGGCCATTGGATGCGGTTTCAACGGACGCGATTCGCCGGTGAGCAAAGTCCATCACCACGTAGTGATGCCCCACTGCCACCGCTGGGCCAGTCACACGCTGCCATGTGGCACGTGTTGATTGGGAGCGGGATGTTGGGGGGAAGGGAGAGGGGCGGGAGTGGAGGGAAGAGGAGGTGAAGGATATTGAGGAGAGTAAGAAAAGGGTCCTCAGGCTGACATCACTTCAACTGTCTACTGCCACACCTCCTAGTCCCCCCCTTTGCAGTCCCACTGGTTACAGTCACTCTGAACTGCACAGCATCCTTTAAGGAACGCGACTCCATGGGGCTGTAGGCAACAAAGTTTAGGCTGTAGGATTTGCGCCCTATGCCTCTCTATCTCTTCCTTGGTCAATCCCGTTACAGTTACCCCTCGATACAATTACAATCGTTCCATTCGCACTCGTTACAATCAAAGTCACTCTCACCTGCACGGCATCCTCTATTGACTGTGACTCCATGAGGCTGCGAGCAACAAAGTTGCGCCCTATGCCTCCCTTCACCACTTCTGACGGCGCTGGGGGTACTGCGTCCATGGAGAATCCCTGAGGGGGGGAACGGATGGTGGAAGGGGAGGGAGGAGGAGGATGAAACATTTGTGAGAACTGGCACAGAGCAACAAAGTTGCGCCCTATGCCTCCCTTCACCACTTCTGACGGCGCTGGGGGTACTGTGTCCATGGAGAATCCCTGGAGGAAGGGGAATTGGAAGGAAGGAGAGAAGGAGGATGAGAACAGACACTGCGAGCAACGAATGACGCTTCCCTTGCACGGAGTTGACTTCTTCCAAGTGAGAATTCCCAAGAAAGGCCACGTGAGATTAGAAGTGTTTTTGAGACACGTCTCAAAACACTTCTAATTCCACGTGGCTTTCGAATGAGAAGAGACACTGCGAGCAACGAATGGCGCTTCCCTTGCACGGAATTTACCTCTTCCAAGTGAGAGTTCCCAAGAAAGGCGTCCAAAGGCCACGGATGGGAGCTCGCCCAGACAGGCCTCTCCAGTGAGTGAAGGCCGTGTGTTGCCTTTACGCGGTGAAGGCAACATTATGTGGAATCAGTTGCAGCAGCAGAAGGAGGCCTGTCCGCTTGCACACCATGCAGCACTGAGAACCCACCATTCTGGCGTTGTTGAGCCCGAAGGGATAGCAGCAGCAGAAGGGAGCTCGCCCGTGTACATGTTTGCGGTGAAGGCAACGCCATTGTGAACGTAGTTACACCTCTCAGCAACAACAAGAACCCACCATTCTGGCGTTATTGAAGCCGAAAGCAACAGATGGGAGCTCGCCCGCGTATGTGTATGTGGTGAAGGCAACACCTCGTGAACTCAGTTGTGACAGTCAGCCTCTCTGCTCTCATTGCTCTCACCATTCTGGCATTGTTAAGGCCGAAAGCCAAGGAAGGGAGCTCGCCCGCGTAGGTGTATGCGGTGAGAGCAATGGCATGGTGATGCCATGCTATGGTGTGGGCAGCAGTGAGTCTCTCTGCTCTCACCATTCTGGCGTTATTGAACCCGAATGCCACAGATGGGAGCTCGCCCGCATAGGTGTACGCAGTGAAGGCAACACCGCTGTCGGCGTGCACGTGCACCAGGAAGCTGCGAGAAAAATGATGCGGGATGCAGAGGAGAGGTGGAAGAAAGGCAGGAAGTGGGAAGCAGTGAGGAAGGGCTACTCACGGACATGGCATAGCATGGGATGGCATGGTCAACGGGTTACATGGGATGGTATAGTACAGCATAGCATGGGATGGTATGGCATTGCATGGTATGGCATGGCATGGCATGGCATGGCATGGCATGGCATGGCATCGGATGGCATGGCACGTTGAATGACATGACATGATATGATATGGGATGGATAGCACAGCATGGTGATGTGCATGGCATGGCACGGCACGTCACAGCATGGTGTGGCATGATAGGCATGGTGGCATGGGAACTGCAGCCACTCACGTGTTATCCACAATCGAGTAGTCCGCATCCTCGTTGTGCCCCACTGCTGCCACGTCATCCGTGAGCAGTAACACGTCAGAGCAGTCGTCAGACGACATGCCATACTGCAGCGCCCTGTCCAACGAGGCAGCACCAGAACCACCAGATCCAGTCATAGCCGGCGAGGCCAGCTCAGGCAGCAGTGCTGACGTGGCAGGAGCGTTGAGTGACGGCAGAAAGGGGCCGAACTCCTTGCGAAGGTTCAGAAGCAGCAGCTGACGTGGAAGAGATGGGTGTTAAGGTACAACAGGGTAGACAGTAGACAGTAGATTGAGGATAGTAGACATGAAGTGGGGGGTGGTGATTTTTGCGAAAGCATCCAGACTACCTACTACTCCAGCCGTCGGATCTATCCTCATCCGACGGGCTGCAGCTCACTCAGATTCCGTTTGAAGCTTCTCAAAGCCAGGCCAGTTCAGCAAACGGTTGGACAGGCAGCACAAGACTGGACAGTGACCACAATCAAACCTTTTCAACGACGCCCACCGCGGTGTAGGGGATCCACTAAGCTCGCCAAACAAGGCGGCTCAAGTCACATTCGGTGAAGGGGATCGGCTCACCTCGTCAAACGGAACGCGGCTGCCAGCTGCCATGCCTCGGAGTTCCTCCCAGTACTCCGGGTATAGCGCCCTGCGGTAGCAGTGGAAATTAGAGGGGGGGGGGAAGGGGAGGGCAGGAGAGGCGGCGGGGGAAAACGTCTGAGCTGTGGTGGGTGCTGTACCGAGTTGACCTACAACTTCATTGAAGATAGGGCTGTGATAGCTCGCCGTTAGGTGATAACTAGTGGTTGCTGGATACGTTGTTTGAGCGCAGAAAGGTAGTGCGTTTTATTCACTTCTTGTAATCTGCTCAGAAGAGTGGTTTACTTGTTCAGTCGTTAATACCCGTGGAGTTAAAAGGCGGCGTTCTGAGTCATAATGAGGGCTCACTTGTTGGACTCGGAAAACATTTCCAGCAGCCAAGCTCCTTCACCCGTCCGTGCGAACGGAATCATATCGTCGTGCAGAAACGGCGCCTTGGAGACGCGGTCGCGGATCTTGTCGCCGAATCGCACGCCGATCGCGCAGCCGCGCTCGAACGGGCTGCCAGACACCTCGAGCCATTCGAGCGGCTTAGGGATTGCCGACGCGCTGACTGCGCACACGTTCGCTGACGACGTGGATCTGGCTGACGTGGCGCGTGCGGCGGATTTGGAGGAGGGTGCGTGTAGCGCTGCGGATGCGACTTGGGGTCGCACACCGACTTGCGAGAGAGTCATGATACTAGGGCCTGCGACGACGATAGCTGGAGCCATGGTGAAAAGCAAAGGTCAAACTCGAAACTCTATCGATAGAATACGCAGTGCTCGTGGCAAGGAAACTGGATTCAGTGGTTTCGACAGATTTAAGATCACGATGGGTACTGAGAAACCTTCGCAAACGAAAAGGCGTTGCTACTAATACGTCCAGTGATTTTCTCGCAACTAAGTACGTTCAGCCGCTAGGGCTGTTGCTGTGGCGATCATGGCGCAAGAGAAAGTGCTACGTACTACACGCGCGTGACGCGAAGCCCGGAACTCACTCGCTGCGCGTGGTGGAGGCCGACGGATGCTATCAGAGAGGGCCACGAGAGATGTGAGGTCGCGTCGCGCTTTGACCACCTGGCTTGGCTTGGCTTACTTCGCTTGTCACGCTGGCTAGTCCACTTGTTCGCCTGAAGTCTTGGAACGTCGTGGGAGGGTCTAGCCCTACAAGGAGAAGAATATCATCCAATCCTCGATGCCCTTATCACTTTCCCGCCAATTATATGCGTGGTTATTCGAGAAAGTAATCTGAGTAAGCGTTGGAGAAATCGAAGCTACGAGTTGTGAGTCTAGGAACGAATTTCAGGATGAGGTGAATCGGAGGTCCGTTTCCATGAGTGGGGGTGGCGTAGATCTGAATGGTTTTCGCCGCGACTTGACAGGACCCAGGGATTGCTACCTTGAGCTGATCGCGGAGATAACTGTGATTGGATGTAATTTACCTTCGGAGTTTAGTGGCCAATCTACGAGGGGAACGGTTTGGGCCATTTTCAGGTGCAATCTCTATAGTACAGAAAATATGTTCAGGTGGGAGCCCGGCGCATCCTTCAGAGTTTCTGTTGCGCACTGTACACACGTGCCGGAACAGAGACTTGAAAAGATGCGCCTAAAACGAAAATGGCCCGTGACAAAGCAGAGAGACCGTGGTGGAGAGAAGATTCCAAAATCCCAATTCATGAGAGACTGTTCAGCTGAGCGGGAAAGAGTCAGTTCGGGATGAGTGCCAGCGTGGTGTCACGTCATCGCCATCCGAATAAGGTTAAGTCGAGTGCCACGTCAGCTAATTCTGTTCAGCAGACCCCCTTGGGCGGAACCGACCTGGAGATCACCGGAATTAGCGTCAAATTGAACGGAGACCCGTCAAATTCGACGTGAAATGTTTCACATCCGCGTCAGCGAATCCCGCCATGATTTCCGTGTTGCAAGCCGTGCCGCGGCGAATTATAGCGGGCGAATGAAAACAGTTACTCCCTTCGGTGACAGGAAAGGTCATCGAAGTCGAGAGATCCATAGCGCATCGTCGTCAGCTCTAGGAGATCGATGGACTGGAGTCGACGAGGAATGACGATGCATGACGTCGATCGCACTTTCCCAATTCAGAATGCTTCGCTTTGGTAGCAGTGTTCTACCGAGTTACCCACATCAGTATCGCTCTGCTAGTCATGAGAGCGACTGTGAATTCTTTGAAGTCAAAAATCAGTTCCAAGCTAGATTAGAACACACAAAATGAGGCACAAAATGCTCATCCCATCTATCAAATATAGTTCCCCTATCAGCACCATCATGCTCTTTCAACTACGACGCTCCCTTGTTTCACTTCCGCGCATCACCCTCCGTGCGCACTTCGGAGGCCTCCACAACTTCAGGTTGTACCGGGGTGCTTGTTGACGAGGATGGAGAAGCAGGTGCAGCGGCAGCAGCTTGAGGAATGGCAAGAGCCATCATTTCGTAGACACGAGAGCCAAACTCAGCAGGGTTCTCCGGCTGGTTAAAGAATGCCAGTTAGGAGACACACGGGTGGGACAACGTGTCACTGAAAATAGTAGAAAAAAACCTTAAACTACGAAGATCCAACCATGTGTACATGAAACTACCCCGTGCACCTTAAAATTAACCATATACATCTCATAATGAAGCATGCACATGTCATGGCAACCATACACATCCCATCAAGCAATCCCACTCACCGGGAATCCCGAGGCGATGTGAGCCGTCTCATACAGCAGATCCACCAGCTGCCTCGCCTTGGCACTATCCGGTGCCACACTGCTCTGCACCTGCAGGGGGGGAACAGAGTGACGGGAGGGAAGCAAGGCGGCAAGTGCGTGCGATGTGAGGATGTCCCAAGCTTACCTAAACAAGTTTCAGAGTTCCAAAGTTTTACCAAGTTCCAAATCTCCTGATTAGATCATTAAGGCAAACATAAGTGTGCAACAAGCCACTCCACTGCCGAAGTTTTTTCACGTAGAAGGCATTAACGGGCCAGATTAAGTCTCACCTTGAGGTCCTTGATAATCGGATGGTCAGCGTTGATCTCCAGGATTCTCCTGCCCCTCATGAACTCCGCCTGCTGGGGGTCGCCCATCGTCTGCGCCTTCATGATGCTGCAGCGGTGGAGGAGAGAACAGGAAAGGGAAAGGGGATGGACGAAACGAACTTTCCATTCCCTCATTCCTGGCGTGCTTGAGTTGGTCCGCCAAGAGAACCACACAGACACGAGGAGGCAATCCGCTGAGACACCTGCACCTTGGCCACCTTGTCTCCTCCCTTGACTGCTTTGACCCTCATTGACTCTGCTTGACCCCACTTGAATCTGCTTTGACTCTGTTTGACTCACCGTTCCATGTTAGCGGACCAGCCAAACTTCCCAGCTACCAGCACGCAGGGCGAGGAGGCGATCCGCTGAGACACCTGCACCTTGGCCACCTTGTCCCCTAGCACGCCCTTCATCCAGTCACACACGCCTGCGAACTCCTTCTCCTGCTCCCTCTTGCTCGCCTCGTCGCCCTCATCCCCCAAATCCAGATCCTCCTTGGAAATATCCACAAACTTGAGGTCCTTGTAGCTCTGTAACGTGGTAACTGCAACCTCGTCGATCGGCTCGACCAGGAAGAGAACTTCCAGCCCCTTCTGGTTCAGCTTCTCCAAAAACGGCGCGGATTTCGCGCTGCGGACCGTATCCGCGGCAATGTAGTAAATTTCCTTCTGCGCGTCCTTCATCCTGCCCGTGTAATCCTCGAGAGAAATCAACTCGTCCTCGGAAGCCGACGAGAAGAACCGGAGGAGGGGAGCCAGCCGCTTGTGGTTACCAGTGTCCTCGATGCACCCGAGCTTGACGTTTCTCCCGAAGCTCTGCCAGAAGGTGGTGTAGTCGCTGCTCGGCTTGCCATCCGCGTCTTTCCGGGCGGCGACGTCGTCCAGCATGTCGAACACCTTGCGCACGAGGCGCTTGCGCATGATTCGCACCACTCGGGATTCTTGGAGGATCTCGCGAGACACATTCAGTGGGAGGTCGTTGGAATCGACAACACCCTTGATGAACGCCATGTAGCGTGGCAACTGGGAAAGGGAACGGGGGAAGGGGGGAGAAAGGGGAAAGGGACGGGGAAAGGGGTAGGGAAGCAGGGAAATGTGGGACAGGAGGCGCTTTGAGGAGGGCCGTGTGAGGGAGCATGTGAGGCAGCATGTGAGGCAGCATGTGAGGCAGCATGCGAGGGAGCAAGCGCACAGAATGTCGAACACCTTGCGCACGATGCCCACGATAAGCGACATACCAGCTCGCCGTCGAATTGGTCGGAGATGAAAACCCTCTTGACGTAGAGCCGGATGTTCCTTGTCTTCCCCGAGAACATGTCGTTGGCGTCAAAGGGCGCCATGCCCGGCACGTACAGCAGCGATTTGAACTCGATCTCTCCCTCCGTTGAGAAGTGCGCGTGGGCGAGAGGATCGAGGAATTCTTTGAATGTGTTCTTGAAGAACTCGCTGTACTCTGCCTGCTCAACTTCCTTGGGTGCGCGCACCTGCAGGGGAATGTAAGGGGAGAGGGGGTAGAGAGAGAGGGGGTAAGTGGAGGGAAAGAGGTCGGGGGAGAGAGGTGTGTGCCAGTGGGTCGAGGAGCTCCTTGAAGGTGTTCTTGAAGAACTTGCTGTACTCGCCTTGCTCCACCTTCTTGGGTGCACGGACCTATCATACAAAAGGGGTGTGGTGTGGTGGGAAGAGGGAGCGCAGACCGGGGAAGGGAAGTGGAAGAGTGAACAAGCAAGTCAAGGAACTCGTTGAAGCTGTTTTGAAAAACTCGCTGTACTCTGGGTGACTTTTGAGTCGACTCAAAAAAACTCGCTGTTCTCTGGGTGACTTTTGAGTCGACTCAAAAGTCACCTGCTTGCTCGACTTCTTTAGGTGCACGGACTTACAGGGGTATGGGTGGAGGAGCAGAGAGAGTGGAGGTCAATGGAGGTAGAGAACTCAATAGGGGCAGAGAGGGGGAGGGCAGAAGGAGAGGAAGAAAGTTGGGGACTCACAGAAAGGGACATGGCGAAGAAGCAGGACAGAGAGGAGGAGGAAGGACACGCTCTTCTTCCTCACTCCCAATGACTTGCATTGAGTACCGTTGACCCACATTGACCAGCGTTGACTCACCCAGATGGGCTTGGTGTCATTCTCCAGCATCCAGTCAAAAGTATTTCTCATCCGCCGTGCGAGTCTTCTTCACCGAGGGCTCATATTGACCAGCGTTGACCTGCGCTGATTCTATGACTCACGTTGACCAGCATTGACCAGCGTTGACTGACTCACCCAGATGGGCTTGGTATCATTCTCGAGCACCCAGTCAGAGTACTTCTCCTCCACCGTGCGAGTCTTCTTCACTGGAGGCTCTCCCTCCTCCTTGGCCGCCTCCTCATACTCCTCCTGCGAAGCGGGGGGATACAGGGGAGAGCGTTATGAAAAGCTAGGGAGTGGAAAGAGAAGAAGAAGCAGCAGGACAAGAGTCTTCTTCACCGGCGGATCTCCCTCCTCCTTGGCCGCCTCCTCATACTCCTCCTGGTGTTCGTAAAGAGAGGGAAGAAGAGAGGGAAGAGGACAGGAGAGATGAACCCAATGAAACCAATAAGGAGCCGCTGAACTATCTCACTATCTCACACCTCAAGACCCAACCTTCTAACTACTTCACCCCCTGCCACATGTGGATGGGGAACCCGAGTAAGTGAGCACTGCGAGTATTGCAAGGAACCTGCTGACCTGGGAGCAATGGAGCCCCATTGGAACCCAATTATGGCTCCTCTATGGGGCTCCATTGGAACCCGATTATGGCTCCTGTATGGGGCTCCATTGGAGTCCAATTAAGTGAGCACTGCGAGCATTGCAAGGAGCCTGCTGAACTGCGAGCAGTGAGATGCTCTCTAACGTACACTCTACTCTAAACCCCAAACCCTCAACCCTCTCCTCACCTCCTTGGAAAGCGTCTGCTCCTGCCATATGCAGATGGGGAACCCGAAGAGTGGGAATGGTAAAAGGCGCTAAATCCTAGACTCTGAACCCAAAACCCTCTCTCTGAACCCGAAACCCTCTCTCTAAACCCTCACCTCCTTGGAGCGCGTCTGCTCCTGCCACATGTATATGGGGAACCCGATGAACTGCGAGTAGTTCTTCACGAGGCTCGCCAGGCGTGATGGGTCCGAGTACTCTGCCTTCTGGTCGTCCTGCACTCACACACGCCACAAGGTGGAAGGGGAGGGATGGAGAGGGATAGAGAGGAAGGGGAGGTTTCTTGAGCCAGCGCATACGTCTCGTATCACACATACTCCAGGCGAGCACACGGGAACTCCAGCTTTACCCAGGACCTGGTACATGTTTAAATGAGGAGTGAGGATTTCTTCACGCGCCTCAATATGGTCCATGGGTGGGAGCACTTCATTACGCCATAAGCTGGCAAATCATTAAACCCTGAACCCTGACACCTCAAATCTAAAACCCTCTACCTCACAGTGTACGTGCTCTGATCCGCCTCCGTCTCCCATACCCACTGCTTCTCGCCCTTAGCACTTACCTCACCATAAACCCCAAATCCCTGAACCCCGCATCCCTCACCCCACTCTCACCTTGAGGTGCAGCTGGATAGAAGTGCCACGCGCAAGCTGCTCCCCGTCCGCGTCCTCGCGCACAGTGTACGTGCTCTGATCCGCCTCCGCCTCCCACACCCACTGCTTGTCGCCCTTGGCGCTCTTAGTGCGCACTGTAACACGGTCTGCCACGAGGAACGCGGAGTAGAATCCCACTCCGAACTGACCAATCAGGTTGCTGTCCACCTCGCCCTCCTTCTCCTGCTTCTCCTGATATGGTTTAGGGTTTGGGGGCAGGGGCGGAGGCGGGGGGGGCGGGGGGGCGGCGGAGGGGGCGGGGGCGGGCGACAAGGGAGGGGGGGGGGGGGGGGGGGGGGAGGGGAGAAGCTGGGTTGATTCTTGACTGTTGAGTCGCCTCCCACAGCCACTGCTTGCCCCCCTTGGCGCTCTTGGTGCGCACGGTGACACGGTCTGCCACGAGGAATGCGGAGTAGAAGCCCACTCCGAACTGCCCGATCAGGTTGCTGTCCACCTCGCCCTCCTTCTCCTGCTTCTCCTGGTGGGGGGAGTGGGCGGGAGCGGAGGGGCAAGAGTGGGAGGGGAAGGGGAAGGGGAAGGGGAAGGGGAGCGGAAAGGGAGGGTGGTTTATGGCTCTAGAGTGGCCTCACGAGGAACGCGGAGTAGAATACCACTCCGAACTGGCCGATCAGGTTGCTGTCCACCTCGCCCTCCTTCTCCTGCTTCTCCTGTTTGGGTTGAAGGGGGGAGGAGTAGACGGAAGGGGGACGACATACGAGTCAACTCAAGGGCGAATGCTTGGCCCACATACTGGCAGAGAAGCCAGCCAGAGTTTCAACCTCTCCCACACTCTCAGCACTGGCATGAATCATCTCACTTACAAGCATATCCCCGCTATAAGCTGCCCCGTGTTTACCTTGATGGCCTGCACGAACTTGGCGGTGCCACTCTGGGCGATGGTCCCCAGCGAGTCCATCAGCTCCTCCTTGGTCATGCCGATGCCCGTATCGCTGCATAGGCACAAGGGGAGGAGGAAAAGTAAAGGCAGAGTGACGGACGGGGTAAGGAAGCGAGTGAGAGGGGGAAAGGATGGCGATGGTCCCCAGCGAGTCCATCAGCTCCTCCTTTGTCATACCGATGCCCGTATTGTTGTGGATGGGAAGGGAAGAGGTCCGGGCAGAGAGAAAGAAACGAGTGAGAGGGGAAGAGCGGCGAAGGAGGTGAGTGAGATGTAGAATCTTGGTTTTAAGAAGTTTATTAGCGGCTCCTTGGTCCAGCAGCAAACAAGCGTGCACTGCGTGAAGGAGATAGTACAATACCACAGCAGTGACGAGACAGCACAGCACAGCAGAGCACATGAGCTCCGAGTCAGCAGCCATGAGCGCCGGATCCGTCACCGACAGACAGACATGCACCCTATGAGTCGACTCAAACCACCACACTCCACCGCACCACACCACACCACACCCCAACACGTCACACACCACCACACTACACCGCACCACACCGCACTCACGTGATGGTGATGGTGCCAGCAGCGGGGTCCGCCTTGATGCGAATGGCGAGCTCCGAGTCAGCCGCCATGAGCGCCGGATCCGTCACGGACAGGAACCGCAACTTGTCCAACGCGTCGCTCGCATTGCTGCAATGGGTTAGCGGAGGAAAGTTACGGGGATAGGCAGGGAGTGGAGAGGAGGGGAGGAAGAGGAGGGGAGTGGGGAGAGGTAGAAAAATGCACACGAACTGGTCGTCCGGAATTTCAATACACAGTTGTGATATTAATATGCTGTTACGAAATTATGTCTTAGTATGCTCTTGCAATTGTCAGCAAAATTCGTACCTAACGAGCTCGCGAAGGAAGACCTCGCGGTGGCTGTAGAGGGAGTGAACGATGAGATCCATGAGCCGATTCACCTGCGCGCACACAGACACATGGACAGAAACACGTGGACAATGAAATTCATGAACCGATTCACCTGTGCGCACACGGACACGTAGATAACAAAACACGTGGACAACGAAATTCATGAACCAATTCACCGTCGCGCATAAGTACACGTGTAGATCATAGTGTGCACGTGAAATTGATGAATCCATAAACTAATTCACATGTGCGGAAAGTTCGACACATCAGCCCCTGAAAATCGGTTGTCGGAGATCGAAAAATCCCATGCCTGCGACACGTAGGGAAAGCTAGGGTTCGTCTTAGGCATTGTGATGGTGAATATTTGAAACACACCATCACTAACTTGTGCAATTCCGCCCACCTCGTCTTCCCACTCACCTCGGCTTGGTACGTGAAGGTCTCAGAAGCTGGGGCCTCTGTCGTCGTGGCGTTGCATCGGACGGGGCTCCACGTGGCAGGCCTCTGTGCGGCACGCTGCGATGCTGACGTGGCATGAGTGGCCGAGCGGGAGAGGCGGGCAAGAAGAGCGGGGTTGCCGGCGGCGCCGGAGGAGAAGGAGCGCCACGAGATGGACGGCGTGGATGCGGTTGACTGCGTGGGAAAGCGGGAGAAAGGAGCAGGAGAACGGAGAGCGAGAGATTCAGGTCGCCTGGATGACTGACAATTGACTCAACAACTACGAGAAGGATCCTCGCTAATCAGGAAATTCGAGGGTGATTGGACTTTTGAGTCGACTCGAAATTCAGCTGACTGAAAGTTGACTCAACATCCCCTTTGGTCACAGAAAGACGAGGGTGATTGGCACGGCATGGCCAGTGAGCGATTTTTAAAAATTCTCGGAAAACGGCATGGCCAGAGATTGCAACGGTAACAAATATAAAATCACGCACCGCAGCCTTGGACGAAGCATCCTTAGCCAGCACCGCGCGCGGCGCGCTCGAGAGTGACGCGGCGTTCATCTGGAGAGCCGCCATGGCTGGGAGATCTGAAAGCGCGGGGATAGCGCGGTGCGCGGAACGCAGGAGTCGGCGTGCGGCGGTCGAACGAGAGAGCATCAAGCGAAGCTCGCGCAGTTCTATGGCAGATAGAGCACGACGGAACTGCGATCAAGGAGCGAGCTGTCCTCGGGAGCAACAGGAAAATGGAAGCGACTGAGAGAAAGAACAGAATGACAAGATTTTAGCTCCAAGCCTGCTGGAGCTTCCCCTGCTGCGGCGGCTGTTGAAAGATTCAGGCAGGGGTTGGCGGAGACGCAGGCGGAAAGCGAACACTGGCTGGCGGAGCGGAACAGATCAGACCGGAAGTTGGGGGGAAAATCCTCTGTGCTCGCGGAAATGCTTGGCGGGAAACACTAGCGAGCGGAGCGAAAATGGGATGCTGAGGGGGTCACCGCCGAATGCCGAATGCCGGAAGTGGGGGGAAGAATGTGGAATGTGCTTGCGGCATTCTCAAGGCTTTCCAGGTGGACCGAGAAAAGGGAGTCTGTACGCGTGGCATCGAGTTTGATGTGCCAAATCATTTTCTAGAAAGGGCGCTGATTCGGCGTGGTGAGCATGTCACTGTGCCAGCTCAGCTTCGATTGACGTGATTACCAGAAGGTTCGATTGCTAGAATAGGGCGTGGGATTGGTCACATATGCAATACACTTCAAGAGGATTTAGTGTAAACCAATCATGGTGTGTGTGAACTCCTTACGCATATTGTACAGACAGGCATGAGATAACTGTGATTTGGGTCTATGAGCATTATATGTAGGGATCAACTAAAAGTCACTTCTGAATCAGGGACAGTAGCAATGTGGGACAACTAGGGGAGGAAAAGTCATGAGGAAGGAGTTGTATTGTGATAGCCTGGTTGCATTGCTTTCCATTGCAAAACAAGGGAGCTGTGAATGCCGCTGACTGAGCTGTGGAGTTTGTCCTCTCTACAACCATGATGCAGAAATTGGTTGGTGGCCAGAGGCCACTTGGATCGCTCAGATCGTACAGAGATGTTGACACAACTACACAAAAATGGCACAGTGCTCTGCAGAACAACGCTTCAAAGTGGTCTAATCTGAAGTCCACCAACACGCAAACTTTTGGCCCATGCTGGTAGGCAATCAATTTGTTCCCTCCCTGCTTTAAGCTGAGTGCTTGGTCTCCATGTGCTTCGTCAAAAACGCCTCAGCATTGAACTTCCTGTTGGCAGCAAAGAAAAGAAAAGAGAAGGAAAAAATGCGCCACAACACAGAGAAGCCGAAGGTGAGACACCATTGCGGAAAAAACCAATCCTTAGCCATCAGCCATCAACCAAAACAGGGCAGCTGTATAGGGACACAACCGCCAGGAAGCTTCCTTCACACGCAGCGTGCGATGTGACCAGCAGGGACACCTGTGAGCCTGGTAGACGACCGGGCACCGGAAACCAACTAACCAGGCACTAATCTGAAGTATGCATAGAAAGAAGACTCACAGGTAGCGGTGTGAGTGCATCTAAAACCAACTTACTTGGGGCACTGTGGGCAGTGGAAAACGGCCTTCTTCTTCCCTCCTGAAGCAGGGGTGGCTGTAGCACCAGGCTCCGGTGTTCCTGCTGCTACTGCTGGCGGTGTGGCTGCTGCTGGCGCTGCTGCCGCAGGCTTGGCAGCAGGAGTGGCAGGCTTGGCGGCAGGCTTGGCAGCCTGACCACAGGAAAACGGGGAATGGAAGTGTGAAGGGGGAAGTGAAGAGTTGATTAGGACGGACGGGCGGACTTGTGAGAATCGTGGCGATTTTATTCAATAAAAATTGGTGAAGCGAATTTGGTGGCGTGCAAACGATCAGGTCGCGTGCAGCGATCAGCATGAGGCATGTGGTGTGGGCGTGGGAGAAGGTAGGGTAGAAACGGAACGAGGGGGTTGTGTGCGGAGGTGGGGGGGGGAGCGGGGGGGTCTGTAGGAGGGGTTAAATGGAGGGGAAGGAGGGGGAAGTGGAGAATTGGCCATATTCAACGGAGGACGCATCAGCTGCTGCGAGACTTACATGACATGACCACGAAGCAGCATATCATGATGCTACTTCGTTTCATGATGACCTCGGAGCAGCATATCATGAAACCTGATGCGCTCATACAGCCCCTTTTGCCATGCACCACGCGCACCCAGACATGAGGTGTCTTATTATCCAGAAACAAAAGTTCCCTTCAACGGTTATTGAAGTGGTTACCCAATGATCCGAGATCTTAAACCCCATGAGTGGCATCAACCTTCAAAACCGCGAAATCCAAGAGCCTTGCGCTTAAATCTTGGGGCCCCGAAACGAGCCCTTGACACACACATTTGGCCATATCTCCTCTCCAGAGGCGGGAACGGGAGAAGTATGGAGCAAGGGCCGGCAATGGGAGCACTAGACCGACCCTGACCGGAAAATAAAAGCGTACCTCCTTGACAGGCGCGGGAGAGGGGGCGGCAGGGGAGGCAGCAGCAGCGTCACCACCACCAGCGGCGGCAGCGGCAGCTAGGGCTTCTCTGCGTTGCTTCTTCTTCTGCGACTTGGAAAGCGCAGGTGAAGGCGTGGCCGCCGGGGAGTCCGCTTGGCGCTTGGCGCCCGCTGCAGGCTGTAGTGTGGCAGGGGGGGAGGCGGGAAGCGAGGGTGGGGGGTGGGTGGGGGAGAGGGGGGGAGCGGGACATGAGTTTTGGGTTTAAGGTTCTTCTTCTGCGACCTGGAGAGAGCAGGCGAGGGCGTGGCCGCAGGGGAGTCCGCTTGGCGCTGGGCGCCCGCTGTAGGCTGTAGAGGGGTGATAAGAGGGGGAGTAGTGGAGAGGGATGGGGGGTAAGAGGCGAGACATTGGGTTCACTGGTTTAGGGTTCACTGGTTCATTGCAGTGTGTGGAGGGTGTTGAGGGAATGGCACGGGAGCAAAGGGGTGTGAAGAAGGAAGCTAAGGAAGGCCCAAAATATTAAACCCGAAATCTGAAAGCCCGAATCTTAAAACCCGAAATATTAAAATTGACGAGACATGAAAGTCGGACAAGACAAGGATAGAGGCCTGGGGAGAATAATTAGGGAAGGGGGGGGAGGGAGGGAGAGGGGGGGGGGGGGGGGGAGGGGGCGGGGGAGCGCCAGGAGGGAAAACGAAAGAGAGAGAGGGGGGGGGAGGAAAAGAAGGGGAAAAGAAGACCCAGGGAGAATTGAGCGAGGCTAGCAGGAGGTTACACACATGACAGCAAGAGGGAGACGTACCTCAGGTGTAGCGGCAGGTTTAGCGGCAGCGGCAGCGGCGGCGGGCTTGGCTGGCTCAGCCGCGTCGGCCATCTGTTGAGTCAACGAGTGGTGTGAACAATGTGGGTGGGAAAGGTCGGTGAGAACAAGATCTGCAAGCAAGTTGGGAGGGTAGCAAGATCTGCTGCAAATCTTGCCAGGAAAACACCAAGCTAAACCCCAAGTCTCCAGGGACATTAAACCCCGAATCCCAGATTGATAACCATGGAAATCAGTACTATTAACCCTGAAAGGGAGATCACCCCGTTCAACCCCGGACAAGGAAAATCAGCACGCTAAAACCCTGAATCTTGCCAAGGAAATCGACTGCCCCAATTGCTAAACCCCGTATCCTGCGAGGTCATCACCATCATATCCTAAAGCCTTTGATAACCCCGCCCGCTCTTCCGCGAATTTACCCTCGGCTTTAAACTGCTTCAGATTCGATATTATTTCCATGACAGCGTGAACGCTGCTTCGTTGCACGGTCGCCTAACGGTCGCCAACGGTCGCATAACGGTCGCCTAAGGTTAGCGAAAAGTTCGCCTAACGACGGCAATGTTATGTTTCAAAGCTCACCTCTGCGTCCTTGCTCGGGCTTGCCGCCTTCTTCCCAGCCTTGGCCGCAAGGGCGGCAAGGGCCTTCTTGAGCGGCGGTGTATCCTCCGCCTCCTCCTCCTCCTCGTCGTCCTCCTCGATATCCTCCTCGTCGAAGTCATCCTCGTCCATGTCTGATCGCACAAGCAACCAGATGGCAACGCAGAGCGAAACACGGGAAACTAGCGTTAAGGGGGCTCATGGGGGCTCAAGTGGACTCCTCCTCCTCGTCCTCCTCAATATCCTTCTCGTCGAAGTCATCCTCGTCCATGTCTGGTCGCACGCAACCACCGGACAACGCAGAACGGAACACGTGGAAGGTAACAATAAACTCAGCAAATCAGGCAAGTAATTAGGGCAAGGCTCATCTGGTCCACCTTGCCTTCACCAACGAAACCGGGTTACCAGCACTCACCATAATCGTCATCGCCGCCGACGTCGCGAGTCTTGTAACCAGAGAAGAAAATGCTGTGCGAGCCGGAGTGGAAGAGGCTGAACGGCAGGTCGAGCACGAGATCAAGGCTCATCTGGTCCACCTTGCCCTTCACGAGCGAAACCGGGTTACCAGCACTCACCGTAATCGTCATCGCCACCGTCGCGCGTCTTGTACCCAGAAAGGAAAATGCTGTGCGAGCCGGAGTGGAAGAGGCTGAACGGCCGGTCGAGCACGAGATCGAGGCTCATCTGGTCCACCTTGCCCTTCACGAGCGTGCCCAGCACCACCGTCACCGGCGCCGGAGGAGCCTCGTCCTCGTCGTCCTCGTCCTCCTCGTCGACCTCCTCCCTCAGCTGCACCACCACTCTCTCGTTGTCCTTCGCTTGCACTCCCAGCGCCGCCTGTTGATCAGTGGAGCCAGATTTAGGAGGGCGTATTTTTCACGAGTTGGAACCGTGCGTGGCGCTCTATGTGCTACGAGGGCGCTACGGAGCTCAAGCGAGTGCATTTGCGTTTCTCAGAAAACGACCAGCCCTGCTTAGGTCCGCAAAGGTTCCGTCGTTTGAGCCTGGTTCGGGAATCAGACATAACGAGCTCCTGTCTTGCTCATATCGGATGCAAAAAAGCAGGGAAAAAACTAGTATTAGAAAAAGCTGAAAATGTTCACGTTGACGTGGGGGTACCTGGGAGATGTGGAGGTAGTCCGCATCGTCGTTGGGGTCCACTGTGAGGGTCTCCTTGGGCTTCACCTCCACGCCTGCACCAATCACGCACCCGATCGTACGAAAATCAGTCGGACGGCCCAACGGTGCACATCACACAGCACAGGTGATGAAAATAAAAGAAAGTGTTTTGACTGTGCCTGTAGGCGAGGACATTATCACGGATGAATGGGACGAGGGAGCTGCTGAACGCGTTTTCAATTAAAGTAATAAATACATTCACGGATATGAGCCAGACAACGACACGACCAGAGAGATGAGAGCCAATGATTTGCTAGATTGTCGAACAAGGCGTTCTGAAGGACGGAGAAGAGGCAACAGAAAAAGGATCTCACCCCAGAAGCTCAGCTTTCCGTCCATCTTTTTTCTTGTAATTGATAAAAACAATCTGAACTTGGCGTTGCGAGGCGAAGACTACGTACAAGGCTGACCAGGACTCTGCTTCTGAACAAGGTGAATTCACAGTGAATTTATATTAGGTGGCTTTGAAGTTTGACTCCTCCATAGAGCTCCGTGGAGTTCTCAAGAGCCTGAGGGTGTGGTTTGGGGCAACAGATGCTGGTTTGCTATAATATCGAGGCACGAGCTGGTAACCACCATCGTGGAGGCCATTTTGCCCGTGGCGACGTTCGCCATAACCCGAACCCCTGGTCGTCCATGCAAAGCATGTTCCTGGCCCCAAAATCTGAACGCTTGGGGAGAATGCAATGCAAGACAAGAACCAGCAGCACCACGTCCAGCTGGCTCACAAAATCTTGGAGTGTTCCCAAGGTTTGGCGAAAATCGGGGTTTCGCGGGTTTCTGGAATTTACTTCTGAACTCCACGAGTCTTCCCGAACCAGGTAACTTCAAAACCATTTACGCGGCTCCAGACCGAGCTACACCGCGAGGCTCGGCAGGAGCACAAGGAAGCCTGCAGTGGCCCTGCGACTCCGACAACCAAAATGGCGCGAACAGAACTACTGGTGGCTGTTGTGGTGCACCACCCCATAACCTTCTTCAGGTGTCTCCATATTTGGTTCGGATATTCACATGCCTAAACAGATGGCTATGAAAGAATAACCTCATAATAAGAATATGGCAGATTTTGGGTGCAAAAGGATGTGCTTCATCTTCTGTATGTTTTATTAGCTATTATTTATCACATCACAATCATGCTCCTTGTCCAACACCACCAAGCAAGCCCTTCTCTACATCCCCATCCCCATCACCACCACCACCACCACCACCCTTCTTCCCCCTTCCACTCCCCACCTTCACATCCTTCCAAAATGTCAACCCGGGTAATCCACGAACCTCCTTGTCAGTCATTTTCAACGAAGGTGCCTTGTATGTGATCTGCAGCAGGAGAGAATTGGCCATGACTCCCAGAGAGCTCACCCCCATGAGGGCCCCACATAAGGAGGGGGTGAGCATGGTGCCTGTGAAGGGCAGCAGCGCCCCTGCTGCCACTGGGACTCCAATCTGGAAGGGGTGAAGGGTAACAATGGGTAATAGGGGGTGCAGAGAGGAATGAGATTGAAGTGCTACTTAGGGTCCTTGTGATATGGAAAACAAGGGAGCAGTGCCCCTGCTGCCACCGGGAGTCCAATCTGGAGGGTAAATAAGTGGTGCAGAGAGTTGTCAGATGGTATTGGTATTCACGGGCGCATGGTGGAAGGCATATGCAGCCTCCCAATCTTATTCCGTGCAGAAATGAATAAGCTGATTGCGTGAGGAGGGAACAATCTTCTCACTGTGCTAGGTTCTCACCATGTTGTAGAGGAACGCCCAGGCGAGGTTCTGTCGAATCTTGTTGAAGGTGCAGCGGCTGAGGTGAATGGCGTCCACCACTTGAGTCACTCGGTCGCCCATCAGCACCACCACCAGCACCCACCCTCACCCCCCGTACTCATCAGGCACAGGCCCTTTCCTTGCTTATTCGGTTCCCCGAAAAGACGAGGGAGTGGGAGAAGGAGAGGGTGCCGGAGGGGGGGATTCTCACCATGTTGTACAAAAACGCCCAGGCGAGGTTTTGGCGGATTTTGTTGAAGGTGCAGCGGCTGAGGTGAATGGCGTCCACCACTTGAGTCACCCGGTCGCCCATCAGCACCACTGATGCCACCAGAACCAGCAGCACACCTGGGACCCCATACTCACAGGCCTCTCCTTGGTCATTTGATTTTCCGACAGCAAGAGTGGGGGTTGGAAGGGGCAATGTTTCTCACCATGTTATACAAAAAGGCCCAGGCGAGGTTCTGGCGGATCTTGTTGAAGGTGCAGCGGCTGAGGTGAATGGCGTCCACCACTTGAGTCACCCGGTCGCCCATCAGCACCACTGACGCCACGTCACTCGCCGCCCCCACCCCTCCCGCCATGGCTATGCCCACATCGGCTCGAGCCAAGGCAGCTGCGTCGTTCACCCCATCTCCCACCATCGCCACTCTGGTTCCTTTTGCCTGAAGGGCCGAAACGAAGTCTGCCTTGCCCTCTGGTTTCACGCCCGCGTAGACCTGTGTGGGGAGAGTGCATGGAGGGGAATGGGAGAAGTGAAGAGAATGGGAGAGGACGTGGGAAGGAAGTCACTCGGTCGCCCATCAGCACCACTGATGCCACGTCACTCGCTGCTCCTACCCCTCCCGCCATGGCTATGCCCACATCGGCTCGCGCCAAGGCAGCTGCGTCGTTCACCCCATCTCCTACCATTGCCACCCGGGTTCCCTTTGCTTGCAGGGCCGAAACGAAATCAGCCTTTCCCTCAGGCTTGACCCCTGCATACACCTGATGGCGGGAAAGGAAGGGAGGACAGGTCGTGGGATGGAAGTCTCGCGGTCGCCCATCAGCACCACTGATGCCACGTCACTCGCCGCCCCCACCCCTCCCGCCATGGCTATGCCCACGTCTGCTCGAGCTAGAGCCGCTGCATCGTTCACCCCGTCTCCCACCATCGCCACCCGGGTTCCTTTGGCTTGTAATGCTGAGACGAAATCAGCCTTGCCCTCTGGCTTTACCCCTGTGGCATACACCTGTGTGAGGAGAGAGAATCGGAACGGGAGAAGAGGAGAGAACGTAAGAAAGGATTGAAAGGAGGTGAGCTGTCAGTGCCCACCCCTCCCTCCACCCATGGCTATGCCCACGTCTGCCCGCGCCAACGCTGCTGCATCGCTCACCCCGTCCCCCACCATCGCCACTCTCGCTCCTTTTGCCTGCAGAGCTGAGACGAAGTCAGCTTTTCCCTCTGGTTTCACGCCTGCGTACACCTGTGGGAAGAGAATTGAAGGACACGAGAGGATGTGTGAAGGAAGTCAGATGAAGCGGATTCGCCACGTCACTTGCCGCCCCGTGTTTGAAGAAGTGTTTGATGAAGCGGATTTGAAGAAGTGTTTTGAGGTGACTTTTGAGTCGACTCAAAAGTCGAGACGTCTCAAAACACTTCTTCAAACACGAAGTCAGATGAAGCGGATTCGCCACGTCACTTGCCGCCCCCAACCCTCCACCCATGGCTATGCCCGCGTCTGCTCGGGCTAGAGCCGCTGCATCGTTCACCCCATCCCCCACCATCGCCACCCGGGTTCCCTTTGCTTGTAAAGCCGAAACAAAGTCTGCCTTGCCCTCTGGTTTCACGCCCGCGTATACCTGGGAGTAGGGGATGGATGAGGGGAGGACGGGGAGAGGGGATGGGAAAGAGGAGAAGAGGATGGGGAAGAGAGCGAGAGGTGGAATACCACCCCAGTTAGAGGCAGCACTCCCCAGCATCTCACCTCGTTCTCAGGGGTACCCAGGTTATAAACTGAGCTATCACCAGAGCAGCAAGCCTCGATTTGTCTTTTGAGTCGACTCAAAAGCAACCTAAAAAATAGTTTCCCGGTCCTTCCTGTAGCAACACTCGTATCGACGCAGCCGCCCACCTCACAGCATCTCACCTCGTTCGTTCTCAGGAATGACGACTTTGTCGACTTTGCTAAAAGCCAGGGCCGCAGGTCTCTTATCTCTCTCCTGACAGCAGCAGTGTGAAGCCCCATGGCCTGTAGCGCCGCTACAGCCACTAATACAGCTGCTACAGCCGCTACAGCTGCCACATGCAGGGGTGCTAAATGGCTTACCTCGTTTTCCGGGATGCCGACTTTGTGTGCGATTGCAAGGGCAGCCGGCCGCTTGTCCCCCGACAGCATGGCCGTGTGCAGCCCCATGGCCTGTAGCGCCGCTACAGCCGCCGCCGCCTCGTCGCGCACCTTGTCGACCAATGAGATGGCGCCCGCCAGCTGGCCGTCCACCCCCACGTACACTGTGGTCTCCCCTGGAGTGGGGTCACCTGCCATGGCAGGCCTGAGAGTCGGTGATGCGGGGGATGACCCTGCAGGGACGGTGCAGGGACGGTGCAGGGACGGGCGGGAAGGGGAGGGGAAGGGTGGACCATAGGGGGATGAGATGGCGCCTGCCAGTTGCCCGTCCACCCCCACATACACGGTGGTCTCGCCCAGGGTGGGGTCGCGTGGCATGGCAGGCCTGAGGGTGGATGATGCGGGGGATGACCCTGCAGGGACGGAGAGATGAGATGAGATGAGATGAGATGAGATGAGATGAGATGAGATGAGATGAGATGAGATGAGATGAGATGAGATGAGATGAGATGAGATGAGTTGAGATGTGTTGAGATGAGATGAGATGAGATGAGATGAGATGAGATGAGATGAGATGAGATGAGATGAGATGAGATGAGATGAGATGAGATGAGATGAGATGAACCTGGTGAGGGGAGCGGGGAGCGGGATGAGATGGAGCCTGCCAGCCTGCCGTCCACCCCCACATATACGGTGGTCTCCCCTGGGGTGGGGTCGCCTGGCACAGCAGGCCTTCCATTCAGTGATGCGGGGGATGCACATTCAACAAGACCTCACCTTCTGCAGCGCTGCTCATCAGATCAGCCTCCTCAAGTTCCACTGGCACATCACAGCCAGTATCTCTCAGGCAATTAGGCATCTTAAATGCAGTAAGATCTTACACCCCACAAGCCAAACAATCTCAGATCTCACCTTCTGCTGCGCTGCTCATCAAGTCAGCCTCTTCCAACTCCACTGGCACATCGCAGCCGTTATCTCTCAGCCAGTCAGGCGTGCCACGTGCAGTAAGATCTTACACCCCACATACTGAACAATCTCAGATCTCACCTTCTGCAGCGCTGCTCATCAAGTCAGCCTCTTCCAACTCCACTGGCACATCGCAGCCGTTATCTCTCAGCCAGTCAGGCGTGCCACGTGCAGTAAGATCTTACACCCCACATACTGAACAATCTCAGATCTCACCTTCTGCAGCGCTGCTCATCAAGTCAGCCTCTTCCAACTCCACTGGCACATCGCAGCCGTTATCTCTCAGCCAGTCAGGCGTGCCACGTGCAGTAAGATCTTACACCCCACATACTGAACAATCTCAGATCTCACCTTCTGCTGCGCTGCTCATCAAGTCAGCCTCTTCCAACTCCACTGGCACATCGCAGCCGTTATCTCTCAGCCAGTCAGGCGTGCCACGTGCAGTAAGATCTTACACCCCACATACTGAACAATCTCAGATCTCACCTTCTGCTGCGCTGCTCATCAGATCAGCTTCTTCCAACTCCACCGGCACATCACAGCCGTTGTCTCTCAGCCAATCAGGAGTGCCCACCACCACATGCCGCCCGCCCACCACCGCCGCCGCCCCAGCACCCGGCTGCTGGAAAAACGACCCATCCTCCACCCGCGCTCGCCTCGCCTCCTTCCCGGCTGCTTCCACTATCGCCGTCGCCAGGGGATGCGTGGAATTCCGCTCAACTGCCGCCGCCAACACCAGCACCTCCTTCCTCCTCTCTTCTTCTCCTTCTTTCCCCCCTCCTCCTCCCTGTCTCCGAACCCCATGCTCCTTCTCTTCATCGTCAGACCCAGCGCCATGCAAGCGCACGCGGGTGACGGTGGGGCGGCCGAGGGTGAGTGTGCCGGTCTTGTCAAAGAGCACGGTGTGCACGGCAGTGGAGCGCTCCAACACGTCTCCCCCGCGGATCAGCAGCCCCTTGCGCGCTGCTACTGCTGTTCCAACCAACACCGCTGTGGGTGTGGCTAGGCCCAGGGCGCATGGGCAGGCAACAACCTGGCGGGGGAGAGGAAAGGGGCAGGGGATGGGAAGGAGAGGGGGGGGGGGAAGTGAAGGGATAGAGGGCGGTCAAGGCCCACACTGACTCTCACCAGCACGGTCAAGGGGCAACAGAGGAGCTGCTCCTCTCACCAACACTCCACAGCAGTCTCAAGTTTTGAGTCGACTCAAAACTCCTCTCACCAACACTACACAGCAGCTTCATTCCACTCACCAGCACGTTGCATGCGAGCGGCAGCGCTAGCAGCATGCTCTGCTCTCCCCAAGGCCAGGCGCAGCGGTGATGGCATGGCAGCAGGGACGAGCCTGGGGCCTTTGATTCACTCTCACAGATCACCAGAACCCCACACGAGCCTCACTCCACTCACCAGCACGTTGCATGCGAGCTGCAGCGCCAGCAGCAGACTGCCTCCAGGGCCGGCAGCAGCGAGGGCAGCAGGGACGAGCTTGGGGACTCACAGATTACCTCTCAACCAATCCATAGGCCAGTCACAAGTGCGCACTCCCCCTCCACTCACCAGCACGTTGCATGCGAGCTGCAGTGCCAGCAGCAGACTGCCTCCAGGGCCAGCAGCGGCGAGGGCAGCCGGGACTAGCTTGGGGCCTTTGAGCCTGTCTCAGAACCGAACCACAGGGGGTATGAATCACCAACACTCCACTCCACTCCCCCTCCACTCACCAGCACGTTGCAGGCTAGCTGCAGCGCCAGGAGAAGACTTCCACCAGGCCCAGCGGCAGCGAGGGCAGCCGGGACGAGCTTGGGTCCGAGGGTGCTCCAGAAGGCGAAGGTGGCTGCTGCTATGCCCATCACCCCGTAGCAGAACTTGCCGGATACCTGGTGGGGGGGGGAGGGGGGAAGGAGGGCGGAGGGGTGTTCAACAGGGGGAAAGTGCAGGGGTTACAGGGCAGGCAGGCAAGGGCACGGCAGAGCAGACAGAGCGGGGCAGCCAGGACGAGCTTGGGGCCGAGGGTGGACCAGAAGGCGAATGTGGCTGCTGCTATGCCCATCACCCCGTAGCAGAACTTGCCTGATACCTGTTGGGGGGGAAATCGGGTGGGGTGGTGGGGGGAGAGTTGTTTGGGGCTACAGAGCAGAGCAGGGCAGGGCAGGGCAGGGCAGGGCAGGACAGGGCAGGGCAGGGCAGGGCAGGACAGGATGAGGAAACTTGGAGCAAGGGTGGGAGCAGAGCAGAGGGTGAAGGTGGCGGCTGCTATGCCTATCACTCCTCCTCCCCGTGCCTCACAACACAATGTGTGCATCTCTCTGCACGGACCCTCATCTCATCCCATCTCATCCCACTAGAATGATTAGAATCCACTCCACGCACGCACCTGCTATGCTTCTCGTCCCCTCGATTTTTGAGGCGCCTCAAAGACCCTCATCTCATCTCATCCCATCCCACTAGAATGATTAGAATCCACTCCACGCACGCACCTGCTATGCTTCTCGTTCCCTCGATTTTTGAGGCGCCTCAAAGACCCTCATCTCATCTCATCCCATCCCACTAGAATGATTAGAATCCACTCCACGCACGCACCTGCTATGCTTCTCGTCCCCTCGCACACTATGCCCCTCACCTGATCAGCGAATCGTTGAACGGGCGCCTGTCTGCCAACACGGTTTGCTGCTTGCACTGCTGCACCCCGTGCCTGCTCGCCAGCCCCCACTGCCTCTCCGTGTCTCACCTGGTCGGCAAATCGTTGAACGGGTGCCTGGCGGCCCTGAGCCTCCTCCACCATGCGCACTATGTCTGCCAGCACTACATCCCCCCCTTGCCTGCGCTGCTGCTTATCCAGCCTGCTCACCTTCCTCTCCTCGCACTCTTATCCTCTCACGGACTCACCTGCTGTGCCTCTTCTCTTTTCCCCCTACCTGGTCGGCGAATCGCTGAACAGGTGCCTGTCTGCCCTGAGCCTCCTCCACCATGCGCACTATGTCTGCCAACACCGCATCCCCGCCCTGCCTGCTCGCCTGCACCACCATTGCCCCATTGAAATTCACCGTTCCTGCTGTCACCTCGTCCTGACAGGTGTGGGTTTGGGAGTGGGGGGAGAAGGGGAGGGTATATGACTTGGGGCAGACAGTGAGACAGACTGCTGAGAGAGAAAATGTGAAACAAGGGGAGTGTGTAGATTGCGCCAGACAGGGCGATAAGAAGAGGGGTTACATTTTAAAGGATTGGCTAGAAATGCCCGGATATAAAAACAACGGACGGAATAATCCCAGCCTGCTTCAGCACTGGCAGCGGCTCCCCTGTGATGCTGCTCTCGTCCACTGTGCTGCGCTATCTGCACTCCACGTTCAGCATGAGCTGTTTCTCAACGCACACTCCGCACACCCGCACGCACGCACGCACGCACGCACGCACGCACGCACGCACGCACGCACGCACGCACACACACACACACACACACCGATGCCCGTTTACCATACCACCCACTCACCCCAGCCTGCTTCAGCACTGGAAGTGGCTCCCCCGTGATGCTGCTCTCGTCCACTGTGCTGCGCCCACCCGCCACTGTGCCGTCCACTGGTATGCGATCCTGGTGAGCAGGTAGGAGGAGGAGGGGACGGGGGGACAGGAAAATCTTAGTGTCGACCTGCTATGCTGCATAGGTCCTCTCATCCACTGTGCTGCGCCCGCCCGCCACTGTTTTTGAGGCGCCTAAAAAAACTTAGTGTCGACTCAAGGCTCATCCACTATGCTGCGCCCCCAGCCACTGTGCCGTGCATGCGACGCTGATGGATACCAGGGGGTTGGAGGGGGGAATGGGTGATCGGGGATGGGAGGACCTTCAAGTTGACTCGCAATCATCCACTGTGCTGCGCCCTCCCACCACTGTGCCGTGCACGGGGATGCGATTCCATTCCCGATGCATTCAAAGAGGGGCGGTCGGTAGGAATGGGGGGACGAGTTCTCTTGTCGACACAAAACACGGCAAGAAGCAAACGGAGCAAAACCCAGAGAGGGCGAAACGAGTTCTGGGGTCGTTAAAAAAAAAGCATGAGAGCACGGAAAAAACTTCGAGGTGGGCAAGCTTGCATCTTTTTTTGAAGTTCCCAAAAGTGACTTGAAAAAACATGAGAGAGCCCCGGGGCAGGAGGCTCATAGAGCAACAGACCCCGGGGCAGACGAGCACTCGGTCGCCCACTTGAATGGCCTCTATTGGCACCACCTCCGTTGCTGCGTCTCTGAAACTGCCACGTGATAAAAGTTGTATTTTGAGACGTCTCAAAATACAACTTTTGAAACTGCTGACTGCTGCTGCTGCCAGAACAAACTTAAAGGCCAAACCCCGAATTACACAACGAAGTCAACGTGGAATTTGCAGGTTCGGGAAACCCCAGGAGGAGGTTCGGTGGGAAAATCGAAAACCAATCGCATAAAAAAACCACTCAAAAATCTGGACCAATCGCGTGAAAGTGGTGACAGTTTCATGCCCGACTCGGTAATTCTGGGTGTGGCCTTTAAGTGCTCACTGTACACTGTACAGAGCAACAACGCGAGGCACACATACAGACCCCGGGGCGGACAAGCACTCGGTCTCCCACTTGGATGGCCTCTATTGGCACCACCTCCGTTGCTGCATCGCTGAAACTGCTGCCCCCACGGATTCAAGTGCAAGCATGAGAAAGCAAAAAGGCAAGGCGAGAGGCATACATACCCCTGGTCGCACTAGCACTCGGTCTCCCACTTGGATGGCCTCTATTGGCACCACCTCCGTCGCTGCATCGCTGAAGCTACTGCTGCGGGATCAAGCGCACACAGAACAGGGCAACAGAACAACAAAGAGAGAGGCGTACATACCCCTGGTCGCACTAGCACTCGGTCGCCCACTTGGATGGCCTCTATTGGCACCACCTCCGTTGCTGCATCGCTGAAACTGCCAGCTGCTGCTGCTGCTGGGGCTGCTGAGGCTGCTGAGGCTGATGCTGAGGCTGTAGCTTCCGATCTTGTTGCAGCAGCAGCAGGCGAGGAGGGTGGGGAGGGCGAGGGCGAGGAGGAGGGAATGATGCGACGGGCTTGAGGGGGCAGCAGGGACAGCAGAGCTGCCATGTCACTGGTGGCCTGGAGGAACAGGGAGTGGGGGGGAGAGGGTAGCAAGGGGAGAGATGGGGGAGAAGGAAGTGAGGGACGGGACGATGCGACGGGCTTGAGGAGGCAAAAGAGATGACAGAGCTGCCATGTCACTGGTGGCCTGGAGGAGCAGGGAGTGGGGGGGAGGGGTGAGGAGAGAGGGGAGAAAGGGGGGAGAGAAGGGAGAAAGGGAGGGGATGATGCGACAGGCTTGCAGAGGCAGCAGGGATAAGAGCGCTGCCGTGTCGCTGGTGGCATGCACTGCAGGACGACTTTTGAGGCGCCTCAAAAGGACCCCCAGCCTGAGACGAGCTGCCACCGGGGTGAACAGGGTCTTCAAGACCAGGGGGGCGCGGGTGGGGGGAGGGAGAAGTTTGAGTGCTTGGCGTGCAGCGGTTTCCTCCAAAAGGAGCCGTCGGTGTCAAAAGAAAACAGACCGGAAAATGGGTAGAAGGAAATCTCCAGGATAAGAGCGCTGCCGTGTCGCTGGTGGCCTGAACTGCAGGAGCCAGAAGAAGTTGGGAGGATAGGGGATAGGGGGAAAGGTTGCACAGGGGGAGAAGAGGGAAACAAGAAGTACGAGCGAAATTGCGGAGAAAATGAGGAGAACAAGTGACAGAATAGGAGGGAGGACCTGGGGTGGATATCTATGTGCGATGTTGAAACGTAGCTTCTTCTGAGCTGGTCTTACACATGCATATATAGAATGTATAAGTTCGCATGCCAAAAAAAAAAAAAAAAAAAAAAAAAAACAGCAGCAGCAACAACAGTTTGCATCTTTGCCAGGACGCCCTGGCAGGCTTGCCTTACCTTGATCTTGGTCCGCTCTACCAGCGGCTTCCCCAGCAGCACAAACGCCAGCAGCACAACTCCTCTTCGCCTGATCTTACCTTTGTCTTTTTATTCCCCCTCCTTCCCCCTCACCCCCTCCTCACCTTGATCTTGGCCCTCTCTTCCAGTGCCTTCCCCAGCAGCACGAACGCCAGCAGCATGAGCGGCTCCTCAAAGAACGCGGGCCAGCCCTGAGGGGAGAGGGAAGGGGAGAGGGTTGGAGGGGAGAAAAACGGGATTAGTGTGAAATGACTCAGGGGGAAGATAAGAGGCCCTCTCTTCCAGTGCCTTCCCCAGCAGCACGAACGCCAGCAGCATGAGCGGCTCCTCAAAGAACGCCGGCCAGCCCTGAGGGGAGAGGGAAGGGGAGAGGGTTGGAGGGGAGAAATAACGGGATCGGTGTGAAATGACTCAGGGGGAAGATAAGAGGCCCTCTCTTCCAGTGCCTTCCCCAGCAGCACGAACGCCAGCAGCATGAGCGGCTCCTCAAAGAACGCGGGCCAGCCCTGGAGGTAGGGGAACGGGGGAGGGTTGGAGGGGAGGGGAGAAATAACGGGATCGGTGTGAAATGACTCAGGGGGAAGATAAGAGGCCCTCTCTTCCAGTGCCTTCCCCAGCAGCACGAACGCCAGCAGCATGAGAGGCTCCTCAAAGAACGCGGGCCAGCCCTTGTGAGAAAAGGCGAGAGGAGGGAAGGAAGGAGAGAAAGAAACGAAGTGGAACCGGAGAGGGAGAGGGAGGATGAGAAGCTCACCGACGAGCGTGCGTGTCACTGTCACAGCAGAGCAACGGCTGTGACTTTTGAGGCGCCTCAAAAGTCGCCTCAAAAGGCGTCTCGAAAGTCTTTTGAGGCGCCTCAAAAACCGGAGAGGGAGAGGGAGGATGAGAAGCTCACCGACGAGCGTGCGTGTCACTGTCACAGCAGAGCAACGGCTGTGGGTGGGTGGCATGGAAGAGAAGAAGGCATGTATGCTATACTATGCAGCCGCACTCACCAGCTTTGGCACAGCGGCGGCAACAGCGCTGACAGCAAAGGAGGAGACGGCACCCAGACTGACTAGGGTGTTCATGTTGGGCGCCCCTCGCCTCAGGCTGCTCCACCCGTCCTGCAGCAACCTGATGCAGTGAGGGGGAGGGGGGGGGAAGGAAGGGGAAGTGGACGGCAGGGCAGTGGGGGGGAGAAGGGGAGGGGGGGGGGAAGGAAGGGAAAGTGGACGGCAGGGCAGTGGGGGGGAGAAGGGGAGGGGGGGGGAAGGAAGGGGAAGTGGACGGCAGGGCAGTGGGGGGGAGAAGGGCAGGCGTGTAGGGGGACGTGGCTGACGAGCATGTTAATGTTGGGCGCCCCCCTCCTCAGGCTGCTCCACCCATCCTGCAGCAACCTGAGATAGCATACGGGGCAGGGCAGGGGGAGGGCACGTGAGGAGGAGTAGAGCAAGGATGGGGGAGAAAGGATGGGAGGAAGAGGATGGAGTCAAGGGAAAAGAGGAGAGCAGGGCAGGGGAGGGGAGGGGAGGGGAGGGGAGACGAAATTGCACCCAGCCCCACACTCACTTGCGACCAGTTCCCAGAAGGGCAGTCAGAGAAAGCAGAGCATGCACGAGCGTGGACTGGAGGGCGTGGGTCCAGGCGGGCAGCTTCCAGGCAAGGGGAGGGTGAGAGCAGTGACAGGGAAGAGGACGAGACGAGAGGAGCGCACTCACTTGCGGCCGGGGCCAAGGAGGGCAGTGAGGAAGAGGAGCGCATGCACGGGCGTGGAATGGAGGGCATGAGTCCAGGCGGCAGCTTCCAGGCGAGGGCGGGTGAGAGCAGTGACGGGGAAGACGACGGTGCACCCTATTTTCACACTCACTTGCGACCGGGGCCGAGAAGGGCAGTGAGGGAGAGTAGAGCGTGGACGGGCGTGGAGTGCAGGGCGTGCGTCCAGGCAGGCAGCTTCCAGGCGAGGGAGGATGCCTGCAGCATGTGCGACGCGTGGCCCACCAGGCACGCTGCTGCCAGCGCCCATGCGACCAGGAGCCGACGGCCTGGGCAGGGGAAAGGAAAGGGGGACGAGTGGGGGTAGAGAGTGAGAGATGAGTTGACTCCAAAGCTTTTAGACAAGGGAGGATGCCTGCAGCATGTGCGACGCGTGGCCCACCAGACACGCTGCTGCCAGCGCCCACGCCACCAGGAGCCGACGGCCTGGGAGGGGACAGAATGTGGCGGGGTGGGGGCGCGGGGGGAGGAGTACGGCAAAAATCTGCTCAAATTCACCACTTGCAATGAACCAACTAGTCAGCACTGAGAGGTAAAAAAACATGCTTATATAAGCATACAAATGGTATGGTATGGGCGGACATACTGTTAGAATATAGCAAGCAACACTCACTAGACATGAGCAACGAGCGAACCGAACACGTTTGTCTCGAACAGTTTGCGACCACTTGGTCAATTCGAACCGAACCGAACACGTTTGACTCGAACAGTTTTCCTAAATGTTAGTGTTCCCCGTTCGAGTATAGGGTCGAACAGTTTTGAGGCAAGGCCGAACACTAAGGTGTTTGACCCGAACTCGAACAGTTTGCCTTGGGGGGTTCTTTCAGTATAGTCACATTCAGGCAGGGCGAGTGTACTAGAAGCAATGTCACGTTCCCTATAGCCCTACAAGAGATATAGTTAGGCTTGGCGCAGATCTGGTGGATATCCAATTTCACCTTGCTTAACTCCAACCTAAACTGTAATGCCCTTAGTTCCTTTTTTTAACCGTCTCCTACCCTAACCCAACCTTATACCTAACGTATCCAGCCACAAAGTGGAATTTTAACCGTGGGAGGGAATGTGTTAGTTTAAGTGGGTAGGGGGCGGAATGCCATCCTTAGGCTATATCGACGATTTAGCTCATTCTTGAGCTCAATCGTCGCCCTCCCCTTTTAGATTCAACAGCGCGTCAAACTTTGATGCGCAGAAAAATGCACGAACACCTAGGTGTTTGCGACGAACACTATGTGTTCGCGAACACCTAGGTGTTCGTGCATTTTTTTGCACACGAACATTCGAACAGTCGAACGTGTTCGTGACGAACACCAAGGTGTTCGTTACGGACAATTTTGGGCAAAAAAACCATTCGAACACGTTCGAGTCGAACAGTTTCGAGTCGAACCGAACAGGGGTTCGAATTTTTGCTCATGTCTACTCACCACTGTCTTTCAGCCTTTTCATGCGCTCCTCCCTCTTGGACTCAATTGCTGACGCCGCTCTACCAGAGAAGCCGGCAGCAGCACCAGCAGCAGTAGCAGCAGCAGACGGCCTTCCTGCTTCTCCCTCCTCCCCATCTGCTCCTCCTACTGGTGCCCCCACTGTCACCGCCACCTGCCCTTCCTCTGCTGCTGCGCCTCTTGAGCCCTTGGCTGACTCCTCTGGCGAATTGGGATGGGAAAGGAAGGTGCAAGTGAGGGTTAGGTTCAGACACTAGCAGACGGCCCTCCATCCTCCCCCTCCTCCACTCCTCTTTCCTGCACCCCCACTGTCACGGTCACCTGCCCTTCCTCTGCTGCTGCACCTCTCGGGCACTTGGCTGACTCCTCTGGGGGATTGGGGTGGGAGAGAGAGGTGCAAGAGAGAGTTAGGTTCAGACACTAGCAGACGGTCCTCCCCCGTCCCCCTCTCCCACTCCTCCTCCCGGCGCCCCCACTGTCACCATCACCTGCCCTTCCTTCCTCTGCTGCTGCGCCTCTCGAGCCCTTGGCTGACTCCTCTGGCGAATTGCGGTTACCACGTGGATGATTGTTACACATGTGGGGTCAAAGCAGGTTTGAGAACATAGGGAGAGGAGGTACGAATGGGGCTTACGTCCGGCCCAGGCATTTTGGGATGCACTGACGTGCCTTCAAAGCATTGAAGTGGTTTTTGAGGCGCCTCAGAAATCACAGCAGGTTTGAGAGCATAGGGAGAGGAGAGGTACGGATGGGGCTCAAACATAGGAAGGGATCACCACAGCAGGTCCGGCCCGGGCACTTTGGAGTGCACTGACGTGCCTTCAAAGCACGGACTCGGTGATTTGGCTGAAATATTCAAGGCTGCAAACCCCTGCGAATCTCTCAATGCCCCCGCTCCCACCACCACGCCACGCCCCCCCCCTTCTGCCGGCCCTGCCCCTACACCACTACCCAACCCAACACGCACCTCTGAGCTTCGACTCGAACCCACACTCAGTCAAATACCCTGCCAACGCCCATCCAACCTCCGCTCGCCTCTGCTCCTGCCACTCCCTCGACGCCCCTGCTCCCCCTTTTGTTGCCCCTGCCCTTACACCACTACCCAACCCAACACGCACCTCTGAGCTTCGACTCGAACCCACACTCTGTCAACTACTCCACCAACGCCCGCCCAACCTCCACCCTTCTCTGCTCCTGCCACTCCATCAGTGCCCCCGCCCCCTTACTTGCTTCCCTGCCATTACAGAAATTCCCCAACACGCACCTCTGAGCTTTGACTCGAACCCACACTCTGTCAACTACCCTGCCAACGCTCGCCCAACCTCCACCCGCCTCTGCTCCTGCCACTCCCTCACTCGCCCCTTTGCTGCCCCTGCCCTTACATAACCACGCACCTCTGAGCTTCGACTCGAATCCACACTCTGTCAGATACTCTGCTAGTGCTCGTCCAACCTCCACCCGCCTCTGCTCCTGCCACTCCCTCCCCCCTTCTGCCGCTCCTGCCCCTCCATCCGCCCATCCGTGGCCCCCAGCAGCATCGTCAGCAGCAGGGGCGGTTGTAGCGGCTGTGGTTGTGGCAGCTGTGGCGGGGGCGGCGGCTGTAGGGACAGCGGATGGTGGCTCACCCCTGGCCAATCGGATGGTGACAAGTGCCGTCTCCATGGGAAGGTTCACGGAAGCAGAAACCACAGGAGGCTGGAGAGAAGGGGGAGAGGATGGGAGGAAAAGGGAGGAAGAATGGAGAGAGGGAGGTGAGGGGAATGGCAGCTTATTAGAGAATCCTAAGAGGCTGGTGGAAGCATGGAAGACGAGCAAGTGGGGGGCCATGGAAGGAAAGGGAAAGGCGGAGGGAATGGGAACGGGGAAAGGGGTGGGGGACGGGACGGGGTGGGAGAAAAGGAAGGGGAAGCTTGTGAAAGCAGTAGTGCTTTAAATGGAGGCAAGCAAGAGGGTGATGCAAATGGCAGCAAGGTCAAGTCACACTATGCTTTGAGACGTCTCAAAAAAAGGTCAAGTCACACTATGCCTGCTGCAATGCCCAAGTCCTGTCTCACTGCACTTGGGCTCAGCTGCACATTCTGTTCTAGCATAGCATCTCCTTCTGAGGCGCCTCAGATGTATGTAGGTGACTCTTGGGCCGCCTAGGAAAGAAAGAAAAGCAATTGAGGCGCCTTAAAGAGAGTGAGTGATGATACAAAAGGCAGAAATGTCTATTCCAAGTTGTGCCTAATGTATAGCCCTGCCCCTCTACACTTGAGCTCAGCTGCACTTTCCTGCACTTGGGCTCAGATGGGACACACTTGAGCATCTTCTTCTCTCCTGCACCTTTTGAGTCGACTCAAAAGTCAACTCGCTAATGCATAGCCCTGCCTCTCTACACTTGGGCTCAGATGGGACACACTTGAGCATCTTCTTCTCTCCTGCACCTTCCAAGATGGCTCCCTCTTTCTCTCACCTGCAATTGAGAACCAGCCTCACCTGTGACTCGAGAATGTTCTTCACGGAAGCAGCACAGCTGCCACACGCCGACGAGGCGGTGAGGCAGCGCGGGCCGATGGTTCCCATTGCGCAGCTGCATAATTCTGGAATCCTCTTCTCACTTGCAATTGAGAACCAGCCTCACCTGTGACTCGAGAATGTTCTTCACGGAAGCAGCACAGCTGCCACACGCCGACGAGGCGGTGAGGCAGCGCGGGCCGATGGTTCCCATTGCGCAGCTGCATAATTCTGGAATCCTCTTCTCACTTGCAATTGAGAACCAGCCTCACCTGTGACTCGAGAATGTTCTTCACGGAAGCAGCACAGCTGCCACACGACATGCCCTGGGGGAATGGAAGAGGGGAGGGAAGGTGAGGGTGGGTGGAAGGAGGAGGGTATGTGGTCAAAGTGTGGGGGGCAGGAGGGGAGGGATGTTGAGGGTGGGTGCATGGGTAGATCTGCAGGACAGGGAAGAGATGGGTGAGTATGGAGGGGGGGAAGAGCATTGCAGGGAAACTGAGAAAGGGGAAAACTCTCAGGCGTAACACAAAGCCTACGAGACATGCCCACTGCACTCCACCGTTCCTTGATTCACCAAGTGCAAATTCGCCTGGAACCACTATGAACTGCTAATTGTGTGAGTATACTATTATGCAAGTCCCCATCACCCTTCATGCCTACGCCCCCCACTCACCCCCACATCCAGCACCACTGTGTCCTGAGCTCCCCCTCCTAGTCTTGACTATGCTGGAATCACTTTTACGAGTTCTCAGAAGTCATTTCAGCTAGGCCCCCTACTCACCCCCACATCAAGCACAACAGTATCTTGAGCTCCCCCTCCCAAACTCGACTCCGCCGCCACGTGCCCACTTGCCGCTTTTGTCCGCATCTGCCTCTCCCCGCCCCAACTCTCCATTCCCCCCCATCCGTCACCCGCGCTTCCCCCGCGCCCCCATGACCCGCCTCCGCCTCCCCCTCCCCCGAATCCCCCCACCCCCCATCCCCCGCCTCCGCCGCCGCCGCTTCCGTCGTGAACCAGCGCTTGGGAAATGCTCCCGAACGGCGGCCGGCCGGCACGGCATTGACACGTGGCAGCGAAGCAACGCGCTGCGGCGGCTCGCGCGGCGCACGCGCACGCGGCGGCGCTGGATGCGGTCAACTTAAGAGAAGACCCGGCGAAGGTTGCAAGTTGGTGACCGAGCGAGAAAGGCGGATTGAGGGGAGCGGAAGCAGCGGCATTGATCGCAGCGGGGATAAGGCTTCTGGGTTGGGAAAGCCAGGAAACAGCGCTATCCGTAGAGGCGGAAAGACGAGACGAAGAGTAATTCGGCGGAAGAAAGACTGATTGTGAGTGTCTAAGGTAGACCGAACGCGCTGAGGTAATTTTCCTGGAAATGGTATGGGCACGTGTGAAGGATGACGTGGCAGTAACGGGGTAGCGATGGCGGTTCCACCTTCCATTGATTGAACCGCGAGCTGCGGATTGTGGTGATTGGCTGATGGAACGAAACGGGGTTACCGCTGAGTAACACCGATACGCCTGAGGGAGCACTTGCGGAAACACCTGGCCGTGCATAGCTGCGTTGCCTGCGTTTCCTGGACTCCTCGCAGTTTCTGAGAAGGTCTTTACAGCAGCAGATGGTGAATTCGTTGCAATGGAACCCGATACTGAATGCAGGCGCGCATGAGCAGCGTGACAGGAAACAGACGAGTTCATCCCGCGCTTGACGGACCAGCGCTCTGAAGGATCAGCGACAGACTGCGGCTACCTCACTCTCTGGACTAGATTGCAAAACGATCTCGCCTCTAGTCTAGACCTCGGAACCAGGAGGAACCTCCGAATTCCCCTACCGGAACCAGGTCTCACAATCCTCCTGAGGAGAAGGTCGACGAAGCGATTCTTGGGAGAAATTGATGGATGAAATGACGGCCAATGCAGTGAACGTTGTGAGAGGAAGGAAAGTCAGAGGATCCCAAGGTCACAACGTACTGCTGGATCCAGCAATACATTTCCACCAGTTTGGGAAGGTGTGAGAGGCGGGAATGGCGGGAAATAGAGATGTCAGGAAAGATTCAGATTCGTTCTGAGGAGGTACAGAGTGGTGGTTAACAGGTGATCTCGAGGAGTTGGGGGAACGAAACGTACACAGGCGATTGATGTCGTGAAATGAAACTGCTGAGACGTACGAGCATCATCAAGCTGGCCAGCCTGACAGCTTCGTGTGGTACGACATTCAGCGTACGGTTTTTCAAATCCCTGATGTCCAATCAAATTGGTGTACACGCGTCAATGGATGAGGCAGAACACGGCCAATGTGGCCTTACGCTCACGTGGCATGCGGTTCGATGCTTCCTGAAATGGGCACAGCCAAGGGATTAGTGAAAACTGCGTGTTCGCGATATAAGCGGAGCTATATTCACTCCTTTCCTAGCGATAATACGGATAGTCCCAATTTTCAAGTTTCGCTGCCACCATTGGTGTACATAATGTTGTGCACTGTAAGAGTTTCTTAGACCAGTCATCTTGGTTCTGAATCTGCTACCTGTTGCAGATAACAGAGAGCCTCTTTGTTTAGTTGGCATAGATTGCAACATGTGTGAAGAAACATCCAAACACTCCCCTGCTTTTCAACCTAAACACACAAAAACATTGAACCATATATCCATTTAGGCCTCCTCGTCCTCCACCACCTTGGGGCCAAGACCCTTGAAGCCCTCAGCAGGGAGATCAGCCACGGTGACAATGGAGTAGAACTCCTCAGTGGCGTCCTCATCCTCGTTGCGCCGCCGAGCAATGCGCACGCGCACACGGCGGGGAACATTGCGCACACCGCGTGACCATACTTGCTTGTTGAGCTTCACATCCACACGCACATCCTTGGTGTTCATCGTCTTCGCAGCAAACTTCCGGATCTCCTTGATGGCCTTGGGAGCCTTTTTCTTGAATGTGCTGAGGGAGAAGGGATAGAGGAATAAGAGGGATGGGAAATGATGAATTAAGGGAAGCTTGGTAGAATTATTGGTAAACAAGCTCTTCATCACACACAAAGAGAACGAAATGGTGAAAAACGTTGCGCAGCCAGCCAGCCATGTCCATTTCTCATACAGGACGGGAGCGAAACAAATATGAGCAGAACGGCAAGAACTAGCACACGGGCATGGAGACGGACTCCAAACCACGCTACAACGCTTAAAATGCGCGCAGTCAATGATGAAACGCAATCTCTAAAACCTCGATGTCAAAAACAATGAAGGCTGCACGATAGAGCTAGAACGGGAGTACTATGTCCAGCAACTATGACGGCAAGCTAGACGAGGTCACATCAGCACGCAAAAGATGCACCTCCCTCCCTCAGACTATCTCCCTGATAAGGATAATTCAATCCTGCGTAAAGGGTACTTCGCCAAGCCATGAAAGTCGACGGCTTCGTGATCGCAACAGAGGTCGCTGTTTCACCATGCTCCTGTGCGGTTAGGCTTGCTTTATCTACGTCGTTTTGGCGTTCATTCGAGCGCCTCTAAAACAACGGATACCGAACCTAGGGCGCACAAATGGTCATCGAAGGTTTTAGTGTAGCGATCTCTAAACGGAACCCAGAATGCATCTATGTAGATTGCACCGCAAGAATCTGAACTATCTCAACGATGTGTAACGAGCAGCAACTAGACTTAAAACTAGTCTTAATACTAGCCGACCCTCCTGCCGTCTCGCGCAATAGAACGTGCACCACTATAACCGCAACTGCATCAAAGTACAATAAGATAAGAGGAAACGAAACGGCGTCCAGAAGCAGCAGACGAGCTGATAGACTGAGCGAAGTGCAAGATAGACAAAATCGCACCAGCCATGGCAGCGCTTGTGGAGGTTGATGGTGTACTCGCGAGTGACGATCTCGTCCTTGCGCACCTTCTTCTCAACCATCTTTGCGTATCTGATGGGTCGACAAGGGAAACCTAATTGGCGAGCCTAAGGAGGTTCGCGGAGCTACTGCGGCTGCTGCAGAGCTGTTAGGGCAGAAAGGGGAAATCACGTGAAACAGAGGGAATTTGTGAGTGGGTAGGGGACAGGGGAGAGCGAGAGGGGGCGAGCGAGAAAGGCTTCGGAGGGAAGGGGGTTTGACCCATCTATCCAACGGTTGGGATCGCTTGAGGCCTTCGCTCTGTATCAAATTGCTTACGACTTCACATTTTTCCCTAGTACGTGGGTTTATCGAACCTACCTGAAAAGGATACAACTCTGCACTTGCGAGCTCCATCAATGTTCCATCTGGACATTCTATTATAAAGGATTCAGCTTGTATCGGCTAACTCCAGACGAACCATCCAGCGAAATGACTTTCCTGGCACTGCCACCTCAGCAGTGCAGGTGACTCGGACACGGCCTGTGTGGAGCGACCACGCGGACCTCCGTGAGCCAACCGCGTCTTTCCTCCCTCACCACAGACATCACCATCTCATCACCCACTTGACTGACCGTCAGCCAGAAACTATTCGTTCGTGAACAGTCAAATTCCGCTCCATCCCTGTATGTTGAATCCATAACCTTGAGAATACCTGTTTCATTCCCTGATTTTATCCCATCAAGGAAGTTTTGAGTACTACAGTTCCTCTTGCTCGATTCCTAGAGACATCAGCAGGCTCTCCTGGTGTTCAGGCCAGCACGTACATAGCCCTTCGAAGGGCGAACTGACAAATATCTGAGAAATGGCTGCCTTGGCTACGTGCACCTCGTGCTCGCTGTCGAGCCTCTCCGTCGCTGCTGGAACTGCCAGCCTCAGACAACTTCAACAACCAGCAGCCGTTCCTGTGTTGCCAGCTCGGCGATCAGTGACTGTGCGAGCAGCCAAACTTCCTGCTGGGGTATGTGCGCTTTCTTCTGTCAATAATTACCAGTTCCGTCATGTAGACAGAAGGAACGATACAAGTAGGTTTGTTGCGTCTCTCCATTGAAGTGACTCTTGCTGATTCTCAAAATTCTCTCCATCGTAGCCGGGACTTGACGTCACGTGTGCGCTGCCGAATCAACCTGGCAAACGGGTCATCGGCGAAATTTTGCAGTGACTGTCGTCACACGATAGCTCAAGTTCATCGTTGCACAAAAACGTCGAAGGGAATAAATTCATCACATTTCAGTCAGTCCATGGCGTTTCATCCGTCCCATAGACAATCCTTCATCCATCTCTGTGTCTTCCGTTTGAGGCGCATCAGCTTCTCGAGTCATTTGGCTAAATGCCACAAAAGTCTCTACAGAAGGTAGAGAAAGTTAAATTTACCGTTTTTATCATTCCGTGTCATCCCCGTTCTCTCAGGTCCCGTCGCCAAAAGTGGAGCCCAACATCCCAAAGCCATTCTGGGGATTCACCGAGAACGCGGAGTCGTGGAACTCGCGAGCCGCTATGATTGGGCTGTTCGGCGTCATCATCTTGGAAGCGGTGAGTTGCAACTTCTAAATTGCCGCATGAACTTGTCCCAACACGTAAGCTTGGCTTCAGGATATGCTGTTCATTCACTTCTGGAAAGGCGATTTGCAATGCTAAACGGAGAGGTTTCAGTATGTACGGTTGCGCTGGTCATGGGATTGTCTGAGTAATTTGAGTGTGAAACGGACGGCTGGCACTAGAATGGGAATGCGGATGATAAGCACCATGTCATATGGCTCATTACATATCTGCCGTGGGAATTTTGGAGTTGGATGCCTCAACTCTCAAGATTGTCCAAGTATTTCAGTTTCTGAAGACTCATCATCCATTTTTATGGGCTACAGACTTCGTCCATTTTGCATCCATTCTAATTGCATTCTTGTCCTCTATGCTTTTGCTGCAGGTCGCTGGCAGAGGAATTCTTGAGATGATTGGTGTGGAAATTGGTAACGGGTTGGACCTTCCTTTCTGAGGAATCTTGTTGTCATAAAATAGCCTGCGCTTGTTCCCCTATGAGTAGAAAGCTACAACATATGATTCGTCACACATCTGATGTGCGCACATACTGCTTCTGTAATTGGTACACTTCCTCATTCCCTTCTTCCAGCTTCCTCATTATGAGAGGCAAGGGACACGAAGAGGCCGAACGAAACTGATGTCCAAATAGGTTCATCCTTCCTTATTTCAGCATAGGAACGGAGAGTCAAACTGTAAAGTGGTAACAACTTAGGGTACATTCTTGCCTCGTGTCTGACATCAGGTCATCCGCCCTTAGTCTCTGATTCGCCTCTTCCCAAGTTGATTTGCCCCTATTTCGAGCCACTTCGGGTCTTCCGAGCCTCCAAGGGCGGATGACCTGATGTCAGACACGAGGCAAGAATGTACCCTTATTCTGCTCTGGTACAGTGGAGATACCGGCAATCATTCAGCAAAACAAGGTGAATGTGCAGAAAACCCTCTTTGTGAAGAGCACTGAGCACAGGGGTTCAAATCCAATAACTAATTTTAGTACCACTGCATGAAGCACTGTGCACAGGAATTCAAATCCAACCCTTTCTTCTCCATCCTCAAAACATCTTCCTGCTGCAGCAGAGTACAACAGAAGCTGTGCATTCAACCAAATGCTGGAACAACTGCCAACCGCTGCCATGCAGCACATCTAGTCAACAAGACAAGAGCCTGCGACTGCAGTGCAGCACATCTAGTCCGCGAATGACGTGCAGCGCATCTAGTCGAAGAGGCTGAAGCCCATGTCATCGTCAGACTCCTCCTTCTCCTCCTCTGCCGGCTTGGCCTCCTCCTTGGCCGCCTCCGCTGCTGCTGCCGGCGCTGCCGCCACCGCTGCCACCATGAACTTGGAAGGATCCTGGAAGCGGGGATTCGGGGATGGATGGAATGGGAGAAGCAGAGAATGCAGAGGGGGAAGTGATTGTTGATAGCAGGATTGAATGACAAATGTATGTAGTACATATACCGCTGGCCGACAAGGTCAAGGAGATGACCTTGTCGGCCAGCGGGGAGGTGTAATCATCCAGAGCGAGCGCGACGGGAACGACACGATTTGACAAACACGTGCGGCACAGCGACGAGCGTCGAGCAAAAGGGGGCACGAGTACTCAGCGAGGAACGCAAGGGAGAGGACTCACCGCGAGGATCTCCTTGACCTTGTCAGCCAGGGGGAAGGTATAGTCATCCAAAGCGAGCGCAATGGCGATGACGTTCTTGTACGAGTTGGCAAACACGTGCGGCACAGCGGCAATCGTGGGGTAGTCAGCGCCCAGGGAGATGGCGGCGACGTTGGCCACACCCGAGGCGAAGTGGCCCAGCAGATCGTCCTCTGACATGTCCAGGACGGAGGGGTGGAAGGTGGACCCATCGTCAAACACCTGAAAACGAAGGGCACAGAGGAAGAATAGTGGGAAGGAGAGAGGGGAGGATGGGAGAGTATATTGAGGGGAAGATGAGAGTGAGTGTGTGGGGCCACGGCTGGCAGCAGGCGGCGAGCTCAAACGCAAGTCCACAGGGACCCATCACACCCATGACCTCACCTGGTACAAGAAAGGGCGGATGCCTAGCTTCGTTCGTACGCAGCGCGGCCGCTGGTGTGGCAGGACAAGGCACGAATCGGAGAATCTACTGTGGCAGGGGAAGCGCTCGCACCGCAAAGGTACTCACGCGGAGTAAGGTGCCTCACCTGGTCCGCAACCACACCGTACGAGAAGGGGCGCTTATAATCACATGCTACAATCATTCCCCCCGTTACAAGGTCTCACCTGGTCCACAACCAGCCCGTACGAGAACGGGCGGATGCCCAGCTTCGCCAGCAGCGCGGCCTCGGACGAGCCGACCTTCTCGCCCGCCCTAATCAGCTCCACGGGCGCGACAATCTCGACCGTTCCCTTGTTAATCTTGGTCGGGATGTTGAGCACCTGGGGATTGGGGAAGGGGGGGGAGGGGAGGAAAGAGGTGGGGGGATGGGGGAGAGTTAGCACCTTCTCGCCGCCCTAATCAGCTCGACGGGGGCGACAATCTCGACCGTTCCCTTGTTAATCTTGGTCGGGATGTTGAGCACCTAAAGAGCGAAGGGGGTAGGGATGACAGGAGGAAAGGGACGATGGAATAGGGGAAGGTAACAAGGGGGATCGCCTTGGAATCCAGGCGACTATCATTGAGGACCCGTGAGTTTGAAGCATTTCCAAAATTTCAGAATTGCGTTTCATTTTCAGAACTGGAAACCCTAAACACAGAAGCAAACAGAATTTGTACAGCAAAAGCTGGCAAAGATCCGCGCCTCCATTGTTGCGATCCCACGGACCGGATCCCACGGACCGCAACAATGCCAAGCCACTGCGCCATGGGTTCACGGCTTCTGCAATCTCACCTGGAAGAAGTTAGTCTGCGAGGGATCCAGTCCCGTGTTGCCAGGTGGCACCACCACGTCGATGGGCGCAACCAGACCCACACGCGCAGGCGCGCCGACCTGATTGGCGGAAGGAGTTGAGGCAAGGGATAGGACAAAATAGGTTGGTTAGGGCAAAGTTTTGAAAAAAATAAGAGGTTCAGGGCAGAGTGAAAACAGTTCAATTACCCACATCCACACAACGACATAATGGATACATATACACTTGAAGATTCCGAATCCCAATGCGTCATTACTCGCGTGACTTGAGACTCCTACTATCTAGTACTTAGCAACCGTTTTGAACTCGCTTACCCACCTTCCAGAACCGCTCTGAACCCCATCGCAACACACCTTGTACTTGGCGACCTCCTCGCGGACCTCCTTGAGGTCGCCCTTGGTGAAGATGAGCCCCACGTTGCCCTGAGATGACACGGTACGGTTGGGGGGAAGAGATGACACGGTAAGGATGGGGTGAAGAGGTGAGAAAACGGTAGGGATGACGAGAAAACAGACACCGCTCGAAGTACATGCGGATGGTACGCTTGAGACAGACTCAAATAAAGAGTCTGCAATGTATTTAACTCCAGAAGCGGCAGCACGCCATTCTAAGAGGTGATCTTCGTGCGCTCGCAGTACATGCGAATCGTGCGCTCGCAGTACATGCGAATCGTGCGCTTGAGCAGCGTGTTCTCTTGCTCAAAAGCACAATCACTGCGAGACAAACTATAACTATACTCACCACGAGCAGCGGGAGAAGGCCGTTAAACGACTTTGCCAGTGTGCTCGCAGTACATGCGGATGGTGCGCTTGAGCAGCGAGGTCTCTTGCGAGCACGATCTCTGCGGAAAAAACTAAAAGAAAATCACCATTATCATACTCACCACGAGCAGCGGGAGAAGGTTGTTCCACGAGGTATGGCCGGTGCGCTCGCAGTACATGCGGATGGTGCGCTTGAGCAGCGTGTTCTTGCCTATGAGCACCACCGAGTCGGGGCGCAGCCCGGCGCGGATGTTCTGCATCTGTTTCGACCCCACGTTGTCCGCCTTGCAGATCAACGCCTTGGAGAACTCCTCCCGCCAAAATCAGGGTTTCGGGCGCCAGGGGACAAGGGGATGAGGGGGCTACACTCACCACGAGCAGCGGCATCAGGTTGTTCCACGAGGTATGGCCGGTGCGCTCGCAGTACATGCGGATGGTGCGCTTGAGCAGCGTGTTCTTGCCCATCAGCACGACGGAGTCGGGGCGCAGCCCGGCGCGGATGTTCTGCATCTGCTTCGACCCCACGTTGTCCGCCTTGCAGATCAGCGCCTTGGAGAACTCCTCCAGCATCAGCGACACCTTCTTGTCGTACGCCTGCTTCTTCTCCGCCTTAGTTCCCTTGAAACCCATTGCTGCTAGCTTGCTTTACTTTTGCTTACTTACGGGCTAAAAAAAAACCGCTTGTTTTAATACAAAATCTAGCGAATAAAAGGAGGTATGTACGGGACCTGAGAAGCCCAGAAAGGCCCAAGTCGCGCCGGAGCGGCCGACAAGGTGGGTAGCTGGACGGAGCTACCGCTTTAACCAGACAACGAGGTCGCGACGCCGGGAGGCGGGGAGCAGCGAAAAGCAGAAAGCTAAGGAGCGAAAAAGAGGGGGAGATTAGTTATGGGGGTGGGTATATGGGGACCGAACCGTAGAGGATCAGAGGGAACTCGGTTTTTTGCGAAACGGGTTTAGCGAAATGAAGAATGTCAACGAGGGATGTCGCATCATGCGGGGAAGGGTTGGGAATTCTATTGAGTCTGTTTACGACATGTTTCGCTGAGACAGGGGATCATGAATCCCCCAAATGTGGTTATCCACCGAGCCCTTCTTCCCTCCCAACAGCTGGGATCCCCACCAGGGAGTTACCATCCTACTTCGTGAATGGTAACTCCGAAATCCGCGAAAACGTTCGCCCGCTATTCTAAACCCCACGCAGCTCGCATTTTGCACGCTGCGCCTTCGTCGACAGGGTGGGTGGGAACGGCCATTTCACTGCTCCACCCCTCACCACACCCTCCCAGCCAGCCCCGTCAAAAAGTGGAACCCAAGCAGCACATATCGAAATAGAAATCCGCATAACAGCCGTTCGACTCGTCGGCTACTCCCATTCTTCGCTGCGTGACTTACTCCGATCCGATCGCCACTCCGTTCTCTCTCCGTCGTCGCTCGCTCGTTCGCAGCGATGGGTCGCAAGAAGAAGTTCGTGGACAAGAAGAGCGCGGCGTCGTTCACGCTCATGTACCGCGAATCGAACGACCCCGATGCGCCCGGTGAGCGCGTCTTCGTGCGCACAGACCCCGGCAGCAACCACGTTCCGGGATTCTCGGACGACTACCAGCCGCCGATCCCGGAAAACGCGGAGGATTATAGCGGCGAGGAATGGGAGGAGGAGGATGAGGAGGAGGAGGAGGAGGGGGAGGAGGAGGAAGGGGAGGGGAGAAGCGTCGCCGGAAGCAGGAGGTCCCGAGCGCAGTCGCAGGCTGTCGCACGCGCGACTGATGGCGACGACGCGGCGTCGGTCGCAGGCCGGTCGCACGCGAGCACGAGGCGCGGTGGGGGGAGGGGGCGCGACTTATGGGCGGGCCTGGGGTTGGGCGGGCCGCCCGGGTGGGATGGGGGGAGCGTGATGGGAGGAGGAGGAAGCATGGCCGGCGGGCAGGGCAAGAAAAAACTCACCGAGAGCGCCCGGCGCGAAATTGTCGAATTAGGGTTACCCGACGACGGTTACGACTACACGCAGCACCTCCGGGTGATCGGGCAGACGAGGACGTTCGCGTCGTTCGTTCCCGCCGAGGCGCCCGCGGCCGCGCTGCCCGACGACGTGAAGGTGCGATTGTTTTTCTCGGATTATCTACACGCATTAACGTCGGTTAGTGTACACCTGGTATCCACGTGTTTCGACCTTTGAGGCGCCTCAAAAGTCGCGCTGCCCGACGACGTGAAGGTGTGATTGTTGTATTCGTGACGGCAGCTGCTGTCCGCTGTTGCCATCCGCCATGCGCCCCCCCCCCCCCTCCCACAACCCCCCCTTTTCCCTCCCCTGTAAGCTTCGAATCCCCACGTGCTGCACTACACCACCCCCGCTCTTATAAGCATACTAAATATCCATACCCTTCATTGATATGCATCCGCCCACCGCAGATTTATAAGGCCACGCGCCTTACCGTGCGGCCCGACACGTCAGCTGCCACGACAGCAGCCGCCGACGCGCCGGTTGCTGACCTGGAGGTCGTGGCTAAGATCTCATCCGTCATCAAGGAGATTCGGCCGAAGCGGGGATTCACAGCCGCCGCGCCGCCCGCCCGCTCAGCTCAAAGCGTGGCGGCGGCTTCCGCGGGAGCTCAAGCGGGGGAATCCGCGGGCGGGGAAGGCAGTGCAAACTACCTAGGCGTTTCAGGGCTCGATCCGGAAGTTTTAGCGCTGCTAGAAGGGGACGGCGGAGCGGGGGAAGTGGGGGCGGGGGAGGAGGGGGAAGATGTTTTTGGGGAGCTAGAAGATGACTTTGTGCTGCTGGCGACGGCGGGGGGGGAGGAGGAGGAGGAGGCGGCGGAGGCGGATGAGGCGGAAGATGGGGGGAACGAGGTAGCGCGGGAAGGGGAGGGGGAGGAGTTGACGGAAGAGGCGGCGGGCGGGGGAGCGGCAGTGGATGCGGTCGTTGCGCCAGGCGCGGAAAGCCTTGCAAGCGAGGTTGAGGGTTCGGGGTTTAAGGGTGAAAGCGGAAAGCTTGGCGGGGAAGCGGCGGCGGGCGCGGAGGCGCAGCGGAGGGAGGCGGCGGCGGGCGGGGAGGAGGCGCGGCGGAGGGCGGAAGAGGAGGCTAAGAGCCGCGCCCAGGCGGAGGAGAATCTGAGAGCGCTGGAAGAGCAAGTGATGCTGGTGAGTGGTGCTTGGTCATGGTGAGATGTGCTGAGTGGTGCTTAGTGGTGCTGAGAGGAGGAATTCGTGCTTGGTCGCGCTCAAGTTGAGAGTGTTTTAAACCCGTTCATAAGAGAATCTTACATCACCCAGACAGAGGAGAATTTTCCCTAAACCCTTAAACCCTTGTCGTCTCCTTCCCGTCATTCCTTGACCCTGCTGCCTCTCACTCACTCCTCCAGCTGGCTGAGCGGGAATACGCCGATGCTGACGTGGACGACTTCTCTGATGACGAGGACGGAGGTCACCGGGGCGGCGGGGGGGCGGCGGGATCTGCTGCAGGGCATGCGGATATTTCCATGTTCAGTAACGTGCTGGACGACTTCCTGGAAGCTTCCCGGCGGGAGAGCCTGCTGGAGCTGCGGAAGGGGGGCGCGGTTGTGAGGATGGGGAAGGGGGAGGGCTGGGGGAAGGGGGAGAGCGGGGGGAAGGGGAAGGGCGAGGGTAAGGGGGAGGGTGGGGGAACAAAGGAGGGAGAAACGAAGGGAAGTGAGGGAAAAGAGGGAGAGGAGGGCGAAGAGGATGGAGAAGAAGAGATAGTGGCTGTTCCCATTGCCCCTGGTGAGGTAGAGATGGGTGGGAAGGCAGGGGACACGAAAGAGGATGAAGAGGAGGAAGAAGAGGAGGAGGAGGAGGAAGAGGAGGAGGAATATATTTCGGAGGAGGAGGAGGAGAGGGAGAGGGGCAAGTGGGACTGCGAGTCGATAGTCTCTACCTACTCTAACCTTGATAACCACCCTGCACGAATCTCGGCGCCTTTAAATCCCCGCAGAAAGGGGAGCAGGGCGGGAGAGGCGGCGGCAGGAGGAGGGGGAGGTGTAGGGGGAGGTGGTGGGAGGATTGGGGTGGAGGAGATAAGGCTGAAGGGGAAAGCGCAGTTGCCTGCTGGTTTTGTGCCGGGGAGAGTGGGGAGAGAGGGGAGGGAGGGGGAGGAGGGGAGAGGGAGTGGCAAGGGGGGTGGGTTGCAGGGGATTGGGGAGGAGGGGGAAGGGGCGGGGGAGGGAGGGGGTGTTGTGTTTGTACGGCCGAGAGGGAAGGACAAGGAGACTCCTGAAGAGAAGAAAGCTCGCAAGGTAGGGGGTGCTGCTGTGTAAGGTTCATGGGGTATGGTGTGTGGGAAGGAATGATGAGGGCCCAGTGCCCAGTGCCCAGTGCCCAGTTCCCAGTGCCCAGTGCCCAGTGCCCAGTACCCAGTACCCAGTACCCAGTACCCAGTACCCAGTACCCAGTGCCCAGTGCCCAGTGCCCAGTGCCCAGTGCCCAGTGCCCAGTGCCCAGTGCCCAGTGCCCAGTGCCCAGTGCCCAGTACCCAGTGCCCAGTGCCCAGTACCCAGTACCCAGTGCCCAGTGCCCAGTACCCAGTACCCAGTACCCAGTCCCCAGTGCCCAGTGCCCAGTGCTGCCCAGTGCCCAGTACCCAGTACCCAGTGCCCAGTGCCCAGTACCCAGTACCCAGTACCCAGTGCCCAGTGCCCAGTGCCCAGTACCCAGTGCCCAGTGCCCAGTACTCAGTCCCCAGTACCCAGTGCCCAGTGCCCAGTGCCCAGTACCCCCAGTACCCAGTGCTGCCCAGTGCCCAGTACCCAGTACCCAGTGCCCAGTGCCCAGTACCCAGTACCCAGTACCCAGTGCCCAGTACCCAGTACCCAGTGCCCAGTACCCAGTGCCCAGTGGTGCTTTCACCCTATGCGTCTCCTCTTTCTTCTCCCCCCCACGCCCCCCTCACTTTTAACACCCCTCTCTTCACACTCCCTCTTTCCACCACGATCAACCTCTCTGCGTCTCACTTTTAAGACATCTCAACACCTTAAGCAACCCCTTTCTTTTCACCACAAGCAACCGCTCTGTGTTGCCTCTTGCTTCTCACTCATCCTCTTTCCACCGCACTCAACCTCTCTCTGTTTCACTTCTGCAGGAGGCAGTGAAGAATCAGAAATGGGCGGCGAGGGAGGCAAAGAAACAGACAAAAGAGTTGTACAAAGTGGAGGGCAAGAGGGCTCAAAAGGGGGCGGCATCCACTGTTGCACAAGGAATCCATCTATTGTAGCATCGTGTCAAGAGAAAAGGCTTTTTGGAGTGAAATGGCACTACAAATACAAGTGGAGAAAGTGTGGTACACATCATTTTGGTAGCATATTGGTTTTTCCATACTGCAACAGTTCAGGTTTAGCTCAAGTGTACCATATCTGTTTGCACGTATTAATGAAGCACCAAGTGTTACACGACATGTACAGAATAATTGGAACCTATAGTGTTAACCTCAGCTGCCTGCATCTCCTCCATGTCACAACGACCGAACCAACGGCTGGATTTCCTTGATAGCGCGCGCACACTCTGATATGATGAGCAGCAGCTGAGGGCATGACCGCACGGAGGGGAGATGGGAGGAAAGGGAAAAGTTTGAATAAGTTTGAATGACCTAAAGTCTCTCCTTGATAGCGCGCGCACACTCCGATATGATGACCAGCAGCTGCGGGCATGAGAGCAAGGCGGGAAGATGGAGGGGAGATGGGCAGAAGATGGGAAGGTCAAGGTTGGAGATTTTGAGTGACATGAGATGGCCACATGTGCGCACTGCACACTCTGAAATGGTACACACCTGCTAAGGCATGAGAGGGGGAGGGGAGGGGGGTGATGGGGGAGATGGGGGGAATGGGGACGTCTGAGCGGATTTGATAGGCACGAGGCAGGTGAAGGCACGAGGCAGGTGAAGGCACGAGGCAGGTGAAGGCACGAGGCAGGGGAGATGGGGGAAATGGGGGTGCCTTCGTCTGAGCGGATTTGATAGCGTTCCCCCCAAAGCGTCCCTGATGATGACTAGCAGGGGAAGGCACCGCTCAGATGTCCCCATTCCCCATCACCCCTCATAGCGGATTTGATAGCGTTCCCCCCAAAGCGTCCCTGATGATGACTAGCAGGGGAAGGCACGAGGGCACCAGGGGAGAGATGGGGAAGACAGGACAGGGGAAGGGGCTTTCAGTGGCCTCAACACTCTCCTTGATAGCACGTGCACACTGCACACTCTGATGTGGTGGCCAGGCCAGCAGGCGAGGGCACGAGGGAGAAGAAGGCGAGGGCGAGGGCACGGAGACTGTCATGGGGTGACTTTTGAGTCGACTCTGATGTGGTGGCTAGCAGGCGAGGACACGAGAGGGAGAAGAAGGCGAGGGCACGGGGACGGTCATGGGCTCTCTCTCGGGGCAAAGAGGGCTTTGACTGACATTTTTCTTTCTTCGCCCTTCTTCTAGGCGAGGCCTTAAGCGGCCTAGAAGGGTCGCAGGCCGAAAGGTGTCGGTTGACTGACTACTTGCTGACTCAGCAGGCCCACCTGGTGACTCAGCACACCGACCTGATGCGTCTGCTGTAAGTCGGAGGCGGAATCCAGAGCTCGTTGAGCTCTCTGCATGGAATAGAGGCACGTCATGTGAGAAGGGAGTGCAAAGGGGTGAAAAGGGGTGAAAAGGGATAGGAGGAGGAGGAGAAGGGATTGAGATGCGCTCGCAGGTCTCTGAATGGAACAGAGGCAGGTCATATGTTTGGAGAAACGAGGGATAGAAACCGCCGGAGGTGATTTCTAAGTCAACTCAAGAAACACCTTCTGCTCTCTGAAAGGCACCGGGTCATGTCATGTGAATGCGAGAATGAGGATTTGACGCGATAGAGAAAAGGTGAAGAACAGTAGAATGGTGATTGGAGCGAGGGAGGGAGGGGTGCAGTGTGATGAAAAAGGGGAGTGAGTGTGAGTGGAAACAGCAGCATTCGACTGTGAGTGATGAAGAGCAATCGTCACGAGCGCTCACTGCGTGTGTGTGGGATGGGAAGCAGCCCTGCGTGCGTGTGAATTGGTTGTGAAGCAGCCCAGGAGGCAACACGACGAGACGAGCTCACCTGCAGTTGCGTGACAACGGCCCGCAGAGCGCCAATAAGGGCGTCGTTAGCTGCTGCGTTCAACGCACTCATAGACGCGTCCCGTGGGGAGGAAGATGTGTCCGGTTTGTGGGGCAATGTGCCGGGGGCAGGCAGAGAGGCGGGGTGCGAAGTTGAGGGTGGCAGGAGGGGAGCGACAGGGCAACTCGCCGTTACTCCGGCAGCCGAGGGAACGGCAGTGGCAGCTGCTGCTGCTGCTGCCGTGCCAGGCGTTGCAGCAGGTACTGTGCCGATGGGCAGCAAATCTTGTCTTTGCTGCCCTCCAGTCGTCCTCTCTAATGGCGTCCCTGATACAAGCCCATCCACGTCTGCCCTCTCCACCCCTCCTTCTCTCTGACCTCTGCTCTTTTCCCTCTCTGCTTCTTCCTCCTTCTCCCAGCCTGTCGCACCTTCCTCGGTCCTTCCTCCCTGCTGCTGCTGAGCTGGCTCTTGTGGCGCTGCTGACGTCAGTTGGGGCGGGGCATCAGCCTCCTCTATGACGGGCAGATCACAAACGACGCACCGTTTCTCTCCCGCCCTGATGGTTTCACAGCCCGGGAGAGGGTTTAAGAGGAAGTGATATGAGGGGTTTGGGGTTGAAAAGGGTTTAGGGCCTTAGAGCGCTCGGGGTTGGGAGAAGGGGAAAACAAGGGAATGGGAGGTGGAGGTGGGAAATGTTGGGGAATGGACGCGGAGGGAATCGGTAAGATGAACGAGCGGGGAGATTGTAACAGATTGAAATATTACATTATGAAAATCACGGTCTTTGCAAATCACGCGCGCGAAGCTTCAAATTTACGGGGTGGCGTATAGCGAGGACAGAGCGGCACCTGCTCCGGAGGATGGGGTTGAAGCACACGGGGCAGTGCATGGCGAGCATCGCCCAGCCCTGCAGCAGCTTCTCGCTCATCTCGTTCCCCGTCGACTTCCTCTGCGGTCCCGCGCCCGCGGTGCCTGTGCCGTTCATCGTGGCGTTCGAATATAGTACGCCTTTTTTGTTCGAGACACGAGGAAGACTGGCGGCGAATGTGACGATGAGACAAGGTGAAATTATGAATTTCAGACGTAATAAGCGGCGAAATTCTCGAAATTGGAGTGGAGTGGTGTGTGGTGTTGTCGAGGAGTCGAGTTCTCGCCGTTGAGCTCATCGCAACACGCACATGAGGCTTGAATGCCGTTCTATTTGCTACACTGTCAGGTAAATACTTTACACTATTTCATCAATATATATGGATTTTTTTTACAATCTGCCCACCCCAATTATTGTGACCCCCCTTCCTCCCTCCCACAGCTGTGTGTTGCGGAACCCACGGGATGGCGGATGTCACGCCGTCCAACCGAGACGGGCGAAACGCGTTCGAAGTTTGAACCGTCCGCCCTCGAGCCGAACTCTGCCCTGTGACTGGTCCGCGTTGGAGTCAAGCTCCTTTGTCTCCGCCCGCAGGGGTAGGTGTGGCTAGCACTGGTGGCGGAGCCAACGAAGAAGTACGATTTGAACGCGTCAGTGCGGAAATTCTATTTTCTTTTGACGTTCTGTATTTGTGGGTCTGTTGCGCGCTGCAAAAACTCGGTTTGCATTATTGCAGTGTACAATCGTGTGTGCTGTGGTCCGATAGGAGAAAAAGAATCCGCATGGAGGATCGCAGCCGTTGAACAAACCGCTTCTGACCACATATTTTGTGTTCTTCCCCTGAGCCCACTTACCCAACCTCAGCCCTTGACTCTTCTGGTTGTGGCTGGAGGGGGAACGAAATCCGCATCAAGCGCAGCGAAATTCAACCAATCCCGCTACACAGGATGCTCAGCTGTTGCACGCACATTTGGTCCGCTCATATTCGACAGCCTGCCCAATTGCATTTGGTACCAGCCAGTTGCACGCACGATACAAGCCCTCATTTTGATCGCAGCCGTTGAACACCCACCTTATCACGCTGGCATCCGTCCGTTAGTGAGATATTTTGAGACGCTGGTTACACCTGCCCACTACTGTCCCGATTTTGCCAGTGGCGAACGTTGGCGAGTTAGGCGAAATGCTTGTTGCTCACTAATCACCCAAATGAGGAGAAAAGTTGTGGGTATCTAGCGGGCATCCTGTGTAGTTAATGCCGAAGTCGCGCTCCACGCGGAGCCCAGACCCCGCGGCATTCCCCAGGCAAAGCAGATTGCTTTGCCCCCACTTCGGCAGGCAGCTCCATGCGTGCGCAAACGAGCGCATGCACCATGCACGAGGGTTTTCCCCGCCATAATCGAGCTGATGTGGGGGGTGGCGTGGTGTGGGCGGGGGAGGGGAAGGAAATCCCAGTCAGCAGAAGCACACCTCGAATTGCGGATCGCGCGCGCGGCGGAGCAAATTCGCCCCTCCTCGCATTCGGCAAGCATTGCGCCTATCCCTCCGCCAGCAATATGATCGTGTTCCATTCCATCCCAGCCTGAACAAACCATGCATAACCGTACTCTACTCCCTCTCATGGTATTCATCACCTCAATAATTTCATCCACATCCCCATGCTCGCCCATCCTTTCACTCATCCATTCTCTAGGTAGTCCTACGAGCTTTCTCCGTGAATGCCGCTCGTCAGACGCCCATCGCGTTCCACATGGACAAATCTCCCTTCATGGAAAGGCTCTGGGAACTAGCGTCTTGCTTTCCTCTCTACGCCACCTCGCATTCACCAGACTAACGCGTTCCCATCATCCTGCGGGTACTAAAGACTGCTCTCCGTTCAATTCTAGAGCAAGGGTTTCGTCCCATCGATCCATCCCAGATTCGGCTTTCCACCGTCAGCTCATATTTTTAGAGCAGAGCAGTCTAGTCTATCTACCAAAGGCTCTTCTCTTTAAAACACCTTCGCTCTTAGCAATCACCAGCTCTAAATTGCTCCTACTACAGCTGCTGCCGAACAGATATAAGAGGTTCTCTCAGAGATTAATTAGTTCCAATGGCGCCTGCACAGCTATCCTCCTCCTTCACATCATCTCAAGAGCCGCCGCGCTCCATCATCACCACCTCCACGTCATCACCCAGCCGCGCGAATCTCTGCGCGCGGCAGCACGCAATCGTCTTCTCCGTCACCTACGGCGGCCGCACCGTCAGCATCTGCGTCGCGTGCGCGCTCCTCGACTTCCTCGTCAAGTTCCTCTTCTTCATCCCGCGCTTCATCCTCGTTCTCGCCAGCTTCGGCGTGCCGCTGCTTCTGCTCCCAGTCGGATCGCTCATCGATCTCACCTCCCCGCCGATGCTCGTCGCGCAAGCGATCGCTCTTGTTTGGTACACGTGTTACCTCCCCGGCCTGCAGACGATACAGGCGAAGCGCGAGAGCTTCAACCGCAAGCGCCGCATGCTGCAGGCGGTAGAGGCGCGGAGAACGCGCAGCAGCAGCGATGCTGGGGATTTGCGAAAATCTCGCACGGAGATGGTAACCAGTTCGGCTACCAAGTCGTGTGCAGCAACCGAGATGGGACAATCGACATGTTGCGAAGACGAGGTGGTTACCAGAAGAAGCATCGCGCAAAGCTTTGGCGAAAATCTACAGTCCATGCGAAGACTCGCCTGCGAGAAGGCGACGTTCGCTTCGCAAGGCGTGCGAAGCGGCCTCAGTTCTGCAAGAATGGCCGTCACTCGCTCGTGCTGGAAACTGATGGTGTCCGCAAGAGTAACGGTAACAACTACAGTAACGACTGTAACGAGCTCTGTAGCAGCTACAGTCGTTGTTACAGCTGTCCGCGCTGCCGTGACTATCAAGGCTCTTCTCTTCCTCTGCGTTCAAATCCCGGCCGTCGTCGCTCGTTTGTTCGTGTGGATGCTTGCGTCAGCATGGGGTCTCCTTGTATCGCGGATGCAAATCCAGAGGCATTTAACCGCCGATTCCGCTTCCACTTCCATTTTGGATTCCGCTTTTGCGGAAGGAACGGGGATTGTGTGCGCGCGGGAGGCGGGAGAAAGGACGCGGAAGCGCGGCGGGAAGGGGAAGAAGGGAGCGCGGCTTGGCAAGGGAGGCCGCGGCAGCGGCGGGAAAGCTGAATTCGAAGCGGAGGAGCTCAGCGGATGTGATAATAACGAAGAGAGGGAGGAGAACGAAACGATTGAGCAGAGCAACGCGGCTGAGTCGCAGAGTGACGTGGCAACGCAGCCGACGGCGGAAAATCCGGAAGTTATGGAGGTTCCGGAGCTAATTGACGGCTTGCTTGCAGAGAAGGAAACTTCCGAGAAAGAGCGCTCGCGGAAGAGGGCTTTCAGGAAACAACGACGGGCGAGGCGTGAGCGTGCCACGTCAGACGCGCGCCAGGGAGAATCCGCGTCGGATGTCGAAGCCACGTCTGTGCAAGCTGACGTGGAACTGCCACACCAGAATATGACCGTGACTGATCGGAAGACTGAGGAGCAGCAGCTGGCGCAGTTGACTCAGTTGACCCAGTTGACCAAATTGTCTCCACCTGAGCTGTCGCAGTTGATTGATCAACTCATGCTCGTGGCGGCAGGAAACGAGGCTGCTGGAAGCGAGGGTGACAGTGGCGAGAGTGACTATACTTCCAAGCCTGCAGCCCGCCAATCCCGCCAGTCCAAGCCTTCTTCTGATACCAGCGAGGCCAACGGGTGGGAGAGCAGCAGCAGCAGCTGCAGCGGCGGCGGCGGCGGCGGCAGCGGAAGTGACAGCAGCAGCAACGCAGTTAGCAGGAGCAGCAGCAGTGGTGGCAGCAGCAGCAGCAGGAGTAACGGTGCCACTTCATCCTTTGCTTCATCCCTCTCATCCCCTTCCGCCCCTCCCGTTGTTTCCAGCTCTTTCCCCACCTCCACACCCTCCCTTCCCCCTCTCTCCCCATCCCCTTCCTCGCTCTCCCCCTCCCTTTCCTACACTCTCCCCTCACCTGTTTTCTCTGCGGGTAAGACTCTTGCGAGCCCTGTTGCCCCCGTGCACGTGCAGTCATTCCAGCATCAATGGCAGCAGCAGCACCAGCAGATCCAGCAGCATTACCACAATCAGCCAGAGCAGCAGCAGCACCAGCAGCAGCACCAGCAGCAGCAGCACCAGCAGCAGCACCAGCAGCAGCCGCAGCAGCAGCAGCGAGCAAGCGGGGGTGCAGCAGCAGCCCAGTGGGAGATGTGGGGCACATCTCACCTCAACACCAACCACCCTCTCCTGCAGCAGCAGCAGCAGCAGCAGCAGCAGCAGCAGCAGCAGCAGCAGCAGCAGCAGGGGGGCGTGCAGCAGGAGGGCAACACTGAGAGTGGCGAGACAAGGACAACTAATCTTTGCTGGAGCCCGGACGACAAGCCATGGCTGCCGTGGCTCCCCTCCCCCACGGCCCTCTCCCCGTCTCTTAAAGCCCCCGGAGCCCTCCCCAATAAGTGGTCCCCCACCCCTCTCTCCCCTCCCACTCAAGCCCCAGGGATGCCTTTCATGCTCCCACAGGGCTCCTCCTCTTTGGGCTCTTTCTCCAACTCTGCGGTTGAATCCGCTATTTCGGGGTTGGAATGGCTGGAGAGGGATGCTGACGTCACCCTCCCTCCGCCTGCTGTGCCTGCCCACGTGGCGTATGCTGCTGCTGGTGCCACTGGCAGCACTCTTTCTCAGGTGCTGCCGCAGTCTCCTGTAATCCCTCAAGCTGGTTTTCTCTCCAGCACCTCTCATCCCTTCCACTTTGACAACAGCGGGAAACTTGGAGGACGATCTGTGGTGGGACGGCAGCAGCAGCAGCAGCAGCAGCGCTGTGCAGTTGCTAGTCTGTTGCCGGGCTCTACGTTTGAGGGGAATGGTGAAAAGCCAGAGCTATCATCTCGTGGGAATTATTCCCTCCTCGGTTCTGGGTTTGCGGACAGCTTGGCATCGGAACATGTGATGTACACCAGAGAAGCGATAGAGGAGTGGATGGAGTAGATAGAACGGCTGGTTTGTGGATTCCATGTTCTCTGTACTATGATTTGTTTGTGTGTGTACTTGTATTCAAATAATTGCCTACTGGCAACACAGCTTCCTTGCAAGATTGAGTGTCAATCTAGAAACTACACCAGAATTTGTTGCCTGTGAAAACAAATGACTTCTCAGATGAGGTGGATAAAGCATTTATGTAGCAGTGGTAGCTGTCCGGCCGGGTATATCTTAGGGTACATCAGTACGATGGTCTGGTCACCAGAAATATTTTGCAGCTGTCTGTATGTATGTATGGCAAGGATGACAACTAGCACGTCAATACAACATGGCGAAGCAAGACAAACTCTCACCGGTCAGTACACCTTGGCGGCCACGTACTGTATTGGGCATTGATGTAATATCTACGACTGGTTCCACATTTGCAAAGGCTACTACTATCTAAACTGGTGTAAAAGGTCAATCCAGGTACAACCAGAAGCCATATTACATTAGATACAGCATTAAAGATTTCAGCAACAGATATACTGAACCTGCTGCAATACAGAAGCATTATTGATCTAAACCTTCCCAAAAGAAACTGCTCGAAATGCAAATCCATCATTAACTTACTATCACGCATAACCTTCCAAAAAAGCTCACTAAACCTTACACCAACTCAAACCTCCGCGGCCTTCGCAGCGCCAGTTTCGGGCGGACCAAACAGCTGCACGCCCTGCCCGTCCTGCCCCTCGGCATTGTACGCGGAACCCCCGTGCTTGGTCAGATCCATCCCCGCAATCTCCTCATCGGGGGGAACGCGCAGCAGGTTGAGCGAGTGCAGAATGAAAAAGAGCGCGCCCATGAGCACCGACACCCACGCGAACACGCAGACTATCTCGAGGCACTGGCAGCCCAGAAGTTTCCAGCCTCCGCCGTAGAAGAGGCCGTAGGGGGTGGTGTCGGGCTTGGCGTATGCCTGCATCAGGAACTCCTTGTTGGCCAACAGACCTGCGGGGCAACACGAGAGGTCGGGGAATTGGGGAGTTGTATATTAGGACAGCACAAGGGAGAGAAGAGGCGGAGGGAGGGAGCGGGATGGGGAGAAAAGAAAAGGCAAAGGAGAGGGGGAAAAGGGGGATGGAGGAAAGGAGGGGGGAGAAAAGCAGGGGAGGAGAGGGGGGGAGGAGAGGGGGGGAGGGGGAAAGGGGGGGGGAAGAGGGGGGAGGAAGAGGGGGAAGGGGGGGAAGAAGAAGCGTACTAACAAGTGAAAGAGAGGGCGGAAGGAGCGGGGTGGAGGAGAGGGGGAGGAGGCTGAAGGCACTGCAGCAGAATGAGCAATCATGGACCTTCATCGAGAGCTGGATCCTCATGGAGAGCAAGCTGAGCAGAATGAGCTCGAGGGGAGGAGGGGCACAGAGCGAGTCCAATGGATCGAGAGCGTACCAACAAAGAAGAGGCCCCACGCGCCACAGCCAAAGTGAAGCTGCGTGGCTTCCAGGGGATCGTCGAACTGGATCTTCATGGAGAGCATGTTGAGCAGAATGAGCGTCCAGCTGGCGCCGAAGCCGCAGAGGATGGCGGCCCAGGGCTCCACCACGGAGCACCCCGCCGTGATGGCCGCGAACCCGCCCAGCAGCCCGTTGCACACATCTGTCACGTGCCAGCAGCCCTGCGGGTGGGAAATCACGAGGGAAATATTCAAGACAGGAAACGCAAGGGTGAGAGGAGAGAACCATCAGTCAAGCGCCAGAAACCCTACTCGAGCGACAACAAGGTAGGGGGGACGCAAGATATAACCAGCACCCGTATTGGTTTTATGTGAGGGGGAAACCCAATATTAATCACCGTTTTTTTTTTTTTTTTTGCACGTTGCTGGAATTAGAAAAGCAACTACTGCTGGAGCTTGGAGGCGCTTACAGCGAGGAGTCTCTTGGCGATGAGCGTGTTGACGGCAGCCATGCAGCCGGAGAGAGTGGTGGTGACGGCGGTGCGGCCCACCCACGACCAGTTACCCAGCACGTCAGTCCACGGGATGGTGATGCGCAGGAACGACCCGGGGTTGAAACCGTACCATCCGAACCTGCCAGGATGACACCGTACCGTTGCAGTCACAGCACAGGCATAAAGTGAGACAGGAGCAGCAGCAAAAAAAAACAAAAAAACAGCCAGACCCATGCATATTATATCTATTTTCAAGCAGTCAAGGGCACATAAGTGAGCGTAGGGACTCACCAAAGGAGGAACGAGCCGAGCACAACGAGCGTGGCCGAGTGGCCCTTCATCTCGAGCGGGCGGCCGCCCTTGTCAAAGCGGCCGAGACGCGGGCCCTCGATGAGCGCGCCCCACATCCCCGCGACGCCGCCCACCATGTGCACCACGCCGCTGCCCGCGAAGTCGATGGCGCCCACGTCGAGGAAAAGGTTGTTCGTGTTGAACGCTGACAGCCACCCGTTCTGCTCAGAGGGATGAGAGCGGAGGTAGGAGAGAGAACACGGCAAAGGGTATTGCGGTTTGCGGCGTGATATCACGTCCAAGCCGATGGCGCCCACGTCGAGGAAGAGGTTGTTCGTGTTCAGCGCTGACAGCCACCCGTTCTAAGACCAGAGGAAGGGGTATAATGGAACACACCAAACGCGCGGAGATAAAACAGCACGAAATATTGGTGAGTTACGGCGCCAAGGAGGGTTAACGACACGCGTTGGTGAGTTAGAAGGAATGAAAATATGCAGGCTTTGGAGGGACAGAGGAGAGCAGGACTCCTGACTAAATAAGACTCGTACCGTGGCCCAGATCCAATGCGCGACGACGGGGTAGACGAAGCCGGTCAGGAACGTGGAGCATACGAGGTACATTCTCAGGCGACTCAAAGTCAGCGGGCAGCGGGAGCGGGCGGCGGGGAGGGGGGATTCATACCGTGGCCCAGATCCAGTGCGCGACTACGGGGTAGACGAAGCCGGTCAGGAAGGTCGAGTACACGAGGTACGCCGTGAATTGCGTGCGCTCCGCGATGGACCCCGACGTGATGCCCGCGCACGCGATGGCGAAGGCCCACTGGAACATCCAGAAGCTGAAATCGTAGATGTAGTTGATGCCAGGCGCGTCGAACGACGTGTACACCGGCAGGCCCGACATGGCGAAGTAGTTGGCTCCGATAAACGCGTTACTGCGAGGGGGCAGGAGGAACGAGGAACGGAGGGGAGAGTTTGTTAACGAATCGGGACTTCAAATGACAAGGGACGATACCGTGGAGAGATCAGCAAAAGGACGGCAAATGCGCCGTTTGAAAGACAAAACCAATGTGCACTTCTGACAATACTGGTGTCGGAAACTGCTAGATACCTGGTTCCTCCTTGGCCGAAAGCGAAGGCGAATCCGAAAATGTAGAAGGAGAGGCCTCCGACGCAGGCATCGAGCACGTTGGTGAGCATGATGTTCATCGTGTTCTTCGCGCGCACCGTTCCCGCGCACAGCATTGCGAAACCAATCTGCGAAACGACAAAACCATTGGAAAAGAGTTCAAAGTAAGTCCATTGTAGAGTTCAGGTTTAAATGTAAACAAGACAGCCAGAAAGAAATCGGGGAGTCGAGGAAGGTAGAAATGAAAGACAGCAGGCACCTTGCCATTAGGTCGTAGGGATTAGGTAACGTCGTGACTTACTTGCATGGCGAAGACGAGGTAGGCGGAGAAGAGGAGGTACGTGTTGTCGACGGCAAGCTGCGTCCATTGGAACTGCGCCGCGATGAGATCGAGCTTGCTGCAGAAGAAGCTCGCGAAGTCCGCCTCGCCGACAGTCATGTTCGGGAACGTCGCGGACAGCATGGCCGTGTCATTCTCGCTGCACATGAAACTGTACACGGAATTGTACAGCCCGAGAGTGGAGGTTGTAACCTCCGAGTAAGTCGCCATGGCGGCTGCACTGACAGCGCCAAGGACACACGCAGAAGACGGAGAAACACTCTTGACGTGCCTCGTTTACAAGACGATCTGCAATGATAGCTGCTCCAGAACAACCGAGCTACGATGAAAATGAATACTAAAGATTCCAGCTTTGAGATTATATCTTAGCTCAGCCCCGTGTCCACTAGGCACAACCCGTGTCTAACCCGAAAAGGCTTCCGAACCACGCTTCTAGATGTAAAAGAAGGTACCGAGCCAGGGAGTTCGTTACGGGCCGAACCAGAGCCACTAGCTCATGCCAAAAAATGGTTCGCCGAAGCTCATCCACAAGAGCAAACGAAACAAGATTGGTTCGGTACCAAACGGGAACATGTCGAGCCTGTCATTTTGGGTAACTCTCGGGGGAACGTGAGCGCGCGAAGGCCGTAGATTGGCCGACGATGACGGGAATAGTCGCAGATGGTTGAAGACAGGACGTATGCGAATGTACTCGGTGAGCGCGACGCGGTCGAACCAGCGCCGACGAGTTTGACGGCGTCGATGGAGTGATTTTGGAGGCCCGGCGTGCGAACCACGGTCAAATGAAATTCCATGCCAGAAACGGCGACGTTTTTTGACGAATAGAATCGAACCTTTCAACCACGAGGGTATTCTGAGAGGCTAGCTTGTGCTAACATGTGACCACGTGGACAATGAAGTGCAACATCCGCCACGGGGTCACGAACACAGACCAGGTGGTTGCACCAAATCAAGAAAGCGTGGCGGCGGCTGGGGTGGGTGAGGTGGGGTGGTGGGGGTGGGGGGGGGGGGGGAGGAGGGAACGCTGGGGGAAAGGTGGCTTGAGAGGTGCTGGAGGGTGGGGGGAGGAGAGAGTAGTAAAGGGGGTGGGGGGAGGGCGTACAGTGTCACTCACGCGTGAGTCAAATTGCTGCTGTCCACTGGCTAACTGGACTGCAGAGAGCCCAAATCGCTTGTCTGTTGCAGCCAAGCATATGTTTTTTATCTACCAATCGAAGGAGAGGAGACTGCCACGTGTGCAATAGAGTGTTCAGAGTGCCAAGCTGGCACGACATGTGTCGGGAGCTCAAATCCACCAATGAAATGGAAGGCAATCAGTCACTCTGTAACTTGCAACGTACACTCCATACTAGACATCACGCCTTCGTTTCCAACTAAACTGCTTAAGAATCAATTTTAGGTATATTATTTTGTATGCCTGTTTCAGACTCCCTTTCCCTATCCAACATGCCTTATCATGTCCCTTCCCAGCAACGCTCCGTTGTATCCACACATGTCAAATTCTCTATTTGCTGGCGAACAGCACCCATGTGTTGCCTTTCCCTCCCCCCTGCACCCTTGCTGTACAAAACTTACCTCTGCTCCAACCCTTCTTGGGGCTTTGGTTAGAGCGGCACACAGACTAGAAAATGTAGTCCACAACTCCTACTTTGTCCATCAAGCACTAAGCCCTTCCCAAAGTATGCCCTCAATGTTTCCATCCCCAACAGGCAGCTCCAATAGCTGGCTGGCTCCACTTCCTCCCCCTTAGCAACTTTCTCAACACATAGATGCATCGAGCACACAGTTCTCTATCCAGACCACGTTCATGTGATTCAAATATCTCAACACAGGTGGGCACGAGTGCCAAAACATGGAGAATAGTCCAGTGTAGAGGTATGGGCATTCCACCCTGCCAACTCATAACCTAGGTATCTAATCTATAACTTCTTTCCTGCCAATGACGGTTCGCGAAGCATATTCGCATACATCATATCCACCCACGCGTCTGGCACACCCGGCAAGCACCAATGCGTGCAGTCCCCTGAAAAAGGGGACTCGCCGTTGCCAGCTGGCGATCCAGGACCGGTCGAAGGCCTCCTCTTGAACCAGGGTCCCTGATGCGCATCAGGCCGCATCGCGCTCAGGCTGGTAACCTGGAGGAACCGTAGCGTCGAACCCATCAGTGCAGTTTTCTGCGTTGTCATGTACGCTTCGGACGTGGGAAGCGATAACGAGTAATCCTTTATGGCGAGCTGTTCGGACATCGGTTTTACCGCTCCGCATGCGCCAACCCAGGAAGGTTTCCCCCCGGCTGAAGCACCCTGGTACACTCCGTTTTGCGGGTTGCCCGCGCCGCCGTGGTGGGGCGAGAACGAAATAAAATACGGCACGCCGCCGTAGTTGGAAGTTTTTAGGTACGAGCCGAGCGTATTGAGAGCCCACGCGTGCGCATCGAGATTCGAGAGGTTCTTCGGGGAGTTATTCACGAAAAAGACGTTTGGCTGCTTGCGGCGCGGGACGTTCTGCTGCCACCAGACGCCCGACGCGAAAACCGCCATGGCGTATTCTGGAAGGATCTTCGCGACCGTCGGATGCATCTTGTCCACGTGGACGTCGTAGCCGTGTCCGCCCTTCGCGTCCGCGGTCTGGGCGCCGCGCGTGATGGCGTAGACGAGGTAGGGCGAGAAGAGGTGCTCGATGGAAATGCCCATGCGGGGAAAGTGCACGCCTTTAACGTTGAACACGCCCCCCGTGTTGCGCTGGTAGGGCTGGGGAAAGGGAAGGGGAAGACGGGAGGCGGAACGGGGGATTGGGGTGAACTTTAGATAGGAGAAGGAAAGGTAATGTGGGGGCGGGCGGAGGGGTGAGAGGGGGGGAAGTGGGGGGGAAGGAGGAGAGAGTGGGAGAGTTGGATACACGTGGGAGGGTTGGGAGGGAGTGAATGGCGAATGGGGTCGGTAAGTGGAGAATATGGCGAGCGCGTTTTTCCATTCAAATGCGAAAACTGCCCTGGCGCATAAGGCATGCCTCACCTGGCCCTTGAAGCCGCCGATGTGGATGGCGCAGAGCAGCGCCTCGTAGAAATTGGACATCATCGAGTCGCCCACCAGCAGCACTTTCTGCGCCGAGCGCGACGGAGACGGGGGGAGAGCAGGGGAAAAAGGGGGACATCGGGGGGAATGGGGGGTTAGTGGGGGTGTGGGAGGAGCGCAGCGCCTCGTAGAAGTTGGACATCGTCGAGTCGCCCACCAGCAGCACTGTCTGCGCCACGAGTGACAGGAGGGGGGAGTTGAGGGGGAGAAGGGAGAGGAAGGAGGGAGGGGGGCGCGGGTAGGTACGGGGAGAAAGTGGATGAGACAAATGACGGAAGTGATGGGTGTGAGAGGTGGGCAGTGGCGATTCGAGATATACTTAATAAAAAGGAGAGGAACCCATTAGAACCCGCATCGCACCTTCTGCTTGAGCATGTACTTAAAGCCCGAGGGGCTGAAGTATGAGTACATGCACTGCTTGGGCTGCCAGCGGTACCACTGGAACCGCATGTCCGCGCGCCCGTTGCGCTCGCACGCGAAATCCGACCGCACGTAAGGGCACGAGTTGGGCTTCCCCGGAAGTGACGTATACCGCGGAAATCCTCTGGTCCCCTTCCGCCACTCCCCGGTCGTGAAGTCGCATTTCGCGTTCCGGACTGGAGGGGGAAAGGGATGGCGGAGTTGGCGGCGGGTGAGGCGGGGTTATGGGGATTGGGAGTGCGTTGTGCGAGAGTAAAGAGTTGTGCAAGCACGGCACCAGTCTTCGAAATGCATAACTTTTCTCACGTACTAACTACATTTCCTCCAGTAACAAGCTGATGATGACTCCGGATGACGTGTTGAGGACTGGCTGACCTTGAGGCGCTAGTGCTGCTCCCGGAACGGCGAGCTGCGCGAACAAGATGACCTTTGAGTCGACTCAAAAGTCGCCTCATACAATGCTGACGATGACGTGTCAACGATGACTGACCTTGAGGCGTTACTGCTGCTCCTGCAACGTTGAGCTGCGCGAACACTCCCACGACCGCGATGACGGCGATGACGATGGACATCGCTACTGAGTAACCCCGTTTCGTGCCCGCTAATGCAATATTTCGGTGCTCGTCAAAAGCTCCCATCTTCGACCGTATGCGTGCACTGATTACACACAGATCCAAAACTGTGGGTTTTGCCGAACAAATCAACGCAGTTCTCCAGCAGAGGAGGCCTTCTGTTATCCCTGTGAAGGCTGCTGAAAGAGCATGCCTCCTTCTGTAAAGCGAACAGGAATGGGCGAGAGAGGCGGGACGCCGCTAGCAGCGTCGAAGGAATCTACTGGGTATGGCGACTGAGATTCGCCGAGTGTTCTGGATAGCTGCTGAGTCCTGACTAGAGCGTGGCAGCCGGGAGGGTTGCTAAAGCAACGACTGTATTGAAACTAGGGTTAAGGTTCCAAGGGGAGGCCAGAGTGATGCCTTCGGGTTCCTCTGTCCTCGGGTCGGCTTTTGGTTTCCCACTAGTATCGCGCGAGGTTGCTTGAGGGTTGAGTAATTTAGGGCCTTGACTAAGCTCGATGACTCACACGCAGCGGCGACATGAATCTGGTGGCTGTGGTTGAATGAAATCGCCAACAACGGCGGTGGGCGAGGATCAGATTCAACCCTAGCGCGCAATGCGGCGCCTCAAAAGGAGTCGCGGATCGGGTTGGAAGGGGATGTGGGGCCGAAGGTCGAATTCTGGGGCTCTAGTCGACAGTGTTGTTATCGGGCACGAATTTCCAAAAGAAGTTCACCGACACCAAGATTGACCAACAAATGGAAAGTAGGTGTCCACAGGCTTGAATATTTTGTAGCAGCGGAAGGATGAGTGAGTTTAGTGCGGGATGGCGGAGCCAGCTCAACCGGGCTGGGGTGGTTCGTGCAGACTTGCAATCCACATGTTGGTCGGTTGAAAGGCTGCAGCTTTCGACTGGACAGTGGAGGACATTCCACCATGGCGATTGGGGGAACGGGATGGCAGGTGAAGAACTGTGTTTCCGTCATTCATCCATTCCCATTTCCTAGTTCAACATTTCGAGCCGCGAATTGACTGCACATTGCTCCTTGTGCAGAAATGCACAGCGAAGCTCGTGCATGGCGGTGCGAGTGATGCTTGCGAAACCCGTCGTCGGTTCGAGCGCGAAGAGGCTGCCGCGCAAACGCGAGATTGCTGGGTGGAAAAAAAACGTGGCTGGGTCAGAGTCGAAAGGGTGCTGTGGTGAAGACCAATTTCAGATACACTTTTTTTAGCCTAACAATACCGGTATCAATGAAGCTTAGGTTAGGTAGGCCCCCCTATACCATAGTATATTCACAATTACTCACCTGGTAGCAATCCCTGGTACTTCATCATATCGGGTATTTTACCAGGGGGTTTTATAATTAAGCTTTCACATTCACGCGCTTGGGGTCTTAACCTCAGCCCCGACTGAACTTCACACAAACGCATGCACTTACGCGCCTTAGCACATTAAGTATACCGGTAACCTTGTCTAGCTAGCGTGTCGTCCGGGTTAAGAAATGAAAACGTTCCTTCAATCACATTAATTTGGCAATAAACTGGATAAACATTACACACTTTTCCCCAAGACAGAAACTCATACTGGATCCAAATAGTATCAGAAGTACAAGCAGTTTGTAACAACTGAAACAGCGAACGGTTCAAGCAGCAGGCGGGTCAGAAAGTAGAAAACCACTCCCAACCCAATCGAGATGGGCAGCGCAGGTAACGCCCGCTTCTGTAACGCCAAAAGCACAAGTGTAGCGCCCAGCCCTGCAATTATCGCAAGGTAACACGCATACACTGTCATCAAATCGTACATGGCAGCCCTCCCCACCAGAACACCATAGAAGATAAAATCTCCCATTCCAAGCTTGATGGCGCTTGGGAGGTCCGGGCCGAAGCTGCTGCTCGGCTCCAGTCTCGGGCTCGGCAGATAGTGAATATCATCTGGGTCGTCAACGGCATAAGCATGCACCTCTTGGTTCGGTTGCAAGCCGATCCTGCCAGGCTCGGCATTCTGCCCTCTGCCGTGGCTGCTTGTAGCAGCAGCGGTCGTCGATGCACCTGCAGCTGTGGTAACAGCGGCTCTGGCAGCTGCAATGGCAGCAGCAGCAGCAGCAAAACGAGAAGAACCATCACCACCACCATCATCAGCACCAGCTTGCACAACACCAGCATTAGCGCCCACAGCACCACCAAAAGCAGAAGCAGCACCAGTAGAAGCACCAGCGACAGCAGCAGCAGCAGCAGCAGAAGCAGCACCAGCAGAGGCACAAGCACCTTGTTCTGGATCCTCTACATGAACTGAAGACAAGTCAGCCGACCACCCTCCGCTGACCCCACGATCCACACTGCCCCCCCACCCACCAGAACCAAGCAAGCTATGCGGGCGACTGCTACCCTCAGCAACGGAGTGTGGAAACCCATCTGCTCTGCCTGGCACCGCTCCGCACCCCACTGCACCCCCACTCACCTCAAACCCTCTCATCTGCCCGTCCACACCAGGCAAACCGTCCATTCCAACACTCTGCCCTTCAATCCCCGCAATCTGCCCCTCAAGACCCGCTCTCATCCGAATGCCGCCACTCACTGCCCCCATGCTCCACTCCGGTCCAAGCGATACCGCCCGGGAGATTGTCCCGCCTCGCCACCGCTCCCGCTCTCTCTCCCTCTCTCTCTCGCGTAGGTGCTGGCTGGCAACCTCTCTGAGCCGTGCTATTTCTCGCTCCACCTCCTCCTCCCCTCTCACTGATGTCTCCTCTCCACCCACCAACGAACCTGCAGCTGCTGCTGTTGCTCCCGTTGCTCCTACTGCTCCTCCTCCTCCTCCCCCCTCCTCCTCCTCCGCCTGCTGCTGCTGCTCCTGCTGCTCCTGCTGCTTCTGCTTCTGCTCCTGCCCCACCCTCCCGTTCCTGCACTCCCAACATCCCCCCTCCTTCCCTACTCCCCCTCACCTCCACACGCTCCCCATGAGCCAAACTCACTCGAACCACAGGCGCCACTGCTTCCTCCTCCCCACTCCCCCCCACTCCCCCCACGCCCCCTCCTCTCCCTCTCCCTCCCCCTTCCACCAACCCGCCCTGCTTGGGAGACGGCATGGAGAGCGTTCGACCCACTCTCCCAATCCTAGAGCTACCAGCTCGCCCGCTCTCGCCTCCCCGCCGCCCTCTGCTGCTGCCCGAGCGGCTCCCGCTACCTGAATGCTGATCCACCGACCCGTTATAAGGCACCTCGTTAAGCAGCACTCCGCTTCCCCCGCGATTCAAGCCTGCTGCATGCTCGCTCCACTCACCACTCCTCCTCTGCTGCCCCTCCCCTCCTCTCTCTACTCCACTTCTCCCTCCTCCTGCACCCTCTGGTGGGATCCCCATACCTTGACTTAACAACGGCATCCCTTCACTCTCTCCCTCCTCTCTCTCATCTTCGCCTTCTACCCCCCTCCCCCTCCTCCCCTCCCCTCTCTCACCTCCCGGCCTCTCATCCTGCCGTTGAGCTCCTGTGAGGCGCAGAGCAGAAGTGGCAGCAGCGGCTGCAGCAGAAGCAACAAAGGCACTCAGTTGTCCAGCAAAGGTCCTTTCACCACCACCACTAGCAGCACCACTAGCACCACCACTAGCAGCACCAGTAGCAGCACCAATCGCACCACCAGCAACGCTGCTCTGCTGCTGCAACCGCCGCTCGAATTGGCCTCGCACGCGCGTTCTCCTTGACCCACCAGCACCGCTCCCCACCGCACCACCCGTCATCCCATCCCCCCCACTTCCCCCTCCTCCATCCGCCACATGTCCCAGGGCGGTGTTAGGGACGAGAGTGCTACCAGCTGTGCTGTTTGTAGCCCGAAATGTGGTGCCGGATGGAGAGGGGTTGGATGCGGTGGAAGGCGACAGCGAGGGCGGGAAGGAGGACGAGGAGGAGGTGGTGGAGAGGGAGGAGAGTGGGGGATGGCCGGGGCGAGTTGGCATGGAGGGATGAGAGTGTGGCGGGAGAGGGAGAGAGGGACCGGAGTGGAGTGAGGGACCTGAGTGGAGCGAGTGACCGGAGGGTAGAGGGCGAGTGGGAGTAAGAAGGCGAGGAGGAGGACGGAGAGGAGGAGGGGCGAAGGGCATGGGTGGAGGCCTGGCTTCGTAGATGAGTGCTGGTATGTCCTCGTCTCGCTCCATGGCTATGTCTAGTAGGAGCTTCAGCGGACCCACTGAGGAGCAAAGAGAGATAGCGGGGAAAAGAAAGAAGCACAAGATGGGGAGTGAGTGCATGATTGCTGGGATATCCTCGTCTCGCTCCATGGCTATGTCTAGTAGGAGCTTCAGCGGACCCACTGGGGGATGAGGACAAGGGGACAAAGGGAGGGGAGCAACAAAGGGGAAGGCTGAACCAAACCAGCTTCGTGGATGAGTGCTGGGATGCCCTCGTCCCGCTCCATGGCTCTGTCTAGGAGGAGCTTGAGGGGGCCCACTGGGGGACGAGAAGAGGGGGGAGGGAAGGGAAAACAGCACCGCAGATGAGTGCTGGGATGTCCTCGTCCCGCTCCATGGCTTTGTCTAGAAGCAGCTTGAGCGGGCCAACTAAAGTATGAAAGGAAGGGGAGAGGGAAGGGGAGAGGGAAGGGGAGAGGGAAGGGGAGAGGGAAGGGGAGAGGGGAGGGGAGAGGGAAGGGGAGAGGGAAGGGGAGAGGGAAGGGGAGAGGGAAGGGGAGAGGGAAGGGGAGAGGGAAGGGGAGAGGGAAGGGGAGAGGGAAGGGGAGAGGGAAGGGGAGAGGGAAGGGGAGAGGGAAGGGGAGAGGGAAGGGGAGAGGGAAGGGGAGAGGGAAGGGGAGAGGGAAGGGGAGAGGGAAGGGGAGAGGGAAGGGGAGAGGGAAGGGGAGAGGGAAGGGGAGAGGGAAGGGGAGAGGGAAGGGGAGAGGGAAGGTGAGAGGGAAGGGGAGAGGGAAGGGGAGAGGGAAGGGGAGAGGGAAGGGGAGAGGGAAGGGGAGAGGGAAGGGGAGGGGGAAGGGGAGAGGGAAGGGGAGAGGGAAGGGGAGAGGGAAGGGGAGAGGGAAGGGGAGAGGGAAGGGGAGAGGGAAGGGGAGAGGGAAGGGGAGAGGGAAGGGGAGAGGGAAGGGGAGAGGGAAGGGGAGAGGGAAGGGGAGAGGGAAGGGGAGAGGGAAGGTGAGAGGGAAGGGGAGAGGGAAGGGGAGAGGGAAGGGGAGAGGGAAGGGGAGAGGGAAGGGGAGAGGGAAGGGGAGGGGGAAGGGGAGAGGGAAGGGGAGAGGGAAGGGGAGAGGGAAGGGGAGAGGGAAGGGGAGAGGAAGGGGAGAGGGAAGGGGAGAGGGAAGGGGAGAGGGAAGGGGAGAGGGAAGGGGAGGGACCGAGGTTCGGGAATGGATAGAACAATGTAAGTAAACGAGTGCTAGGGTGTATGTCCACGTCTCGCTCCATGGCTATGCCTAGAAGAGGTAGGGTGGGGGTGGGGGGGGAAGAACAGGGTTCCGGGAGCGGAAACCGGCTTTGCAAATGAGAGCTGATACTTGGGGAGTTCTGAGACGTGTAGAAAAGAGTGAGTGCCTGGGGTGGGAGGTGCACGCATATACCTGGTGTGAGAACAGCATAGAGGTCGCAGAGTGACATGGCGATGAGCACCATCCACTTGCTTGCTCCACTCAGGCAGGCTGGAGAAGCAGACGGCGCTGGGGTTGGGGCTGTTAGAAATGGACTGTCAACACTTTGTGTACTATATTCTATATCTTGTAGGTTATTTGTAGGTTGGGTGTAGATTGTAATCCCAACCCTATCTGGTTGGGATTCCCTCGTAATCCCGCAAATATGCCAACTCACCATTGAAGATTTGCTAGGATTCCCATCCCATCATTTCCCTAGCTTTGCTCAACCCAACCTTGTTTGTACTTAAGGCCTAGTGCCTTCTCTACTAATTAATCAGTTCAAACTCCTTTTCTATCAGGGGCTGCCTGGGGTTGGAGAGGCACGAACCTGTAGGGTTCTGAGGCGTCTGTGGAGTCCTGGGACCAAACCTGGCGTGCGAACGGCGTAGAGATCGTAGTGAGACATGGCGATGAGCACCATCCACGTGGTCCACTCGGGCACGCTGGAGAACCAAAAGGCGACGATCGGCTTGCCTGGGGTAGGTCACATACCCAGGGAGTAGTGAGACGTCGAGAAAGAGTGTCTGAGATGGGAGAGGCGCGTACCTGGCGTGAGGACGGCATAGAGGTCGTAGAGTGACATGGCGATGAGCACCATCCACGTGGTCCATTCTGGTAGGCTGGAGAACCAGAAGGCGACGATGGCGCCGACGGCAACGAGGTAGGAGTGGGTGAGGAAGATGGGCATTCGGCAGAAGAAGACTGCCAGCACGCCCACCACTGACAGGTTGTAGAGGAGGAGAGAGAAGGTGATTATGTCTATTGGGATGGAGAAGCGCTGGTGGGGTCGGGGAAGCGGGAGGATGGGAGAGAGAGGATGGGAGTTGAGCCAGACACACAACTGGACGCTAACAAAGAGCAAGAACGATAGGAAGCAGGAGAGTAGGATGCGGACCACTAGCAGGAGAGTAGGATGCGGACCACTAGCAGATAGAGGCGTCTCACCTGAATGAGTTGCACTGCCAGTGTGCCGCCCAGTCCAGCAAATATGACAAAGCCAGAGAAGCCCATGTAGCCCCAGATGCAGCGCGCACACCCACAGTAGAACAGCCCCACCAGCACCGCCCCATGTAGCCCCACCCCACCAGCACAATCCTATGTAGCCCCACATGCACCGTGCGACACGCACACCCACATCACCAGTAATTGAAGGGGACGATCAGCAGCTTCTCTCACCTGAATGAGCTGCACTGCCAGTGTGCCGCCCAGCCCGGCAAAGATGACGAATCCCGAGAAGCCCATGTAGCCCCAGATGCAGCGTGCACACCCGCAGTAGAACAGCCCCACCAGCCCATACCCACCAGCACAAACCCATCCATGCAGCCCCACATGCAGCTTCTGACCTGAATGAGTTGCACCGCCAGAGTGCCGCCCAGCCCGGCAAAGATAACGAAGCCAGAGAAGCCCATGTAGCCCCAGATGCAGCGCGCACAGCCGCAGTAGAACAGCCCCACGAGCACGAACGTGGCTACTGTCACCAGCGCCACCATCGCCGCCGCATTCAGCAAGGCCCCCCACAGCCGCTGCCAGGGCGCATCCGTGCTGGTGTGGGGTTGGGGGGTGGGCGGACGGAGAGGAGGGGAGAACGAGAGAGAGAGCATGGGGTGACGTCGTGGGGGGAGGGGGGGGGGGAGTGCAAGAGGAGAGCAGGGGGGTGCCGGGGGGAGCTGGCCCACAGTAGTAGAACAGAACAGCCCCACGAGCACGAACGTGGCTGCTGTCACCAGCACCACCGTCGCTGCTGCGTTCAGCAGCGCGCCCCACAGCAGCTGCCAGGGCGCATCCGTGCTGGTAGGGGGGGAGGGGGAGAATGAGGGAGAAGAGAAGCGCGGGCGATTGGTTGTCATCATTGGACCCACCAGCCCCAGCAGCCCCACGCATTCGGCAGGGCTCCCCACAGGGTGGTGATAGGAGAGCCTGGGCGGGTTGGTTCGCAGTATTTTTGAGACGTCTAGAAAATACACTTTTATCACAGGGCTCCCCACAGGGTGGTGATAGGAGAGCCTGGGCGGGTTGGTTCGCAGTAGAACGGCCCCCCAGGCTCTCCTCTCCCCCCAGCCAGCAAGAACGTGGCTGCTGTCACCATCGCTGCTGCATTCAGCAGAGCACCCCACAGCCGCTGCCAGGGCGCATCCGTGGTGGTGGGGGAGGAGGAGGTGGGTGATGTGACGGAGAGAGGAGCGGATTGGGGTGATTGGTTCTCACCTGACTGACCGGCCCTACCAGCAGCACCATCCCCATGGGCCAGGGCCAGCACGCGCAGCAGCACACGGCGCGTGGCATTGTAACGAGGTGACTTTGGACTCGAGTCAAGAGAGTCACCTCATACCATCATAAGCAGCAGCTTGGAGGTTGAAGGGTTGAAGGGTTGAATTGAAGGCCAGCGCAGCGCCAGCACGCGCGCGCAGCACACGTCCCCTGCTTTCACAACAACGACGAATTCCCTCGTCGCGACATATTCTCCGCAAGCAACATGAGAAGAGACGCGTGTATGCTTTCTCTATAATGTTTCCCCAGTAATGGTTCCCTCTAAGGTTCCTCATAACGGTTCTACATGCGACGCGCGTACCTCTCTCTCTTCCTGATAAACGAGCGTCGCAATGGTAGGCGTCGTGACAGAGGCGCCGTGCGGGGTGAGTGCGAGCACGAGTGCGACGACGAGCAGCATGCAGATGGACACGGGCGTCACGATCGCCACTATCTCCTGAAGCGAGTTGACTTTTAAGTCGACTCAGGAGTCATATGCGTCAACTTAAAAGGCATGCAGACGGACGCGGGCGTCACGACACGACCACAAGTACAACATGAAGCAACGTGCGTACCTCTCTTCTTGGTACACCAGCGTCGCAATGGTAGGCGTTGTGACGGAGGCGCCGTGCGGAGTGAGCGCGAGCACGAGCGCGACGACGAGCAGCATGCAGATGGACACGGGCGTCACGATCGCCACTATCTCCTGCCCCAGCGTCTCCAGCAACCCGCCCTCCTCGCCGGACCTCTCGCCGAACCTCCCTCCGGACCTCTCGCCGGACCTCTCGCCGGGCCTCTCGCCGAGCCTCGCGGTTCCGCTATCTCTGTTGCCGTGAGCCGGAACGTAGTCGTGTCGCCTGACTTCTCGCCGTGCTTGCGAGAGAGGTGGACGATCCCTGGTGTCGCACGTGCGATCTCTGCTGTCGCATGGGCGGTCGCTGGCGTCGCCGGGAATTCGCGGGCCTGTCAGCGGCTCCGTCTCGAGCGACTCCTCCTCTTGGCGCGAAAGCAGCGACTGCGACGCGCATTCCGAATCGGAGATCTCAATCTCGTGACGTGGACTTCCCTGATTGGCCTCGGCAATCTCATGACGTGGATTAGAACGGGAGCGGCTCGCAGAGGATGAGGGGTCCGTCCCTGCAGACGACAATGTTGTTGCTGCTGCTGATGTCGATGCTGATGTTGCTATTCCCCTTCCTCCCCCTCCTTCTGCTCCTGCTCCTGCTCCTGCTAATGCTGCTGCTTGACTCGTCCTCGCTGCCTCGGGATCATCCGGCGGTGTTGACCCCCCCATCACAAAGGCTCTGTGCTGGCCTCTCTACCCCTCAGGAACAGCCAATCGACCGCTCGTCCTGTTCTGCGGGTTCATCCACGCTCTACAATCGCGCAGCCACGGGTCCTCGATATCCACGTGGCTCGCGGCGAAGAAGCTCTAGGCTATCTGGGATGCGTCTCCGGAAGAAAATAGACACTCCTAACAAGCTGGAGCCTACTAGGTCAACCTGCTATTCAGACTTAGGCCTCGGCCTACATGGCTGGAAATGACCAGACGACTTGGCGGAGATCCCTAGGTTTCAATTTGGAAGGGCAAATTTCAGGGCTGGGAGATGCCACAGGTCTGTGGCGGTGGCGAACGTCGAACTTCGGTTCGTTCACAGGGAGTACTCTTGCGAAATGCAAGCGTATGTTACAATAGGTTTTCTAATCTACAAGTTATGTTCCTATAGAAAAGTGCCACCGCATCCATGCAAATGTCTACAAGGATCCAATCCAAGCTTTTATTGTATGATACGACTTCCCGATGTACATCAACCTACAAATGCAGATGCAGCAGGCTCTACAAACCCTACAAATTCGTTCCCCTACCCAAGATAGGCGTATTTTCTGGACGCTCAACTTCATGTTAGCTTGGGAAGAACATAGCGGATGAAAAGGTAAATCGCTGGGGCTGTGAAGATGTAGCTATCTGTGCGGTCCAAAATGCCTCCATGTCCCGGAATGAGAGAGCCGGCATCTTTCACTCCGGCCTGGCGCTTGAGAGCCGACTCAAACAGATCACCAAAGAGAGACGCAGCGAAGACAATTACACCGAGCACCGCCGCACTGCAGAATGGGAGAAAGTGATTGTGAACATTGTGTTCCAAAAAGGGGAATGGGAGAGGGTGCAGGAGAGCTTGAGTGATCACGAAAAAAAGAAGACACATTGCAAAACGATTAGCACTTTAGCAGTATGCATTTGGCAAATTCAAATTGTGAACAGAAACCAACCATCCATGAGAAAGCGGGACAGCACCTGACAGGTGTGGCAGGCCAGCTGAAGGCACAGGAGAGGAGGACGGCAACAGAGACTAAAAAGTATAGTCTTGAGGCGCCTCAAAACTAGTGGCATACAATACAGGCATGACAGCACGAAGACAGCACCTGATAGGTGTGGAAGGCCAGCTGAAGGCACGGGAGAGGAGGACGGACACAGAGACTGAAGAGGCCAGCCCGAACAACGCCCCTTCAACCGTCTTCTTGGGGCTCAGCTCTGCCGAATTAGCAGTGACGGAGAAGTGGTGGGGTGGGGGGATACACATGGCACATGAGGGATGAGGGAGCACGAAGGACAGCAGGAGTGAGTGGCGATGGCTGACAAATGTGGGATGGTGGGATGTGGGATAGGCGGTACCATGTGCGATAAGACAAAAGCCAAGGCGGGGCCATGTGCAGATGCAGGGTGAAGATGAATGTGGGGTAACGAGGGAGATGAGAGCAGGGCGACAGGCGGACGACAGGTTCGCAATTTCTCTCACCAATGATGGAACGATGTTGAGGAAACCAACATTATTTGTGAGTCATTTGAAGCAATTGTTTCATCAGTCCAAAGACTGGCTTTACACCCACCCTCACTCACTCACAATCACACTCACACCCACCGATGAGAGGCGTCTTGCCAAAGGTCTTGCCGCCCAGATACGCCCCCGTGTCGGCAGCAATGACCCCCGCAAAGCCCATGAAGATGGCAACCAACCCTGTCGTCCACAGCGCCGGCCCTCCCAGCAGCGCAGGCCACACCCGCGCCACTGGCGACGACGTGGTGGCTGTAGTCGCCAGCCCACACCGCAGCTGGAATGGCGGGGGGAATGCCGGGGAAGAGAGGGGAGGGAGGCAAGAGTTAAGGGGGAGGGGCACGAGAGAGGAGGGCACAAGCCCTCCCAGCAGGGCGGGCCACACCCGCGCCACTGCGGACGACGTGGTGGCTGTAGTCGCCAGCCCACACCGCAGCTGGAATGGCGGGGGGAATGCCGGGGAAGAGAGGGGAGGGAGGCAAGAGGCACAAGAGAGGAGGGCACAAGCCCTCCCAGCAGGGCCGGCCACAGCCACGCCACTGGTGACAACGTCGTGGTTGTAGTCACCAGTCCACTCCACACAGCAGCTGGAATGGAAACGTGGTGAGGGAGGGAAGGGGAAAAGTGGGGAGAGGGAGGCAACATTCAAAGGGGGGGAGGTACAAACAAGCGAGAAGGGCACAACATAAGCCCTGCAATCCGCCGAGTGGGCCACAGCCGCGCCACTGGGACGTCGTTGTGACTGTAGTCGCCAGACTACACCATAGCTGGAATGGTGGGAGAAGGGGGAAAGTGGGGGAAGAGGGGGGAAGTGGGGAGAGGAAGGCAAGATATTAAGGGGGAAGGGTACAAACAAGCGAGGAGGGCACTACACAAGCCCCGCAACTCGCAGGACGGGCCACAGCCGCGCCACTGGCGACGCCGTCGTGGCTGTAGTCGCCAGTCCACACCGCAGCGAACTGGCTCCAGCGAGGGCGCCTGTGCTGAGTCAGCAGCATGGGTTTTGAGGCGCCTCAAAAGAAGTACGGTAATAGCTCACCGTGACCCAGAAGCTAGGAAGGAAGCCGCAGTAGAAAAGGCCGCAGATGTAGCCTGTGAACTGGCTCCAGCGAGGCCGCTTGGGCTGAGTCAGCAGCATGGCCAGCAGCAGCCCGCCCGCGAATTTCGCTCCCGGAGTCAAAAGCCCACCATTCACCCTGCCATGAAAGATGGGAGCGGAGGAACAAGAGAGCTGAGATAAACGACAGGTTTTGGCTGATAAGTTTCTTTGACATTTCAGAGGCAGTTCACGAGAATGGTCGCCAGGAGGCAAATCAGGAGCTCACCGAACCGTTGGACTTGCCAATCGCTGTTAACCAAGGGAAGGGAAGCTTCAACTTTTTTTTTTTCTGGATGCGTACTGGGACCAGTTTTCCGTATTCACGAATGATTATTTTCGTCAGAGACGAGTGTCTCGCGCATTCAAAAACCCAGAATCACGCGGAAGTAATGATACGCACATGGCAACTCATAGAGTAAGCAAATGATCACGTGCGGAGAGCACGCCGCGCCTGGTAAGCTTACGTGGTGTTGGTGGAAGAACCGTTCGTTCCCCAATCCCTTGCCACCGTAGCTTGAATCATAACAACGTAAAGATTGTAAACCCCTATGAACCCGACCCTTGACTCCCTTCCCCGCCCCATCGACACCCCCCTTTCCAAAACCTAAACGCTCAGAACCCCTCTCTCCAACCAATTTCCGATTCCTTCATATCTGTGACTCGTGCTTGTGCAACGCAGCCGGCAATTCAGCCCCGATATTCAAAAACAACTCCGCATCATTTTTCAGCCCTAAGTCACAACAAGCGGCTCGAGAGGTCTGTTTACCGTGTGAATTGCACAGCGATCGCAAGTGAAATTACGAAAATCTTACATGGCAATGAGCGGCATGATGGCGCAGCCGATGCAGCCAATGTAAACCGACAGCCGCGAAGGAACGGCCACGTTGTTCAGCTTGGCCCGGGCGTCAATCAGGTTAAAATACTCCGCAGTACCGAGCAGAACCACTCCCGTCAGAAGAACCGTGAACAGCCAGCTCCCCATCAACAGTCCGCCGAAAGCTAGCACTCCAGCCAGCGAGCCAAACTTCACCCGCCGCCAGAATTTTCCCTGAGCCACTTGCTCCTTCTGCTTCTGATCCTGCTGCTCCTGCTGCTGCGGTTGTGGTTGCAACTGCTCCTGCTGCGTTTGCGCTTGGGATGGAGCAGCACTGTCAGACGCAGTTGAAGAATTGCCTGTGTCGGACGAAGCCCCCCCGATGCTGCTGCTGGAGGCACTCTGATCAGAGAATTGCGACCTGAAATTAAGCTGCGAAGAGCTGATTCTGCCAGATTCCCCGTGCGCGTCTGAGGCAGAAGTTACATCTCGCAGCGATCGCCTTTTCAGAGTACTAGTGGATGTGTTTGTGTCCATCTGCCTAAGCGTCAATCTGTGTAAGCTTCCCAATGTTGCTGATTCGCTTGTGAGGTGGTGGTAACGCGAGGAACATACTGAACTGGAAGAAGAATTGTTGCGTTTATTCACGCATGCTAGTGGACGAACCGATGAAAAGTATTTAACGTAATTAGATTCAACATGGCTATCACAAAACGTTGCGTTCCCGCTAACATGAAAGAGAGGTGTTCCGAGGATTGATCGACATAACCCTAAGCCCGTCGGCATGTTGTTTGTCACTTGCTCTGGTCTTGTATTTCCCGAATGAAGGAGTTACGAAAGGGCTATTTCTTGACTACGAAAGGGCTATATCTCGACCAGTGAATAACATGAGCTCAGCCACCAAGTGAAGATGAAGTCCGATCCAAATACACAACCATGCAAAAAAAGGCTCTAGAAGGCCGTGTAACTTGGTTGATTCACAAACACCAATGAGCCTGGATGTGACTGCAGAGCAAAGCTCCAACCACATCAGAAATAGGCGGGTGTGAAGCTGAAGGGGGGTTTTGCAGCTTGCTGGTTGGTGGATCAGTCTCACGACGAATGGAGAGGCACTACGACAGAGGAGATGGGCGTGTTTACTCGTAGAAGTTGGGCTCTGGGTAACCATGTGTTCCATCTTGGATGGGAGGGGACCACTCATATATCTCGTTCCTATCCAATTTCGTATGACTGACGTGGATAGGTTCAACCTGGGGCTTGGTGGGTTGTCGATTTGGCAAAGCTGTGTCATCGCAACGTCACACTGGGCGAAAAGGTAGTTGCATATTTTTTGTCACCTGAGCTTCGCTGGATGCAGCCCATCCACATTTCTTATGCAGACTTTCTTTTTAGGATTTAACTTTGCAGAATATCTTTAGCGCGGCATTTTGAGGTGCGTGTTATAGCGGGAGATGCTGACGTGTGAACTTTTGGGAGATCGCAACTCAACTGCCACCGCGTCTGACAGATGTGGTTGGCGCGAACGGCCAAAAGGAGCGCCGATGTCAGCCATTCCCACGGTGGACAATTGTGTGCTGCAAAGTGGTAGACGTTGCCACATAAGCAGAAAACCTCCCACCTCAGAACGATCGGCGCTACCAGAGATTGCCACATAAGAGTACTTTTCGATCACACATGGGAGGACCTGCTTAGTTGGCGCTGTAGACTGGATAACGGCCAGCTCGAACCTATCCACCAACAACCACACGAACCCTGATCGTGGCACAGAACTCTCGTCCTTCGCTAGCCTTCACGGAACCAGGTATAACACCCAGAGATCTCATTGTTTCAACAATCAGCTTTCACACCAAGTTCTTCATCTCCTTTTCCTCCCAGAAAAGGAAAATGGCTTCCATCACTTCGTCTGCCGTTGTTGCCCCAGTTGCCTTCAAGGCAACTGTGGAGGCCTCCGCTGCCTCCTCTGAGTCCGTGTCCTTCTCCGGCCTGAAGGCTGGTGTCGCCACCCCCAATGGCTTCGCCGCCAAGACTGTCTCCAACGGCAGCCGTGTGTCGTGCATGAAGGTCAGTGCTTCAATCCCATTCCCCAGTATATGTCGAGTGATCGGTTAAGTTGGTTCACTTTACGCGTTGTTTTGGTATCATTGGATGTAGTGCTCACATGGTTTTCGAAATGTGCAGGTGTGGAACCCCATTGGCAACCCCCGGTTCGAGACCCTGTCCTACCTTCCCGCTCTCACCGACGACATGATCGTCAAGGAGATCCGGTACATGCTCAAGAACAACTGGGTCCCCGCTATTGAGTTCGACGCCAGCGGTGTTGTGTACAGGGAAAACAACAGCGGCCCCGGCTACTATGATGGCCGCTACTGGACGATGTGGAAGCTGCCCCTCTTCGGCTGCACTGACGCGTCCCAGGTGCTCAGGGAGATCAACGAGTGCAAGTCTTCCTACCCTGGTTGCTTCATCCGTGTTCTTGGCTTCGACAACGTGAAGCAGGTCCAGTGCATGTCCTTCATTGTGCACAAGCCCTAAACGGCTGCAATTATTTGTCGACGTAGCTTATTAATATAAATACTTCTCAGCTTCGTTACGACTACGCACCTGAAAAGGCTGATCTTGGAAAATGTCGGGCCAACCCTCGCGTGGCAAAAATCCTTTCTAGTTCTTAACGGATCACGATCGCTAACCCTCGGGTGGCAAAAATTCCGATTTGTTTGGACTTACACCATGTTCAGACGGCAACATAGGTTGAGTTGACTGCATGCTACCTTTATTCGTCTGAATTTCCAGGCCTACAGTCTTACTCCAACGCGTGGAGACGGTAAATTAACTACCGCATGGAAAGGTCTTGGTTCTTACCGGGAGAGGGTTTGTCATGGTAGGTTAACTACCGCATCTTTTCAGACTGTGTACCGTCAGGTACGTTAACTACCGCATGTGACTATTGTGTGTTCGTTTGGACATCACTTGTTGACCCGTGTTCTAGTAGAAAACCAAACGTGGCTCACCATCCAAGGTAGCAAAACACTCATTTTCACACATGCCATCTTCTACACTGTCTATTAGTCCTCTGCTACTGTTGTCCCATTTGTTTTCAAAGAAGCCTGGAGGCCTCTGCTACGTCCTCTAGCTCCGTGTCCGTCTCCGGACCGAAAAATGACGCCATTTTTCCTAATGGCTTCGTCACGTCAACATAATAGTCTCCAACTACAGCCGGGTTCCTGCATAACTACTTTTGTTGAACATTCATAACATACAATTAGAGAATCTTGTTTTTTTTCATCTACCAGCAATTACATAAACCATCTGGAGTAGGCAATGTCTTTGTCCAATTTCAACATCAAGCTCAGTGACCTGATGGAATCAAGTTTAAAGCTACCGGTAGGTAGGAACAGCACAACATTGGTAAGCACGCGTGATGGGCATGTTGGAAAACGAAAGCCGTTTGAAATGAGGGACGCGGTAGGTGTAGGGAAATGACATTGAGCCCACTAAACTCATGTTGTGGCTTAATACTCCACAACAGGAGTTTAGTGCGGTTCGACGATGAAAATATATACGGTACAAAAAGCTAAGCGATTAAAACATTTAGTTTTTCACTCATTGCAGACCTGATGGTTAGCCGAGCCGTAGTTACAGTTTTGTTACCATGGGTCAATGTGCCACCCTGTTTCAACACCACCTGGGGCAGGTGGTCACCCTCAACAAACCACCTGGACCCCAACGGACGAGCCACTCACATCAACTGTAACGGGATGCAACGCCCCGTTCCGGGTAACGCACCCAACTTTCAATCAAACGTGGCATCACGCCGACAATACCGCGGGCAGGCACACCCCTGCCTTTTGGGATACCACATCACCAACCAAAGCAGACCAGCCTGGCAGAGATCATCGCGACGAGCCTGATTCCCAAGCTCTCAGATAAAGTTGGTTGAGTCCGAGCCTATTTCTTCACGAATCGGAACTCTCACGCCACGGGTTACAGTTTGGTGAAGCCCCGCACCTCGGATCTCAACAACCAGAAATGCCGAGCCTGTGGATCATTGCCACATAATAATCAGGCAAGAGCTATCGCTGATGCATTCCGCATTTCTCTGAGCTTTTGGAAATCACATTTCTGAAGCCCTCTTCAAGGCACTCTCCTCCAAGATACAAGGGCACATTCTTGCTTTGCAGTGACATTTCAGTCTCTCTGGTCAAATCTCCAGTTCCTGATTTCCGAATTTCCGAGTTTCCAGCAATGGCTTCCGAAGGCCCTGTTAAGAAAGCCTTTATCACCGGTATCACTGGCCAAGATGGGTCCTACCTGACAGAGTTTCTTCTGTCCAAGGGCTACGAAGTCCACGGTATCATCCGTCGTTCCTCTAACTTCAACACCCAGCGTCTGGACCACATCTACCGCGATCCTCACGTCTCTTCTGCCAAGCTGAGACTCCACTACGGTGATCTGTCCGATGCTACCGCTCTCCGTCACTGGATTGACCAGATCAAGCCTGATGAGGTTTTCAACCTCGGTGCTCAGTCCCACGTCGGCGTTTCTTTCGAGAACCCTGAGTACACCGCCGATGTCGTCGGCACGGGAGCTCTTCGCCTCCTCGAGGCTGTTCGCAACCACATTGAGAACTCCGGACGCTCCGTGAAGTACTACCAGGCCGGATCTTCCGAAATGTTTGGAGCTACACCGCCTCCTCAAGACGAGAATACTCTCTTCCATCCTCGCTCGCCGTACGCTGTCTCCAAGGTCGCTGCTCACTGGTACACGGTGAACTACCGCGAGGCTTACGGCATGTTCGCGTGCAACGGCATTCTCTTCAACCACGAGAGCCCGAGGCGTGGTGAGAACTTCGTGACGAGGAAGATCACCCGCGCTGTCGGTCGCATCAAGGTTGGCCTTCAAAAGAAGGTGTACCTCGGCAACCTCAAGGCTTCTCGTGATTGGGGCTTCGCCGGTGACTACATCAAGGTACGGAGTTTGATATTGTGCTACATAAACTGGATGTCACAGATGCTGGTTTTAATTGTCATCAAAATTCCAGTTCAGTCGTGTTTCCCGCTCCGTCTCTCTCCTCGACCCTCCCGCAATCCCGTCTCGCTTCGTCCCTCCTGCACTCCCGTCTCGCTCCTCACTCATAATCCAATCATCGCAAAGGAAACATTTGGCAAACTCAAGCAACAAAGGAACAAAATGCCATATTTCTAACGACCACAAGTCCTTCCGATTTGTCTCTACAGGGCATGTGGCTGATGCTGCAGCAGGAGCAGGCTGACGACTACGTGCTGGCAACGGAAGAGTCGTTCACCGTCGAGCAATTCCTCATCGAGGCCTTCGGCTACGTCGGCCTGGACTGGAAGGAGCACGTCGAGATTGACCCGCGCTATTTCCGCCCGTCCGAGGTGGACAACCTCCGCGGATCCTCGGCCAAGGCGCGGGAAAAGCTTGGATGGAAGCCCGAGGTGACGTTCAAGCAGCTGGTGGCGATGATGGTGGACTCGGATCTGGATAAGGCCAAGCGGGAGCAGGTGCTTGTAGAGAACGGCTTCTTGGATAGCAACTTCCAGCCCTAGGTCCCTAAGGTTTCGTGGTTTCTCCTGCAGTCTCATACGTCCTGGTCCTTGGGCACTTACGAACCCGTTGGTTGGGTGGTCTTTGTAGAGAGTCTCGGGTGATTATCTTATCCAGGCAATTGTAAGGTTTGCCTGGTAGCAAGCAACTCTGTATTTACTGACAAAGTTTTCATCATGGCAAATGTATTTTTTACTTCTCCAGCCGTTTCTTCAACTTCCATAGGGTGCGTGAGTGGTAGAAAGGGGCTCTAACTGCTAGGGTGGGTGAGTGGGAGTGAAGGGGGCTGAAACCCCTGGGATGGGTGAGTGGGATGGAAGGGGCCTGAAGCCTTAGGGGAAGGGGGCTGAAGCCTGGGTGTGAGGGGCTGAAATTCCCATCGAGGAGAATGGGGCTGAAACCCTTAGGGTGTTGTGTGGTTCAGGCGATCCTGCTCTTTGCTGCTGCGGTATGTACCGGTCGTTGAAATCACCCACTTGACAACCATGAAGCACATTCACGGAGGTTTAAAACTTATGATTCAGACAAATATCGCATCATCCCCACATGTATGCTGGGTACGCCTCCATCTCCTTGGCCACTGTAAGGGACAGCTCCTCAGCCGTTTCATCCTGCCCTCCTGCAAAATTGTATGCTCTGAATGCGAACTGGAAGCAGCGCCAGAGGAGAAACAGGCCTGCCTTGACCCGAGGCACATCATACACGGGAATGCGCCCATCCACCAGCTCCACTGATGCTCTCAGCTTCATGCTCTCCTGCTCTCACAAAACAGCAGAGAGAAGGGGTTCAGGGTTTCATTGATGTGAGGCACATCGTATGCGGGAATGCTCCCATGCACCAGCTCCACTGATGCTCTCGGCTTCATGCTCTCCTGCACACACAAGGCAGTACAGTGGTAAGGGGTTTAGGGTTTAGGTTTTAGACATTTAGGCAACAATTACGTTCCAGCAATCAGCAACAGAAGCTGCATAGAGAAGCACTTCACCCTTTCAATGGCACCACCGCTGTACGGCAGCCTCTTTGCTGCGCCACACCAGAACCGCTCACCTGAGCTGAGAGCTCCAAGAGGCGGGAGGAGAGGCGCACTGCCGCCGCCTTCACCCTCTCGATGGCGCCACCGCTGTATGGCAGCCGCTGCGCTGCAAACTTCTTAGCGTCCTCCTCCCTGCTCCTCTCCACTGCCTCCACCTCCCTGCGCACGCGGTCAAACAGCCGCTCGCACCGATCCAGACACACTCCCACCGCCGCCACTGACGCCGGGGCTGCCACCGCCGCTGCAGCACCAGCACCAGCTGCTGCCCCTCCGTTGCCCATGGGCAACGCAGAATGAAGGTCGTGGGAGAGGGCGGAGAGGCGCAAGTGCAGCGATGCCGACGCACGCAGCAACTCCAGCTTGCTGCTGGGGAAGCCCTCAAATCGTTGTAGCACCTGAGGGAGAGGGAGGGGGGAGGTGGGACGTGGGACGTGGGATGTGTTTTACTTCTGACTGGCTCTAGCAGTGTCAGCAGCACCAGCAGCTCCAGCTTGCTGCTGGGGAAGCCCTCAAAGCGCTGCAGCACCTGAGGGTGGGGGCAGGAGGTGGAAGGTGAGACGTGCTTTACTCCTGCCTAACTCTAGTGTAACGTCTAGCTTGCTCCTGATGTTGCAGGTTGTTTTTGAGAATTCTCAAAAACAACCTACTCCTGCCTGACTCTAGTGTAACGTCCGGAAGCCTTTATAACGCTACAGCACCTGGGAGAGGGGGAAGCAGGAGGTGGGAGTCAGAAAAACGGGAAATAAAGACACCTGCAAGAGGAAGGAGGACGAAATTGAAAAAGTCCGCAGAAGTGAAAAAGCGCGACAACAATTGAATAATCGTGGCACCTGCAGGTTGTTGGTTACTTGGCTACTCAGCCACTTAATTACTGGTCCACCGATTTACTGATTTACTCGGTTCTTCCTACTGGTACATTGATCTACTCGATGAATTTCTCGGTTACTCAGTTATCCAGTTACCTGACTCCATAGGATTCACTCGGTTACCTGAGTCTTGTCAGTCAAGTCTTGAAGAAGCGACGCTATCTTGGCTCGAAGCGCCACCAGCTCGGCATTTACAATCACTGACTCCTTATGGCTACCACCGCCACCACCGCCGTTGCCAATTTCTCGGATTTTCAAGCACAAAGTCACTCGACTACTTACATACCCCCTTGCTCGAGCAACAACGCATGGGTCTCCTCAGTTACCTGGCTCTGAAGGGTTACCCGGTTACCTGAGTCTCATCAGTCAAGTCTTGCAGAAGCGACTCTATCTTGGCCTGAAACGCCACCAGCTCGTCGAAATCGGTGGTCTGGAGGAAGGCCGTCAGCTCAGCCTTTGCCTGTTTTGAGTCAACTCCGAACTTGCTTACCTGAGTCCATTGGGAATTACCTGAGTCTCGTCAGTCAAGTCTTGCAGAAGCGACTCTATCTTGGCTCGAAATGAAACCAGCTCATCGAAATCGGAGGTCTGGAAGGCCTCCAGGTCGGCTTTTGCCTGCCAGATGGCGTCTGCATGCTTCACCACGTCAGCCTCTATCTGCTGGAAATATGCTGAGCTGGAGGATTGAGAACGAGGGCCAAATGCACGAAGGGGTTTGAACGAGAGCGAGTGAGGGAGAGGTTTGACGTTTAGGGCAGGTGGACAGGACAGGGCAGCCCTGTGTCCCCTGTATACAGTGGCCACTGACTTTTGAGTCGACTGAAAAGGTGGACAGGACAACCCTGTGTGTCCCCTGTACACAGTAAGTAGCCACTGTATGCAGAGGACAGGTGGAGAGAGCAATGGAAAACACGGTCAGACTGAATGCAAGATATGACCAAAAACCTGATTGGACAGAAGTCACGAACCCACGGAAGAGTTCTGAGACGTCTCACACACGCACTCACAGACGAGTAAGAAAGCATGCGGTGCAGCAGAGCAGGAAAGCAATGAAGCAAGAAAGCATGCAGTGCAGCAGAGCAGGAAAGCAATGAAGCAAGAAAGCATGCAGTGCAGCAGAGCAGGAAAGCAATGAAGCAAGAAAGCATGCAGTGCAGCAGAGCAACTCACTAGTGATGGATTTCTGTCAATGCCAGAGCAATCGACACCCCGCCCCCTCCCTGCCGACTTTTTGAGTCGACTCAAGAGACATACACAGACGGAGAAGAGCAAGAAAGCAAGAAACAGAGCAGAGCATAGCAGAGCAGAGCAGAGCAACTCACTTCTGATGTATTTCTGCCAATGCGAGTGCGATCGACACCCGCCCCCCTCCCTGCGGCCTCCCTCTCATGCGCCCCGCCCCATCTCCTGCAACCCCTCCCCCTCCCCTCCCCTCTCCTCCCCCCACTCCCACACCTCCCCCTCCCCCTCCACCTCCCCCTCCCCGGCCGTCCCCCAATGCCTGTGCGCCCACAATAGCTTGCTCCACCCGACTCTTGAGCCCGCGATACAGATGCCCCATTCGGTTCGACCGCCGCAACCCCCCTTCCCCAACTCCTCCACCGCTGCCCCCTGCCCTCCCCCCTGCGCCTGCCTCCCCCTCCCCCCTTTGCCTTGCCCCTGCAGGCGTCCCTGGGTGGGACCGCTGGGGAGAAGGGGAAGGGGGAGGAGGGGGGCGCGGGGGAGGCGGGGGAGTGGGGAACCGAGGCTCTCCGAACGTGTGGGAGAGGTCCGGGAGGGAAAAAGAGGCTGGGATGTGGGAGGAGGGGAGGGAGGGAGGAGGTGGGGGACGGCGAGGGGGAGGAGGCGGAGGAGCAGGAGGAGGGGGACGGGGAGGCACAGCGGTAGCTGTAGAAGAAGCTGCAGCAGCAGAACAAGAGTTCTGAGCTTTCCCTGCTGCTGCTCCTGCTCCTGCCCTTTCCTCCTCCTTCTCTTGCTCCTCTAGCTCCTTCTTGGAAGCTTCTGCTGCTGCCACTGCTGCCAGAACAGCTGATCGCGCCCCTCCCTTTCCCCCTGGCCTGGACGTTGCTTGTGTGGGAGGAGGGGGGGCTTTAAGGGAAGGAGGCGGAGGAGGGGGAGGAGGCATGCCTGCTCCTGCTCCTGCTCCTCTCCCCGTCCCTCTTCCTCCTCCTGGTCCTGCTGCTCCTGCTGCTGATGTTGCTGCTTGCGAAGTTGGTGGGGGAGCAGGGGGCAGGGAAGAGAGGAGGGAGGAAGGAGAGGAAGCAGAGAGGGCGAGGTGACCCTGCTTGCCCCATCCCGTCCCTCCTGCTGCTGGTGCTATTGCTCCTGCTGCTGCTGCTGCTGCTGCTGCTGCTGAAACTCTGGCTGCTCTGCTAGTGCTGCTGCCACCCCTGATGCCAGCACCACCAGCACAGGAGGCAGCAGCAGTAGCTGCAGGCGCAGCACAGGAGGCAGCAGCAACGAGAGCAGCAGCAGCAGCAGCATCAGGTCTAGGAGGGATCACAGCACCAGGAGCACCAGCAGCAATGGCAGCAGCAGCGTCGAAACGAGCACTAGCAGCAGCAGCAACCGCAGCGGCAGACACACTCCCAGCCGCCTTCCTTGCTGCTGCCACTGCTGCACTTGCTGTTTCTCCCTTTCTCACTCCTCTCACTACCCCTCCCCCACTCCCCAGTACCCCCATACCGTCCCTCACTCCTCCCCTGCCCCATTCACTGTGCCCTGGTCTCACATTACCTCCTACTCCCACTCGTAAAGACTCATCCTCGTTAGAAGAATGATGGGTTAAAGAAACAACATCGGCCAGTGACATGGAAGCAGAGGGGGAGCTTAGGCTGCGTGTAACGAGAGCAGCACTAGGGGCCGGTTTACCAGCAACAATAATGGCAGCTGATCTCGCAGCAACAGTGGTAGCAGTAGCTGACTTTGCAGCCCAGGACACGGAAAAGACAGGTGGGGGGGGAGTTAAGGGGCCGGGTCGTGCAGATTTGGGTGATGGGAGGGTTAATGGAGGAGGGAAGAACGCAGGAGGGTGGAAAGTCGGGGGTGAGGGAGGGGAGGGAGGAGAGGGAGAAGATGGAGGAGAAGGAAGGGCAATAACAGCACCAGCAGCAGCAGCAGCAGCAGAACGAGCACCAGCACCACCACCACCACCGCCAGCAGAAATAGGAGGAGGAGGAGGAGTGGCAGAGGAAGTGGAAGCAGCAGCAGCGACAGTGGCTTGGAGAAGCGAAGCAGTGTGAGGGGTGGGCGGGCGGACGAAGCTCGGAGGCTCAAACGAATCTGCCCACCCTTCTTCCATCTCCTCATCCCCCCATCCACCCTCCCACTCCCTCTCTCTCATCTCTCCTCCTCTTCTTCTTCTTCCTCCTCCTCCTCCCCATCCACCCCCCCACCCTCCTCCTCCTCCCCTTCTCCTCTCTGCTACCCCATCTCGCCCCCGTTCGGCTCCTACTGCTGCTGCGCCTCCTGCTCCTCCTGCCATGCCTCGGCTGGTTGGGAAGCTGGCTTCCGAGCCTGAGGCCGAGGCTGGCGCAGGCTGGGCCGAGGCTGGGGCGGAGGCTTGGGAGGTGAGGGAGCGGGCGGCCTGCTGTTGAAATAGGTCCATCTTGCGAAGAATGCGCCGACCTGAGGGTGAGGGTGGTGGGCATGTGGTCGGGAAGGGGTTCTGACTTAGGAAAAAAAATCATGCGGGTGGGGGCACAAGGGATGGTGGCACGAGGGGTGGAGGTATGAGAGGTGGAGGCATGAGGATGGGGTACCAACCACTATCCAGAGCTGATGTGGAGTCAAACCAGGAATATCTATTCTTGGTGATATGAGTGTATTTTGGGGACGTCTCAAAAACACTCATACTTTTGAGACGTCTCAAAAACACGCTCATTTCTGAGACGTCTAGAAAACACAGTCATTTTTTAGACGTCTCAAAACACACTCATTTCACGTGGCTATCCAGAGCTCATGTGGAATATTTATGCTTGAAGGGCTTACTGATCACTCAGCTGTGACTAAATTGTCATATGGGAACAGTTTTGTTTGTCAACCTGCTTTACCAAAGAAGTCTGTTTCTAAAGACTTCATCACCCACCCAGCGAGTCGACTCAATAGCCACCTCTGTGACTCTGTTCCGTGACACCTTACAACTCACTCAGTGACTCGAGTGTGAGCGGCCCATCCTCTGATGATGGCGTTACCCCTCCTCCTCCTTTTCCTCCTCCACTGCCTCCCCCTGACAACACCAGCACATCAGCCTCTCCGTCTCTCCCTGCCCTCCTATACTCCCCCCGCGTACCCTTGTAGCTGCTGCTACTGGCCCGGTTGCTGCTGTGACTACTGCTGCTGCTGCTGTTACTCTGCCGAACTGACCTCTTTGAATTCTCAACAGTACCTGCCCCAGCACCGCTGCTCTTCAACCAGCCATGGCCTCTATCACTAACGCCGTCCCTGTTGCTTCGGTTGGAGCGCTGAGAGCGTGGCGTGTGAGGGGGGGTGGTCGAGCGGAGGAGATTAGATGCGGAGCGAGAGGAGGAGAGGAGGGACGTGGAGGAGTGAGTGAGGGGGCGGACGGAAGGGGAGAGGGGGCGGACGGAGGGGGAGAGGGGGTGGCGGAAAGAAGGGGGAGAGAGGGGGCGGGGAAAAGGGCCCCGCGAGCCAGCAACGGAAAGACTCTGCCCACTGTCCTTTTTTCGGGGCGAGGCAGAGAGGGCAGCAGAGCGGTGGTGAGCCCATGCGCTTTCCATGCGGCACAGCGTGCTATAGAATGCCTCTAGACGCTCGCCCATGGGCTGCTGCTGCTGTTGCTGGAGACCCATGGGATTGTGGTGCTGCTTCTGCTTCTTCTGCTGCTTCTGCTGCACAGAGTGCGGCAGTGCTGCCCCCTTGTGTGCCTGCAGCTTCTGGTTAGGATCGTGTGAGTGTGCGTTGGGAAGGGCCTCCATTGTGCTCTCCAGAATCTGACAGTTGATCGGCAAAAGAGAAGGGAAGGGGCGGGGGGACTTTTGAGCTGACTCAAGAGTGCGGCAGTGCTGTCCCCGTGCGTGGCTGCAGCTTCTGGTTTGGATCGTGCGAGTGTGCGTTGGGAAGAGCCTCCATTGTGCTCTCTAGAATCTGGATTTGGAGCAGCGGGGGGGGCATCAAGTAGGGTGGGAGAGGGGGAGAGTGCAGAGGGAAGGGAACTAGTGATTGAGTGTGCGTTGGAAGAGCCTCCATTGTGCTCTCTAGAATCTGGAATCCGATCAAGGCGGAGGGAAAGCGGGGGGAGAGAGGGGAGGATGGCCACATGGAATCACTTTGTCTTGTCGTTCCTCGCATCCTAGGAGTCTCAACACTCTTGTAAGCCCGTTCGCTATAGTAACACCCACGTAACAGCACCAATCCCTACACTCACACAAAAATATCAACACCCACCCTCCCCAGTTCAACCCCCATGGCTCACGTCCTGCATGTCAGCGTCGCTCCCTGGTGGTGGCAGGTGCAGCGACGAGTGCAAATCAGCACCCAATGATCACACAGACGCCAAACACATCAGCACCCACACCAACCCGATCCCAAGGGACTCACGTCCTGCATGTCAGCGTCGCTCCCTGGTGGTGGCAGGTGCAGCGACGAGTGCAAATCAGCACCCAATGATCACACAGACGCCAAACACATCAGCACCCACACCAACCCGATCCCAAGGGACTCACGTCCTGCATGTCAGCGTCGCTCCCTGGTGGTGGCAGGTGCAGCGACGAGTGCAAATCAGCACCCAATGATCACACAGACGCCAAACACATCAGCACCCACACCAACCCGATCCCAAGGGACTCACGTCCTGCATGTCAGCGTCGCTCCCTGGCGGTGGCAGGTGCAGCGAGGAGCGCAGGCAGATGAGACGGCTCCTCAGCTCCGCCAGCACCACCAAACCGCCCAGCCACCCCTTCCCCTCCCCCCTTTGCTGCAGTTGAGGAACGGGGGAAGACAGAAAGACAGAGAGAAGACTTTCGAGGCATGTCAAACGGCAGGTGCAGCGAGGAGCGCAGGCAGATGAGACAGCTCTTCAGCTCCTCCAGCACCACCAGCCCGCCCAGCCACCCCTTCCCCTCCCCCCTTTGCTGCACCGGACCGGAGGAACAGGAGAGGGCAGAGGGAGGACAGAGGGAGGAGAGAGGGAGGACAGAGGGAGGAGAGAGGGAGGACAGAGAGGACTTTTGAGGCGTGCCTAAGGGCAGGTGCAGATGAGTTTCCTCCTCAGCTCTGCCAGAACCACCAGCCCGCCCAGCCACCCCTTCCCCTCCTCCCTTTGCTCACCGGAGGGATACGGGAGGAAGGAGGGAGAGAAGTGGCAGGAAGGAAGGAGGAAAATGGGAGGAAAGGGAAAGGTGGCACAAGGAGGGCAGGAGATCCAGATGGGCGGGTGAAAGAGGATGGCATCTAGCTCCCCCCTTTGCCGGCGAGCATGCACGTACATCCATGCATGCACATATATCCATGCGTGCACATACATCCATGCATGCACATACATCCATGCATGCACATACATCCATGCACGCACATACATCCATGCATGCACATACATCCATGTATGCACATACATCCTTGCGTGCACATACATCCATGTATGCACATACATCCATGCATGCACATACATCCATGCATGCACATACATCCATGCATGCACATACATCCATGTATGCACATACATCCATGCATGCACATACATCCATGTATGCACATACATCCATGTATGCACATACATCCATGCATGCACATACATCCATGCATGCACATACATCCATGCATGCACATACATCCATGTATGCACATACATCCATGCATGCACATACATCCATGTATGCACATACATCCATGCATGCACATACATCCATGCATGCACATACATCCATGCATGCACATACATCCATGCATGCACATACATCCATGTATGCACATACATCCTTGCGTGCACATGCATCCATGTATGCACACGCAGCAGGCATGAAGCAGCACTCACCGATTTCAGTTGGTGCAGGTGGGAGAGGTTGACGTCCAGCCTCTCTTGCAGTGGCAGGGCGTGGGGAGCCACAAGGCACTCTGCATCGGGCCCCAGCAGCTCGTACAGCTGTTGCTCTGCTTCCCTCACGCCCTCCTCCAGCTCTGTGCGCTACTGCACTGCTTCTCGCACTGCTTGTGATGGGAGTGATAGGGGAAGATTTTGGCAGGGATAGATGGGGGAGGTTGCAAGGAAAGAGCGTGGGGGGCCACGAGGCACTCTGCATCGGGCCCCAGCCCAGCAGGCCGTACAGTTGTTGCTCCGCTTCCCTCACACACTCCTCGAGTTCTGTACGCTGCTGCACTGCCTCCCGCACTGCCTGCCATGGGAGAGAGGAGTTGGAGGGTGGTTGAAGAGAAAGGGAGTGGGGTCAGGCACTCTGCGTCAGGCCCCAACAGCTCGTACAGCTGCTTCTCTGCCTGCCTCACTCCCTCCTCCAGTTCCGTACGCTGCTCCACTGCCTCCTGCACTGCCTGCCATGGGAGAGAGAAAATAAGGTTTTGCATCTCATGGCATGGCGTGGCATGGCACGGCACGGCAAGCGACAACAGGAAATGACACTGTGAACACAAATCCTACGATCGCTGCCAACTACTTTCTTTCTTTATAACGCTTCTTTTGTTGACTCACTTCGGAAGCACACAAGCCATCTCAACTGTAGTGCTTCTTTAGAATCGTCCCAACACATGGGCTGCTACAACTGTCATAGCACACCAACAGTCCACGTCATCACCTTCTCGTAGGCCTTATCCACAGCATCTGCAACGGCCAATCGCAGGTCGTCTGAGCGAATCAGCTTATCCTCTCCTATTTCCTGAATGACACAGAGAGGAGAATCAAAGAGCCAACGCATGAAGGGAGGGGGAAAAAGAGAGAGAAGGGGTTGGTAGGAACACAGGGAAACAGATCAGAGGGAGATCTGCACGCGTCCTGCTGCTGTGAACGACAACGAAAAATGGCGCGAAGCCACGGACAGGGAATTAAAGGCACTAGAGGAACGCAACACTTGGAAAGTCGTTCCCATCAGTGTGGCGCAGAACAAAACGATTCTCACCGGAATGGGGTAGACAGTATGGGGTAGTGGGGTAGACAGTATGGGGTACAGCTTTCTAGGGTTTCATATTTGTACCCAACTCATTTCCTAGTTCATCCATTCCTCATTTCTTCTCATGGTATAGAGCAGGATCCCTAGTGGGAACTGTTCCTAGGGCCCACCACTGAAAATCGATTAATTTTATTTTTTCTGCCCGGAGAGCGAGTCGCTCCTGACCGAGGCGCGCCCTGTGTGCCGTCCTCCCCTTAGCGGCCCGTCGCGCCCTCTCACGGCCCCTCTCGCGGCCCCGTCGCCGCCCTTAGCGGCCCCTCGCGGCCCCACCCTACACGGCCCCGTCGCCGCCCTCTCGCGGCCCCGTCGCCGCCCTCTCGCGGCCCCGTCGCCGCCCTCTCGCGGCCCCGTCGCCGCCCTCTCGCGGCCCCGTCGCCGCCATTAGCAGCCCCGCCGCCGCCCTTAGCGGCCGCGTCGCCGCCCTTCGCGGCCCCGTCGCCGCCCTCTAGCGGTCCCGTCGCCGCCCTTCGCGGCTCTGCTGCCGCCCTTCGCGGCCCCGTCGCCGCCCTACACGGCCCCGTCGCCGCCCTTCGTGGCCCCGTCGCCGCCCTCCAGCGGCCCCGTCGCCGCCCTCCAGCGGCCCCGTCGCCGCCCTCTGTCGGCCCCGTCGCCGCCCTCTAGCGGCCCCGTCGCCGCCCTCCAGCGGCCCCGTCGCCGCCCTTCGCGGCCCAGCCGCCGCCCTTAGCGGCTGCGTCACCGCCCTTTGCGGCCCCGCCGCCGCCCTTTGCGGCCCCGTCGCCGCCTTCTCCGCCGCCGCCGCTGCCGCACCGGCCCTGCCGCCGCCGCCTCCGCCGTGGAGTCGCCGCTGCCGCCGAGCCGCCGCCGCCGCTGTCGAGCAGCCGCCGCCGTCGAGTCGCCGCCGTCAAGCCGCCGCTGTCGAGCCGCCGCCGCCGCCGAGCCGCCTTCGAGCCGCCGCCGCCGCCGTCGAGCCGCCGCCGCCGCCGAGCCGCTGCCTGCCGCTGTCGAGCCGCCGACGCCGCAGTTCCGGCCCTGTTCTTGCCGGCGCGCCCCGGCCCTACCCACCCGGACTGGTGAGAGCACTCCCGAGCAGCGCCTTTGCCACTGCGCTGCCCCTAGCCTACTGCTCTCAGTGCTAGACTGCTGCTGTCATGGCTACCCCCAGTGTCCTTACCTTTGATGCTGAGGGTCGGGCTGTTGACTTTGAGGTCTGGGTCGATGACCTGCAGCTTTTCCTACAGTGCGATAGGACAGACGGACTCTCCCTGTTCGATCTCACCTCTGGTGCCTCTCCTGCCCCTCATGCCGATGCTGACAGCACTGTTCGCTCACAGTGGGCCACACGCGATGCTGCTGCCCGTCTTGCTGTGCGTCGCCACTTACCAACCGCTGAGCGTGCGCATTTTAGTCAGTACAAGAGTGCTAAGACCTTGTACGACGCTGTAGTTGCACGCTACTCTTCCCCTGCCACTGCTGCCCTTAGCTGCCTCATGCTGCCGTACCTGTTCCCTGACCTCGCCGCCTTTCCCACAGTCGCTGACCTCATTACGCACCTTCGCACTAGTGACACCCGCTACCGCGCTGCGCTTCCTGCCGAGTTCTGCGCCAAGAACCCCCCCCCCATGTACATCACCCTCTACTACATAGTCACCCGGCTCCCTGACTCCCTTCGCTCGGTCAGGGACCACTTCCTCTCTCTTTGCCCTACCACCCTCACCGTTGACCTCCTCGAGGAGCGCCTCCTGGCAGCAGAGAAGAGTATAGTCGCTGTAGGAGCCTCTCGTGGTGACCCTCGTACCCCCTTCTTTGAGGGGTGCTCCCCCTCCCCCCTCTTGCCCTCTATTGCCTCTGCTGCTGCGGCCGACCTCGTTGGCCTCGAGTCGGTCGGAGCTGCGTCTGCCCCTAGCGGGAGACGCCGCACCGGCAAGGGCAAGGGGGGCAAGGGTGCTGGAGGAGCTGGCGGGGGCGGTGGAGGTGGCGGTGGAAGCGGTGGAGGGGGTGGGGGTGGTGGTGGGAGTGGTGGCGGGGGTGGAGTCATCGGTGGCAGCAGTGGGGGCGGAGGAGGCGGCGGCGGTGGCGGTGGGAGCGGAGGTGGCGGAGGCGGCGGAGGTGGCGGCGGCAGCGGTGGAGCTGGTCGCGGCTCTACGCAGAGGGGTGGCTCCGGTGGTGGTCAGCGCCAGCAGCAGCAGCGCACTCGTGAGACCCCGTCCCCCCAGCAGCTTCGTGAGTGGTACGCTGGGCGTCAGCGGGGTGGGGGTGCTGGTCCCTGTACCTACGTCCTTCGTACCGGTGACCGCAGTGGTGAGCATTGCGGGAGCCCGCACTTCACCCAGCGCTGCTTCGGCCGCCTGCTGCTTCGGCCGCCTACCCCGGCTGCCCCCAACGTGAGGCAACTTGTGAAGAGTCTGTTGTCGTTCACAGCAGCAGGACGCGTGCAGATCCCCGGATGCCAACCGGGAGGACGCGAGCGGGACGAGCGCGACGAGGCGGGTGGCGATCCCGCTGGGCTCGGTGAACCCAGCCGGCCAACGGACCCCGTCCGGACCTCCCAGCAGGTGGGGGGGTATCGGATGCCAAACCGGTCCTCTTTTCCTCTCCCGAGAAGGCCGCGAAACGGAAAAATGGAGCCGAGAGTGTGGCAACCCTCGGTCTCCGCCCTCCAAAGTAGCGCGCACAGACCGGGCGAGGGGCGGACGGGGCTCGTACTAAAAATGGTCGGACCGGGGAAGAACCGGGCAAACCCCCAAACGATGGCTTCAAGTCAGGCGAGACTACCCGCTGAATTTAAGCATATTACTAAGCGGAGGAAAAGAAAACAACCGTGATTCCTTTGGTAGCGGCGAGCGACCAAGGAAAAGCCCAGGCTTGAAATCCGAGGGCCTCCGGCCCTCCGAATTGTAGTCTGAAAAGGAAGCGTTCTCTGTGACGGGCGCCGCCTTAAGTCCACTGGAAAGTGGCGGCAGAGAGGGTGACACCCCCGTCGGGCGACGACCCGTCACTTCACGAGGCGCATCCGAAGAGTCGGGTTGCTTGGGAGTGCAGCCCCAACATGGGTGGTAAGCTCCATCCAAGGCTAAATACGGCCAGGTTTCCGATAGCGAACAAGTACCGCGAGGGAAAGATGAAAAGAACTTTGGAAAGAGAGTAAAAAGTGCTTGAAATCGTCAGGAGGATAAGCGCATGAGCCCAAGCAAACCTGCGGGACCCGTTCACGCGGGGCCCGGAGGTACGCAGCGCCGGTCGATGCCGCGGGAAAAGGAGCTCGCTCCCACCGCGGCGGAGACCGAGGATGGCCCTCACGGGTCGGCGCTGGCGAAACGGGCTGATGCGACCCGTCTTGAAACACGGACCAAGGAGGCCAACGCGGCTGCGAGCCAATGGGTTGAAAACCACAATGGCGACAGTGAAAGCGACCCGTGAGAAGGCGGCCTCGTGCTGCCCGCACCACGGACCGCCCCGGGGGCCTCGGCGCCCGGGGTGCGTTGAGTAGTCGCGTTGGGACCCGAAAGATGGTGAACTATGCCTGAGCAGGGCGAAGCCAGAGGAAACTCTGGTGGAGGCCCGCAGCGCTACTGACGTGCAAATCGTTCGTCAGACTTGGGTATAGGGGCGAAAGACTAATCGAACCATCTGGTAGCTGGTTCCCTCCGAAGTTTCCCTCAGGATAGCTGGTGCTCGATACGTGGTTACGTCTGGTAAAGCGAATGATTGGCGGGCTCGGGGGAGAAGCTCCCTCGACCGACTCTCAAACTTTAAACGGGCGAGGAGGGCCGCCATCTTAATTGTGGCTGGCTTTCAGGGGTGCTGGCTGACCCCACCAACATGAGTGCCAAGTGGGCCATTTTTGGTAAGCAGAACTGGCGAGGCGGGATGAACCGAAAGCCGGGTTACGGTGCCTAACTACGCGCTAACCTAGATCCCACAAAGGGTGTTGATTGATTAAGACAGCAGGACGGTGGTCATGGAAGTCGAAATCCGCTAAGGAGTGTGTAACAACTCACCTGCCTGACACAGGCTAAGAACGCACCCTAAGTAGTACAACATGAGAAAGTAACCACCTCGGAAGTGACTTGTGATTGTACATACGACTCTACTCCACCCCCTCACCCGCCTCCTTCCCTTGCTAAGTAATAGGTTGAGCCCAATCGAGTTTGATCGCGCCTGATCTGATCGGGTCGGATTGCTTGTGATCACAATGCTCGAGCCGCCCGATCAGAGATAGTTTTCAGAGAGGATTCTCAGCGCCTGCAAAGTAAAGGCGGTTGAATTACCTGGCATTTTCGTCCCAATTTTAGCGTGACAGGCGACCAGAGTTGGCGAAACACAGCGAACGTCTGTATCGCGCGACTACAACGTAGCCACATTTTGTGGCGCGGTCGTCTGTAACAGCGAGCAGAAGCGAACCTCGCTGACGGTGGTTACTTTTCGCGCTTAATTGCCAACATACCCAATCTATCGATCGCTGTCGGTTGCAGTCGATTGCATCAGATCGAGGCAATCGATCGCAATCGATCGGGATCTCGATTGCGATCGGCAGATTGCCCCCGATTGCCCAAAAGCACCCCTTGGACCTTCTCGGAAATTGTGGATTGCGTAGATCGAGGCAATAAGCCTCAGATCGCCCCGATCTGCACCACGTCTTAAGGGCTAAAAACGGTCACCCTTGCGAAAATCAGGGCCAAACTTCGAGCAGCTCAGGACTCGAAGTGTTGGTCCCAGGGACTTCGGCCCCGTTCGATAGCTTTGACTCAAACAAAGTTTAGGGGTAACTACAATCCAAACAAAGTCTAGGCTGGCGCGGAGTGCTGTACACCCGCGGAGTGCTGTACACTCGGCAGGAGGCGGAGGGGAGGCGCCTGCGCAACCCATTTGACACGATCACAGAGGGCATTGGCATCAACCGCCTGACGGCTAATTTCAACGCTGCGAGGATCGATGGCGCGTTCAGAGGGACGGACAGGGAGGCCGTGGAGATGGCGCGGTGAGTTTCTTGTCGCAATACAAACCCCTAGACACGGCTGGCTGGCTGGCTGGCTGCTGTCTTCAACGCTGCGAGGATCGATGGGGCGTTCAGAGGGACGGACAGGGAGGCCGTGGAGATGGCGCGGTGAGTTTCTTGTCGCAATACAAACCCCTAGACACGGCTGGCTGGCTGGCTGGCTGCTGTCTTCAACGCTGCGAGGATCGATGGGGCGTTCAGAGGGACGGACAGGGAGGCCGTGGAGATGGCGCGGTGAGTTTCTTGTCGCAATACAAACCCCTAGACACGGCTGGCTGGCTGGCTGGCTGCTGTCTTCAACGCTGCGAGGATCGATGGGGCGTTCAGAGGGACGGACAGGGAGGCCGTGGAGATGGCGCGGTGAGTAGAGGGTGTGGGCAAGTGTGTATAGTGGGAGTGTATCTCTGCGTGTGTTTGTGTGCGTGTGTGCGTGCCTGTGTGCCTGCGCAACCCCTGTGGCACGATCACAGAGGGCATTGCCATGAACCGGCTGACGCGAATTCCAATACATGAACGATAGGGAGGCTGTTGAGATGGCCCGGTGAGTGTGTTTTCGTGGTGTGTGAGTGTGTGTTTTCGAGGTGTGTGGGTGTGTGAGTGTGTGGGGGAACCCCGTTGAGTGTATTTGTGTGCATGCGTGCGTGTGCGATGTGAGTGAGTGAGTGGGTAAGGGAGGGAGGATGTCATGTGATTGGCGGAGGCACTTGGCCCTGGCCACACGCCCCCACCCCCCCCTCCCCTTCTCTCCTCCCATTCCCTCATCCTCTCGCCCAAACACACAACAATGGTCTCTCCATCGCCTCCTGCTCTGCCTTTGATCTGTGCGGGCGTGCTGTGAGTGAGTGGCAGCGAATCTCGGCCCCGGACACACCCCTCACCCTACCCCACCCCCTTTCCGAATCCATTTCCCCGCACCTCCTCCAAACGCACCCACCCCTGTATTCCTCCTTTCCCTCAGCTACCTTCTGCGCAGCGACGGGCTCTTCATCGGGTCGTCCTCAGCCATGAACTGTGTGGGCGCCGTGCGAGTGGCAGAGAGGCTTGGTCCCGGGCACACCATCGTGACCATGCTGTGTGACAGTGGCTTCCGGCACCTCAGCAAGTTTCATAATGAGGGGTATTTGAGGGAACAAGGGCTGCTCCCCACTGCCAAGGGGCTTGAGTTCTTAGGCGGGAGATTTGCAGAGGGGGGTGATGTTTGAAGCGGGCACAGCATTGTGATCATTCTGTGTGACAGTGGCTTTCGGCATCTCAGCAAGTTCCATAATGAGTATGCGGATTTGAAGGGACAATCTCGCTTGCCGTCTGCGAAAGTTTCTGGGTAGGAGATTTGCGGAGCAGGGGTGATGGTGGTACAGAGCAGGCATGCCCTATTGTGTCCATGCTGTGTGACAGTGGTACTAGTAAGCATCTCAGCAAGTGCCACGACGAGGGCTTTAGGGGCTAGGTGCTCTTGCTCACTGCAAATGGAATGTCTTTAGCAGCCAATTCTTTAGTGCGCACATGCACAGTTACAAGAACACACACAAGACAAGACATGCCCAGATCCCAAAGCGTCTCCTCCCTGCAGTGAACACTGCATTACGTGAAGTCACACCCGGTGATCACTGCACTACGTGAAATCACACCCAGTGATTACAGCACTACGTGATGTAGAGAGAACTGTTTTTTAGGCGCCTAAAGCTCAAGCTAAAAAACAGAGAAAGGGTAGGACTGAAGGATGTGGGAAGTCAGAGAAGCAGCATGGGGACGAAATTGGTAGGCCACAAACAACAGAGAGAATCTTTCGTCAATAGTTGCAATATCCATGGATTCTTGTCCTCTTCCCTCATGTTCCCTGAGTACACGCTTCCTCCTGCCTCTCATGACTTGTAACGCCATTCCCATGACTTGTAACGCACCTTCCGTGACTTGTAATGTACCTCCCACTACATGTAGCTAGAAACGGACCTCTCACGCCTTGTAACGCTCCTCCCGTGACTAGCAACGCACCTTTTACGCCTTGTAACCCACTTTTTACGACTTGTAACGCACTTCTCGCAACTTGTAACGCAGTTCTCACGACTTGTAACGCACATCCCAGATGACGTGGAGCTCGGCCTCCCAGTCGCCGCGGCGAAGCGACGAGTCGTCGAGGTTCTTGTGCGCGTTGAAGAGCGTCTTGAGCTTCGGTACCTTGGGCCCGCACTGCCCCGCCCCCGCCTCGCACTTGCACCAGCAGTGACTCATCCTGACCCCAGATTCGCTAGTGACGACGGAGGGCTTGCTACCGACGACAGCAGTGGCTCATCTTGACCGCGGATTTGCTAGTGAGAATCGCAGTGACCCATACTGACCCAGGATTCGCTAGAGAAAGAATCGCAGTTACTCATTTCTATGACCTCTAAGGGTACATTCAAGGAAAAAGGATTCAGTGACGGCTATGGCAGCACGTGGTGAGAGGAGTCGGCGAGAATTCGAATGTCACATGCACCTAACAATGGTCTCATGGCTTGCGTTATTTATTAGAAGTCCTTGTAGTTTCTGCAAACGGAAGCATTTGAGAAGTGAATCACACGATCGTTGTGGTATGATACCATCATTAGGAAGACTAGCAAACACGGTAACTTCAGAGATCAAAACTATTCAAGGTGAGAGGCGTCCCATGCATGGTCACGACTAGGAGCTACTTTTGCTGTGCCGCTCGTTGCAACTCAAGTGCGACCAAGCCATGATCGGACGGCCATGACCGATTGTCAGCGAGGCTGACGGAATGTTATGGAACTTTTGAAAATGAGGTGACAGACTCAAGAGGACCCGAGACGCCATCTGTGATCAGTGCAAGCACCCGAGAAAGCACCTAGCCTGAGTTGCAGAATCTGGGATCCTCGATGTTGCCGAAGCAAGCTCCGTTATGCGTTTTGTCTGCTTCCATGGCCAGTAGCGAAAAGGTGATGCTGTTATCACCATTCTTATTTCAGTAGTGGAGCCTTTGAAGCCAACTCAAATACTGATATCAACACCACATCACAAAAACCCAACACAGTACAAGATAAGCTGACAAAATATCAGCAGCATATACATTGCAACTACTGGATAATTACCACTAAACGAACACTCTACGGCACACGGTCATAGTTTCAGTCTTGAAGTGAACTTAGTCCCTCCAAGCACTGCCAGCTCAGCAGCAACTGAAACCATCATGGCCTCCAGCTCATCCTTCCTATCTGACACAGGGGCCTCCAAGTTGTCCCCCGCAGTCAACGGGGTCAAAGCAGGAGCAGGAGCCTGTGCCAGCCCCTTTTCCCTTGCTGCACCCGCTCTCCAACTATCAGCTGCAGCGGCATCCATATCGTCACTGGTCCCGCTCGTATCTTCACTGGTCCCGCTCGTCCCACTGCTACCACTGCCACTGCACCTCCCACCAATGCTGATGCAACCCTCCTCCTCCGCTCCCACTCCCCCATCTCCCCCTCCCTGCTGCGGCACCACCCCTCTCCCACCCCCACCCACCCCCTTCCCCCTCTGCCTGGGCACAGTCGCATGGCCCCACGCAGCAATACAAGCCCTCGTAGCCCGCCTCACATCCTCATCCCTCGCCGGCCCCAGCCCACACACAGCCGCCTGGATCACCGGCGGCGAGTCTAAAAACTGGAAATGCCCCGCGTCTCGCAGCACAACCTCCCAGCTGGGGTTACCAGCCTCTTTAAAGAACCAGCGGTAGTTGGAGGCGGCAGGGGCGCAGTCCCCAGGGTAGCCGCCGCCCACGACGAGCGTGGGGAGGGAGAGGGCCAGGCCCTGGTTGGCGGGGTTGGCATCAGCCAGAAGGTGTTCGATGGCACTGTTGCCTGCCCTCATGGCTGCCACTGCTGACGGGTAGCCGGGGGCCAGAGGCGCGTAGACTGCAGGGGTGAAGGTGGGGGGGAAGAGGGGTTGAAAGAGAGTTAGTTGAAGAACCAGAGGTTGGCGGGGTTGGGCTGGGCGAGGAGGTGCTCTATGGCACTGGTGCCTGCCCTCATAGTTGCCACTGCTGAGGGGTACCCGGGGGCCAGATGCGCGTAAACTGCAGGGGGGGGAGGCCCAGGAGGGATAGGGGGAAGGATACAAAGGGAGGGGTGACGGGGTGAGACAGGGCATGGGAAAACGGGTCAATGGCACTGGCGCACGAGCCATGCTCGTGCTGAGGGGAGGGGTACTGGACGACGAGGGTGGGGAGGGAGACAGCCAGGCCTTGGTTGGCGGGGTTGGGCTGGGCAAGGAGATGCTCGATGGCACTGGTGCCTGCATGCATGGCTGCTACTGCACACACATGTGTGATTAATTAACTATGTGCCCTGCACACACATGTGTCTGACGGGTGTGTGCTGGTGCTGGTGCTTGGGAACTCACTTGTGTTATCGACGGGGTCGACGAGGCCGAGGGAGAGCACTCGAGGGTCCATGGCTGCTGCCAGCACGCTCACCTTGGCTGCACATGAGCACACGCATGCATGGATGCACAGGGGATGGGTGGGTGTACGCCATACATACATTAGAAGGAACAGACACACACACATACATGAATGCACACACACACACACAAACAAAGGCACTTGAGGGTCCATGGCTGCTGCCAGCACGCTCACCTTGGCTGCACACGAGTGCATGCAGAAAGGCAGCAATAGTGACGATCGAGAGTAGAAGGAGAACGAAATACACACTCGGGAGCGAATACACACTTGCATACACGTGAAAGAGAATCACACAGGTGTTCACAGCACAGAAACACAATAGGGAGCGGAGATCTTACCTCCTCTGGAGTGGCCACAGAGGTAGACCCGTGTGTTGTCTGCTATCCTACGAAGCAAGTGACTGCAGAGGGGAGGGGAGCGGGCAACCAGACGACCCATGAGAGCAGCTGCAACATGAGTTTTGCTGGGCCTTTGCTGCTAAGAACCATAAGTGAGTTAACTCAAAAGCCACAGCCGCTGCACCATGTTGGCCTTGAGCTAACAAAACGACAGAAGCCTGGCTGCGGCAGCATGGCATCACAGGAAAGAACCTTAATGAGAAAAGTTCGACAATGATGAGGACGATGGCATGATCAGACTCACCTGGTGCCAGCCCAGTTGATGAGCTCAGTGATGAACCGTGCACAGATGATGTCGTCCAGAGGGCCCATCAGCCCCTCCACCTGCCATGCATGCACCCGTGACTGTGTGAGTCAGTCAGGTCACTTGGCAGTTAAGTCAGTAGCTAAGTTGGTCCGTCGGTCAATTGATTGTTTGGCTGGTTGGTCGGTCAGTCAAATCAGTCAGTCAGTCAGTCAGTCAGTCAGGGGTGGTGGCAAGCACTGCATGAAACAGCAGTTGCCACTGCGTGAATCAAATATGCAATACTCACAAGCCTAAGGGTACCTAGTGAGGGACACAGAAAAACAAGAAAAAGGAAAGAAAAACCAAACACGCCCACCGAACGTGGCCCCCCTACCGAACCTTATTGTAGGTGACGACAGCGAAGCCCCAGCTGGCGAGGTGCTGGGCGTAGCTACATTGGAGTAACTTCTGAGAATCCCAAATGCTCCCTGCACCTCGTTGTAGGTACGCACGCCCCCCTACCGTACCTTATTGTAGGTGACTACAGCGAAGCCCCAACTGGCGAGGTGGTGGGCGTAGCTGCGGTACTGCGCGGAGTCCAGCAGGAACCCGCTGCTGAACACTGCCAAGGGGAACTTGTCCTCCTGTGGGGAGCGATGGGGAGCGTGGGAAAGGGCGGGAACATGGAGGAAAAGCGAGGGAGAAGGGCAACGGGAGCAGGAGGGGAAGGCAAGAGGTGGGTGGCAGCGGGAGTGGAAGTGGGTGGAAGCATGGAAACACGGAGTCCAGCAGGAACCCGCTGCTGAACACCGCCAGGGGGAACTTGTCCTCCTGTGGGGGGGTGTAGGGAGCAGGAGAGGGGGGGAGAACGAGGGAACGGGGACGCGGCAGAGGGAGTGGGAGTGGGTGGGAGCATGGAAACACGTAGTCCAGCAGGAACCCGCTGCTGAACACCGCCAGGGGGAACTTGTCCTCCCGTGGGGAGAGGAGCAGCAGCGAAGCAGGGCGGGCAGAAGTGTGGGAGATGATTGTGGCACAGGAGAAGGGATTGGGGTGGACAGTGAGACGGGAAGGAAGGTGTGACGGGGGGCTAAGGGATCACCTCAAGTAAAGAGAGGAGGGGGAAAAGGGGGGGGAGGAGAGAGGGGGAAGGGGGAGAGGAAGGGGGGACATGGAGCACTGCACGGGCATAGGCAAGACGATGAGAGTGAAAAGGGAAGCAGTTGACCGACCTGTAACGAGTATTGAGGCGTCCATGACGTGTGCCGCATCCTCGCTGGGTACGTCACCGTTATCCGCAGCAAGCAGCCCCCTGCTGCGCAATCCGGGAAGCAGGATGCACACGTGTGCTCCTGATGGTACAGATTCTCCACATCGTACGGTCCAAATTCGCTGAATCTCTTCTCCGCAATCAACCTCTCGTGAACAGGCACGAGTCGGGCAGCGGACCCCGCTTCAGACACCCACAGGCCTTGTTTGTCGTCTAGCAGGCTGCTCAACTCCCCAGGAAGAGAGTCAACGTCTGGCTGTAACGGTAACGGTAACGGAGTCGCGTTACCCGAACCCTGGATGGACCATCGCCGGCCTGTGTTACTGCGTAACGGCCGGCCCGCTCTGTCGCCCTCACCTTCTAGAAGAATCCCTGCTCCGGCTAATGTGGCTCCACCAAGTAAGAACCTTCGGGGTATCGCTCGTGAGCTATCCTGCTTAGCATCCGCAGCAGACCTAGCTTCCGCTCCTGAAAAGTCACGCGGTAATCGTGAATCTTCCAAGTCTTGTGGGTATTGTTGTGAATCCTGAGACCCCAAGTTGGTGGTAGGAGCGCTCTCTCCTAAGGTGTTGCGGCCTGACTCGTTGCTGCCTTCTGCACGTAGAGAGGAGAAAATGAAGGGTGTGATCGAGTGAAATGCAAAAGCAGGAATGGAGGCTCAAATGACCGACACACAAAACGTCTGAAGTGCCGATTACCTGATGACGTCGAGGAGTCGTTTTCTGAACATCTTAATATTCTGAGAGCGTGAGTGTAGCCTCGAGAGGGAGAGAAGTTTTTATGGAAATATTTTGATTGAGACCTGGACAGAGCGGCGGAGAAGCTGTTTGGCAGCGTGACAAGCTTCTGTGCGATCGCAAAATCCATGACGCAGTGGAATGTCTTCGTTTCTTAATGCGGCGAACGTCGTCGTCAGCAAAGCTCGAGTACGCCAATATATTGAACAGCAGAGGTTTGCAAGGGTCGTTAGAACCTCCTCAAGTAAGAGATCGAGGCCTTGTTCTGTGGCCCCTTAACTCAGAGTTAACTGGGTTCGTGGTGGCTTCATTAACTCAGGCCTTACACGTGTGAACGTTACAATCACACCGTGCCAGCTAACTCAGAGTTAGCTAACTAGGGTCACAAATACGCAAAGTAATAACTCAGGGTACGCTCCGTAGGAAGCTTGTAGGGAATCTTCTTTCACGGGCAAACTAACTCAGAGTTAGTGCTCTCGCTTACTCTAGCTTTTGGGGTGAAACTCAATACACTACTCAGAGCGCGATTCGAGCAGGGTAAACCTAGTGTAACATCAATTTGGTAAAATTTCGGAATCATTCACCCCAAACGATTAATTCCCACCAATCTCATTTCTCAAAATCTTACCATTCCGCCATATTTGTTTTGTTATATGCGATCGGGGCAGTTAGGGCACAACCGGAAAAGTTTTACGATAGAGCTTTCAAGAACCCCCACGCAACTTCCTTAACTCGGAGTTACGAGGGGCCACAGATCACCCACGTGAGTTACTACTCAACACTCACACGAGCGTAATGATGCTTTGTTGGTGATTCACACGAGCCTACACGGCTCGGTAACTCAGAGTTAGCTAACTCTGAGTTAGCGCCACAGAACAAGGCCTGAGAGGTCCCTGTCGCGAAGGTGGTCGGCTTGGGTGCTACACACAGGCACCTCGACACCTTGTTGGCAAGAAAATGCTTGCGCCGTGCTGACTAACGGAAGGACGTGTGGCTCAAACTGGGGCCCTCGTTGACATGGAATAGCCATGGCGGAGCGGTCTGACCATCCGAGGCAGCAGAACACGTGTTTTGACTGTCTCGTGTTTTGATCACCCAACCCAACACTTGAGCTCTGCTCAGCACACCCTGCTTTCTTGAACCCCACGAACGACCTCCACAAGAAACTGGGACGGAATGCACGTCCCGACTGGATTTATACCACCGTTTGTTACACTCCAATATTTCAGGACTGGTTTCTGAAAGGCCAACGGAGTATCCGGTGTTTGCTAACTATCCCAGTTGCGACAGAACTGGCACTTACGACCCCCGGTCCGCGAAACCATCGATTTAGTGCCCCTCCCATTTGTTCTTGGGCGGAATGGCTGATGTCTACCGTTGTGGTTCAAAACTCGAATCCAACCAATCGCAGCACCTCAAATCGAAGTCTCCGACAGCTGATGCAGGACTTCGCACACTTGTGGAATTTTTTCGCCTGCTTTTGTAACCACCCTCACACGAATCCTTTTCCAACCGAACAAATCAAACCAGCCCGTAAAATTGCCCAGACTAGGCTGAGAATCGCTTACGTGGCGGATCCTACCCATATCTGTTCCTGAATGACTGGCTACGGAAGTAGCGGCCACGTCGCAGCTCCATCACGGCACATCTCTTCCCCATCCATCCCATGTGCGATGTCCCGCGCTCCACCACCAGCAGCCCCTATCGATCAATGCACCTTCTCCATTGTTGCTTCCTTTCCTTTCCTTTCCCTCTCCCACAGGCCTCAACACACTCCCCAGCATCCCTCCCTCACACACTCCCCCCTTCTATTCGCTCCTCCACTCAATCTCCTCCAGTGACCAGTCCTGTCCCACCTCTGCTTGGTCTAACCTCGCGCATCCCTGCCACAGTCCTGCGGTTCGGTTCAATTTCTTAGTCTGGGGGGACTGGGGTTTCTCTTCAAGCAGGAGCAGCAAGCGTCATTTGTTAGCTACGATTCGAGTGACTGCAATAGATGGTTAGTTTGAGCATCGGGTAGCGGAATTGTTGAGTGAGATCTGCTTGCGGGTTTCCTAGTTCTCACTCAACCGCTCCCTATCCGAGTCCTTTTGACTATCAATCGATAAGTAGCTGGTACGCGTTACTCTGAAAGCGGCGTCGCCCTTCCGAGCAGCACCAGGCATCTAGTATTCTGCAGATTCGAAATTCTAGTTCAAATGTCAACAGGCCTTTCCCATGCAGGATTCCGTTGCAGACTCAACCAGAAGAGGTTACCAACAGATACTCAACGCAGGTGTCGCCGACGTGCAGAGACATCATTTAGGTTCTCACCTCTTGAGTACACTTACCCCCACAACTCTCGCCAATGCCTGGATCATCGAAAGCACCTACAACCTACAGTGGTCAGCACTCCAGCCCTTGCCCCGCTGTTGATATCTCGCCTGTTGTCTCGAGAAAGCACTTATAGCTATAATGGATGGATTTTTACTCGTTTCAGGTCTCGGGACTTGGCGAGCCTGCGAAATTCTGTCCCTCGAGGCTTCACATTTCGGACATGACAGGGAGCACACTGGCACTAGCCGTGTCAGAAGACGCTGGTCTCTTACCTCGTGTATATACAGTGACACATGACGACATGACGGCTGACCTATTTTTGACGATTAGTTCAGCCGTTGACGTCAAACAGGTGTGCAACTGCACCCCCCCTCCCTCCTCCCCCCTCCCCCCACCCCCCTCTTCCCCCCTTTTACTTTATCCGCAAATGTCGAATTAAAATCATACACCTTTTTTTTCCTTGGTCAGCTAGATGGATGGTCATCGAAGCTCTTCCGCGACGAAGTCGTAGGGGAGTGGAAATTACGACAAAAGGCCGAAGACGAGGTCCAATATTCCTTGCATCTTCACTGTCATGTTAGCGGGTCTCATTCATTCCTCGCGCCCCCTGTCATCCGAAGCTGGATATTTGAAAGAGAAATGCCATTGGTGAGCACCATAGTATATTGTTTGATCTGCTGATGAAGCTTGTCGTTTGACGCTCAGTTGACTAACCCTAGCATGTATTGTTGTCTCCGCCAACAGGTTTTGGAGTCCATCATGTTCGCTGAGAAGGCTTTGCTCGCTTCTCATCCAGGTAAGCACTTCACTATATTGTGTGCTTCACTATTGTGTGAACCTACTCATAGATCGTGTGCTTCACCATTGTGTGAACCTACTCATTATCTACTTCGCAACTGGTTGCAGATCTTACCGCCGCAACTGTATGGATCCACTACCACTCCCACTCGCCCAGCTTCGACAGAGCAGATTGCTGGGGTCCTCTGCACAGCAGTGTATCGCGTTCCAGGGATGACGCGACTCTACTAGACGTTTTGGGCATCTGTTTAAGAGACTTGTTTCGCTGGCCATTTGACAGCCCAGACGTTCCAAGTGCTCCCGCTCCAGCCTTACCCGTTCAACCGCAGTACAATCCCATTAGACAGCCCCGACCACAAACGCTGGCTCTTATTTCCAGAAAACACCCAGAGCAAGTGTTTGTTCCGGTAGTTCTGGGTTTCGTCTATGTTTTGAATTGTGTTTTTCTCATGAACGTTCTTGCTGCCACAATGCAGTGAGAACCATTCAATTTTTCGATAGAACCGTGCGGCTGCTGCTGCAATTATGGTGATTACTGAGTCCTTTGTTTCAAGGCCCCATTCCGTTATACTGGTAATAAATTAATACGATGCCAAGAGCTGTTGCCATGTGTGCAAATATTATGTTAGCATATGATACCAGTTGCTTCTTCAGCTGACCAGGTACAAGCTGACCAGTCGTGGTTTTGTTGGTGTAGTGTACAGAGCAAGGCATAATAATCTGATGTATGCACTAGCCTGACAAGGTCAGTAGTTAGTTACCATGCATTTACAGTCCATTCTTCGTGGCTCATAATCATGACTCGTGAGTCATGACGGCTACACACGGTGGAAAACAGTTTATGTTCCGATGTGCAACAATCAGACTGCAAATAATGTTTAGGAGGAGCATGAGACATGACCTGACCGGTAATCGTGACCTTACCATACCACAGCAAGAGTTGGTGGCCCAAGTCCTTGTTCATAACATCAACTCAACAGGTCTAAAACACACGTTCGTGCAACAGGTCTAACAAGTAGCAATTTCTCCCCCTGATTTCACTGGTTTATTAAAAGCAGCCCACCACACCTCAATAAATGTGCAGCAATAGGTCTATAGTACACTAATTAAACTCCCGAGTCCCCACCCCCAACAAACACCATTCAGTAAACGAAGCCTGCATGGCTAACAGCTGTTTAGGCACAGCAACAGATTTAATTAAAATGCTGCAACTCGGACAAATCCCCACTGGATGACTCTGCTTCAATCAAATCACGGAGCTTGGCGGCCCTGCATTGATAGCATATGGAGAACCATGGGCAGGATTTGAAACAAACATAAGATATACTGTGTGATGATTTAACTTCGTACACAAGCTGCAAGCGAAGCCAGAGACGTACCACAGTCGAATCCAATGAAAGCGAGGGAGCTGCTGCAGCGGGTGCGAGCGCAGAAGTCGAACGCAGTGTCCTCAACGGCTGCCTTGAGAGGTGCAAAGCCCGCCGGACAGGAGCAGGTCGGGGGCGAGCCGTCAGTGGGAGATGTGCAGAGCGCTTCAACGGGGCATGCTGCCGGCACCATGCACTTGCGGGTAACTGGAATGGGGGGAAGGGGAGCAGGGGAGAGCATTTTCAAGTCAAGGGGAAGCTGAGCCATCAGGGGAAGCTGTGCAGAGCGCTTCCACGGGGCATGCTGCCGGCACCATGCACTTGCGGGTAACTGGAATGGGGGGAAGTGAGCAACGAGGAGCAGGAGGGAGCAGGGGAGATAATTCAATAGTAGACTGTGCAGGTCGGGGGCGAGCCATCAGTGGGAGATGTGCAGAGCGCATCCACGGGGCATGCTGCCGGCACCATGCACTTGCGGGTAACATGAATGGGGGGAAGGAAGGAGCAGGGAGCAGGAGGGAGGAGCAGGGAGGAGGGAGCAGCAGGTAGCCACAGGGAGCGAAGGAAACCAGGAAGTTGAGTTTGAGAAAATATCAAGATCCTTAATTCCTTAGGGGAGGAACTGGAGCAAGGTTGTAAAAGGTGCGATTGGGATGGGTAGTAGCAGGGGGTGGAGAGAAGACTGAGGAGCTTGATGGGAGATGGAATTTGGTACGTTTGAGTTGTTGGAATGATGATACAAGTGAAGACGGGTTGCACCCACACAAAAGAGGTGGAGATAAGTGTGTGTATTATGCATCCTCAATATGGGAAGATGCTGTGATGGAGAGAGAACATTCACTCGCATCGGTTGATACATCGGCGGACGGAACACAATGGCGAGAGAACATTCACTCGCATCCCAAAGCGAGAACTTCGGTTGGCGAGAGCACAAAGATTGGCGAAAACAATATTCGCGAGAGAATATTTACTCACTCGTGCACGACGGCGAACCAGCCTCGCGAAGGCACGAGCACCCTCCCACGTCCAGCGCGTCTTGGCACACGAGCCGCGTCAAGCACTTCTGCCGCACTCCCAGCTTGCACGTCGCAGCGCCTGAGAATTCACATGGAACAAAGGGGACGAGACGAATTAGAAAACAAAGACATTCGTTCAGAAGGGGCAAATGAAAATATTCAAACACACGCCTACGCGAATGTGGGCGTAAACTGCAACGAGAAAAAGTGATCGGTTCACGAAGCAATGGGAGAGGAATGGGGATCAGGGAAGAGGTGCCCGGCAATGGGGTGACGCGGGAAACATGGGAGAGCGTAAACGTAAACTGTAATGCGATGTACGCATCTTGCATGAAGGAAAACAAACAAGTACTCAACAAGCGATGGACCCTGTGAAGTCAGTCAACTGTGTACCTGACGCGCCAAACACATCAGCTGATAGCGAGGATGCAGTCGCTACTCCACCTCCGCTCCCACTCTTGGACATTGACTTTTTCTTCTTCTTGGGCGGCTTTTTCTTGGGCTTCTTAACAGGAGCCTTCTTAGGGGGAGGCGGACGCGGCGGAGGGGAACGGGGGGGAGGCGGAGAGGCGGCAACTGCGGGCGGCGGTGGCGAACTGGCAGTGGCGGAAGGATCTGGGTCGGCTCCAACGGAAAGGTCCGCGGAAGCTTCTTTGGCGCCTGGCGGGGAGAGAACGCCGGACGCGGAAGGCAGGACGGGAGGAGTCGAGCTGTTAATAACGGGTACAGCGACTGGTGGAGGCGGGCTCGCTATAACGGGCACGGTGACAGGAGGAGGCGGGCTGCTTACAACCGGAACGGCGACTGGTGGAGGCGGGCTGTTTATAACGAGTTCAACTGTCGGAGGATGCGTCCTGCTTGCATCGGTTTGAGCAGGGGGAGGGGGGCTGCTTGTAACGGATTCGACTACTGGGGGAGGCGGGGAGAGAGTGCTCGAGACCGCTAGCGCGAGCGGAGGCAACGGGGGAGGTGGGGAATCCACAGGGGGTGGTGGAGAATACACAGGAGGAGGCGGAGAGCTGACAAGGGGAAGGGGAAGAAGGGGGATGGGAGGTGGCGAGGGAGGGGGAGACGGGGGAGGGGAGGACAGCAGCGGAGGGGGAGACGGGACAAGTGGAGGAGGGGAGGCGACGAGCGGAGGGGGAGAAGCGACAAGTGGAGGCGGGGAGGCGACGCGCGGAGGGGGCGACGCTACAAGTGGAGGCGGGGAAGCGACGAGCGGAGGGGGCGACGCGACAAGTGGAGGCGGGGAAGCGACGAGCGGAGGGGGCGACGCGACAAGTGGAGGCGGGGAAGCGACGAGCGGAGGGGGCGACGCGACAAGTGGAGGCGGGGAAGAAACGAGCGGAGGGGGCGGGGAAGAGGCAAGTGGAGGAGGGGGGGAATTGAGCGGAACGGAAGTGTCGGTGACGGTGCTGGCGGATTGATCTGTCACCATTCCAGTGGTGCCGGGGGGAGACGGAGGAGGAGGGGGACGAGGCGGAGGGGGGGGGACGCGGAGGAGGTGGCTTAGGCGGACTGGGCGGCGGCTTCGGCGGCGGAGATGGCGGCGGCGGTTTCGGCGGCGGGCTCGGCGGCTTGGGCGGCGGCGGCGGGGAAGGCGGTTTCGGCGGAGGAGGCGGACTTGGAGGCGGCTTTGGCGGGGGTGATGGCGGCGGCGGCTTCGGCGGGCTGGGCGGATTAGGGGGCGGCGGCGGGGACGGCGGAGGGCGCGGTGGGGGAGGCCTGGGGGGAGGCGGGGACGGCGGCGGTGGCGACGGCGGCGAGCGATTCGCGACGAATTTCTGAACGCAAACCGCGCTGGAGAAAAAGCTCGAACCCGACTCGGTACCCCCGAGCGGCACGAATCCCGTCGTGTCGGTATCTATCGCGCCGTCCGCTGCAAGCGCCATCGCGTATACGCCTTCGGGAAGCGCGAGTAGCGCCAGCGCCGGGCTGCTGGGATACACCGCGAGCTCCCCGCCGTCATATGCGGCGGTGGAGTATTGAAAGGAGCCTAAGTACGCCGCCGAGGCGCATCCTCCTGCCTCCGTGTAGCCAATCGCGTCCATGGTCCCCAAAAAGGTCGCGCCTCGGGACGCCATGAGCGTAGACGTGCCGCCGTAATTCGCGGCGCTGGTAACCAGCACGTTCTTATTCTGCGGATCAACGCCGAGTGATCCGGGCGTGCCTGTCGTCAGCACTGTTGTCGATAGCGGCGGCGGGAGCGCGGTTCCCGCGAGCGGAAGTGCGTACGTGTAGAGAATGTTCGTGTCGTACCGGAGAATGGCTAAGAAGCCGCCGCCGGGAGAACAGACGGCCTGCCGCGCCGCGTACGACGCCGAAAACATCTTAATCGCCGCATTGGCTTGGAAATTCCCAGTCGTCGGATCTATCGGCACAACGACCACCACGTCAGAATCGTCAGCCGTGACGTGGCAGGTGAGCACGAGGAAATCCGAGGGGGAGGCGGCTGGCGAAGAGCAGAACGAAGCGGAAAGACACTGGTAACCCGCTCCGACGAGCTTGCGCGACGAGCCCGTCACCCGGTCTACTGAAACCGCACCCGCCGCTGTCTCCGACCCATCCGCTACCACCAGAAGATTCTCGGAAGGTCCCCCAAGCGCTACAACCGTTCCTGAAAACCCGCCGGGGAGAGCCACGGGCGGTAGCGGCACCGCGCCGTCTAGGGTGTAGTTAATCGCGTTTAGATACGAGCCGCCCGAAGATAAGTAGGCCGTGCCGTCGGTCGCGACGCCGCAGGAAGTGAGCTGCGCGTTAGCGTTGCTGTCGGCTTTGCTGGAATAGCCTATTTCGCGACGCGTTCGGAGATTAATCTCCCATACCTGGGACGTCGTGTCGCCTGTGAGGGGATCGTACACGCCGCCGCCTACTATCGCTACCGGGAGGCCTATTGTCGAGTATTGGCATAGCGCGGGGGACGGGAGAAGGGCGAAGGACATGAAGAGGAGGAGAAGTGGCGCCGCCGTGAGTGACGCCGCGATTGCCGCCGCCGGTCCACGTGGGGATCCCACGTGGCGGCGCGGCGGCAGCCGCACAGCCATTATGTGGCCGTAAGGAAAGGTTCCGTCAGCTAAGTGGGATTCATCCTGATGACGCGGCGGAATGTGCGGCGGAATATGCGGCCAAGGACAATGAGAATGCGTGTCCGAGGTGGGTTATTAGGGAATGAGATTCGACGGGTAGGTAAGGTTGGGGGTCAGGACAGGATGCTCACGCTGCGTCGGTTATGGTGGGAGGCAATGGCGCATGTGGGGAGGGTGGGCTGGCTGGCGGCTTGGCAGAAGAGATTTGTTGTTCAGGGGTTCATCAGTCTTCAGAACTGACTGGACTGAATTGAACAGAAGGCAACGCAACGGGGGCTGGGTGTTGTTTGTGGGGCTGGCGAAATTGGAGTGCGGAACAGTGCGTAGTGGGGTCCTCTTCTACACCGCATCCACAAAATCAGTCCTTTGTGTGTGGTGTGGTCCTCCTCTGACCCGACGTGTAGTGTACCGTGTGTAACGACATCGCTGGATGTAACGACGACAATCAGACGTGTTTGAAATTGTCGTGTTGACAACGATAGACTTCTCGTGGCGAGGAAGCGTGATAGAAGAGGAGTGAAGTGGGATTGGGTTGGTAAGTTGGAGGATGTGCCATGATGCGTCGTGGCGAGGAGAGGCGATGGAAATGCAGCAGAGTGAACTTGAGTTGAGAATCTCCTCCACCCCCATCAAGAAATCGAACAAGCAACCATGTCATCGTCGTGCGCATGGAGCGATGAAACGAACGAGTGAAAGGATGAATCGGCGGGCATGCGGGTTCCGTACACCTTGCACCATAACGTGTACCACAGAAACAGTCACGCGTCTGGGTGGGAGATGTTTTGGTTGGGTTGAGGGAAGTGCCTGGGTTTGCAGATGAAACGCATACACGTAGATTGCAATGTAGCAGGACCTCAAGCATGGTGGTGGTGTGGTGTGGTGATGGCGGTGAATCTGTCCCGAATTTGCATGGATCTTCACCTGCCCCTTCCTCGCTCGAATCGCAGATTCCCTTGAAGGCAGTTTGGCTACCCCGGGTGGTTCATCCAGTTGAGACTTTCGAGTGGCTGCAACATGGACGCAGCAACTCCAAATTGTTGGCCAGGATAATAACAAAATGGTTTGGAAGTGTAATCGTGTAGAAGGTGTACACCCTCTTTCTCACCTATCTCACCGGCGGAAGCACTGGCTACAGTGTTTGGACGTAGCGGGCTGGTGAGATAACTCGGTTGCGGGCAAAGTCGCACGAGGGTTTGAAACACGCCTTGGGCCGTAAAAAACCATTAACGTTGAATAACCATCCCAACTGCTTTGAAAACAACAGTACCGTTCCAGAACTTAAAAAATCTTGACTAAACGCCCTGGGTCAAATTGTCACTATAACGCATGTGATAGGACCTTCTTGGGTCCGGTGCGGTCACACTAAGCGTCGTGGTCAGTATAACATATGCCAGTCTATCGAGAATGAGGGTGTACTATCCATTTTGACAACCGTAGTGATATTTCTCTCTTACACCCAAGCTGTCTTTCTCGCTTGGCTACCATTGCCGTTATGAGCCAGCCTGGAAAAATCTGACCTGAAGGCAGAGCGCAGGTGGCTGCCACACTGGCCCTGTGGACGAAGTTCTGTCTTCCAGGTGGGTAGCCAACTCTACCAACTTCTAGGGTGGGCAAACTTGCGCGACGCGACAGACCGCGAACTTCTCTCAATCCTATCGACCAAGCTCGCACCGCATGTAGGGCGACCGAACCCCCCGCAAATGAATCGACTTACATGCGCTTTTGCGATTGTATCTGCCATTTTTGACGGGTTGGAGTCGGTGTTCCCTCTCGATATCATTGTGTCGCGTGAAGTCGTAACTATTGCTACATTGGTTTGTTTTTTGTTTGCAAGGTTTTCTGTTTCCGGTGGCATTTTTTTCGCCACCTGTCCATCGCGATTTTCTGAAACTTTTAAGGCGCATGAAACTTAAGCTGGGGCTGACAAAAAAAAACCCCTTAAAGGGAGTGACGCAATTCGGGATGCATCAACCCTAAACACAGGAACTGGCAAGGTGTTTAGGGTTGATGCATTTAAAGCGGTGCCTGGCTCGCTAGGGGTTTTAGTTGTTTTTACACCGTTTAAAAAACAAGTCATTAAAATTTGCTAAGACAAGCCTTGTTGGCGCGTCTAGACTGAAGTGACGTAACAGGTCGCAAAATTTGTCTTTGATGAAAGAAATGAAATCCCGGGCTGTAATCTCGCGATTCTGACTGTAACACAAAATAGAAGCTTTCGCTGCATGAATATAATGTGGAAGCGCATGTAGGTCGATCCATTTGGATGAGGTTTGGTCGCCCTACCTGCGGTGCGAGCCTGGTCGATGGAATTTAGAAAAGTTTGTGGTCTGTCGCGTCTCGCAATTTTGCCTCTAGGGTGCGACGAATCTGTACTCGCATTGACAGACTCAATTTCCTATGTAATATGCATTACGATTAGAAGTAGAAACAGTCATACCTCACAATCTTACTTTGTGACTTTAGCGTAACTCCTTTTACACGAATGACCGGTAAAATATTTCCGCAAGGAGTCTCGTCGTAATCAACCGACCAGTAAAATTACTCGAGCACTCTCCTACAGCGTACAAAGCCTGGCATTATTCCCCCAAATGACAACGCCAAACCTGCGACCGAACCAATCGCAAGGCAGCCACAGCAGGTCTATCCTCTCCCGACCAATTTACCTGCCAAGCTCCTCGGTGTTACCCAGTGTCCGAACCAACCTGCCAGCAAGTTCGCGCCCTCTGTGACCAGTGAAGTTCAGTGGAGTGAATTTAATTTTGGTCAACTGCATTCAGGTATTTGACTAGTGTTCTTCCCGCGCAAGAGGCGCGACCATTAACCTTGCTCGGGGTTACGTTCAATTCCCTGATCGTAGGAAGGATTGATTGACGCGTGTTCCAACGATTTCGTGCAAGTCCTGCTCCTGCATTTGCGCGCGACAAGTATGTCAGGCTCGAAGAAGCTCATAAATGACCCGTCAGGTGCGAAACTGTAGCTCCATGCCATCTCGTCTCGCTTACGCGATTTATTTTCCCGCTTTGCGAAACTCTCTAAAACGGCCAGGTTTCAGGCGTAGGTTCTGTATGCGTTGGCATTTATGTTCAAGTAAAACGCCTTGAAGCTCGTATGTGCATGCGAACAAGACTCGCTGTGAGTCGTCAGAGAAATACAAACTTCAGCTGCACTGGCTGAGCTCACTTCCGCCTTGCTGCATGTTCATGGGTCTAAATAATTCAGAATTTCTCCAATTCCGGGTGTAATTGCCGCGCAGATGTGGTCCTCGAGATGATCGAGGGCTTGGTGGAGACCTACCCCAACCTACAGTACCTCGACGGCTTCCCTGACGTGAGTTGCTTCTCTCAGGCGCCTCAAAGTTGTAAGGGTTTAAGTGGTTTTTTGGAAAACAACCTAGAGATACCGTTTGGGACCTAAATGGCTTCCTGGACGTTTGTCTGGATGGCTTTCGTGACGTGGAGTGGAGGTCCATCATAATGAGCGGGACAATTCTTTGTGCAAGAACATCTGTGTTCTGATTCCATCTTGATTTTTCAACTTTGAATATGCTGACTCATAATGAGTACCCGTCAACTAGCGATCTGTCCCGCTTAGCAACAGGGAGTGGCTCAAGTCTCTGGCTATACAAAGCAAGAGGATATTCTCAAAATCCCAGCGTGCGTCAGCTGCAGAAAATTATGAAATGTTCCTGGCGAAATCAATGCAGGTGAAGGTGGTGCTGCGAGCTGACGTCAGCAGAGGGACGTACGGGAAGGTGGCAATCATTTCGGGCGGCGGGAGCGGGCACGAGCCAGCACACGCAGGGTTCGTGGGGAAGGGCATGCTCACTGCCGCGGTGTGTGGGGATGTCTTCGCCTCGCCTTCAGTCAACGCTGTCCTCATGGTATGGTATGGTATGGTATGGTATGGTATGGTATGGTATGGTATGGTATGGTATGGTATGGTATCGTATGGTATGTATGGTAGTAATTATTTGGCTCGAGTCAGCTCATGCAGGGTTCGTGGGGAAGGGCATGCTCACCGCCGCCGTGTGTGGGGATGTATTCGCCTCGCCTTCTCATGGTGGGTGAGCATCGCATATGGTGAGTGAGAAGAATAAATTAATGTCGGCAAATGGTGAAGGGTGAAGCTGATTGACTCCGGAGGAGAAGGGTGAAGCTCACAGTCTCTCTCGAATTGACATGCATTGAGTCGACTCAAAACACAAAAGGGTGAAGCTCACAGTCTCTCTCGAATTGACATGCATTGAGTCGACTCAAAACGTGTTTTGAGTCGACTAAAAACACAAAAGGGTGAAGCTCACAGTCTCTCTCGAATTGACATGCATTGAGTCGACTCAAAACACAAAAGGGTGAAGCTCACAGTCTCTCTCGAATTGACATGCATTGAGTCGACTCAAAACACAAAAGGGTGAAGCTCACAGTCTCTCTCGAATTGACATGCATTGAGTCGACTCAAAACGTGTTTTGAGTCGACTCGAAACACAAAAGGGTGAAGCTCACAGTCTCTCTCGAATTGACATGCATTGAGTCGACTCAAAACACAAAAGGGTGAAGCTCACAGTCTCTCTCGAATTGACATGCATTGAGTCGACTCAAAACGTGTTTTGAGTCGACTCAAAACACAAAAGGGTGAAGCTCACAGTCTCTCTCGAATTGACATGCATTGAGTCGACTCAAAACACAAAAGGGTGAAGCTCACAGTCTCTCTCGAATTGACATGCATTGAGTCGACTCAAAACACAAAAGGGTGAAGCTCACAGTCTCTCTCGAATTGACATGCATTGAGTCGACTCAAAACGTGTTTTGAGTCGACTCGAAACACAAAAGGGTGAAGCTCACAGTCTCTCTCGAATTGACATGCATTGAGTCGACTCAAAACACAAAAGGGTGAAGCTCACAGTCTCTCTTGAATTGACATGCATTGAGTCGACTCAAAACGTGTTTTGAGTCGACTCAAAACACAAAAGGGTGAAGCTCACAGTCTCTCTCGAATTGTCATGCAGTAGATTTACAAGCCACGCCGCTGGCGTATTGTTGGACGACGCCGAGAGAGAGGAGGATTCGCTGGATCTATTTAAATTCGTTGCATCTGCTGAGCACTGTGTCAAACATACGACCCACTCAAGTCACCAGGAACCTCGTTAATTCGTCAGTACAGTCTCCCACCAAACAAACACCCCCTCCCCGCTCCCCCTTCCCCCCCCCCCCTTCACCCCCCACCCAAAGCCCCATTTCAACTTCCAGAAAAATGGTAGGCACACCCTGGTGCCTTTTGAGACGTCTCAAAAGTAGGCTCACCCTGGTGCATATGCATGCATGCACCATGTTCAGGTGCTTGCTCGCTTGTTTGTTGTTCGTGTGCATGTCTCAAGACACCCCTGTGCTTGGGGTTCCTTCCTTGTGCATGCAGGCCATTCGGGCAGTGACTGGGCTTGCTGGCTGCCTCTTGATCGTCAAGGTGTGTCATATGGCAGCAAGGGTTATAGGCAAATATGTAATGCATCGCATTTCACCTTCTATCTGCTGCTGTGCCAACCAAGTCTTCACGACCTGACGTAAAAGTTAGGTTTCCGAACAAGCCCAGAAGCCCCATATTCTCAGCTGCTGCTGTACATTGAATTCAAGGTGTCCGTCGCCCCCTTACTTGCCCTCCATGCTCCGAGAGGTACAGTTCATTATGAACAGCAGGTTCCTCATTATTTCCCCAGAAGGACAAGATAAATGCTCACTAAGCTCTCGAGGAAGATGAAGTTCTCCTACCATCAGGTTCCTCAAGAGTAGTACAGTGTAGACAGCGGTTGCTTCAACTGTTTGACGCTTCAAGAAGAGTTCAGTTCAGTATAGCCACTAAATTCTCGTGTCTTCCTGTAGTGGTTTGGCTGGTGAGTTGACTCCAAGACATGTCTTCTCATCACCATCGCATCACTTTCCCCCCTCTTTCCGCCCTTCCTTTTTGGCCAGAGCTACACAGGCGATCGGCTCAACTTCGGGTTAGCAGCAGAGCAGGCCAAGGAGGAGGGCTTCAAAGTCGACGTAAGTCAGTCAGTCCTCTTGTGTGAGCCTCCTCGTCTTCACACATCGTGAACTGCACTGCCCTATCTCCAGGGGTTTAAGATCTCTGGACGGCTATACTTCACGATTCAACCCACCAATTGGAGATTTCACGATTCTCTCATTGGGACTGCCCCCGATTCCCTCCCCATCCATTCCTTGCTCATTTCCGATGTACTTAAGAGCCTTGAGCTCATTTCGTAATGTATCAGTTTAAGCTCAAGTTCTTACACTTCACAATTCGTAACCCTCCCTGGGAGTCCCTGCTTCAGACCCTTCAGCTGGCCGCCTCCTCTCACCGCTCTTCCCCCTCACGTCCATTCCTGAGTCTCTCCCCTAGTGCTTGTATGTGAGTTGCTGCTTCAGGTGGTGGTGGTGGGAAAACAAGGTTACGATGCCAATTTAGTTCTTTCATGGGCTGATTATCTCCCATCGATCCCCACTTCCCTGATGGCCTTGCGTCCAAACTCCGACCCCCCTGCTTGTACGCCCGCCCGGCTGCCCTGACTGATTGTCAGATGGTGGTGGTGGGGGACGACTGTGCGCTGCCACCTCCCAGGGGCATTGCCGGGAGGAGAGGGCTCGCTGGGACGGTCTTTGTACACAAGGTGGGTGGGTGTGCTTCTGTATTGCCCATCAATGCTTTGCATCTGAATTGCTACCAATCCGAAGATGGTGGTGGTGGGGGACGACTGTGCGCTGCCACCTCCCAGGGGCATTGCCGGGAGAAGAGGCCTTGCGGGAACGGTTTTTGTTCACAAATTAGGTGGAAAAAAAGAAGAAGAAAAAAGAAGAAACAAGGTTCTTCTTCACACAAGGGTCAGGTTGGTTTCCTTCTTCCCCCTGTATACCAATTTATTTCCCCCCGCCGCACACCACATTCAATCCCCGAAGACCAGATCTTGTCTCCAAATCTCTGTCCCCCACCTGACGTCCCTTCCGCCTCCTTCCCTCCCTTCCTCCCACTGCAGGTGGCAGGAGCAGCCGCAGAGGAGGGCAAGTCACTCGCTGACGTGGCAGCAGAGGCTCGCCAGGTGGCAGGTGGGTACTGGCTGGACTAGGATTCACTGCGGGTCAGACATGAGAGAATGCTGGTTCCAAGAAAGGGCCCTTTCTTTTCTTTTCTCCCTGCGTCGGCTTTGCTCAGACTTTGTCACCATACCACCCCCAATCCCCTCCCCCCCTCCTTCCCCTCCCCCCCCTCCCTCCCGCTCCTCCTTGCACTGCTGACTTCGCCCATACCACAGGGCTGGTGGGCACCATGGGGGTGGGTCTCTCCGTGTGCACCGTGCCGGGGGGCTTCCCCTCCGATCGGCTCCCGGCCACCAAGATGGAGCTGGGGCTGGGCATTGTGAGTGGGTTGGGCATGGGGTGAATGGGTGAGGATGGGGTGAGTGGGGGTTATGGGGCGAAATGGGGTGAGTGGGGGGGAATGGGGCGAGCGACTGGGGTGCCATGGGTTGAGTAGGGGGGTATGGGGCTGGGTGTATACACGCGTCCATGTTGTCTCTATGTCTGAATTTCTCTGACCTACCATGCAACCACCCACCCACCATTGCATGCAGCACGGTGAGCCAGGAGCAGCGGTGGTGGACTGGACATGCAGCCGGTGGACGTGATGGGTTACCACTCTGTGATTACATGTACATTCATCCTTCCCCACCTTGCCATCCCCCACCCACCCATGCAGCACGGGGAGCCAGGAGCAGCAGTGGTGGACATGCAGCCGGTGCATGTGCCGGGTCACCCCTCTGTGATTATGTGCCTGTGTGATTGTGCCATCCCTCACCCACCCACCCCTCCATGCATGCGTGCAGCACGGGGAGCCAGGAGCAGCAGTGGTGGACATGCAGCCGGTGGACGTCGTCGTGTCGCACATGCTCAAAACAATCAACAACCCCGTGAGTCTAGCTCTAAAATATCTTCAACAACAACAACAAGAAAACAATTAAAGCGTCCGTCTGATATCAAATTAAGCGTCGGGCTCAAAACCATAAACAACCCTGCAAGTCATTTTCCAATCAAGTGCCTGAGAGCACCAAAGCCGCTTTCGAGAATTCTCGAAGCCGCTTCTTCAAGCAATTGCCCGAAACCATCAAATCAAAATTAGCCGCATCAGTGGCTCATGGGCTCCCAGTTGTCATGGAGAAAGAGGGAGGGTTCCTTACAGTGTCTGCCTTGTCTCTCCTCTTTCTCCCCTTCCATTCCTCCCACTCCCAATCCTCACTCATCCCGTTATCCTTCCATTCTTTCTCCTCCCATTCCCTTCCTTCCCTCATTCTTCCCCCCCTCATTGCTCCCAGGACACAGGCTACATGCCTCTCGAGCTTGGGAGCAGGGTAGCGCCCCGTCCTTGTCACTCCTGTTTCTCCCATTCCCTCCCCTCACCTTTTGCTCTCAGGAGACGGGCTACATGCCTCTCAAGCTCGGCAGCAGAGTAGCTCTCATGGTGAACAGGTATGGTGAATGAACAGGTATTGTAAACAGGTATGGTGAACATGTATGGTGGTCTTGGTGACCTGTTTTAAAGATTTTCCCCTCCCTTCACCACCTCCCCTCCACCCTCTGTAGCTTGTGTGCACCTTCAGCCATGATAGTTTTCTCCTGCGCTCCCATTTCCTCTGCTCAACCTTCTTTTTTCGCCTCTCCCCCACCTTCCCCCGTCCCTGCCTCCCTCCCTTCCACTACCCAATACCAGCCTGGGCGCAACACCAGCCATGGAGGTTATGATTGCGGCAGGCAAGGCTGTAGCACAGCCACTCCCCCCCTCCCCTTCCCCCCCTTTCCCCTACCATCCTCTCCCCCCTCTCCATTCCCCCAGCCTGGGCACAACACCAGCCATGGAGGTCATGAGTGCGGCTGGCAAGGCTGTGGCGCAGCCACTCCCCCTTTTCCCCATCCGAGAGTGCCCTTCCCCCCACCCCTCCCCTCCTTTCTCCCGCCATCCCCTCCCGTTTCCCCCCTCCCCTCCCCCAGCCTGGGCGCAACACCAGCCATGGAGGTTATGATTGCGGCAGGCAAGGCTGTAGCGCAACTACAGGTGAGGATGATGCAAATAGTGCCGCAACAGCTACCACCACTCACTCGCTCTGTCTGTGACTCTCTCTGTCCGCGTCTGCATAGCATCTCTCTGCACTCCTCTTCACCGCTACTCACGCCCATGTACACATCTCAACTGCTCTGCACCCCTCTGCATCCCTCTGCACGCCTCTCTGCTTGCCCCCGTGTGCACCATGGCAGGTGGAGCATGGGCTGGCAGTGGAGCGAGTGTATGCAGGCCACTTACTCTGTCTGTGTCTCTCTGCACCCCGCTGCACCCCTCTGCACCACTGTGTACACCATGGCATGGCAGGTGGAGCATGGGCTGGCAGTGGAGCGAGTGTATGCGGGCCATTTCATGACTTCCCTCGACATGTCAGGTGACAGGCTCTCCACACACAACCACACACAGCCACTGGTGCTGTCAGGTGCTGGTGCTGTCAGGTGGTGTCAGGTGCTGTCAAATTTTGTCAGGTGACAGGCTCCACACACACAGGCACCTGAAAGACTGTCACACATTCGTTGGCTTGGTTTGTCTCTGCTTGTCTTAAATGTCAGATTGCCATCCTCATTGTAACCTACATCAATCCTATAAGCTTAGGTTAGAGATAGCCACCCAAACTTAGTTTGGGTGTAGAACTAGGGCTAACCCTAGTTGGGGGTTGGAACTCAAACCTTGGCCCCCAAGGTTGGGTTGGGAATTATTGGTCCCCCCAATAATGTTGAACCACTTGGTCAACATTATTGGTCCCCCCAATAATCCCTCAACCCAACTTATTAGTGGGGGCCAATAATGTTGGCTTGGTTCCAACCAACCCACCCCCCTTTAGCACTACTATGTATACCCCCATCTATCCTAATCAACTCAATGGTTCTTCCTCACATTTTATCACATGGTAATCAGAGCAACAACGGTTAACACCGTCTCTCGATTCTAAGGACCACATTTAAACGCGTGCCATATCACGCCCCTCCTCACGCGACACTACGTCGCCCTTTGCGCCTAGTGCGCCTATACGCCGTCACGGCCCCCCTCCCCCCTCCCCTTGCGCCAAATTTCAGCGCCCTCCTCTCATGGCCCTCCACTACCCTCCCCCTCACAAACGCGCTGACATTCCGAACAGCCACGTCGACCGTCGGAACGGCCAGCGCAACCGTCGGATCGACCATCTCGACCGTCGGGACGGCCACATTGACCGTCGGGACGGCCACGTCGACCGTCGGAACAGCCAGAGCGACCGTCGGGACGGCCACGTCGACCGTCGGAACGGCCAACGCGACCGTCGGGACGGCCAACGCGATCGACGGGACGACCACGTCGACCGTCAAGACGGCTAGCGCGACCGTCAGCACGACCGCGCCAACCGTTCGAACGGTCAGCACGACCGTCGCGACGGTCATGACGACCGTCGTGACCTAATTCGCGATCGCAGACGGTCGCCACTGCCACGACGAACGGAGCCGTCCGTCGTAACCTAAAACGGGCGGACGACGCGGGCGCGAGCGAACGACGCACCTGTGTGCGACAGCGCATCCGCGGACGGACGAGCACCCGCGGGCGACGAGGCACATCCGCGGACGGACGTGCACCCGCGGGCGACGAGGCACATCCGCGGACGGACGCGCACCCGCGGGCGACGAGGCGCATCCGCGGACGGACGCGCACTCGCGGGCGACGAGGCGCATTCGCGGACGGACGCGCACCCGCGGGCGACGAGGCGCATCCGCGGACGGACGCGCACCCGCGGGCGACGAGGCGCATCCGCGGACGGACGCGCACCCGCGGGCGACGAGGCGCATCCGCGGACGGACACGCACCCGCGGGCGACGAGGCGCATCCGCGGACGGACGCGCACCCGCGGGCGACGAGGCGCATCCGCGGACGGACGCCCACCCGCGGGCGACGAGGTGCATCCGCGGACGGACGCGCACCCGCGGGCGACGAGGCGCATCCGCGGACGAACGCGCACCCGCGGGCGACGAGGCGCATCCGCGGACCGACGCACACTCGCGGGCCACGAGGCGCAGCCGCGAACGAACGCGCACCCGTGGGCGAACAGGCGCATCCGCGGACGGACACACACGCGCAATCGGCAAGGCGCAACCACGGGCGACACAACCGCAACTGCGGGTAACCCGGCGCCGCCGCACGCAACGTGACCGCACCACCTTTCCAGGTGGTGTCGTCCCTCCTCCCCTCCCCCTTTTTTGACCGCACCCGCCCTCCAGTCGGTGTCGTCACCCCCTCCCCCCCCTCCTCCCCCTCATGGCGGACGACTCTACTCCCATTGAGCTCGGAGCTATCGACAAGCTCGAGCTCCTTCATGATACCACCGCTGTGAACTGGGCGTCGTTCGAGGATACACTCCACACCCACCTTGGCTCTGTCATCATCCAAGACTACTGTCTCCTTGACATAGTCCTTGAAACTTCTAATGGCCTTCCACCCGTTCTCCCTCCTCCTCTTGCTCCCCCTCCCCCCGACGCCCCTCCACTTCCAGAACCTATTGACCCCCCCCCCAATCCTCCAGTTCATGATGATCACCCGGATCGCTGAGCGGCCAACTTGAACAACTACAATAAGCTACGTGACACCTACACCATCCAGCGTGAAGCACACCGTGTTGCGGAGGAAGCACATGCTGTCGCCGCTGCACGTATCCTCCAGTACGAAAAAGATGAGAAGGATCATGCTGAGGAGCTTCGCAAACTTCACAAGGATGTCGCAGCGTGGCGTGTTGCGAATCGCCGCGCACTCGCCATCATCTTCTCCTGCATCCCCTCACACCTCAAACGCGACCTCCGTCCCACCTCCTCCTCTGGCCTCTGGAAAACCCTCTCTACTCAGTATGATCGATAGGATCTTCGCTCCCTCCTTGCCCTCTTTCGCAAGTTCCAAGACACCACCCTTGACTCCTCTCCCACTGCTGCTGCCTACACCCGCCGCCTCATTGATACTGCACAACACCTCAACGATCGGGGCATTGTCATCTCTGAGTCTCTCCTTACTGCACGCATTCTCGACTGCCTCCCCCCCACATATGACACATACCGCATCACCTTCACCTCCCGCTATCGCCGCCCTCCTCCTGTGGCTGACACCATCGAGTGGCTTCTTGACAGCGAAGCCGACCTTCAACGTGACTCCACCACTATCAATGCAGTTCAGACTCGCAAAGCCCCCACAGGCAACCAGAACAGCGGCGGAGGTGGCGGCCACGGCGGTATTAGCAGTGGTGGAGGAGGACGTGGAGGTGGGCGAGGAGGAGGACGTGGTGGTGGCCGAGGTGGTGGGCGTGGCGGACACCCCTCACCTTCGGGCACCCTCCCCCCGTGTCAGTACATCATTCGCTATGGCTCCAACAAAGGTCAGCCATGCTCACAGACCACTCATACCATTGACACGTGCTTCAAAGCCCTCACTGACGAATGGTTTGACCGTGGCAATGTTGGCACCCCACCTCGCTGGAACACTGTTTTCCCACGCCCCTCTCCCCATGACATCCGCACTCTTCCCGCCTATCAACCCTCCACCCCCAACCTCCACAATGTCCTCACTCAACATCTCCCATCTCACATCCTCCAGCAAGTCCAGCATCTTCTCCCCTCATCCACCCCCACTCCCACTCCTCCTCCACCCACACCTCCGCCTCAAGCCCCTCCCCCGCACTACCCTCCACCCTATGCTGGCTGGCCTTACCCTCCTTACCCACCTCCTGGATATAGTCATGGACCTATTGGACCTGCTGCTAATCTTGCTGAACAGCCCTCCTCCTCCTCCAACCCTCCTGGCTTTACTCCGTTCCCCTCTGCTGGATTCATAGGACATGTTAGCACTGCTCCTGTTGATTCTCTGTATGCCCATGCTATTAATGAGTCTCTCTTCCAGTACTCCGCCTTTTCCTCCTCCTCTTCATGCCTTGAGTTTATCCTTGACAGTGGAGCAATACACACTGTTCTGCGCGATGCAGGCACACTGGTACCCCTCCCCACTCCCTCCACTATCCACAGAGCTGACTCCAGCTTCACCATCACAAGTCGACACACCTCCACCCTCCCCTGTCCCATCTTCCCCTCAGGTACAGTCACAGGTCTATACATCCCCTCCCTACGCAACAATGTGGTAGCACTGTGTGACCTCACCAGGTTCGGTATCACCGCCCTCTTCCCCGGTCATGCACGCCACTGCGACCTCTTTCACACCACCACTGGCCGCTTCATCTGTCGCATTCCCCTCTGCCCTCGCACAAACCTGTACACGTACCGCACCCCTCGCACCTCCATTCACCACCTCATCGCCCCCACCTCACCCCTTCCCCTCCCCTCACCTCCCCTCCCCCTTCCCTCCCCTCCTCCCATCCCCTCCTCCATCCCCTCCCCCCCCTCCCCTCCCCTCCTCCCCCCCCCCCCCCCCCCCCCACCTCCTCCTGTCACTGTCGTGACCTCACCCACCCCGCAGTTCTCCTTCACCATAGGTTGGGTCATCCCAACTTTGCCACCCTCCGTCAAACTGTCTCCACCCAACTCCTCGACGGACTCCCCCTCACCCTTCCCTCTCTCCCCCCATCACCCTCCCCTCCCTGCTCAGTATGCGTTGAAAGCAAACTGAAACAGGCCCTCCACAAGAGTCATCCCTCCTTTTCTCCCAAGCCTCTTGATCTCGTCCACATGGACCTCTGGGGCCCCAACCCTTCCCCCACCAGGCAAGGTCATAAATACCTGCTCATCCTGGTGGATGACCACAGCCGCTACTCCTCCGTCTCTCTCCTTCGCACGAAGGCGGAGGCCCCGGCTGCTATTATTGCTTGGGCTGAACAAGCACGCACCCATTTCAAACGCCCTGTCTCCCGCTTCCACTCTGATGGCGGTGGTGAGTTCCTTAATAACATGCTCTCATCCTACTGCACCACTCGTGGCATTATTCACACCTACACCCTACCTCATTCCCCTCAGCAGAATGGCGTGGCGGAAAGTAGGGTCCGTGAGGTCACCAAGACTGCTCGGTGCCTCATGGTCCATGCCTCCTGCCCGCCCTCTCTCTGGGGCTATGCCATCCTCCACGCTGCCATCCTCACTAACTTGTACCCTCATCCCTCCCGGCCCACCACCACTCCCACCGCACTCTGGACATCCAAAAAGCCCGACATCACCCCCCTGCGCGTGTGGGGTTCCATGGCGTATGTTCTCATACACCCTGTCGACCGCTCACGCAAAGCTGGGAAGCTAGCCTCCCGCACTCTCCCCTGCATTTTCCTTGGTCACAACACCTCCTCCCCGGACTATCTCTTCCTCCATCCCCCCTCAGGTCGCCTCATTCGTAGTCGGGATGTGGAATTCGATGAAGCCCACCCGTACTACACCTCCCCCAAAGCCCCTAACCCCCTCCCTCTAACCACTCGTCCCTTCCTCTGGACTGACACCATTCCCCCCCCACCCCCTCTCCCCTCCCCTTCCCTTCTCCCCCCCCCACCATTGTCCCCCCTGCACCCCCACCCCCTCCCCCCTCTCCCCCCGCCTCATCAGGAGACATCCTTGACCCCGTCCACCCTCCCTCCCCACCCGCTGCCCCTCCCCCTCCCTCCCCACCCGCTGCCCCTCCCCCTCCCTCCCCACCCGCTGCCTCTCCCCCCCCTCCTTCCCCTCCCTCCCTCCATGCACAACATCCCCCACCTCCCCCCTCCCCACGCCCTCCCCCACTCACTCCACCTCCATCCTCCCGGCCCCTACTTCCCACTCCCCCTCTCATACTCCGCCACTACCCTCACACCCGCTCCACGGTCCCCATTCTTGGTACCCCCAGGTCCACCCCCCCCTCCCTCCAGTCTCTCACATCCATCCCCCTTCTCCGCCACCATAGCACCTCCCCTCCCCCCCGCACCAGCACCTCAGGTTCTCTCAGCAGTCGCGCTCCCGTCTCCCTGCCCCTCACGGCAACTCTGCGAAGCCGAGCTGCAATGCAGCTGTCTCCCCGCCCCGACCCTCAGCGCAGCAGAGCACCAGTGCAGCTGTGTCCCCGCATCGGCCCGACCCTCCAGCGCAGCTGTCTTGCAACTCCCCCGCCTCCTCTTCCTCCTCCTCTCACTCCGGACCTCTCTGAAGACTCTCACGACGAGCTTCTGTTCCTCCACCTCCTCTCACCCACCATCGCCCCCGTCGTCCGCACAATGGCTGGCACTACTGTCCTTCTCTTCTCCACCACCCCCACCATCTACGAACCCACCACCTAAGAGCAAGCACTTGCCTGTCTTGATGCACCTCTCTGGATCGAGGCCATGGTCAAGGAGAGCAACGCCTTCATCAGCAACCGCTCGTTTCTCGACGTTCCTCGTCCCTCTAAGCACAACGTGGTCAAGAAAAACTACTCCCTGGCGACGCTCCGGTCTACAAGGCTCGATATGTGGCAAAAGGCTTCACACAAACCTATGGCTCATACTTCTTCGAGACCTACTCACCCACCGCCACTCCACCGGTCATTCGCGTGTTTTTGGACTTTGTTGGCAGACGTGGGATGATTCTTCACTCCATGGACGTCACCACCGCCTTTCTACAAGGCGACCTTCATGAGCTCATTTTTCTGGAACGTCCCAAAGGTTTCCACGCTCCTCACGACCCTACCACTGTTTGGAAGCTGCTACGCCCTGTCTACGGGCTCAAACAAGCACCTCGGGAATGGCACGCCAAACTCTCCTCCACCCTTCGCGCACTTGGCTTTCGCCCCTCCCGTGCCGCCTCCTGCCTCTTCCTGCGCCTCACCCCATCACCCTTCTTCATCCTCGTCTACGTCGACGACATGCTGCTGGCCGCTGACACAGCTGCTGAACTCCAGGAGGTCAAGGATGAGCTGCAGAAACGCCTTGCCTGCAAAGACCTGGGGGAGGTTCGCAACTACCTCGGCATGGAGATCACTCGCAACCTCACTGCCAAGACCATCACCCTCTCTCAGTCTTTTTACATCGAGAAGATTCTTGAGAGGTTTGGCATGAAAACCTGCAAACCCATCCCCACACCACTTGCATTCGGGCATCGGCTCTCCCCTCCCACCACTCCCGTCACCTCCCCTCACCCCTATGCAGAACTTGTTGGGGCCCTGATGTACGCCATGGTCTGCACTCGTCCCGACCTTGCATACCCAGTCAGTGTTCTGGCGCAGTTCGTTGGCACCGGCAGGCATGGTGAAGAGCATTGGAAGGCGGCCATGCGTGTTCTTCGCTACCTTCAGGGCACGAAGGACCATGTCCTCACTCTGGGTGGTGTGAACCCGCCCATTCTTCAAGGCTTCAGCGACTCATCTTGGGCCGACGCACAGCCCGACCGTCGCAGCTCTCAAGGATATGGCTTCACACTCGGGGGCGGCCTCATCAGTTGGCGCTCCACCCGCTCCTCCTCCGTTGCCCTCTCATCCTGCGAAGCCGAACTGTACGCGGTCACTATGGCGGCTCAAGAAGCACGTTGGCTCAGCTATCTGCTCACCGACCTTGGCTCTCCACAGCCCCGCCCCACCCTGTGGTGTGACAACGACATCGAAACACATGGAAGCAGTCTTTCATGGTCGCTCTAAACACATCGAGCTTCGCTACTACTTTGTTCGCGACCTTGTCCAAGATGGTCACATCACCGTTCGCAAAATCGCCTCCTCCGACAACCTCGCCGATCTCTTCACCAAGGCTCTCCACCGCTCTGACCACTCTGCGCTTCTGCGTCTCCAGGGACTTGCTCCCCGCGGTGGCTGATTCAGGGGTTGTTGCTCTCTCTCTTCCCAAGCTTATGGATTTCTGTAGGTTAAGGGGTTGTGTCAGATTGCCATCCTCATTGTAACCTACATCAATCCTATAAGCTTAGGTTAGAGATAGCCACCCAAACTTAGTTTGGGTGTAGAACTAGGGCTAACCCTAGTTGGGGGTTGGAACTCAAACCTTGGCCCCCAAGGTTGGGTTGGGAATTATTGGTCCCCCCAATAATGTTGAACCACTTGGTCAACATTATTGGTCCCCCCAATCCCTCAACCCAACTTATTGGTGGGGGCCAATAATGTTGGCTTGGTTCCAACCAACCCACCCCTCTTTAGCACTACTATGTATACCCCCATCTATCCTAATCAACTCAATGGTTCTTCCTCACATTTTATCACATTAAACCTATCCAGTATGCTGGCTTGTTTGCTTTTCGTCTTGCTTTGATGCCTCTCTCCCACAGGCCTCTCCCTCTCAGTGCTAAAGGTGGACGATCAAGTGCTGCAGCGACTAGACTCCCCAACTCTCGCCCCTGCATGGCCCAACGCATGCCAAGGTGGGTCCCTTCCTCACATGCCAGAGGCGCCTGAAAACTCTTGCATGAGTGACTTTTTTTTTTTTTTTTTTTTTTTTTTTTTTAGGCGCCTCAACAGCCATTCCCACATGCATGTTCATGTGCGAGGGCGTGAGAGCGAGGCGAGTGAGTGCGCTACCCACCTCAAGACACTCCTCCGCTCTGGCTCCTCCCGTCCTTCCCCATCCAGGTGCGCGACCAGCCACCAAGGTGCCAGTGCCGCTCCCTTCGATCTCCTTATACCTCGCTTCCCCCTTTACCCTTGTCTACTTCGCCTCAAACCTCTCCTCTCCCCTGTCTCTCTGCCTCCTCCCGTCCTTCCCCCTCCAGGTGCGCGACCAGCCACCAAGGTGCCAGTGCCGCTCCCTTCGATCTCCTTATACCTCGCTTCCCCCTTTACCCTTGTCTACTTCGCCTCAAACCTCTCCTCTCCCCTGTCTCTCTGCCTCCTCCCGTCCTTCCCCCTCCAGGTGCGCGACCAGCCACCAAGGTGCCAGTGCCGCTCCCTTCGATCTCCTTATACCTCGCTTCCCCCTTTACCCTTGTCTACTTCGCCTCAAACCTCTCCTCTCCCCTGTCTCTCTGCCTCCTCCCGTCCTTCCCCCTCCAGGTGCCCGACCAGCCACCAAGGTGCCAGTGCCTCTCCCCCCGGCCCCGCCAGGCTCTCAACCTGTACGTTCCCCTCCCATCCTGACCCATCCTGACCCATCCTGACCCACTTCTATGAACAAGTGCTTGAGACATCTCCCAAACAATTGCTATGCCGCCCATGCCTTCCATACCTCCGTGCTCCCCATGTCCCCATACCCCACTCCTCAACCACTCCCTCCCTCCCCCCACCCCCCGAATGCGGCATGCCACTACCACACCCTCTTATGCCCCCGATGCCCTCATACCTCACAAACCCCAGACCCCACGGCCTCCACCCCTTCACAAACCCCAGACCCCACGGCCTCCACCCCTTCACAAACCCCAGACCCCACGGCCTCCACCCCTCTGCACCCCCCCTACTCCCCCAGGCATCAGCTAGTGAGCGCCCGAAGGAACTAACAGAGGGGGGGCGGTGCATGGAGCGGTGCATCCGATGGGGCGCTCAGGCCGTGCTAGCTCTGGCAGCCGACCTGAATGCGTGGGATGGAACACCTGTGTCCATACCCCCCATGTCCCCCATACCCCCCATGTCCCCCATGTCCCCATTTCCCCCATGTCCCCCATGTCCCCCCCATTTCCCCCATGTCCCCCATGTTCCCGATTTCCCCCATTTCCCCCATGTCCCCCATTTCCCCCATGTCTCCCATGCCCCCCTACCCTTCCCGCATCTTCCCCTCACTCCCCACGCTGTCCAGGCGGTATCAGCATGCGAGCGCCCGAAGGAATTAACAGAGAAGGGGCAGTGATAAAGGTAGTGTTTTGAGACGTCTCAAAACACTACTTTTATCACCCGAAGGAATTAACAGAGGAGGGGCGGTGCGTGGAGCGGTGCATCCCACTGGGAGCTCAGGCCGTGCGTGCTTGCATGAAATGGAACACCTCTGTTCCCTGCCCCCCCAACCCCTACACCCCTCATGCTCCCCAGGCATCGGCGTGCGAGCGCCCGAAGGAATTGACAGAGGAGGGGTGGTGCCTGGAGCGCTGCATCCGAGGGGGCGCTCAGGCCGTGCTGGCTCTGGCGGCCGACTTGAATGCATGGGATGCTAAGATTGGCGATGGGGACTGCGGCAGCACGGTGAGGAGTTGGGTGGGGGAGACTTGTATGCGACCATACCAGCATATATTTAGGCAGAGGGTGGTGCTGGCGCTGGTGGCAGACCTGAATGCATGGGATACCAAGATTGGCGATGGGGACTGCGGCAGCACGGTGAGAAGTTGGGTGGGGGAGAGTTGTATGCGACCATACCAGCATATATTTAGGCAGAGGGGGGTGCTGGCGCTGGTGGCAGACCTGAATGCATGGGATACCAAGATTGGCGATGGGGACTGCGGCAGCACGGTGAGAAGTTGGGTGGGGGAGAGTTGTATGCGACCATACCAGCATATATTTAGGCAGAGGGGGGTGCTGGCGCTGGTGGCAGACCTGAATGCATGGGATGCCAAGATTGGCGATGGGGACTGCGGCAGCACGGTGAGAAGTTGGGTGGGGGAGAGTTGTATGCGACCATACCAGCATTTATTTAGGCAGAGGGGGGTGCTGGCGCTGGTGGCAGACCTGAATGCATGGGATACCAAGATTGGCGATGGGGACTGCGGCAGCACGGTGAGAAGTTGGGTGGGGGAGAGTTGTATGCGACCATACCAGCATATATTTAGGCAGACGGGGGTGCTGGCGCTGGTGGCAGACCTGAATGCATGGGATGCCAAGATTGGCGATGGGGACTGCGGCAGCACGGTGAGAAGTTGGGTGGGGGAGAGTTGTATGCGACCATACCAGCATATATTTAGGCAGAGGGGGGTGCTGGCGCTGGTGGCAGACCTGAATGCATGGGATACCAAGATTGGCGATGGGGACTGCGGCAGCACAGTGAGTGGGGATGAGGGGGCCCGTATGGAGCTGTAACAACATTCAAAGGGGGGTGGGGTGGGCAGTCAGGCCGTGCTGGCACTGGCGGCCGACCTGAATGCATGGGATGCTAAGATTGGCGATGGTGACTGTGGCAGCACGGTGAGGAGGGGAAGTATAGGGGGGTGAATGCAACTGTAGCAACATTCAAAGCAGGCGGCCGTGCTCACTGGCGGCAGACTTGAATGCATGGGATGGCAAGATCGGCTATGGGGACTGCGGCAGCACAGTGAGGGGGGGATTTAATGAGGGGGCTTGCTATTGAGGGGGCTTGCTATTGAGTAGTCGCTCACGTCACCTGGAATTGACTCAGAAGTTGCCATGAGTCGACCCAATGGTGCTTAATCTCTCAGCGAACCTGAATGCATGGGATGCCAAGATCGGCCATGGGGACTGCGGCAGCACGGTGAGCGGGAGGAGGGGAAGGTGGGGGGGGGGGGGGGGTTGGGGAAGGGGGCTTGCTGTTGAGTCGGATCGCAATCTGGAGCCATATGGGCGTCTCAAATGTGCGTCCAGTCGTGTTTTGAGTCGACTCAAAACACGACCCATATGGACGTCTCAAATGTGCGTCCAGTCGTGTTTTGAGTCGACTCAAAACACGACCCATATGGACGTCTCAAATGTGCGTCCAGTCGTGTTTTGAGTCGACTCAAAACACGACCCATATGGACGTCTCAAATGTGCGTCCAGTCGTGTTTTGAGTCGACTCAAAACACGACCCATATGGACGTCTCAAATGTGCGTCCAGTCGTGTTTTGAGTCGACTCAAAACACGACCCATATGGACGTCTCAAATGTGCGTCCAGTCGTGTTTTGAGTCGACTCAAAACACGACCCATATGGACGTCTCAAATGTGCGTCCAGCCGTGTTTTGAGTCGACTCAAAACACGACCCATATGGACGTCTCAAATGTGCGTCCAGTCGTGTTTTGAGTCGACTCAAAACACGACCAATCTGGACGTCCCAAATGTGCGTCCAGATCTACTCTGAGCTCATGTGGGTCCCATCCCATCCCAAATGTGGGGCAAGGCAGGGGGAGACCCCCATTAGCCATCCCGTCGCCTCACCTCAGATGTTCTTCAAGGGGAGGGAAGATGCCGTTGTTGCCTCTAACCATCCCATCCCCGGCAAGAGCAAGAGGAGATGCCGAGGTTAGAGGAAGATGCCGTTGCCTCTACCACTCATCACTGACACCTAACCTCGGCATCTCCTCTTGCTCACCTCATCCCCTCTTGCTCACCCCATCCACCTTCCCTTCCCTTTCCCGCCTTGCCCACGCGTTCCCTTCCCATCCCCACCTTGCCTGCCCCCGTTTGTTCAGATGAGTCGTGGGGCCAAGGCAGTTCTGGAAGCCCTCGCGTCAAGGTCCGCACTCTCTCCCTTTGCTCCTTCTCCCCCCCTCCTCGCTGCCTGCAACTTTCTGTCTCCCTGCCCACTGATTGAACTCCCACCTCCTAACTCCCTGTCTCCATACCCCCCCATTCCCTACCCTGCCATCTCCTACCCCCCTCCACTCAGCAACCCGCTCTACAACCCAACCCACTTCCTGTCCTCTTTCACTCCCTGTCCACTCCCTATCCTCCGCGTTCTCCCCCGCCCTCACGTCACCCCAGATACCCTCTCAACGATGCACCGGCGACAGTGAGGGAGATGGGCGCCAGTGTGCGCTGCTCCATGGGGGGCACCAGTGGCGTCATGTGAGTGGGGAAGGGGGGGGGTGGGGGGAGGAGAAAAGGAGGTGTGCTTCTGGCATGACTTGGGGACGAGTGGCTTGCGAGAGAAGTGAGGGAGATGGGTGCCAGTGTGCGGTGCTCCATGGGGGGCACCAGTGGCGTCATGTGAGTGGGGGCGGAGGAGGGGGGGGAGAGGGGAGGGGGGAGGGGGGAGGATGGGTATGAGAGGGCTGTTCCGTGCCTTGTTTTAATCACTGCTGGGCCTCTGCTTGCTGTTCGATGTGAATGATGAAATGACTTGTTCAAAAGTTGAGCAATCACCCCAACTCGTTTTGCAACTTTGCCCCGCTTTCTTCCACTCTCCTTTCTACCCAACCTGTTTCCTGCCTACCCCTGATCACTCCTGCTCACCCCTGATCACTCCTGCTCACCCCTGATCACTCCTGCTCACCCCTGATCACTCCTGCTCACCCCTGATCACTCCTGCTCACCCGTGCTCACTCATGCTCACCCGTGCTCACTCATGCCCATTCATGCGCACTCCTGTCTCTTGCATGTGAACATCCTTCTCACAGATGCGATACGACAGCTTCTGTCGCTCCTCGTATGTGAAGCTGAGGGAGCAAGCAGGCCCACCAGCAGAGCCCATCCCTGCCCACTCCTGCCCACTCCTCTATCTCTTGCCCATGCACATCTCACCTGCAGATACGACATCTTCTGCCGCTCCGCATATGTGAAGCTGAGGGAGCTCGCAGGCGCAGCAGCACAGCCCACCCCTGCCCACTGTTCGTTCTCTCCTTCTCTCCTCTCCCTCCTCTCCCTCCTCTTCCTGAACCCTTCCATTCCTCACCCACACTTTTCTACCTTCCGTGTTCTGTTTTCTGTTCATCTTCTGGCACTCCTGACTTCAATGCGGCCTACAGACTCTCTAAACTTCCGTTCCTTATCATACTTCGGTCCTTGCTTCTCCTGCCAAGCTTGGCTTGACCCGAGAGTCCCTCCTTTGGTTCCATGCAAACGACCGCCAAGTGTCCTCCTTTGGTTCAGTGCAATCGACCGTCAAGTGTGTGGACAGTATGTGCTGTGAGGTTCCCCCCAACAGCACAAGCACATTCTAGAGGCCATATACCAGATGCCTTCCAGCCCGCCGTTCCCACACTCACCCAAAAAAATGCTAAAAGGGAAATCTGAGACGTCATCACCCTTCTCTTCCCATCATCCCTGAATCATCCTCACGCTTTCCCTCCTTTTCCTCTCCCCCGACCCCGCATCCCACCCCCGTCTCCCCTCCCCATCCTCCCTATATCACCAGGGGCGGCTGCATTTGAAGCGGCGGTGGCAGCGGTGAGTCTGTACGGCGGCGCTCAAGCCGGCTACCGCACCATGCTGGATGCGCTTCTGCCCGCCGCTGCCAGCCTCTCTTTCTCTCAACATCACGCCAGGCCAGGAAATCTGACACGTGTCTCAATCCCTTCTCTTCTCGTCGCCCCTAACCCATCCCCCCTCCTTTTTCCTTTTTCCTCTGCCCCAACCCCCTACCCCCCTTCCCCTGCCTCCCCTCCCCTCCCCATCCTCCCTATATCACCAGGGGCGGCTGCATTTGAAGCGGCGGTGGCAGCGGTGAGTCTGTACGGCGGCGCTCAAGCCGGCTACCGCACCATGCTGGATGCGCTTCTGCCCGCCGCGGCCACTCTCTCTCGCAGTGTCAAGGCAGGGGAGTCTGCAGCAGCAGCGCTGGCTGCTGCTGCTCAGGCTGCTGCTGCAGGAGCCGAGTCAACCAAGTCAATGCCAGCTCTGGTGAGTCAATCAAGTCAATGCCAGCTCTGGTGAGTCAACCAATCAATGCCAGCTCTGGTGAGTCAATCAAGTCAATGCCAGCTCTGGTGAGTCAACCAATCAATGCCAGCTCTGGTGAGTCAACCAAGTCAATGCCAGCTCTGGTGAGTCAACCAATCAATGCCAGCTCTGGTGAGTCAATCAAGTCAATGCCAGCTCTGGTGAGTCAACCAATCAATGCCAGCTCTGGTGAGTCAACCAAGTCAATGCCAGCTCTGGTGAGTCAACCAATCAATGCCAGCTCTGGTGAGTCAACCAAGTCAATGCCAGCTCTGGTGAGTCAACCAATCAATGCCCGCTCTGGTGAGTTAATCAAGTCAATGCCAGCTCTGGTGAGTCAACCAATCAATTCCAGCTCTGGTGAGTCAACCAAGTCAATGCCAGCTCTGGTGAGTCAACCAAGTCAATGCCAGCTTTGATGAATTAACTGAAGCAATGCGAGCTCCTGTCTGATATCACATTTCTTTCCTCATTCTTGATAAACAGTTCCACCTTCCACCAACGTGTGGGGAAAGGTGTAGGCTCGGCATTGCTGCCCTGACCTAAAAGTCCATCTCCCTGTGCAATCCATTATCCATGCACCGCGTAATTCATTGACGCTGCACGACGAATTATTGAACATTCTGTGAGTCTTTGAACAATGTGATTCAATCAACACTGCATGGTTATTGAATCCATCTATACATGGTTCCTCTCTTCTCCAGGCTGGCAGGTCCAGTTATGTACCAGCAGAGGTGTTGGCATCGGTGCCTGATCCTGGAGCCATGGCTGTAGCGGCATGGCTGCAAGGTGCCGCTACAGCCATGCAACCTCCCGAGCCTGTAGTGGAGTCTGTAGCAGAGCCTGCAGCGGCAGCACCATCAGCACCACAAGAACAGTTGTAGCTTGAACCTCTTTGCAATGGCGCACCACGTGTTTGCTCTAGGCTAGAGCGAGTCGTCCATAGGTCAGCAGAAATATATGGCTGGAAGCATGCGTTATTGTTTCCACGTTCAATAAAGATGCGATTCAAGCTCGCTCACACGTACCTGCAACTGGCAGGATATGCATTGATGAGTGAGCGACTGAGAAACACATTGGTCTTATAATAAAATAATTATATTCAGAACAACATTGCGTATTATTGAGAAAGGTCTGGAAAAGTTTGGCAGACGCAGTTATCATGTTTTTGCGAAACAGCTTATGCGAAATTATTGTGTGCATCCGCAAACCTCCGAACCTCCTTTGTTGTCAGCCCCGAAGCACGTCTCCAACCAGTCAAGCAAGCCCAAGGCTGTGTGAGTGACAATCCCAAGGCTCAAGGAGAGGGCCTCCGCCGCATTCAATCTCTATCTAACCATTCTTGATCTTTCTTGGCCGCTGTGAAACTCCTTAAGCGAGCCATCCTGGGCACGTCCCACAGGCAGTCCAGTTGATGGTTGATGGCGGGAGGGCCATTGGGGAAACCGTACTGGCGGTTGCCTCGGAAGCAGAAGAGAGAGGACATGGAAGGCAGAAGAGAATGGATGGATGTTTCTGTCTCATAAACCGATTGAATAGAGTGGGATGCTGTAGGGTGCTGTGGGATAACGTAGGGTTCTTGTACTAGTAGCAGCCTCAGGGTTGTGGTGACGCAAGGACCTGTACTGCACCAGCAATAGGCCGCCTCCCGTCACGTGCTGCACGGCATGCTTCTTGTGGAAGCCTCTGGCGTTCCTTCCAATCCCAACAATCTTTCTCTGACATCAGCACATGCGGTTGGTTATGGTTGGTTCGCGAAATGGATTCCGTGCAAATGCCATCTCACCTGGAGGTTGTTGCTTCAGTGATGGATATTTTTTAGAAACAAAGTCGTGCACGTTGTACAATTTTGCAACAGCTTCCATTAATGTCAGTTTCGTGCCTAGGTTTCAGCTTGAAGTGATAGACTTGTTGGTTGGACAGGGCTAGCTTGCCCTCGCTCTCTGGGCTACTTGGGGTCGATTTAGATAGGGTAAGGAAGCGGTACCCTAGTCGATACCCTACAGTACTAGTGTGAGGCCAGAATGTGTATTCTTCTCCCGCCACATGTGCCCTTTCTGAGTCAACGCGGTGTTGAATCATGTAGCGTAGCCACGTCGAATGTTTGCCTTGGCCTCAGGGTCGCCGCTCTGACTTGCAACCCCGAGTGTTAGATTGGTCGAAAATGCATGCACTGTACAGCAAGCCCGTAGACTGTAGACCGTTTAACACACGAGCGGCGACTGCGAGTGAGAAGGAGAAGGATGAGGAGGAGGATGAGGAGGAGAAGGAGGAGGAGGAGCGCTTTTTTTCCAACAGAAAGCGCTTAGAGTCGTTAGAAAGCGTTCGGAGTTGTTCGCTTGCCGGATCGGACCATATCGTACTGTCGGACAGCTCACCTACGTGAAGTGCCTCCTATCACGTGGAGTGCTGACGTGAAGTGCAGACGTGGAGTGCAGACTTTTGAGACGTGTCGCAGAATTTTATTTTGAGACGTCTCGACTCGAATGAAACCCTTTTGCGATGCCTCAAGGACCTCGTGTGCTGTCCGGTACTGTCCGATTAGTAGCGACGGTGATCGTATGACGCGGAGGTCGATGTTTGAGTCGAACTAAAAATAAAAAAAGGTGAAATTGAGGGCTTCCTTTCACGTGAAGCGCGAATCGCAGCGATGATCCTGTGGATAAAAGCAACGCCATGCCAGCTATCGGAAATGATACAGCCTCCCTGACAGCTCATCCGTTCGCCACTTCTTCATCGCCATTTGATCCCAGCCCTGGGATGGTACTGTAGTAGACGCCATGATTGGTGCATCCACGGACAGCTCCGAGCTGAGTTAGCTGCCTCAAAGAGTTTTCAGGCGCCTCGAAAGTGATCTAGTGATCTCAACGGGTGTGGGATTGCCAGCCTTGGGATGGTATCGTCGTGGATGGGGAATGCGGCTCAGATGAGCGTCACTCACTCCCCACCCTGATCGCAACACCATCGCAGGGTGATGCTAGCTCTGGGACGCACGCCATTGGTGCATCCATGGATAGGGATACAGCTCAGATGAGCGTCGTTACGTCGCTCTCTCTGACCACTACTCCCCACCCCGATCTCAACACCATCACCGGGTGATGCTAGCTCAGGGACGCACGCCATTGCCATTGGTCGTCGCCTCTAAGCCATCACGTGGAGCTTGTGCTTTCCAGACCCAAAAGCCAAGGGTCCTGCGCTCTAGATTCAAAAGCGCAGCTATGCTAGGAATGCCGCACCATGTCGCGCGCACTGCTCAGGCCTGTTGCTAATTGCCTGTTGTTAATCGCCTGTTGTTAATCGCCTGTGCTAATCTCCTGTTGCCGGTCTCTGGGTAGGCGGCAGCTTCTGGTGCTTGTGCCCGCCTCTGGTAGCCCCTCGCTGTGCGCGTCTTCTCCCATTGCTCTCACACTATTTCTGTACTCAGCACTATTTTCACATATCTCTGTCTGATCCGCCTAGATTCGAGGAAACTTGGCCTGTTCTCTCGTATCTTAGAGTTTAGGGATGGATAGATCAATCAAGGGGCACCTTCACGCACGAGCGGCGTGTGGTTTGAAACGGAGGTTTGTAAGCAGTCCCTCATGTTGCTGCTAGTACCCAGGATGGACGAGACCACTACTGAACGCGAACCTACTTCCGCCTCTCGTTCCCCCGCCTCTCCCTCAAGTCTAGAGCATCGCCGCTATCCCGCCCCGCCACCGCCCGGAGATTGGATAAGGCTCGAGCAGTTCTCGAATTCGAATCCGAATTCGAACCAGTTTTGATAAGACCCGTGCTCTCCTTTTGAAAGTTAATCTCTCCGCGCCTTCCTTTGCTGAATTACGCAAAGCCGCGTTCCTCCCTCCCACTGCCGCTCAGCTCATGGTCGTTCAGCCGGTCTTGGAGGCGCCTAGAAGCGCGTTTATACCCTCCACTCCTCTGCTTGAATGCACTAAGCCGCCGCTCCTCCCTCCACTGCAGCTCACCCCACAGCCGTTCAGAGAGCCACCCCTAGGGGAATCCCATCATACCAAGCCTCTTCCTCACTACCGTGGATCGTTCTTCCTCGCTCTATTCTATCTTGGAGAACTCGCGTGCTTGTCAAGAGTCCTCGGTTGGCCATGGCTCCATGCGAGCTCGTGTCCTATCATGCGAATCACCATTGGGTGGAATCACCGTTGGCGCTGGCAGAATGCATGGTGATGCAGCAAGGGAGCAGCAGCAGCGGGAGTGTCGTCGTGGACATGACCCGCGGACAATGCCAATGCGCCGGGCAATGCCAATGCACCGCTGTGGACGAGCCTTCTCAACCATGGGCGTTTCTTCAACGAGTCGAGTCGACTTCTGGTTTTCAAGTATCATCTGCTTCTTCTCAGGAAACTGCGGCTTCTCAAGAATCAAGCGTTGCTTTTCAAGAATCAAGCGTTGCTTTTCAAGAACCCCTAACATCCGTCCGCCGTGACTCCTACTCCCAGCAATCACTGTCCAGCTCCCCTCCCGCCACTCACCCTCGCAGCAGCCGCCACTGCTCTTCCCCCTGCACGTCCCCCACTTGTTCCCCGGCTGTCCCTCACGCCCCCTCCTCCGTCGCCCCCACTCGATCCGCCCCTCACGCCCCACTCCTTCACACTCCCCCCGTCGCTCGCCCCACTCGCTCAACCACTCTCCCTCACACGCCACCCCCCCCCTCCTCTGCTGCGCCGCCCGCTCGGTCTCTCCGCAGAACCTTCTGGCGGCTGCTCCAGCGCTGCCAGCTGTCGGATGACGTGGCACTGCAGGCGCTGGAGGGGCGGCTGCAGCTTCTGGACGCGCACAGGGCGCTCAGCAGCGTGCGGTGCCAGCAGTTCGTGACAGCGTTTGAAGGGCCACACAGGGGGACTGCGCTTGAGGCATCTCTGGGAGCAACTGCGGCTGAGTCGACGCACAGGGCGCTCAGCAGCGTGCGTTGCCAGCAGTTTGTGACTGCGTTCGAGGGGCCCCAGAGAGCGGCGGCGTTTGAGGGCTCTCAGAGGGTGACAGCGTTTGAGGGGCCACACAGGGAGCTCACCAGGACACGATTGACCACCTCAGGGTCATGGGGTGATGCTGTTGCTGGTGCTGATGGTGCTGATGACGCTGATGGTGCTGTCATGGGAGCCGTGCCCGTGGCTCTTGAGGTGCGAGAACCAGGTGTTGGAGGGCGGACTGTGGCAGATTGCGCCGACGAGAATTCCAGCGATGGGGATTCCACTGGAGCGGGGCAGTGCACGCCGCATGCGCGTTCCTGGATGGCTGATCTGGCATATTATAATGAACCCAGAAGGTCCAATTCGCTCCAGCCAACTCCTTCACTCACTTCAACCCGCTCTCTCGCCTCAACTCCATCCTTTAATTCCACTCCCTCCCGTGGCTTCTATTCACTCAACTCAACTCCCTCTCTGGACTCAACTCCATCTTACACCTCCAACGTTCATTCCATCCCGTCAAGGAGGCGAAGCTTCTCTGGTGCAGCAGAGAGGCTTCCGAGAAACTTCTTGGGTGCCAGGCACTGTTCAAGAAGGCGAAGCTTCTCTGATGCTGTGGCCTACACGCCTCTGCCTCTGCACAAGCAGCAGCAGCAGTGGCAGCAGCTTTATCATCCGCAGCAGCAGGAGCACCATCGTCGTGCCAACAGTCACGAGCAACAGACTCACTATCAGCGGCACTCTCATCAACAGCATCATCAGCATCAGCATCAGCATCAGCAGCAGCATCAGCAGCAGCATCAGCAGCAGCAGCAGCATCAGCATCAGCATCATCAGAATCTGCAGCAGCATCACCCCAGATCTGTGTCAAGAGCTGAGATTCGCGGCAGCAGGTCAGCCCGTTTCAACCACACACCATCTGTTTTCGACTCACAATTTCCACACGCCCTCCGAGTCCCCTCCTGCCCTTCAATCTGACCTGCGTTCTCCGATGTGATCTATACCCACAAGTCTGAGGTTCGCCTCAAGGTGCCTGTCCTATGACATTCAGCACCCTGCTTCCCCCTCTCGTCTGGTGTACCCATTAAGGCGATCACAGGTTGCGAGTGGTGCCGTGTGGCATCTGCTCCGGTGTATCTCTATTGCAATAAGCTCACTTGTTAGTTTCTCTTCCCACACCCCCCCTCCCCCCTCCCTCATGTGTGTTGTTGTAGCTAGGGGGTTGTAGTAGTGCCCCTGCTTGTATAAATGGTGCAGCTAGCACCAGGTAGGAAATTTCTTGCAGCATCGTCTGCTTGTGTTCATATATACATGTCTACATTCCAAGAGTTTGCCACAGGCCTCTTGATATAAGGGTGAATCACCCTTATGACCCTTACTATAAGGGTGTGTTCTGATTCGGACCCTTACTTTACAAAGTGGATTTTTTTCTGACACTTACAGGAAAAAGTGAATATGTTTAGGACCCTGATATTTCAGAGTGAAGTGGTGTAGTCGCACTGATCGGGATGTGAATCAAGAAAAACAGGAATGAGAATGACTAAGTGAAAGTTGGGTACAAGAAGCAAACCCTAGAAAACTGTACCCCATATGTGCTACCCCACTCTAGCCTACAGTAGCTATGTCATATAAATCTGACACACCCCCATAGGCAAAGTGGGGGAGAACAAGGGGTCACAAGACCAGTCAAGCAAAGCAAAGCAAAAAACAAGCTTAGGGTGGATCACAAAGTCACCACACATTCCGAGCACAAGTTCAAGGCCACAAGGCCAGTTCACAAGCAGGAGTACACATATATATAAAAAAGGCTAGACAAACAAGAGCAGGTATATATATATGTAACAGTACAAGCAAGATCAAGAGGTGAGCAAGTGAGGCAAGGTAGGCACAAGGCCCAGCTGAGTACAGAAGCGCTGATGGTCACAAGGCGCAAGTGCCTTGGTGAAGATATCAGCAGTGTTGGCCTCAGAGGCCACGTACGCAAGACGCAGCTGACCACGCTGCTGCAGCTCACGAGCAAGAAAGTAGCGGAGAGCAATGTGCTTCGTTCTGTGCTCCAGTCGCTGCTCCCGACACAAGGCCAGCATGGCCTTGTTGTCTACGTACAGCACTGGAGGAGAACGAGGCAACTCTCCGAGGTCAGTCAGCAGGTAGGTGAGCCAGCGAAGCTCCTGTGCAGCCATGGCTCCTGCGTAGATCTCAGCCTCACAACTGGAGCCGAGAACAGAAGACGAGCGAGTAGCCCGCCACGAAACAGAGCCGGAACCAAGGCTGAAGGTGTAACCCTGCGACGACCGCTGCGTAGCCTGGTCGTCAGCCCAAGAAGCGTCTGCGTGCCCAGTAAGGACCACTGGACTCTGCCCTCCAAGCACAAGCCCCATGCCCGACGTACTGCACAAGTAGCGCAACACCCTCTTCGCTGCAGCCATGTGCTCCGGTCTGTGTCTCCCAGGAGCAACATAGCGTGCAAGAATGCTAAGAGGGTATGCAAGGTCAGGTCGTGTGCAGGTCATCAGGTACATGAGGCAGCCAACAAGCTCTGGGTACGGGCCACTCGACTCTACGGACTCATCCGAAGGCAGAGCTGAGAGCGAGTGGCGAGTAGGCAGAGGAGTGGCCTGAGGCGAGGAGTACGTGAAGCCGAAGCGCTGAAGGACCTGCTGCACCATGTGTGACTGAGTCAGGGTAATGGTGTGGCGTGCTCTGTCCCGAGTGATCTGCAAGCCAAGGTAGCTGCGCAGTTCACCCAGGTCAGTGCACGTGTGTCTCTTCTGCAGCTCGGACTTCACGTGGGCTAGTCCAGCAGTGTCAGCTGTGGCAAAGACCAAGTCGTCGACGTACACGAGGATGTAGAACGGCGGCAAAAAAGTGTCGGTGCGCAGAAACAGCGACGGGTCGGCAGTAGAGGGAGCAAACCCAAGAGCCGCAAGTGTAGTCCTCAGTGTGTCGTGCCACTCACGCGGTGCCTGGCGGAGACCGTAGACTGGCCGCCGTAGGCTCCACTGGGTGCCAGGAGGAAAAGACCCAGTGAAGCCAGGTGGGCGACGCAGCCAGATCTCCTCGTGCAGGCTGCCCTGCAAGAAAGCAGTGCTGAAGTCAAGAGAGTGTAGCTCGTAGTCACGGTGAGCAGCTACGTGCAGCAGTACCCGAAGAGTGGTCATCTTCGGGGTGGGAGAGAAGGTCTGAAAGTAGTCAACTCCCTGCCGCTGACTGAAGCCACGAGCCACGTAACGCGCCTTGAAGACAGGCGGAGAACCCGGCGGTCGCTTCACCCTGAAAATCCACATGCCACTGACGATGTTCGCCCCAGGAGGGGGAACAGCGTCAACGTAGGTGCCTGTGGACTTCCAGGAAGCCATCTCTGCGTCCATAGCTGCCTGCCACTGAGAGGAGTAGGGACCCTCTATCGCCTCCGCGTAAGAGCGCGGAGTCGGGATGTCAAGTGCATCCGGGTCTCCCTCAGGGGTAAGCAGTACGGACACGAGATGAGGTGAAGCAGCGGCCAAGCACTGGAACTCCTCCTGCTTGTCCTCAAGGACGTCCGTGCCAAGGGCACACTCACCCCCGACGGACGGAGGACAGACAGACTCAGACTCAGCAACAAGACTGGCGACGTAGTCTAGGCGACAGCGAGCAACAAAGTCGACGAGCTCAGCAACTAGAGCAGACGCAGCAGTGGACTCAAAGGAAGGGTCAGTGACAACCGTAGCAAGGAGACGCGTGACAGTAGGACTGGCAGCGCGAAGAGAGTCCGACTCCGGGTCGGCAAGAGTAGGAAGAGAAGACTCAGGAGGAGAAGGCAAAGGGCACGCAGAGGAGCAGTGGACGGACGCAGAGACATCCGGTGCGTGCCAGGGACAGGAGGAGGACGCTGACGCGAACCGCGACCACTAGTGCGAGCAGCACGGACAGGCGACGCAGGGCGAGACGCAGGCTCACGACGCTCAGCAAGACCTCCAGTAGGACCAGTGTAGGGAGACGGAGCAGGCAGTGGGGAGGCCGGCTGTAACTGTAACTGCGACGGGACAGGCTGTGGACACTCTAAGGGAGGAGGAGGACCAGTAGAAGGCGGGAGACCAAGAACCTGCTGAAGGAGCGGAACGAAGTACGGCCGAGGCCGCGCGGCGACTCCAGACACAGGAGGGACAGCACCAGCACCCGCAGGGGCAGCACCAGCACCAGTAGCAGCTCCAGCTCCAGAACCCCCAGCAGCACCAGTAGTACCCCCAGCAGGACTGCCTCCAGGACCGACAGCAGTAGCCTCCGCGCCAACACCCGCAGCAACTCCAGCTCCAGAAGTACCCGCAGGTCCAGTAGCTCCAGAACTCCCAGTACGAGCACCTCCGGGACCCGTGGCACCAGCTCCCTCAGAAGCAACAGAACCTCCAGTACCCGCAGCACCTCCAGCTCCAGCAGCTCGCCTCCAGCGCCGGGCAAACCACTCACGCAGCTCCTGGGGAGAGAGTGGCTCTCGGCGAGAGGGAGCACCCGGTGAACCGCCAGGCACAGCACCACCAGGCGTAGCACCCCCAGGCTCAGCACCTCCAGGCGTAGTACCCCCAGGCTCAGCACCCCCAGACGCAGCACCCCCAGGCTCAGCACCTCCAGGCGTAGTACCCCCAGGCTCAGCACCCCCAGTCGTAGTACCCCCAGACTCAGCACCCCCAGGCTCAGCACCCCCAGGCTCAGCACCCCCAGGCGTAGCACCCACACGCTCAGCACCCCTAGAGTCAGCACCAAAGCTCCGCCTGAGCTGGAGACGAGCTGCGCGGATCCAGTCGATCAACACCTCAGTGACATCACCCTTGCTGCGCAAGGGGAAGACTGTGGTGTAACGCGAGTAGTCGTCAACCACCAGCAGGAAGTAGCGCTCGTGACCCTGTCCACGGACGCGGGCCGGGCCCCACACGTCCATGTGAAGCGTCTGCAGCGGGGCCTCTGTCGGAGGAAACTGGGAGGAGTGAGGGGTAGCCCGCTGCCGTCCCTCGACACAGGGGACGCAGGTAGGGCCTGGCCCCGGAGCAAGGGGAGGGAGGGACCGGGGAAGACCAGAGACAAGGACACGGGAGGCCATGCTCCGGCGACGAAGCAGGGAGGGGTGGCCAAGGCGGTGGTGCCAGAGGAGAGTCTCGTGAGACAGGAGGCGACACGAGCAGGGGGCAGACTCAGGACCAGACCTGGACGCTGCAGCAAACACCTGACCCGACGCAGCTACCTGACCAGACGCAGGGACTGGAGGAGACGCAGTGGTCAGTGTGTACAGGCTCGACCCTGGCCGACGTGTAAACGTGGCCAGGTGGCGGCCTGTCCGAGCGTCCGTGCAGTGGGTCACCCGCTGACTCGCAGGAGTGAACTGGTGAACCCCCGCATCCTGTAGGTCAGCACCACTCACCAAGTTCGTAGAGAACGAGGGGAGGTAGAGACCAGACAGGGTGCCAGAGGGGGCCGCCGGACACGGGAGGACAGTGGAGAAGTGAGCAAGGACAGGACCCCCAGAGGGGTCTGCCAGGGAGACCGCAACTGGCCGGCCAAGCGGCGTGAGTGTGGTGCGGTCTCGAAAGAAGGAGCGAGAAGCCCCTGAGTCAAGTGTGAAGGTGTGGGAGGCCGAAGCCGACGCAGAACTTGAGAGAGCATACTCACCAGCACCTGAGGGAGTAGACGCACCTAGAGCAGCAGCCTCGCTAGCACCTAGAGCAGCAGCCTCACCAGTACCTAGAGCAGCAGTCTCAATGCCCGGGTCGGGCGGAAAACACTGGTAACAGTCACCCTCATCACTAATAGTCACAGTATACACGGCAGCAAGAATAGCATCAAAGTCAAGGTCAAAGACAGCTACACCCGCCCTAGACAGCTCACCCCAGCGGGGGATCTCAGTGGCCTCAGGAAACTGGTGACGCCAAGCGTCCGTGAGGCGGCCAAAGCAGCGCTGGGTGGAGTGCGCACCCCCGCACTGCTCACCCGCGCGGTCGCCGGTGCGCAGGACGTAGGTGCACGGACCAGCACCCCCACCCCTCTGGCGTGCAGTGTACCACTCACGGAGCTGCTGAGGGGAGGGGACGTCACGAGTGCGCTGCTGCTGCTGCTGCTGCTGCTGGCGCTGACCACCACCGGAGCTGACCCTCTGCGCAGCGCCACCCCGACCAGCTCCACCTCCTCCGCCGCCTCCTCCTCCACCGCCGCCACCTCCGCTCCCTCCGCCACCGCCGCTGCCTCCTGCGCCTCCACTGCCGCCACCTACACCTCCACCCCCGCCACCACTCCCACCGCCACCACCACCTCCTCCACCACCTCCACCGCCGCCTCCACCGCCCCCGCTAGCTCCTCCAGCGCCCCTGCCCCCCTTGCCCCTGCCAGGGCGGCGTCTCCCGCTAGGGGTAGACGCTGCCCCAACCGACTCCAAACCAGCGAGGTCGGCCGCAGCAGCAGAGGCAACAGAGGGCAAAAGAGGGGAGGGGGAACACCCCTCAAAGATGGGGGTGCGAGGGTCACCACGAGAGGCTCCTACAGCGACTATGCTCTTTCTGCTGCTAGGAGGGCCTTCTCGAGGAGGTCAACGGTGAGAGTGGTGGGACAAACCGAGAGGAAGTGGTCCCTGACTACGCGAAGGGAGTCAGGGAGACGGGTGACGATGTAGTAGAGGGTGATGTACATGGGGGGGGGGTTCTTGGCGCAGAACTCAGCAGGAAGCGCAGCGCGGTAGCGAGTGTCACTAGTGCGGAGGTGCGTGATGAGGTCAGCGACTGTGGGAAAGGCAGCAAGGTCAGGGAAGAGGTACGGTAGCATGAGGCGGCTCAGTGCAGCAGTGGCAGGGGAGGAGTAGCGTGCAACTACAGCGTCGTACAAGGTCTGAGCACTCTTGTACTGGCTGAAGTGCGCACGCTCAGAGGTAGGCAGGTGGCGACGCACAGCAAGACGTGCAGCAGCATCGCGCGTGGCCCACTGGGAGCGAACAGTTGCGTCAGCATCAGTGGCGGGAGCAGGAGAGGCACCAGAAGTGAGGTCAAAGAGGGAGAGGCCGTCTGCCCTATCGCACTGTAAGAAAAGCTGCAGGTCATCTATCCAGACGTCAAAGTCAATGGCCCGACCCTCAGCGTCAAAAGCGAGGACACTAGGGGTAGCCATGACAGTAGTAGACTAGCAGTGCAAACAGTGGGGTGAGGGCAGTGCTGTGAGAGAGGCGCTGCTCTTACCGGACAGGGGGGCTCGGGCGGCTCGGCTGCAGGGCGGCTCGGCGACTCGGCTGCTGGGCGGCTCGGCTGCTGGGCGGCTCAGCGACTCGGCTGCTGGGCGGCTCGGCGGCTCTGCTGCTGGGCGGCTCGGCTGCTGGGCGGCTCGGCGGCTCGGCTGCTGGGCGGCTCGGCGGGGCCGCTGAGAGGGCGGCGTCCGGGGCCGCTGGGAGGAGGCGGCGGGGCCGCTGAGAGGAGGCGGCGGAGCCGCTGAGAGGAGGCGGGGCCGCGTCAGGGGCCGCGACAGGGGCCGCGTCAGGGGCCGCGTCAGGGGCCGCGGCAGGGGCCGCGTCAGGGGCCGCGGCAGGGTCGCGTCAGGGCGCCGCGTCAGGGGCCGCGTCAGGGCGCCGCCAGGGGCCGCGGCAGGACCGCGTCAGGGCCGCGTAAGGGGCCGCGGCAGGGGCCGCGTCAGGGGCCGCGTCAGGGCCGCGTCAGGGCCGCGGCAGAGCCGCTTCAGGGCCGCGTCAGGGGCCGCTTCAGGGCCGCGGCAGGGGCCGCAGCAGGCCGCGTCAGGACCGCGTCAGGGGCCGCGGCAGGGCCGCGTCAGGGCCGCGGCAGGGGCCGCGTCAGGGCGCCGCGTCAGGGGCCGCGTCAGGGCGCCGCCAGGGGCCGCGGCAGGGCCGCGTCAGGGCCGCGTCAGGGCCGCGTCAGGGGCCGCTTCAGGGCCGCGGCAGGGGCCGCGGCAGGCCGCGTCAGGGCCGCGTCAGGGGCCGCGGCAGGGCCGCGTCAGGGCCGCGGCAGGGGCTGCGTCAGGGCGCCGCCAGGGGCCGCGTCAGGCCGCGTCAGGGCCGCGTCAGGCGCCGCCAGGGGCCGCGTCAGGGCGCCACCAGGGGGGCGCGTCAGGGGCCGCGATAGGGCGCCGGCAGGGGCCTCGTCAGGGCGCCGCCAGGGGCCGCATAGGGGGCGCGTGGGAGGCGGCGTAGGGGCCGCGTAGAGGCAGCGTAGGGGCCGCTAAAAAAAAAAAATTTAGGGCAGGGCGCAATGTGCGCGGGCAGCTAAAAAAAAAAAAAAAATCTTATGGTGGGCCCTTAGGAAGGAACGGTCCCATGTAGGAACCCGCTCTATACCATGTGAATCAAGAAAAACAGGAATGAGAATGACTAAGTGAAAGTTGGGTACAAGAAGCAAACCCTAGAAAACTGTACCCCATATGTGCTACCCCACTCTAGCCTACAGTAGCTATGTCATATAAATCTGACACGGGAACATACATTCTCCTCAAAAAGTGAATGAGCTCAAAGAACCAAGTTCCATGGATAACATGCTCACCTAATGCCTCCCACAAGTATCGATCCCGCCTCCCTTTCACAAGACCCACTGTGCTAAGTTGTCACGCTAATAATCAACTAGGTATATATTATTAACAATTCTAATTTGGTTAAAACCCTTACAAAAAATAGGGGTGCTTGCCTGGTACCCTTACAGAAAGAGTGAAAGCAGCTGTTTACCCTTATGAGAAAGACTGGTTCAAATCATATCCAGAGGCCTGGTTTGCCAGCTTTGTGACACAGCAATGGTCAGTAGGTAGATGAGGGTTCAATGTTGTTGGAAATATAAAGCATAAAAAATAGATATATGCTGTTAGGTTTTAGTGTAATCCTCTATATAAGCCTCTAGGCCCTACAATGATTGTACAATTATTGTAGGGCCTGCATTATTGGAGTCTAGAGGTTTGGGGGTAGAATTATTGGTACTCCTTTATTGGAGTTACCATTATTGGAGGCAGGGCCCAAAATTGGTTTAGGCCTACCTTTACGAATCAGGGTACCAGCCCCTCCATAGGCAGACCCCTAGGGTAAAAAATCTCATACCCTGTTTTCAGCAGGGTAACTCAGCCACTAGCCTGATTCGAGCAGGGTAGTTTTAGGTTAATCCTGGTTTTGTGTATATTTTGAGAGTTTCCTTACTTTTGGTGACATATTCAAGTTTTCCTTATACAGTCCTTGAAATCCACGCACGCACCACATGCATGCACAACGAGGGCCAAGCGAGAGACCCCCTCGTAGAGAAGGCGCCTCTGGCAGCCTCGACAGGGCAGTATGTTCCACGGGGCGGGCCCTGTGATGGCCAGCAAGGCAGCACTGAGGCTGCAACTGGATGTCAAAAACAGCTTGAAGCTGTCCTTGACAGCCAATTCTGCTGTGATGGCGGTGGGCGTGGCGAAAACTGACGAGGTGCAATCATTGGTGGCAGCCCTGCGGCAGAAACAACCAATGCGGATTCTTGGCGTGATGCCAAGTACCGTACGCAGCAAGTTTCCGTGCGCGTGGGCACGAGCGACAACGGGTGTTTGTGGGGGTGTTGTACGTTTTGTCACCACGCGGACTATAGTCAGTTTCGCGTTAGAACAGATTCGGTAACAGGGTAGTGTACACCCAACCCTGATTCCGCCAGGGTAAGCTAAAAACCTATCAGGGTAAAAAAAAACATGCACTTTTATGAGAAGGGTAACTATAGCGCAATCCTGATTTCGGCAGGGTAATCCTGAAAAAGGGACAGGCCCCCAGGGTAATCAGGGCGTTTTACCCTGATATTTTGGGCCCTGATTGGAGGTACAATTATTGGTGTGGATGGATGGATATGGGCAGGGTAGTTGATAGCATAAATGCCCTGCTGTGTGGTTTCATAACCAATCCATTGTTCTGAATCCTTTCAGTTGCAAGTTTCTCTTGCTATCTATTCTACAATCAAGGCTTCCGCTACGACGGCACTATGCATTTCTAGCATGGTATCAGAGCTACTCTAGGGGGCGTGCTGCCAAAATTTGGTCAGAAACCTGTTACACTTCATATTGGACAGGCACATCAGCAAATTGGCATAGCAAGAGGCAACTATTGGATCAAGACATGGCGCGGTTCGAAGATGAAGTCGACGCTCTGTACAATGCGTTTGAAGAAGCAATCTTAGCTCAACATGAGCACCTGGAGAACATGATTGCAAGGGCTCCACCAACAATTCAAACGTCATTGAGAGCAAAGTTCAACATGCAAATTGGTGAAAAGAGTGGCAGATTTGATAAAGTGGGCGTGGAAGGTGTGGGTTTTGAGTCCTGCACTATTGGTGCTCCCCCACTTCAGTGTGTTGTCATTAACTCTCATCTCATTGGAGCCCCCGTAATGGGCAGATCTCACCTTCTTGAAGACAGCATCATACCTCCCCGCGCGCGTGGTCCACTAATGGGAGTGGATCCTGCATGGAGCATGGAGCGCACGAGTCATGGGATGCAGTAAAGTGGTGATTTGCGGTGTGATCGCGCGGATGTGGTGAAACATCCCTCTTACGATCAAGACGGCATGACGCAACGCATGGCTGGACAAGCGCGCATAAACAACTCACCTGCGAAGGAGACTACCGGGAGCAAGAGTGATCGGAATACGACAAAGTTAACTGAAGGGCAGCAAAAGGAGAACACAAACGGCAATGACGGAAGGGGGGGACGCAAGCCTCTCGTGTGCTGGTACTGCAGACGATCTGGCCACCTGTTTTACAAGTTCCACACGGCACCACCAAGATGGTCACCACCGTGGTGGGAACAACAAAACAATGGGAGGCCCCGGCGCACCTGGAGTAGCCGTTCGACCTCACCTCGGAAAAGCGGCAGCCCCAAGAGTGACAACAAGCAGCAAACGGGTGCTGGGAGAGGCAACATACACACGGTTACATGCATTGCAACGGTTCATTCGTCCCAAACGACATCACCAACAGCTGGAGGGTCACAATGGATGCTGGACAGCGGTTGCAGTCTGCATATGACGTCGGACTTCGAGGATTTGAAGGAGCTGCACAAACCTGTGCAAGTGGAGCTTGCTGATGGGAGCACTCTGAACAGCTCAATGGTGGGCACAATCAGAGAAATGGCACCAGATGGGACAACGGTTTGGTACACGGTCCTGAAGAGCGGGTTTGAAGAACAATCTCCTCTCTTTCTGTCAGCTGCTGAAAAAGGGAGCTCGGATCCACACCATTGGTAATGGCGACACCGAGATCTCCATGCCTGATGGAGATGGGGGTATAAGGATTGGACTTGGCAAGAACGTGCATGGAGTGCTCATGGTGGCATATGAGCCAGCACTTGTTTTTGCCCATGAATCTGGACATACACATAAGGATGCATCATCGAATGCGCATGGTCATGGAGGGTTGAACGGTCAATTGGCTCCTGCATCCGTCACTTACCGCATCGCGCACATGGCTCGTGTCGTGAGGGACATGACACGTGTCGTTTACAAGGACACGCACTCACCGCGCACCTTTGATGACACGTTGCTGGAAGCTGGGTCCTTACTGAAGTGTCAGCAACATGATGATGAAGTCTCACCCCACGTTGCGGCGTGGACTTTAGGGGGAAAAGGACAAAGGCTCAAGATGGATGAAGGAGACTCCACTGAACATGACTTACCTGGAACACGAAGCAGGGAGGGGTGGCCAAGGCGGTGGTGCCAGAGGAGAGTCTCGTGAGAGAGGAGGCGACACGAGCAGGGGGCAGACTCAGGACCAGACCTGGACGCTGCAGCAAACACCTGACCCGACGCAGCTACCTGACCAGACGCAGGGACTGGAGGAGACGCAGTGGTCAGTGTGTACAGGCTCGACCCTGGCCGACGTGTAAACGTGGCCAGGTGGCGGCCTGTCCGAGCGTCCGTGCAGTGGGTCACCCGCTGACTCGCAGGAGTGAACTGGTGAACCCCCGCATCCTGTAGGTCAGCACCACTCACCAAGTTCGTAGAGAACGAGGGGAGGTAGAGACCAGACAGGGTGCCAGAGGGGGCCGCCGGACACGGGAGGACAGTGGAGAAGTGAGCAAGGACAGGACCCCCAGAGGGGTCTGCCAGGGAGACCGCAACTGGCCGGCCAAGCGGCGTGAGTGTGGTGCGGTCTCGAAAGAAGGAGCGAGAAGCCCCCGAGTCAAGTGTGAAGGTGTGGGAGGCCGAAGCCGACGCAGAACCTGAGAGAGCAGACTCACCAGCACCTGAGGGAGCAGACGCACCTAGAGCAGCAGCCTCGCTAGCACCTAGAGCAGCAGCCTCACCAGTACCTAGAGCAGCAGTCTCAATGCCCGGGTCGGGCGGAAAACACCGGTAACAGTCACCCTCATCACTAATAGTCACAGTATACACGGCAGCAAGAATAGCATCAAAGTCAAGGTCAAAGACAGCTACACCCGCCCTAGACAGCTCACCACAGCGGGGGATCTCAGTGGCCTCAGGGAACTGGTGACGCCAAGCGTCCGTGAGGCGGCCAAAGCAGCGCTGGGTGGAGTGCGCACCCCCGCACTGCTCACCCGCGCGGTCGCCGGTGCGCAGGACGTAGGTGCACGGACCAGCACCCCCACCCCTCTGGCGTGCAGTGTACCACTCACGGAGCTGCTGAGGGGAGGGGACGTCACGAGTGCGCTGCTGCTGCTGCTGCTGCTGCTGCTGCTGCTGCTGCTGGCGCTGACCACCACCAGAGCTGACCCTCTGCGCAGCGCCACCCCGACCAGCTCCACCTCCTCCGCCGCCTCCTCCTCCACCGCCGCCACCTCCGCTCCCTCCGCCACCGCCGCTGCCTCCTGCGCCTCCACTGCCGCCACCTACACCTCCACCCCCGCCACCACTCCCACCGCCACCCCCACCTCCTCCACCACCTCCACCGCCGCCTCCACCGCCCCCACTAGCTCCTCCAGCGCCCCTGCCCCCCTTGCCCCTGCCAGGGCGGCGTCTCCCGCTAGGGGTAGACGCTGCCCCAACCGACTCCAAACCAGCGAGGTCGGCCGCAGCAGCAGAGGCAACAGAGGGCAAAAGAGGGGAGGGGGAACACCCCTCAAAGATGGGGGTGCGAGGGTCACCACGAGAGGCTCCTACAGCGACTATGCTCTTTTCTGCTGCTAGGAGGGCCTTCTCGAGGAGGTCAACGGTGAGAGTGGTGGGACAAACCGAGAGGAAGTGGTCCCTGACTACGCGAAGGGAGTCAGGGAGACGGGTGACTATGTAGTAGAGGGTGATGTACATGGGGGGGGGGTTCTTGGCGCAGAACTCAGCAGGAAGCGCAGCGCGGTAGCGAGTGTCACTAGAGCGGAGGTGCGTAATGAGGTCAGCGACTGTGGGAAAGGCAGCAAGGTCAGGGAAGAGGTACGGTAGCATGAGGCGGCTTAGTGCAGCAGTGGCAGGGGAGGAGTAGCGTGCAACTACAGCGTCGTACAAGGTCTGAGCACTCTTGTACTGGCTAAAGTGCGCACGCTCAGAGGTAGGGAGGTGGCGACGCACAGCAAGACGTGCAGCAGCATCGCGCGTGGCCCACTGTGAGCGAACGGTGGCGTCAGCATCAGCAGCGGGGGCAGGAGAGGCACCAGAAGTGAGGTCAAAGAGGGAGAGGCCGTCTGCTCTGTCGCACTGTAAGAAAAGCTGCAGGTCATCTATCCAGACGTCAAAGTCAATGGCCCGACCCTCAGCGTCAAAAGCGAGGACACTAGGGGTAGCCATGACAGCAGTAGACTAGCAGTGCAAACAGTAGGGCGAGGGCAGTGCTGTGAGAGAGGCGCTGCGCTTACCGGACAGGGCGGTTCGGGCGGCTCGGCTGCAGGGCGGCTCGGCGGCTCGGCGGCTGGGCGGCTTGGCGGCGGGGCGGCTCGGCTGCTGGGCGGCTCGGCTGCGGACAGGGCGGCTCGGCGGCTGGGCGGCTCGGCGGCTCGGCTGCTGGGCGGCTCGGCTGCTGGGCGGCTCGGCTGCTGGGCTGCTCGGCGGCTGGGCGGCTTGGCTGCTGGGCGGCTCGGCGGGGCCGCTGAGAGGGCGGCGCCGCTGGGAGGAGGCAGCGGGGCCGCAAAGGTAAGTGGCGGGGCCGCGGAGGTAGGTGGCGGGGCCGCACAGTGAGGTGGCGGGGCCGCGAAGGTAGGTGGCGGGGCCGCACAGGTAGGTGGCGGGGCCGCGAAGGTAGGTGGCGGGGCCGCACAGGTAGGTGGCTGGGCCGCGGAGGTAGGTGGCGGGGCCGCACAGGTAGGTGGCGGGGCCGCGGAGGTAGGTGGCGGGGCCGCACAGTGAGGTGGCGGGGCCGCGAAGGTAGGTGGCGGGGCCGCACAGGTAGGTGGCGGGGCCGCGGAGGTAGGTGGCGGGGCCGCACAGTGAGGTGGCGGGGCCGCGAAGGTAGGTGGCGGGGCCACACAGGTAGGTGGCGGGGCCGCACAGGTAGGTGGCGGGGCCGCGGAGGTAGGTGGCGGGGCCGCGGAGGTAGGTGGCGGGGCCGCACAGTGAGGTGGCGGGGCCGCGAAGGTAGGTGGCGGGGCCGCGGAGGTAGGTGGCGATGGGCGCGACGGGCGCGACGGGCGCGACGGGCGCGACGGGCGCGACGAGCGCGACGGGCGCGACGGGCCGAAAGGGCGGCGCGACTCGGGCCGGCGCAAAACGCGCTCCGGGCAGGAAAAAAAAATTTTCGTGGTGGTGGGCCCTAGGAATCGTTCCCACTAGGGAACCTGCTCTGTACCATGATAAGAAACGAGGAATGAAATGACTAAGTGAAAGTTGGGTACAAGAAGCAAACCCTAGAAAACTGTACCCCATATGTGCTACCCCACTATAGCCTACAGTAGCTATGTCATATAAATCTGACACTTCGGAGAGTGTGTCAGAGGTTTCTGCTTCAAGATTCGTCAATTTAGTCTGACGCGAGCGGGAAAAACCAGAATCAGGGTCATTTTGGGCGAGTGTTTCTTCTAGTTACCATTCGCGTGATGGGCTGCTAGTGTATAGTTACCATACGCGTTAAGCGAGTTACCAACGTGTTAAGCGAGTTACCAAACGCGTTAAGCGAGTTACCAAACGCGTTGAAATCGTTACCGTACGCGTTATAATGCCCCATGTAAGTTACCATTAACATATTTTCCCTTTCTTCGACCTCTCCTCTCCTCTTCAGGTCCATTTTTCACTTGGGGCCGGCTATCCACTCTCTTTCTCCCCTTTTTTCCGTTCCTATGGAGCCAACAGCTTGTCCATTCGATGATCTTTCCGACGACCTGCTCTCGTACCTCCTCTCCCGCCTCGGACCGGACCTCTTTTCGTTTCGCCACGCCCTCGTCTGCAAGCGATGGCTCCGCGTCGCACGCGTCGCTCAAACCGACATTCGCGTCGCCAGTCGCAGGGAGATCTCGAGCGCGTCGCTGCTTCGCGCATTGTCAGCCATGCCGAACCTAACGTCCCTGCAGCTAGCGAATCGCAGCCTTGACGTGATCAACGATCAGATTATCTCCGGCTTAGGCTCGGCATTGCCGAATCTCAAGCGATTCTCCCTAACGGTTACCAGGCGTGTGTCCTCAGTCGGGGGAGTCACGGAAATAGGGCTGGATGGCTTTTTCCGAGTCTGTACACGGTTAGAAGAGCTCGGGCTTCACACTATACCTAGCGTCAAGTTCTTCCCTCCGTCCTTAATTTGTCTGACACAACTGGAGTTTCTCGACATCTCATTGGATGACCTTCGCAGCCTGCCCGAAGAAATCTCGCAGCTGCCCGCTTTACGCGTCCTACACCTCCAGGCGCCTCACCTCAGGGCTCTGCCCGAAAGCCTGGGCAGACTGAAGAATCTCAGCGTACTAGAACTGGTGGAGTGCAATTCGTTGCCTGCCCTGCCTGAATCCTTCGGGCAGCTCTCCAGCCTCGTTCACTTCAGTGCCACCACCTGCTACAGCTTGACATCTCTGCCCGAAAACTTCGGTCAGCTGCAATCTCTCAAGACACTCGAGCTTGCTCTTCCGTGCCTCACAAGCCTCCCAGAATCCCTCGGGCAGCTGCCAAAACTTTGGAACCTGGTCCTCTGCTCCTGCCATTCCCTCCACTACCTCCCATCCTCCATGAGCCGTTTATCCTCGTTAGAGGGTCTTGAGATAAGCGAATGCTTTCTTACTCTTCCTGATGACATTGGCTTTCTTCCCAATCTCTGGAGCCTGGAGATACACAATTGCGAAAATCTTACGGAGCTGCCCGTTTCCCTCCCCAAGCTGGACCGCCTGACCGACCTCATGATCACAGGCTGCCGAAACCTTTTCAGGCTGCCTGAGGATTTCGGGGATTTGCCGGCTTTAGAAAAGCTGGAGCTCTGCAACACGTACCAGCTCTCGCACTTGCCGGAATTTCGCAGAGCTTCCTGAAGGCGTTGGGCTTATGTCAAATCTGACGTCGTTTGAGCTAACGGGCTGTGACCGGTTGACACGTCTACCCCCGTCTTTAGCGTTGCTTTGTGAGATAGAGAGGTTGGAGATTAGTGGGTGTTCAAACATTATACCGTATTACCCCGGATAGTAGCGCATATGAGCTTATAATAAAATCAAGTTTTATAAGGGGGGCGCTTGTAAACGAGTATCGGGGATAAGCGCATGCGCCTGTAAGAGGGAAAAATGAAATTTGTTTTTTTAAGTACCGAATTGAAGCTCTCTGTAAGGCGAACATAACCAAACGTTCGATCACGTGGTTTCGTGCACGAGTTTCAGGGGAAACCAACCGCGATTCGGGTTCGGGGTTCACCTTCACGTCCAGAAGCAACGAACCTGCCGTTGCTGACACGAATCCTGCCGTGCGGTCCAATGGCGTGCTCATGCGCCGATTCCACCCGAATCCTCTAGAAGGGGGTGGAATCATTCATGCCAGCGCTGACGCGTATCCTGCCGTGCGGCCCAATCACAGCGTCATGCGCTGCTAGGCAAGCAAATTCCACCCGAACCCTCTAGAAGGTGGTGGAATTCGCCATGCCATCGCAGCGTCGTGCACGCCACGCATGGTCCTCTGCGGGTGTAGGCGGGGGTTTCCTGCTTGTCATCGTCGAGGAACTCGAGGCGCCAAAGAGAAGGGGTCCCTCCCAACTCCATTCCTCATTCTTGCACATTCTAACCACAGTTTTCGTTTCTCTCCCGCCAGGCTGCTTCAGCCATGGCGGAATTCTCAGGCACCCATTTCCTCTTCAAGAACAAGCCTAGGAAGCCCGCTTTTACCGTTAGCGCTGACGGGTGGTACAGCCGTGTCGCACCTGATCCCCCCGAACCTCCACAGCCTCCTGCGCCTCCTATTCCCCCTGCTCCTCCTGCTCCTCCGTCACCTCCCGCGCCTCCTGCTCCTCCGAATCCTCCTCCTCTGGAAACCTTAGGCAACCTGCCCGTGCTCCGGATTTGCCCGTATCTCCCTCGGACGTTCACCGAATGGCTGGAAGAGCCTGTCAGAGACAAGCCTCAAGGTGAATCCGCGTCGGCACCACGCTGGGGCGAGCCCGGAAACTGCGCGTGGGACGAATCTGCTGTGGGCGCTGACGACGAAGTGGAAACCGGCTCACGCATGAAGTGGACGTGGACGACGACATCACGGCCGACGGCTTCTGGGGCAACAACTGCCCGGACCCTGAGTCAGACGAAGATGAGGAGACGTGCTAGGGGCTGTAAAGCCGTGCAATAGCTTGAATATACGTAGTGATTGTATGCTCAGACCGTGCTAGTGTAATCATTAGAACATTATGTTGTCTTTGCGAGTACTAGCTAGATGAATTGTGGTTAGATAAAACTAAAAAAAAAGATAAAACTACCAATACCGAACAAGGGGGCGCTTATAATAAGTACAGGTTTCACAAGGGGTGCGCTTATAATCAAGTCGCGTCTATAAGCGCCTGCTCCAGATAGAAGTGTCAAACATTATACATGTTCATATTGTGTAGGCTATAGTGGGTTTAGCCTTAGGGGGTACAACATTGCTAGGGTTTCCTACTTCTATCACCCTGCTGCCTAGTTTCACACATTCTCGTTCAGTTCTACATTCTAACATGGTATCACGAGCCTAGGTTGCTACCTAGGACCGCTTTCTCCTACGGGCCCACTATTCCGCTAGAAGCGCCCTCGTGCGCCCTACCTTACGTGCGCCCTCGTGCGCCTTTCTATACTCGTGCGCCCTCGTGCGCCCTCGTGCGCCCTACCTTACGTGCGCCCTCGTGCGCCCCCGTGCGACCTGCCCTTCGGTCTGCCCGCGTGCCGTCCTGCAGCCCTCGCGCTGCCTCCTGCAAGCTAGTACGGCCCTCGAGCCGCCCCTGCAGGTCCGTCAGGCCCCCGAGCCGCCTCTGCAGACCCGTCAGGCCCCCCCGAGCCGCCTCTGCAGGCCCGTCAGGCCCGAGAGCCGCCCCTGCAGCCAGCGCGCTGCCCTGCCGAGCCGCGTGTCGCCCGTGGGCGCTGCCTCTGCCCCGTCGCGCTGCCCTGAGGAGCCGCGCGCGACCCCCGCTATCCCGTCGCTTCGCCCTGGGGAGCCGCGCTCGGCCCCCGCTGCCCCGTCGCGACGCCCTGGGGAGCCGCGCTCGGCCCCCGCTGCCCTGTCGCGACGTCCTGGGGAGCCGCGCTCGGCCCCCGCTGACCCGTCGCGACGCCCTAGGGAGCCGCGCGCGACCCCCCGCTGCCCCGTCGCGACGCCCTGGGGAGCCGCGCGCGCCCCCCCCCCCCCCCGCTGCCCCGTTGCGGCGCCCTGGGGAGCCGCGCGCCGCCCCCCCCCCCCCCCCCCCCCCCCCCTCGCTGCTGCCCGAGCCACCCTGCAGCCCGCGAGCCGCCTCTACAGCGCCGAGTGCGCTCTGCCAAACCCTAAAATAAATAATTAATTATTAAAAAAAAAAAAAAAAAGGGAGCAGCTGCCCCTGGCCCCTGGAGCAGCCGCCCCTGGAGCAGCCGCCCCTGCAGCAGCCGCCCCTGCAGCAGCTGCCCCTGCAGCAGCCGCCCCTGGACCTCTGCAGCCGCCCCTGGCCCCTGGAGCAGCCGCCCCTGCAGCTGCCGCGGAGCCCTCGCCCTGCAGTGGTAGCGGCCTCGCCGTTACCACCGTCGTACGCCTGCCCTTCTCGCCACTGGTGAGCACTGCCCTGCCCGTATTGCTGTTACTGCTGCTCCTGCTGCTACTGCTCTTTCTACTTCTACTGCTGCTCCTGGCGTGGCCAGATGCAGCTCCAGCGCCGTCCGCGTGAGTCCCTCACGCCCCAACAGCTTCGTGAGTGGTATGCTGGTTGGGGTTGTAGGGGTGGCCGCGCTGCTGCTACTACTACTGCTACTACTACTGCTACTGCTGCTCCTGGCGGTGGCCAGATGCAGCTCCCGCGACGTCCGAGTGAGTCCCTCACGCCCCAGCAGCTTCGTGAGTGGTACGCTCAGCGTGGAGGGTCACGGGGTACTGCTCGCTGCCCGTACGTCATTCGCACTGGTGCTCGGACTGGTCAGCCTTGCGGGACGTTTGGTCACACAGAGTCCCGCTGCTTCGCCCGTCTGAGCGACGCCTGGCGTACAGAGTTTGGCGACGCGGCTGAGCTCCCCGACTGGGTGGAGCTGCTTAGGCAGAGGGTAGATATCTATGCTCTTGACTATGATGCTATCCTCACTGCCATGTATGCATTTCCTACTAGTGCTGAGAGTGCCTGTCACCTGTGTGTGCCGCCTGACCCCGGTATCCAGTCTGCTGCTCTAGGTACTGGTGAGGCTGCTGCACTAGGTGCTCGTGTGTCTGTTGCCCCAGGTGCTGGTGAGGCTGCTGCTCTAGGTACTCGTGAGTCTGCGCCCTCTGGTACTGCGTCTACTGAGGCACTGCACACTTTCACACTGGACTCAGGCGCTTCCCGCTGTTTCTTTCGTGACCGCACTGCCCTTGAGCAGCTTGCTCGGCCGGTTGCAGTCTCCCTCGCTGACCCCTCTGGGGGTCCGGTCATTGCGACCTCCTCTACTGTTCTCCCTTGTCCTGCGGTCCCGTCGGGCACACTGTCAGGTCTCTACCTCCCCTCGTTCTCTACGAACTTGGTGGCGGGTAGTGCGCTCCAGGACGGGGGTGTCCACCAGTTTACCCCTGCCTACGAGCGTGTGACACACTGCACGTGCGCTCGGACGGGCCGCCACCTGGCTACCTTCACTCGGCAGCCGGGGTCGGACCTGTACACACTGACCACTGAGTCCCCACAGGTAGCTGCGTCTGCGTCTGCGTCGGGTCAGCTGTCTGCCCCCTGCTCGTGTCGCTCTCTGGCACACGAGACTGTCCTCTGGCACCACCGTCTTGGTCACCCGTCAGTGCAGCGCCTTCGTGCCATGCACAACCGGTACCTTGTCTCTGGTCTTCCCAGGGTTCTCCCTCCACTCCCACCCTCGCCTGCTCCTCCCTGCCTTCCCTGTGTCGAGGGGCGGCAGCGCGCCGCTCCTCACTCCTCCTCGTTTCCCCCGACGACTGCTCCCTTGCAGACGCTCCACATGGACGTGTGGGGCCCAGCCCGCGTCCGTGGACAGGGTCAGGAGAGGTACTTCCTGATCGTTGTTGATGACTACTCGCGCTACACCACGGTCTTCCCCTTGCGCACCAAGGGTGAGGTCCCTGATGTTTTGATCCCTTGGATCCGCGCTGCTCGTCTCCAGCTCAGTGAGCGGTTCCACTCGGACTTTCCTGTCCTGCGTCTGCACTCTGACAGAGGTGGTGAGTTCTCCTCTGACCTCTTGGCAGCCTACTGTGCGGAGCACGGCATCCGCCAGTCGTTCACGCTTCCGGCCTCTCCACAGCAGAATGGGGTTGCTGAGCGCCGCATTGGTTTGGTCATGGAGGTCGCTCATACCTCCTTGATCCATGCGGCTGCCCCCCACTTTCTGTGGCCGTTTGCGGTCCGATACGCTGCGCATCAGCTCAACCTCTGGCCCCGTGTCTCCGTTCCGGAGACTTCGCCGACACTGCGTTGGACGGGAGAGGTTGGCGATGCGTCGCGTTTTCGGGTCTGGGGGTCCCGAGCTTTTGTTCGCGATACGTTCGCGGACAAGCTCTCCTCCCGCGCTGTTCCCTGTGTCTTCCTTGGCTTTGTCCCGGACGCGTCTGGTTGGCAGTTTTACCACGCCACCTCGCGCCGTGTCCTGCCCTCTCAGGACGTCACTTTTGACGAGTCCGTGCCCTACTACCGCCTCTTCCCCTACCGCACTGCCCCGCTCCCCCCCCCGCCTCTCTTCCTCGCGCCAGGTGCTGCTGTGGTAGACCCCCTCCCCCCTCAGGGTGCCGCTCCCTCAGGTGTGTCCCAGGTAGACCCGGTTGAGCCTGTCGAGGTAGCTGTCGACTCTCGTCCTGCCAGGGGTGCTGAGCCTGAGCGTGCGGAGCCTGGGGTTGCGGAGTCTGGGGGTGCTGAGCCTGGGGGTGCGGGGTCTGGGGGTGCGGAGCCTGCGGGTGCTGAGTCTGGGGGTGCTGAGCCTGGGGGTGCGGAGCCTGCGGGTGCTGAGTCTGGAGGTGCTGAGCCTGGGGGTGCTGAGCCTGGGAGTGCTACGTCTGAGAGTACTGAGCCTGAGCGTGCTGCACCTGGGGGAGGCCTCTCCTCGCAGCAGCTGCGTGAGTGGTACTTACAGTACTGCAGCCTCAGGAGAGGTGCTTCTGGAGCTCGGAGTGGTGCCGGAGCTGGTGCTAGTGCTTCCCCTCCTAGGCGGGAGCTGCCCTCTCCCCAGCAGCTCCGAGAGTGGTACGCTAGGCGCTGCAGTCTCCGGAGTGGCGCTCCCGGTGTCGTGGACTCTGGAGCTTCTGGAGTTACTGGAGGTGCTGCTGCTGCTGGCGGTGCGGCTGGCGCTGCTGGAGGTGCTGCTGGTGCTGCTGGAGCTGCTGGAGGTACTGCTGCTGCTGGAGGTGCTGCTGGCGCTGCTGGAGGTACTACTGGTTCTGGTGCTGCTGGAGCTGCTGGAGGTGCTGCTGCTGCTGCTGGCGGTGCGGCTGGCGCTGCTGGAGGTGCTGTTGGTGCTGCTGGCGCTGCTGGAGGTGCTACTGGTGCTGGAGCTACTGGAGCTGCTGGTGGTACTGCTGCTGCTGGCGGTGCTGCTGGCGCTGCTGGAGGTGCTGCTGGTACTGGTGCTGCTGGAGCTGCTGGAGGTGCTGCTGCTGCTGGTGGTGCTGCTGGCACTGCTGGAGGTGCTGCTGGTACTGGAGCTGCTGGGGACCCTGCTGCTGCTGGCGGTGCTGCTGGAGCTGCTGGGACTGGCCCTGCTGAGGGGGTTGGAGCTGGAGGTGCTAAGCGGCCACGGCCGTACTACGTTCCGCTCCTTCAGCAGGTTCTTGGCCTTCCGCCCTCTCCTGGTCCTACTCCTCCCCTACTGAGTCCACCGCTTGTCCAGTCGCAGTCACAGTTACAGCCAGTCTCTCCACTTCCTGGTCCTTCTCCCTACACTGCGCCGACGGGAGGTCTTACGGAGCGTCGTGAGCCTGAGTCTCGTCCTCCGTCGCCTGAGACGCGTCCAGAGTCGCCTGTCCGCGCTGTCCGCGCTGGTCGTCGTGTTCCACGTCAGCGTCCTCCTCCTGTCCTTGGCACTCACTATATGACCCTGCGTCCCTCTACTGCTCCACAGCGTGTCCCACTGCCGTCTCCACCAGCGTCCTCTCTTCCTGCTCTTGCTGACCCGGAGTCTGACTCTCTTCGTGCTGCCAGTCCTACTGTCACGCGTCTCCTTGCCACTGCTGTCACTGACCCTTCCTTTGAGTCCTCTGCTGCGTCTGCTCTAGTCGCTGAGCTTGTTGACTTTGCTGCTGCCTGTCGTCTAGACTACGCCGCTAGCCTTGTTGCTGAGTCTGAGTCTGAGTCTGTCTGTCCTCCGTCTGTCGGGGGTGAGTGTGCTCTTGGCACGGACGTCCTTGAGGACAGACAGGAGGAGTTTGAGTGCTTTGCCGCTGCTTTGCCTCATCTCGTGTCCATGCTAGTTGCCCCTGAGGGAGACCCGGATGCACCAGACATCCCGACCCCACGCTCCTACGCAGAGGCGATGGAGGGTCCCTACTCCTCTCAGTGGCAGACAGCCATGGACGCAGAGATGGCATCCTGGAAGTCCACAGGCACCTACGTCGACGAGGTTCCCCCACCTGGGGCGAACATCGTCAGTGGCATGTGGATTTTCAGGGTGAAGCGGCCGCCGGGTTCTCCGCCTGTCTTCAAGGCGCGTTACGTTGCACGAGGCTTCAGTCAGCGAGAGGGAGTTGACTTCTTCCAGACCTTCTCCCCGACCCCGAAGATGACCACTCTTCGGGTTCTGCTGCACGTCACTGCTCAGCGTGACTACGAGCTCCACTCTCTTGACTTCAGCACTGCGTTCTTACAGGGCAGCCTGCACGAGGAGATCTGGCTGCGCCGCCCACCTGGCTTCACTGGGTCGTTCCCTCCTGGTACCCAGTGGAGCCTCCGGCGGCCAGTCTACGGTCTCCGCCAGGCACCCCGTGAGTGGCACGACACACTGAGGACTACTCTTGCTGCTCTTGGGTTTGCTCCTTCTACTGCTGACCCGTCGCTGTTTCTACGCACCGACACCACTCTGCCGCCGTTCTACGTTCTTGTTTACGTAGACGACTTGGTCTTTGCTACTGCTGACACTGAGGCACTCGCCCACGTGAAGTCGGAGCTGCAGAAGAGACACACGTGCACAGACCTGGGTGAGCTGACAAGCTATCTTGGCTTGCGGATCACCCGGGACAGAGCACAGCGCACCATCACCTTGACTCAGTCACACATGGTGCAGCAGGTCCTTCAGCGCTTCCGCTTCACGTACTCCTCGCCTCAGCCCACTCCTCTGCCTACCGGTCACTCGCTCTCAGCTCTGCCTTCGGATGAGTCCGTAGAGCCGAGTGGCCCGTATCCAGAGCTTGTGGGCTGCCTCATGTACCTGATGACCTGCACTCGACCTGACCTGGCATACCCTCTTAGCATCCTAGCACGCTATGTCGCTCCCGGCCGTCACCGGAAGGAGCACATGGATGCCGCTAAGAGGGTGTTGCGCTACTTGTGCAGTACGTCGGGCATGAGGCTCGTGCTTGGAGGTCGGAGCGACGTTGTCCTCACGGGTCACTCAGACGCTTCTTGGGCTGACGACCAGGCTACGCAGCGGTCGTCTCAGGGTTACACCTTCAGCCTTGGCTCTGGTTCAGTTTCTTAGCGTTCTACTCGCTCTTCTTCTGTTCTCAGCTCCAGTTGTGAGGCTGAGATCTACGCCACAGCCATGGCTGCACAGGAGTTACGCTGGCTCACCTACCTGCTGACCGACCTGGGAGAGCGGCCTCGTTCTCCTCCAGTGCTGTACGTTGACAACAAGGCCGCCATTGCCTTGTGTGAGGAGCACAGACTGGAGCACAGGACGAAGCACATCGCTCTGCGCTACTTCCTTGCTCGAGAGCTGCAGCAGCGTGGTCAGCTTCGTCTGCGTTACGTGGCCACTCGGGCCAACACTGCTGATGTGTTCACCAAGGCGCTTCAGCCTTGTGACCATCAGCGTTTCTGTACTGTTCTAGGCCTTGTGCCTAATCTCCCTCACTTGCTCACTTCTTGACTCTGCTTGTACTGTGATCTCTATATATATATACCTGCATGTTTACTCTTGTTAGGTTGTGATCACTGTACCTCTTGTTATATTATCAAACTGCATGTGAACTGGTCTTGTGACCACTTGCTTGTGCTCGGAATTTGTGTGGTTTCCTTGAGATCCACCCTGAGCTTGCTTTGCTTTGCTTTGACTGGTCTTGTGACCATCTGGTTGTCTCCCACTTAGCCTATGGGGGTGTGTCAAACATTATACATGTTCATATTGTGTAGGCTATAGTGGGTTTAGCCTTAGGGGGTACAACATTGCTAGGGTTTCCTACTTGTATCACCCTGCTGCCTAGTTTCACACATTCTCGTTCAGTTCTACATTCTAACAAGAAGCGCCGGCGCCTTTAAACGGACGGCGCTTATATCCGGGGCTATACGGTAGATGCGCCACTCTTTCTTTGTCATCTTATAGGCTGATTTGGCTTCTAAAGCTAGAATATGTGTTTTTTTATGTGAAGCTGTGAACATAGAGATAGTGTGCTCACATCTCTGAAACATCTCTGGTGTATTTTTAATAACGGGCATGTCATTACACAACTATTCTGTGGCAGCTGTGCCTTTGAAGTTCGGTCGAGTGATACAGGCGACGACGAAGCAAGCAGGCGCTTAGGGCGGGTCCAGCGCGTACATTTTCCGTACATTACGGTTCATCCAGTGCGGTAATCTGTAACGCGTACATATGAGAGAAAAACACCCTCTTGACACAATAACAATGACAAGGCCGCCATGGATCCTTCCGAGGACTTTCGAGAGCCTATTACGTGAAGGTTACTTATCAGTTGGTAACATTGAGTTAAGATCTGATATCCTGAGTACATTACGAAGCAGAGGATATAAATTATATGTCTACTACGCGGACATTATAACCACTGCTACTCAGGAGTTTCTCATTGTTGCAAGCATATCTCAAGTGAACCTAACTCCAAGGTCTCTCGGTCTCACCGGTTTCTGTTCTGGCTTTCAGTGTCAACCTTGGTATCATACGCTCCGATTCTGGATTTTTTATCAACGTTCCCAACATGATCAGCAATCTCGCCATGATCCCAAGGCAACGACCTCGAGAACGCATCACTTTGCTCAGGAATGCAAGTCTCAAGCACAAGGAACAGTTTATAAGGAGGTGGTGCTCAGTTCTCTTTCCACGCAAGCTTCACCAGTTTCCTGGTCTCAACGCTTTCAGCCAGTTCCTTCCAGGCTGCTCTCCTTGAGTCATCATTGCACCATGCCTCCTAAGGGTCGCTCGACGAAGGTGGCCGTGGATGTCACGCTACCGGATGATCTTCTGACGGACCCGATTGTCACACCGGTACCTGTTGAAGGGGTTTATGAGGAGCAGGTGTCGGCAGACACAGTTTTATACAACAAGTGACAATGCTGCTGGTCATGGATCGGCAATGCTTACCGCTGCTGCCGCGGTTGCTGGAAGCTCCGGCTTGTCAGTGGAGGAGAAGAGTCAGATGCATCAGGCCCCTGTACCTGCTGCTGAAGATTTCTTGGAGGATGACTCGGATGAAGAGCTTGATATTGACATTGCTAAGGAGGATGCTTTCCGCCTTCGGTTTACTGCGATCTTACTCATTCCGATGGTGCTTTCACAGGAGATTAAGGCCAACATTGTCGCTGTTCGCCTGCTAATGACGAAATTCTGGTGCTCGTCCCTTACCGAGAACGCTGGTGTCACGGCTAACATTCAGGAGATGTTACTGTCAAGAATAGAACTAGGAATGATGGATTGGACTAGGCAAGAGGTGAGTACAAGTAGGGGAAACATAACCCTAAAGTGTTGTACTCACTAAGGAGTGACCCTACTGTAGCCTAGAGATACAATTGTAATCTGACACACCCCCATAGGCAAAGTAGGGGACAGCAAACACAACAAGTGGTCACAAGTCCAGTCTGCAGAAGAGAACACATCTCAGGGTGGATCACAAAGTCACCACGCATTCTGAGCACAAGCAAGTGGCCACAAGGCCAGTTCACATGCAGAGGTATATAATAGCAAGGCAGTACACTGATCACAACCTAGCAAGAGAAAACATGCAGGTAGAAAGATATATAGCAGTGTACAACAAGAGCAAGTCAAGAAACCAACAGGTGAGGCAGAGTGGGCACAAGCCCAAGAGCAGTGCAGAAACGGTGATGATCACCAACCCCAAGGGCCTTGGTGAAGACATCAGCAGTGTTGGCCCGAGAGGCCACGTAAGCAAGGCGCAGCTGACCACGCTGCTGCAGCTCACGCGCAAGGAAGTAGCGAAGAGCAATGTGCTTCGTTCTGTGCTCCAGTCTCTGCTCGCGACACAAGGAAAGCATGGCCTTGTTGTCGACGTACAGAACTGGAGGAGAACGAGGCCGCTCCCCCAAGTCGGTCAGCAGGTAGGTCAGCCAGCGTAGCTCCTGTGCAGCCATGGCCCCAGCGTAGATCTCGGCCTCACAACTGGAACCAAGCACAGAAGAAGAACGAGTGGACCTCCACGAGACAGAACCAGCGCCAAGACTGAAGGTGTAACCCTGTGACGAACGCTGAGTCGTCTGGTCGTCGGCCCAAGAAGCGTCTGAGTGTCCTGTGAGGACCACCGAACCCCGTCCTCCAAGCACGAGCCCCATGCCTGATGTGCTGCACAAGTAACGCAGTACCCTCTTCGCAGCATCAAAGTGCACCTTTCGGTGTCGACCAGGTGCCACGTAGCGAGCCAGGAGGCTGAGAGGATACGCGAGGTCAGGTCGTGTGCACGTCATCAGGTACATGAGGCAACCCACAAGCTCTGGGTACGGACCACTCGGCTCTACGGACTCGTCCGAAGGTGGAGCTGAGAGCGAGTGGCCGGTAGACAGAGGAGTGGGCTGTGGCGAGGACCAAGTGAAGCGGAAGCACTGAAGGACCTGGTGCACCATGTGTGACTGAGTGAGGGTGATGGTGCGCCGTGGTCTGTCCCGGGTGATCTGGAAGCCAAGATAGCTCCGCAGCTCACCAAGGTCAGTGCAGGTGTGTCTCTCCTGCAGCTCCGCCTTCACTAGGGCCAGTGCCTCAGTGTCAGCAGTAGCAAAAACCAAGTCGTCGGCGTACACGAGGATGTAGAACGGCGGCAGAGTAGTGTCGGTGCGTAGAAACAGCGACGGGTCAGCAGTCGAAAGAGCAAACCCAAGAGCCGCAAGTGTCGTCCTCAGTGTGTCGTGCCATTCACGGGGCGCCTGACGCAGGCCGTACACTGGTCGCCGTAGGCTCCACTGGGTACCCTCAGGAAACGACCCAGTGAAGCCCTGTGGACGGCGCAACCAGATGGCCTCGTGAAGGCTACCCTGCAAGAAAACTGTCGAGAAGTCGAGGGAGTGCAGCTCGTAGTCACGCTGAGTTGCAACGTGTAGCAACACCCGAAGAGTGGTCATCTTCGGGGTGGGGGAGAAGGTCTGAAAGAAGTCGACCCCCTCACGCTGACTGAAGCCTCGAGCAACGTAATGTGCCTTGAAGGTAGGCGGAGAACCCGGCGGCCGCTTCACCCTGAAAATCCACATGCCACTGACGATGTTCGCCCCAGGTGGGGGAACCTCGTCGACGTAGGTGCCTGTGGACTTCCAGGAAGCCATCTCTGTGTCCATGGCTGTCTGCCACTGAGAGGAGTACTCACCCGAAATCGCCTCCCTGTAGGAGCGCGGGGTGGGGATGTCAAGTGCATCCGGGTCTCCCTCAGGGGCAAGCAGCATGGTCGCGTGATGGGGTGAAGCGGCAGCAAGGCACTCCAGCTCCTCCTGTCTGTCCTCAAGAACGTCACAGCCAAGGGCAGTACAGCCAAGAGCAGTCTCACCCCCGACGGACGGAGGACAAGCAGGGACAGGGTCAGAGACAAGACTCGCAAGGTAGTCTAGGCGGTACACAGCAGCAAAGTCAACAAGCTCAGCTACTAGGGCAGACGCAGCAGGAGACGAGAACGTAGGGTCCGTCACAACCGTAGCAAGAAGGCGAGTAACAGTCGGACTGGACGCACGAGCAAGGTCAGACGGAGGGTCAGCAACGTCAGGCAGAGAGGACGCAGGAGGTAACGGTAGTACAACACGCTGAGGAACAGAGGAAGGACGGAGTGTCATATCGTGAGTGCCGGGGACAGCCGGAGCACGCGGACGACGAACACGAGGAACACGAGCACGGACAGCAGCTCTAGGCTCAGGCTCAAGGTCAAAGCTAGACTCAGGCTCTCGACGCTCAGGGGTGGAAGCACGAGTCTCAGGCTCTCGACGCTCAGTCAGGGACTTTGACACTGCAGTGTAAGGAGCAGGAGCAGGCAGTGGGGAGTGTGGTAGCAGCGGTGGCTGTGACTGGTCCGCTGGCGGACACAGCAACGGAGGAGTAGTACCTGCCACAGGGAAGCCAGTAGCACCTGGCGGAAGACTGAGAAGGTGGCGAAGAGCACCAGTAGCTCCCGTACCTCCAGCACGAGCAGCTCCTCCAGTACCCCCAGCAAGACCTCCACCACCAGTAGCACTAGCACCTCCAGCACCACGAGCTCCGACAGCGCCAGCACCTTGAGCACCAGTAGTACCTCCAGCACCTCCAGTGCCTCCAGCTCCAGCTCCAGCGCCTCCAGCACCAGTAGTACCTCCAGTACCTCCTATGCCAGCAGCTCCAGTAGCACCTCCTGCACCTCCAGCACCAGCAGTACCACCTGCTCCGGCAGCTCCAGCACCTCCAGTACGAGCACCTCCGGGACCAGTAGCTCCAGCACCTCCAGGGTCAGCAGCTCCCGCAGCTCCAGCACCAGGAGCACCAGCACCTCCAGTGCCACCAGCTCCAGTACCTCCAGCACCGGCAGCAGCTCCAGTACCCCCAGCACTAGCACCTCCAGTACCTCCTGCACCAGCAGCACCTCTAGTACCTCCAGTAGTACCTCCGGCACCTCCAGCAGTATCTCCAGCTGCGGTGCACCAGCAGCACCTCCTGGACCAGTAGCTCCAGCACCAGCAGGACCGTACCCTCCACCACCAGGACTGCCTCGCAGAACGACCCACGCACGAATCGCCTGCGGCGAGAGCGTCTCAAGTAGAGCAGGCTGCGGCGGCTGTCCAGCTCCAGTACCTCCAGTAGTGGTAGCTCTAGCACCTCCAGCACCAGAAGCACCTCTAGTACCTCCAGCTCCAGCACCTCCAGCACCAGCAGCAGCTCCAGTACCTCCAGCACCAGTAGTACCTCTAGTACCTCCAGTAGGACCTCCACGCCTAGTAGCTCCAGTACCTCCAGCTCCAGGACCTCCAGAAGGACTCGCAGCACCCCCAGAGTCAGCACCCGAAGTCTCAGCACCCCCAGAGTCAGCACCCAAAGTCTCAGTACCCTCAGTCCCAGCACCCTCAGGCTCAGCACCCTCAGTCCCAGCACCCTCAGTCTCAGCACCCTCAGTCTCAGCACCCTCAGTCCCAGCACCCTCAATCCCAGCACCCTCAGGCTCAGTACCCTCAGTCCCAGCACCCTCAGTCCCAGCACCTCAGTCTCTACTCCAGTGTCCACAGCAGTAGGCTGCAGAGGCGGCGAAGACGGCAGAGGTGGGAACCCGGGGGGGGTAGCCAGACGAGGAGAGCGGGCACCCCCAGACTCACCACCCCCAGCCCCAGCTCCAGTAGTCTCAGCTCCAGAGTCCACAGAAGCAGGCTGCGGAGGCGACGAAGACGGCCGTGGCGGGAAGCCCGGGGGGGTCGCCAAGCGAGGAGTGTGGCGAGTGGTCGCCGTGTCGTCGGCGACGGCGTCACCCCCCTCAGGTGAGTCAGAGGAGTCAGAAGAGATCTCAACTGGCTCATCCAAGGGGGGTGGGTCTACCTGGGACACACCTGAGGGAGCAGGACCCTGTGGGGGGAGGGGGTCTACCGGGGGGGGGACTGGTACCAGGAAGAGGGGTGCAAGGGGGACCGGGTGGGACGCGTGCGGGTGAAGTCGGTAGTAACAGACCGACTCGTCGAAGGTGACGTCCTGAGAGGACAGAACACGACGCGAGGCAGGTTGGTAGAACTGCCAGGGTGGAGCGTCGGTGGGGAAGCCCAGGAAGACACAGCGGAGAGTGCGAGGAGAGAGCTTGCTCGCTTTGGTATCGCGAACAAGGGAGAGCGCGCCCCAGACCCGAAACGACGACACATCACCAGGCTGTCCCGTCCAACGAAGTGTGGGCGAGGTCTCTGGAGCAGAGACACGGGGCCAGAGGTTGAGCTGATGCGCGGCGTATCGGACCGCAAACGGCCACAGGAAATGGGGAGCAGCCGCATGGATCATGGAGGTACGAGCAACCTCCATGATCAGGCCAATGCGACGCTCAGCGATCCCATTTTGCTGCGGAGAGGCCGGAAGCGTGAACGACTGGGCGATGCCCTCATCCTGGCAGAACGTCTCAAGGACGCCAGAAGAGAACTCACCACCCCTGTCAGAGTGCAGACGCAGGACTGGGAAGTCCTGATGAAAGCGCTCGTGTAGCTGGAGACGAGTAGCACGGATCCAAGGGATCAAAACACCGCTGACGTCCGCCTTGCGACGCAAGGGGAAGACTGTGGTGTAGCATGTGTAGTCGTCAACAACCAGCAGGAAGTAGCGCTCCTGGTCCGTCCCACTGACGGGGGCCGGGCCCCACACGTCCAGGTGGAGAGTCTGCAGAGGAGCAGTGGTCGGAGGAAACTCGGAGGAGTGAGGAGCGGCGCGCTGCCGCCCCTCGACGCAAGGAAGGCACGGCGACGCAAGTGAGCGCGGGAGGGGGGGCAGGGTCTCAGGGAGGCCAGAGACCAGGAGCCGGGAGTGCATGCCGCGCAGACGCTGCAGGGAGGGGTGACCAAGACGGTGGTGCCAGCGCTGAGTCTCGTGCGTGAGTACTCTGCACGAGCAAGACGCAGCTAACTGCCCTGACGCAGACGCTCGACTCGACACAGCTACCTGACCTGACTCAGCCACCTGTGCAGACGCAGTGGTCAGTGTGTACAGACTAGACCCAGGCTGACGAGTGAACGTAGCCAGGTGACGGCCAGTCCGGGAGCACGTACAGATCGCCACACGCTGCCCTCCAGGAATAAAGGTATCAACCCAGACATCCTGAATGGCAGCGTTGCTCACCAAGTTCGTCGAGAACGTGGGGAGGTGGAGACCTGACAAAGAACCAGAGGGGACTGCTGGACAAGGGAGGACCGTGAAGGCTCTCGCAACCACTGGGCCCCCAGAGGGGTCAGCCAGTGAGACTGGGACAGGTGCTGTGAGTGGTGTGACTGTGGTGCAATCACGGAAGAAGCAACGTGACGCGCCTGAGTCAAGCGTGAAAGTGTGCAAGACCTCAGCTGAGGCAGGACCTGTGGTAGTAGACGCACTAGCACCTAGAGCGTCGGTAGACTCACTGGCACCTAGAGCTGCAGCAGACTCACTAGCACCTGGAGCGGCAGCAGACTCACTAACACCAAGAGCAGCAGTCCTAACAAAACGATAACCTCCACCACCAGGACGACCTCGCTGAATAACCCACTCACGAAGCTGCTGAGGGGTGGGGTCGTCCGGGAGAAGCAGTGCCCGCTGTTGTCCACCCCTGGCCGCAGCAACTGCCGCGGAAGTGGCCATGACAGACAGTGACGGCCAGGAGTAGGTCCAGCACCTCCAGCTCCTACAGCGCCAGCAGCACCTCCTCCACTCCCAGCAGCACCTCCTCCACTCCCAGTAGCACGAGTAGGAGCAGCAGCAGTAGTAACAGCAGCAGGGCGGCGCGCGGCCAGAGCAGGGCGGCGCGCGGCCACAGCAGGGCAGTAGTAGGCAGTAGCTCCTAGGGCAGAAGCACCTAGGGTCCTTTTTTTTTTTTTTTTTTTACAATTTAATTATATTTAGGGTATAGCAGGGCGCTGGCGCAGGGCAGGGCGCTGGCGCAGGGCAGGGCGCTGGCGCAGGGCAGGGCACGGGCGCAGGGCAGGGCGCTGGCGCAGGGCAGGGCGTCAGCGCGCGCAGGGCAGGGCGCTGGCGCAGGTTGCAGGGGCAGGACGCGCGGGCTGCAGGGGCGCCGCACTGGCTGCAAAGGCAGCTCGTACTGGCTGCAGGGGCCGTGCGGACGGGCTGCAGAGGCGGCGCACGGGCTCCAGGGGCGACGCGCGGGCTGCAGGGTCCGCGAGGACGGGCTGCAGAGGCGGCGCACGGGCTCCAGGGGCGACGCGCGGGCTGCAGGGTCTGCGAGGACGGGCTGCAGAGGCGGCGCGCGGGCTCCAGGGGCGACGCGCGGGCAGCAGGGTCCGCGAGGACGGGCTGCAGAGGCGGCGCGCGGGCTCCAAGGGCGACGCGCGGGCTGCAGGGCCCGCGAGGACGGGCTGCAGAGACGGTTCCTACTCTGATACCATGTCAAGAATAGAACTAGGAATGATGGATTGGACTAGGCAAGAGGTGAGTACAAGTAGGGGAAACCTAACCCTAAAGTGTTGTACTCACTAAGGAGTGACCCTACTGTAGCCTAGAGATACAATTGTAATCTGACAGTTACCTGGTTGGGTGGCGAAGACGCGTTTTTGTCGGCTTCAGGTCTCCTTCCTGGATGAACGTGACGCTCACCATATCAAGTTTCACGTTTTCGAGTATCAGAAGGCGAACGCGCCTGCGATCAAGTGCATCTGGCAGCACACGGAAGATGCTTCTTACCTGAAGGAAAAGGCTTCTAATCCGCTTGCTGTTGAAGTTCTTTTCCGTCGCGTCCCGGCTAACATAGTACCTAATGTGCTGAAGGACCTGCTAGTCCGTTTTAAGTTGAAGATGCGCAAGCAATCCGCTTTCAAAGACGGTCTCGCTTTTCACCGCGTTGCTCACCCTCTCACCGGAGCTGACACCGACGTGATCAAAGGACTGGTGATTCAGCACCCCGGGGATTGGTATCGCTGGCGCCACATTGTTGACAACCCGATGGAGATCGGCGCGAAGCTGTTGGTCCACTACCCTGCACTGTCCTGCCTGCTCTGCGGTGGACAGCATTATGATCAGCATCATGATCTGTTCATCACAGAGCGACAGAACAATATAGGGAAGTGGAACCTCTCTCTGGGGAAGGCGCATTGCATCAATGGTAACCGCATCGTTTGTTTCAATGACGTTACCACTATCTTACCTCTCTCACCTTCCACTGACGACCTCTGTTGCGCTCGCAGCTGCTTCTCTGCTCACCTCCGCTCTGACCACCCCCATCCTGAAGGACCCCTCGGTCGCCCTTGTCTCAACCGGCAGCAACCGCGAGGAATGGATTTGCACGCAAGTGTGTTGCGGGAAGGCGAAAGGAAAGACCCTCTTGGTTGCTGCAGAACACATCAACTCCGCAAATCACTTGCTGAATCTGGGGACGCTGGGCACTGCCAAGAAAGCCTTGATGGACAAAGCAGACCTTGCCAAACTGAAGAAGGAGTACGGCTTCTGAGCCTGCAGAGAGAAAACCGCGTGCTGTTAGCGATCGTTGGATGGAGTGCAATTGTTAGTGTCGTCACCATCATCAGCCTGTGGATGAACAGGGGCTGCCAACCAGTGATTAAATGAGTAACAAATTTTTCCTTTCCATAGCAGGCCTGAATGTCAACGGCCTGGGTGACAGAACCAAACAAGCCAGAGTAACAACATGGACTCGAACAGCAGCAGACATACTTATTCTCTCAGACACACGCCTCCCTGATGATCATCCTTACTGGAAAATGCCTTTCTTTACCACAGTTTTAACCACTCCACCCACAGATAGAGCCGGAGGTGTCGCAGTTCTTACAAGGGACCCTTCCATCTCCATCCAGAAAATAACCGCTCACCCCTCAGGTAGACTGATAGTAGCCACCGCCAGCCGCTCAGGATTCACCTTGACCCTCGTAGCAGCTTATTTTCCCGCCGACGCAACTGACAGAAGCCCCTTCATAGCCAAAGTAGTCGGTCCCGCTTTCGACCAGATCCCAACAGCCGCGCATGTCGTCTTGATAGGAGACCTGAACATCGTAGAGGACCCGACATTAGACAGGACATCTCTCTCTGGCACATCCCTAGAAAACGATAGACTTATTTCTCGCTGCAATTGCTTTCAGCCGTCTGACGCTTTCCGCATGCTTCATCCTAAGCTCCGCGAGTATACCTTCTATGCAGCCTCCAAGCAGTCTAGCTCCCGCATTGACTGCGCTCTCGTCTCCTGCTCGCTTCTACCGCACCTAGATGTCGCGGCTCACATAAGACCCGAGGAATACATTTCAGATCACGGGTTCGGCATCAAGATTGCTTTCAAGATTAAAGCATCTACTCACCTAGACCCCGGAATCTGGAGGCTACACGCAGCTGCGATCGGAAGGCCGGGGATCTGTAGGGCGGTTGAAGCTGCCCTCGCCAAGGCAGCAGTGGACGGAGACGGAGATTTTGAGCTGCTGCTGGGGAGACTGAACGCGGGCTTGCGCTCGTATATGAAGGAGGAGAACAAGCGGGTCAGGAAAACCACGGCGCACCTCGCTGAGGTAGTGGCGCAGCTGCACCAAGAGCAGATGCGGAATCCCGGCTGCCAGAAGACAAGGGACCTGCTGGAGGTTAGAGACACACAGCTGCGGGAATACCATGCATCAAAGCGGGACCGTTTACACGTGATGACTGGCACGAACACGGAGCTGGCTGGGGAGGTTCCCTCTCCGTTTCTCTCTGCGAGGATCAAAGTCAGGAAGCAGCGAACGCAAATCTCGGAGCTAACGGTTGGCGATACAAAAATCTCAGACTCAAAGGGGATTCTGAAAGCAGCAACGAATTACTTCACCGATCTTTTTGGAGCGGACGGGCGAACGTCGTCGGAGAAGTGGAAGCCACTCCCCGGCAGGAAGCTGGACGCCGATGCTGTGCACACACTGGAGACGGACTGGACGGAGGCAGAGGTGCAGCAGGCGTTTAAAGCTCTCTCAAATGGGAAATCTCCTGGGAAGGACGGTCTCTCGAAAGAGCTCTTTGTAAGGAATTGGGACGTCCTCGGTGGTGAATTCTTGCGAATGGCGCATACTTTCTCCGAGAATGCGTCGCTCCCTGCAAGCATCAAGGAAGCTGTCACTATTTTCCTCCATAAAAAAGGCGATAAGGATGATCTGGACAATTACCGTCCGATCACACTCCTTAACTTCTCTTACAAGGTACTGGCGCGGGTGGTGGCGAACCGGATGAAGCCGCTCCTACACAAGGTGATCTCGGCGGAGCAGTACGGGTTCATACTAGGGAGGAGAATTTCGGATGCCATTGGAGTGGTGGCGGACGTCATAGAAGCGGCGAAGAAAGGGAGTGAGGACTGGTACATGCTGTTGTTGGACTTTCGCAAGGCCTTCGACTCGGTCTCGCGAAGTTTCCTCTTCTCGGTTCTTAGGGAGATGGGCTTCCCGAGCAGATTCGTCGGCTGGGTCGAGGGCCTGCACAAGGACACAACAACAAGGCTACTGATTAATGGCTGGCTGGGAGAAGCGGTGGCAGTCAACTCGGGGGTGAGGCAAGGGTGTCCGCTCGCCCCTTACCTTTTCCTCTGCGCGGTGGAACCCCTGGCTCAGAAAGCTATGCGGCGGAAACTGGGGCTCTGCAATAAGGCCAATCAACGATTAGTATATGTCGGATACGCTGATGACACAACCTTATTTCTAGAGGGGAAGAGGCAAATTGCTAAAGCGGAGAAGCTCCTGGAGTATTTCGCTGGCTTGTCGGGGCTGAAGACGAACAAAGACAAGTCGGTCATCCTGCCGATTGGTCACAATCTGGGGAGAAGGCCTGGTACGCTTGGCGGTTTCAAATGGGCCATGGCGGATGAAGTAGAGCGGGTTCTGGGCGTCTGGGTCACTCCCTCCGGCAGCAGCGGCCCGACCTGGAAGAGGGCTTTCGAAAAAAATATAGTGGAGCTGATTAAATGGAAGGCCCTTTTTCTCACGATTGCGGCGAGGGTGGTGATAATCAATTGTTACATTACTCCACGGATAGCATATCAGGCGTAAGTGTACCCGCCTCCAGAGGACATTTGGAAGCAGTTGTTGAAGCTGATCCACAATTTCCTGACAGGGAACAACGCATCGGCGGAAAAGGGCTTCGTGCTCTGGAACTGGGGTCTTCTTACCTCGCCTAAAGCTGATGGCGGTTTGGGAGTGTTGGACCCAGAGATTCTACTTGCCTGTCTGGCTGCGCGGAGGATCGGGGGGCTATTGCTGGAGCAGAATGGTAAGAAAAAAGAGATCATGCTTAAGGCGGCGAATCTCCCACTCGGTGAGGACACTTTCCTGGCCCACGAGAGGCTGCTGAAGCACTGGCCAGGGGACGGTGAGCGCTGGAGGCAGGTGTGCGAAGCTTTTATAAAGTCGCCAATCGCTGATACCGGGAAATCGGACAGCAAAGAAGAGGTCGCTCAGGAAAGGATCGTTTTCAACCGGAAGCTGCTCCTGAACGGAACGAACCCTATTGGGGGACAGAAGGAGGCGAAGGGGCTTTGGGAGGCGCGGCTGGGGGATCTGGTATCCACCTCTCAAGCTGGAGTAGCGGAGATTAAGGACGTTGAGACCTTGGAGAAAGAGCTGAGGAGCAGAGATTCGGCTCGGCTGGCTCTCAAGGCTTTTGCTGCAGCCTCGTCGGAGTGGAAAACCCTACTGGTCCCTGGCACGATGCAGGAACGAGATGGGGGAGAGGAACAAGTGTTCGGAGGGGGTGAACATGCAGCGGCGTCGGTCTTCCGTTCGGCGGTTTTTACAAACGGGCAGCTGGCTCCGCTTAAAGCTCAAGGCCCAAATTGCAGAGCGCGCGGGGCAAGCTTACTAAAGTTGATGAGAGTGGTGTTTTGAGTGTTGTTTGGCTGCGAATTGTGATTACGTGAAGTGCGATTCAATTTGATTGGCCAACCGTTTTTTTGTCGAATAGGAGAGAAGGAAACACCAAGAATATTGTGAGTGCAATTTGGGACTCGAGAACCAAATCGAGTTGCTCCCAGGGGTTTGCTTAGTCAGCGAAAACCCTAAGGGTGTAGCGAGAAGCTGGGCGAAACTGAACAGCCCAACTTCAACAAGGTCAACCTTCCTCTCCCGCCACCCAAAGGGCAACCTTAGTAAGGTTGAACAATTTGGGCCTTGAGCTTTAAGCAGCTGCGTGGGTCGTGGTCCAAGCCTGATGCTGTCCGGACTAAGCAGGAGAAGTGGACTGGAAAGTGGAGTGGCAAGATTGATTGGGGACGCATCATCTGCACCCGCAATTCTCTAGCCATCCCGAGCCATCCACGTGACGTTCTCACGCGTGTGCACAACCTAAACCTTCAGGTTGGGGAGAGGGTGGATTTTCTCAGCAGCAAGCCTTCGTGCCCTTACTGCGGAGCCACAGAGTCCCAGGAGCACTGTCTTTTCAGCTGCCCGCGGATTCAACCTGTGGTTTGTGGCCTCATGCGAGCTTTGCGCATGCTCAATCCTGGGCGGGCGCCTGCCTCGTTGGGTGACCTCCTGTTCCAGGAATCTGACACTGAGTCAGACTTCCCATAAGCCACGTTAACTGCCATTACCTTCCATCAGCTGTGGGTGGAGCGATGCGAAGCCAGTTTTCGGGGGCAGAAATTCAGGGCCCGGCGGGTGCTCAGGAGGATTGGTACGGCTTTCCGACTGCATGCAAGGGTGTACACGAGGGCAATGGGGGCCAAGTGCTTGAGGCCGGGCACGTCGGGGGCGCATAAGAGGGTCAGAGGGGTGTTTGAGGCTGAACAAAAAATGCTGATGAGGATCAGGGAGGTTGGCGACAAGAAATGGAAGTGGTCGGTCAGTTTTGATGCAATTTGGAACAAGCCAAGGAGGGTTTTTTATCCGCCCTAGTCACCTCGTTGGGCAGTGCATGGTGCAGGCCCTCACGCTCAGTTACGACTGCTTTTGTTGTATGCATTCTCTTCATTAATGTATACTACAATTTCAAAAAAAAAAATCTGTAACGCGTCAAGGTTCAAAACGGTGCAATTTTAAAACCGCTGTGCACCGCCTGATATCGTTTCAAACCACGACGAATGAACTGTATAGTACCTGTAAACGTACGCGCTGGACCCGCCCTTAATCAAAGTTAGGGCTGACGTGGCGCCAGTATATCGTCACGCTCCGCTGTCCTATCAGGCTCAAGCAAGTGCACTCGCGGGGCACTTGACGACGACTTGCGTGCCCAGCGACGGCACGATCAAACCACGAGAAATGCATTTCGCACACGGCGCGAGCCTCGTGTACAAAGCCGAACCTCCTCATCCCAGCCAAGCCTTGATTTCCTAAACCCTGAATCTCCAAACCACGACTTCTGGTCTGTACTAGCCATTCTGCAGTTCCGGTTAGGGCAAATATGCTTTGGATTTTGAGGTTTGCTGGAGCCAACCAAAGCCAAGGGTCCAGCTGTTTTCCGTACCGCAAGTCAACGTGGGCATCTGGCTGGTTCGGCAACATTCGAAGCACGTTGGCTTCTTGTACCCGGTTTACGCGACTTCGGTTGCCGTCAGTGGTCAACCTAGTTCCCTCGTACCCCCCTTGGCGCCACCCACCCCCGCCCCCTCATCCCTCTCCAGCTATCATCCATCCTCCTCCCCACCTCCCACCCACCTTTGGAATAACGCGCTTTGCGCTCAATTACGGCGCGGTATACCCAAGGGCGACAGCCAATACTGACGGGCCCAGCAGTAGGTTAGACTTTTGCTAGTTATTCACCCCCCTGCTTCTGAGCCAGGTAGCGACGTAACGAGGGCTTATTTTAGGCGCGTAAATCAACTGCTTCGCGAAGACGATACCTTGACGAATGGTGACGCTAACTACGAACAAATGCGACGGTTTTATTCTGCTATTTCAGCTGCAAGCCATAGTCGCCTTCTGACGGGTGCTCCGTGCGCAGTCTAGGCTCCGCATATCTTTCATAAAATTAGCACATTCCTCAATTGAGAGGGTTGACATTTTTTCGCTACTCGCAACGCTCACAACCGTACGCTATATTGAGCGTAGTCCAAGGGAAAACGCGAATTAGCTCGAAACAGTGTCGCGCGAGAGAAACCGGCATGCTTCAGGCCGGCGTCTGTCAGACCGCTAGTAGAATCTGGCCGAGGATCAGATACGGTTTTTCCTCAACCAATCAGCAGCGCTGGGTAGACTCGTGACGCCGCGACTTCGGCGCCGTATGCCCCGGGAATGGCGGAAGAGCTTGCAGAGGACGAGGAGAACGACGGGGATAAAAACGGAATACGACAAAATGAGATTAGGAAGCGCGTCATTAATAGTGACGGATTACGTTGACAGGTTCTGCTGGGTGATGCACTAACGACTACTCACGGAATACGTTTAGGCTCTTAATCCCAATAACGCGGATACATTTTGCGACCAGGCCTTACTAGCTTTTATAACGAGACTGCGTCTCTCGCGACTGCGGTGGAGAAGGGGCTGGCGATAAGAAGCTGAGCTCTTGTGCGACTAGAAGGACCGGCAGCGAGCGATCGCACAGGGGGACAGGCTGCAGTGATCGCACAGGGTCGCACAGGGAGTAGAGCAACGAGAGCGAAAGAGGGTTGCGAAAGTAAGACGACGAGGCTGAGAGCCGGGAACAACGAAAGAGGGTCGCGAAAGTTGAACTTGTGTTGCGAATCGCGCAGCGCGGCTCGACGAGAGGAAGGGTTGGGAGGGAAGGCAGAGGGACTAGGGCGCAGCGGTGGGAGCAAGGGAGGGCATAGCGAACGTAGCCGACTGTTAGTGCAGGAGCAACAGCAGCAGGAGCAGCAGCAGCAGCAGCAGCAGCAGCAGCAGCAGCAGCAGCAGCAGGAGAAAGTAGTGCTTACAGCAGCATTAGCGGCAGCGGCAGTATGAGTTGCTGGGCGCCGTTGGCGCGGCTGGGGGCGTGCGCGCCGAGCAACGGCATCGTGGCGTGTCTGAACGCGTGCGACGGCCCCACCATCGACTGCTACGACACCTGCTACACCGACTCCGGCTGGCTCCCACCGCTCTCCACCGCTGAGCTCATCGCGTTCCCCATCTCCGCTTGCTGCCTGCTGGCCATGTCGCTTGTTATCTCCTGCATGATGTCGTCTACTCTCGGACTCGATATGGCCACGTTGCAGGTAACCCCCGCTACTGGTAACCAGACCCCCCCCCCCCTCCCCCCGCCCCCGACCCCCAGTTCCCCCTACCCCCCCACTCACCTTCCTCTCCGCGTGCTGCCTGCCTGCTGGGCATGTCGCTCGTGATCTCCTGGATGATGTCTTCTACCCTTGGGCTTGACATGGCGACTCTGCAGGTAACCCCCGCTGCTGATATCCAGTACTGTTCCACGGTACTGTCCCCCGTTTCCCCCCCGTCTCCCCCATTTCCCCCCTTCTCCCCCATTTCCCCTTTTCTCCCCCCCTCCCCCCCCACCCTTCCGCCTCTCCGCGTGCTGCCTGCTGGGCATGTCTCTGGTTATCTCCTGCATAATGTCGTGTACTCTGGGCCTTGACATACGCTGCAGGTAACACCAGTGCTGCTGGTAACCAGTGCTGTTACACAGTACTGCCCCTCTCCCTGCCATCCCACTCTCCTGCATGATGTCGTCCACGCTCGGACTCTCCAGACAACACCGCGCTTTCCTCCCCCTTCCCTTTTCCCAACACCCTCCCCACCTCCTTCAGCTTACGTCCCACCTCCCCCATCCCCCTCTCGAGCAGACTTTTTTTTAATTACTGAGGCGCCTCAAAACCAACTTTGTTTTTTCTGAGGCGCCTCATAGCCAAGTTTCCTATTTTTAAGTCGTCTAAAAAATATACCTTCCACCTCCTCCACTCCCCCTCTCGAGCAGACGGGCATGCGTGGCGCTATTGAGGCACCTTATATCTAAATTTACTCCTCAACCCCCCCCCCCTCCCGCTTCCCCAACTTCCCCCACTCCCTTCCCCGTCCACTTTCCCCAACTCCGCCCCACTCTCCCCACCCCCGCCCCTCTCTCCCCACCCCCGCCTCGAGCAGGCAGCAATGGATGGCGTGGACGAGAGGCTTGGGGTGACTGCTGAGTCGACTCAAAAGACACTCCCCACCCACCTCACTCCCCTCTCCCCGCCCCCCATCCACCTCCCCCCACCTCCCCCCACCCACCTCAACCAACCCCCCCCCTTTCCTCTGGAGCAGGCGGCAATGGATGGCGTGGACGAGCGGCTGAGGACGCGGCTGAGTCGACTCAAAAGGAACAAACCCACCCACCTCCCACCCTCCTCCCCCCCACCTCCCCCCTCCCCCTTACCCCCACCCCCCACCCCCCACCTCCCCCCGGGAGCAGGCGGCAATGGATGGAGTGGACGAGCGGCTGAGGTGGCAGGCTGCCAAGGTGGCAGCGCTGCGCACACGTGGCAGTCTGCTGCTCACCACGCTATTGGTCGCCAGCACCAGCGTCAACGTCAGCTTCACGCTCTTCGTCTCAGGTGGGACTTTGGTGGGGTCAGGTGGGTTCAGGTGGGCTCAAGGTGGGGCTCAGGTGGGCTCAGGTGGGGTCAGGTGGGGTCAGGTGAGGTCAGGTGGGTTCGAGTGTAGTGCAGTGAAGGGCTTTGACCTCTGCGTGCTGCTCATCCTGCTCTTGTATAGAAAAAAAAAACTATTCTGATGCAGCTGACCCCATTCCACCACTCCCTACCGCAGTCTCCTCCCCCACCTGCCTCAACCCCTCCTCCCTGCTCCATTCTCCTCCTGTTTTTCCTCCCAGGCGTGTTGGGCATGGTGATGGGGTTTGTCCTCTGCGTGCTGCTCATCCTGCTCTTCGCTGAAACCACTCCTCGCATTCATCCCACCCGTTACGCCACTCCCCACTGCTCTCCACCCGCTGCTCCTCCCAGGCGTGTTGGACATGGTGATGGGGTTCATCCTCTGCGTGCTCCTCATCCTGCTCTTCGCTGAAACCACTCTTGCGTGGAATCTCAACCCCATTCCACCACTCCCTACCAACCCCCACCCCACCTCCCCAGGCGTGTTGGGCATGGTCATGGGCTTCATCCTCTGTGTGCTCCTCATCCTGCTCCTCACCGTGTTCCACCACTCTCCACCGCTTTCCACCCCGCTCTCCCAGGCGTGTTGGGCATGCTGATGGGATTCATCCTCTGTGTGCTCCTCATTCTGCTCTTCGTCGAAATCGCTCCCCCGGCCATCTGTGCGCGCCACTCCCTCCGCATCGCCTCCGCCACCGCATGGCTCGCCCGCCTGCTGCTGCTGCTGCTCTCGCCCGTGGCTTACCCCGTCAGCCTGCTGCTGGACCGGTACCTCAACAACCAGGAGGACGAAGAGGAGAGCAGCTTGCGACGTGGGCTCCTGTGCGGGTGAGTGTGCTTTTGTGTGTGGGAAGAGTGGGAGATGGAGAGGGAGAGGGAAAAGGAGAGGGAAAAGGAGAGTCAGCCACACTCCCTCCGTATCGCCTCCGCCACCGCATGGCTCGCCCGCCTGCTGCTGCTGCTGCTGTCGCCGGTGGCATATCCCGTCAGCCTGCTGCTGGACCGATACCTCAACAACCAGGAAGACGAGGAGGAGAGCAGCTTGCGACGCGGGCTGCTGTGTGGGTGAGTGTCCTTGTGTGTGTGGGAGAGTGGGAGGGAGAGGGAAGGGGGGAGGGAGAGGGGATGGGAGCCACTCGCTCCCCCCGCCATCTGTGCGCGCCACTCCCTGCGCATCGCCTCTGCCACAGCGTGGCTCGCCCGTCTGCTGCTGCTGCTACTGCTGCTGCTGCTGCTGCTGTCGCCGGTGGCATATCCCGTCAGCCTGCTGCTGGACCGATACCTCAACAACCAGGAAGACGAGGAGGAGAGCAGCTTGCGACGCGGGCTGCTGTGCGGGTGAGTGTGTGTGCGCGCGTGAGGGGATGGGGTGACAGGTAAACTGGGAGGCTGTGCAAGAGAGTGGGAGAAAGCGAGGCAGGGGAAAGCGGTGCTGGGATAGCCTATTCTCCCCCCTATTCTTTGAGTTGCCGCCACCGCTTGATCTCCCTGCCCCCACTTCTTCCCCCCCCCACAGAGGCTCCAGCTGTGCGGATCCCTACTGCATGAAGCACGGCGGCTCAGCGGGCTCCTCCCCTCGCATCTACATCACCAACCCCCTCGCCAACCCGCCCTCCCTCGAATTCCCCGACACCACCGCCTCTGCCCTCGACACTGGGAGTGCTGCTCCTGCTGCTCCTCCCGCTGCTTCTGCCGGTGCTGCTGCTGCTGCTGGTGGCGCTGCTGCTGGTGCCGCAGCCATAGCCGTCGGCACAGCAGCAGCAGCAGCAGCAGCAGCAGCGGGTGGTGCTGCCGTTGCTGGCGCAGCAGCAGGAGCAGGAGCAGGAGCCCAGCCTACCTCTGCCTCCTTCTCATCCCGAGAAGCAGGGGGGGCTGCGGGGGAAACAGGCGAGCAGACGGAGGAGAGGGATGAAGAGGAAGAAGAGGAGGAGAGTGCGGCGCTGTATTCAGAGGACATGGACTCCAACACCAGAATGCACATGGCTGGATTCGGCGCCATGCCCCCTAGGTCAGTTCCTCCTCCTTGTGAGGCGCCTCATAGCTGTATTCAGAGGACATGGACTCCAACACGCGCATGCACATGGCTGGATTCGGCGCCATGCTGCCCAGGTCAGTTCCTCCCTGCCGCCCAGATCAGTTCCTCCCTGCCGCCCAAGTCACTTCTTCCTGGCTTCCCAAGCCAATACGACTCAAGTCGCTCCAAGCCCATCAGCAGCAGCAACTCTCCCAACACTTCCACTTCTTTTCTTCCTTCCTCTTCAAACCCTTCCCCTCTCCCTCCCCTTCTCTCTCCTCTCCGTTCCAGGTCTGGCCAGTACGACTCGAGTCGCTCCAAGCCTGTCAGCGGCGGCAGCGACTCTCCCCTCACTTAACTCTTCCCCTCCACTTCCCTTTTGCCTTTTTTCTCTCCCCACCCTTCCAGGTCTGGCCAGTACGACTCGAGTCGCTCCAAGCCCGTCAGCGGCGGCAGCGACTCTCCCCTGCGGCGCCGAATCGAGCAGGCAGCTGACCGGGCCGCTGCTGCTGCTGGTGCTGGTCCCTCCACGCCTGCTGGTGCCAGCACTGGTGGGGGGGAGAGCGGGAGGAAAACGGAGAGTGGGGCGATAGGAGAGAGTGGAGCGATCGGAGAGAGCGGGGATGAGGTGGCGATGGCGCTGCCTGTGGGGGAGAGTCAGGAGTATACGAGTGTGGAGGTTGGGGAGGAGGGGGAGGGGTACAGCACTCGGGAGGAGGAGAGTAGTGAGAAGGTGGGGAGGGGAGGGAGAGGAGGGAGTGGGAGAGGAGGGAGAGGAGGGAGTGGGAGAGGAGGGAGAGGAGGGAGTGGGAGAGGAGGGAGTGGGAGAGGAGGGGAGGAGACGGCAGAGGAGTCGGACGAAGTGCCGATGGCACTGCCAACGTCTTCTGATGATGTTGATACGGAGTCAGACGACCAGAGGAGGAACCTCGGACGGGTGAGTTTAAGGTCTTGGACGGGTGAGTTACACTCATGTGGTTTTGAGTCGACTCAACAATGGCAGAGGAGTCGGATGATGTGCCGATGGCACTGCCAACGTCTTCTGATGATGTTGATACTGAGTCAGACGACCAGAGGAGGAACCTCGGACGGGTGAGTTTAAGGACTTGGACGGGTGAGTTACACTCATGTGGTTTTGAGTCGACTCAACAATGGCAGAGGAGTCGGATGATGTGCCGATGGCACTGCCAATGTCTTCTGATGATGTTGATACGGAGTCAGACGACCAGAGGAGGAACGTTGGACGGGTGAGTTACACACGTGTGGTTTTTTAGGCGACTCAAACGACGGCAGGCGGAGGAGTGGGATGAAGTGCCGATGGCGTTGCCAACATTGGATGATGTTGATACGGAGTCAGACGACCAGAGGAGAAAACTTGGACGGATGAGTTACAAGCTGTGGACGGGTGAGTTACAAGCAGTGGACGGGTGAGTTACAGACATGTTTCTGACAAATACAGGTTTTCGGGCGTCTCAAGAAGCAGGAGGATTGAGTTACAGGCAGGCAGTATGACGATATCGGCCGTGTAAAGCAAGTCACTCAGCTAAATGCTTGTGCCATTCTCATTCTCAAGCTCATTCACATCTCATCTCCTCTCCCCTACCTCCCTTAATCCCCTTCCAACAGACTCCGCCGCAGCCCCCCCCTCCACCACCCACTCCCGCCACCCCTGCCGCTGATTCCCCTGCTGGTGCCGCTGCTGCTGGTGTGGTAGCGGGGGCAGCAGTGGGGGCAGCGGCTGGAGCAGCAGCAGCCGCAGCAGCGGGAGGAGGGATGGGGTTGAGAAGCAGACCAGTGATGCACGAGACGATAGTTGAGATTGGGTCTGAAGGGGAAGGAGAGGAGGAGGAGAGTGAGGATGAGAGGAGTGAGGAGGAGGATGTTGTAGAGGCAGAGGCTTATAGCGGGGATAGTGGTGCTGTGCAATCAGGGGCAGCAGGAGGGGTAGCAGCAGGAGCGGCAGGAGCAGCAGGAGCAGCGGCAGCAGGAGGAGCAGCAGTTGGAGGAGCAGCAGGAGCAGCAGTAGGTGGTGCTGGTACCAGTGGTGCTGCTGCTTCCACTTCAGCAGCGTTGACCCCACCACCTGCCATAGCAGCAGGAGCAGCGGAAGGAGCAGGCACAGCAGGAGCAGCAGAAGCAGGAGGAGGAGCGGCAGGGGCGGGAGGGATGAGTGTGGCTGAGGGATTTGCAGCAGCAGCCGCAGCTGTGGGTGCATTTGCGCTCATGCCATTCCGATGGGGGCAGAAGCAGCCGACGCAGCAGGAGGAGGAGAAGCAGCAGCAGGGTGAGAAGAAGGAACCATCACCACCAGCATCCCCATCAGGGCGGATACAAGTGGTTGTGCACGGTACAGGGGGGCCAGGAGGGGTAGGAGGACCCAGCAGCAGCAGCGGTGGCAGCTGGAGAGACAACAGCAAGGATGTTGATAGCAAGGGAGACTCTTTGCCAGGAGGACCCATGGGTCCATCCCCTCTCCCTCCCCCACCTGCTGACCCCCGCCTCTCCGCCTTTCCCCCTACCGCCCCTCCCCCTCCCGCTGGCCCTTCCGCCTCCCCCTCCTTCCCCCTCCGACCCACACCCGCGCCCGCTCCCCCCGCTGCCTTCCCTGCGTCCTCCGAAGCGCCCTCCTTTCCCCTGCGGCCGATTCCTGCTGGTGCGGCTGCTGGTGCCGCTGCTGGTGCTGCTTTAGCCAGTGGCAGCGGCCGTGGGGGTGGGGGAGAAGCGGCGGAAGAGGGGAGGAGCATGGGGTTTGAGAGGGACGAGTCTTGGGCCACGGCACCTGAAGGGGGGAGGAGTGTGAGGTTTGGGAGAGATGAGTCATATGCAACAGCATATGATAGTGAAGGGGGTGGTGGCGGTGAGGAGGAGGGTGATGGAGCCGGTGCTTCTGCTAGCGCTGCTGCTGCTGCAGCAGGGGCAGCAGGGGTGGCAGGAGCGGCAGGAGCAGCAGGAGGGGTAGGTTCGGCAAGTGGTTGGGGATCGCGCCGGCCGCCGCTAGGTCCGGGAGCAGCAGGTTCGGCAGGCACGCCTGCGTCCTTGGCTCGGGGCCGGCCGACCAGTGCTAGCACCACTGCATCCCGGAGCTCTGCTGATTGGTCGAGCCCGGACGAATCAGAGTTTGAGTCGAGAAATACTGACACTTTGTTAAGTGCTGAGAGGAGTGTGACTCCTAGCGGGGATAGGATGATGGGGGTTGCGGATGGAGGGGAGAGAGGGGAGAGAGACATGGGGGCGAATGATGCTTTGACTAGTGCAATCATGGCTTCGTCTATATCAGCTGCGGCTGCTGTTGAGATGGCAAGGCAACGGCAGCAGCAGCAGCGACAGGAGGAGGAGGAGAGGCGGAAGCAGGAGGAGCAGGCAGGAGGTGGTTTGAGACAGCAAGGAGGGAGAAGCAGAGGGGGGGGAAGGGGAGAGGGAGGGGAGTGAGAGAGAGTGGTCGTTTGCATCGAGTGAGGAGGAGGAGGAGGAGGAGGAGGAGGAGGAGGAGGAGGAGGAGGAGGAGGAGGAGGAGGAGGAGGAGGAGGAGGAGGAGGAGGAGGA